>JAFEMH010000452.1:0-600000 GCA_022495995.1 Adenophora triphylla var. japonica
TAAAAATACTGAAGTACTCGTGATACTAAAGCCCAAATATCTACAAGAAAAATTAACTTTAATTAATACGTTTAAAGATTTATCCCAAAAATTGTCAATATGTGCTTAGATATATGGAGTGATCCATTGTAGGCAAATCTCATAGCTATATAGGAATTACATGTCATCGGGTTGATAGTAGTTGGAAATTACAAAAACGATTATCGTATATAAATCTTTTGATACCCGTTCATAACGCATTTCAGAAATATTTGTAACAAAATTGCTAGAGTCTTACCTGAGAATAGTGGATTAGTTCTCACAAAATTTTTTCAATTGGATTTGATAATGCCCGCTAATAATATTGCTAGTCTACTATCACTCATTGAAAATTGTCAACCATCCACCGAGGGTAAATTTTTCATGTTAGGTGCATATGTCATATTTTTAAATTTGTGTGTGCAAGAAGGTATATCAACTTTAAAAAGGAACATGTAGCCCCAATTAAGGAAGTTCTTGCTTATATAATGAAAAATCATACAGTGTAACATGTAAATTGTGGATTAGATTTGTAAAATAAATAATATCCCACCTAAAAAGATTTTCCCTAGATGTTCCCAAAACCGATGGAATTCCACTTATAAATAATGTTATGTCCTAGCTCTTATGCATTTTCAGAACTATTGTGTCAGCTTTATTCAACAAATAGAAAGTATTCAACTATAATATTGTCTCATCAATGAGATGTTTGTAATAATTTAAAGAAAATTTTGAAAGTTTTTAAAGATGCTACCGATACCAATTATCCGGTTCTTACTATCCCCTACTTCATCGTTAGTTTTAGAAACAGCGCCGCTAAAATTAGTTATATATTTATACATTTTAAAAGATTGTCCAATTTTAGAGTGAATGTATTAGTATGATGAGAACAAAATGGCTTAAACTAAATTTTTTGAACATTCCCCCATTGTTTTTAGTAGCTAAACTATTAGATTCCTAGGATAAGAGAAGATGGTTTAGAACAAATACTTGATTATTATTATAAGAATCTATTTTTCACCGGCTTTGGATTTGTTTTTAGATATAGACCTATCCCAAAGGCAAAAAGACGTTGTAACCGAGACTAAAAATATTGCATATACACTTTATAAAGAATATTATGATCTTTTTGGTAATATTGTTTATCCTAGTAGTGAAAATGTAGGTGGTAGTTCTTATGAAGATAGCGATCCCTTTAACTTTATAGATAATTTAATTAGTTCTAAGAACTCAAAAACGTCAACGAGGTGGCTCCACTTATGTTGAACTTGAAAATTATTTAACCACTTCTTTTGAGCCTATAGAAGAATTTGATATTGTAAAGTGACGGGCACGAAGGGGCAAACAACTATCCTATTCTATCATTGATAGCAAATGAGATCCTAGCCGCTCCGTCTCAACCGTCGTCGTAGAAGAAGTATTTAGTGTAGAAGGAAATGTCTTGTCCGATCGAAGGTCAAGGTTGTCTCCATATAATTTAGAATATTAAATGTTGCTCGGCGATTGACATAGAGCCGAACTACGACTTCAAGATAAAAGAAGTAGTTCCGAGGAGGAGGAGGCCTTTGATGAAGATACATCTGGGGAGCGTAGCTTTAATGAACTACGCCGCTCTTAGACTTTAGATTAGGTTAATTGTAATTTTATAGATTAGACTTTAGATTAGGTTTATTTTTATTTAATTGTAATAGTTAGGTTGAGATAAATGCTCCTAAATGTCCCCCTTATTTATAAAAGGGTAAGGTTGATTGTCCTCTCATTTGTAATTTTATTTTAATTAATAAAATTTAAGGGTACCGTCCCTTTTTCTTTTATATTCTTTCGTTTATTTTAAAAAAGTTAAGTTTTATTTCTTTTCAAAATTCATAACTTTTTTTTATATAACTTTTTGCAAAAATGTATGTAGTAAACAAAAGTCTAAAATAGCCTTACTTATCAAAAAAAAATTAAAAAAAAATTAACTTTTTTATAAAACTTAACCGTAAACCGTTAAAAATTTAACTTTTTTTTTTTTTGAAAAATCTGTACACTTGGGCGACCGCCCATATCATTCGGCCCTCTTGGGCGGCCGCCCAAACCAACAAATTTTTTTTTTTGAAAAACTGTACACTTGGGCGACCGCCCAAAAAAACAATTTTTTTTTTGAAATTGACGGTTCAAAATCGGAACCGTACGGCCGGTCCGAACCGGGAACCGAAACCGTGAATAAATCGGTCCGGTTTCGGTTCAAAGGATGGCGGAACCGTGAACCGCCGGTTCAGAACCGAAACCCGCAGTCCGACCCGGATGGGCAACTCTAAGCAAGCTTCGATTTAAAGTCCTTACAGCACAACATGATCAACGATTTTCAAATCTTCAAAAATTTTGCAATCGGCTTTATGATTCAACATAATCCTCAAGTATTACAATTCCCCACTGCCGACCGGCACATGATATATCCTTTCAATTGCAAATCGACTATCTTTCCTGCGGTGCCATTCACGTTTATTTTTTACCCACACAAAAAACCTCGGGAATTCACAGTATTTCAAATGTCGACCGTCTTCATTATCACGGTTATACTCCATCCACTTAATAAACTGGGATTCTTTAACAGTCTCTGCTTTTTTCAAGAACATCTTCAATGTAATCCTCTTCGTGAAAAGGTATAGTCAATCTGGTCACCCTTCATGTGAAAAGCTAACCGCTCAACTGGTGGAATTCTATAATGTAAATCAAACCCATATATCTTTCAAATCGCCTCACATGCAGAGACATATCTACAATCAATGAGCCTTTAATCGATACGTTATTATTGATAATATGATTCAAATTTTATTATATTAAATATTATGCTATATATTTATAATTAAAAATGAATAATACAATTAACAAAAGTTTCACCAATTACTCAAAAGGGCGTCCCGTTAGAAGCTTCACATTTTCTAAAATGGAAAAGGTTTATTAATATTCTATTATACCCACTAACTTTTATCTCTCACACATTTAAATTATGGATCCCACTTGTCATATTCACTTACTTCTTCCCTCTCACAACCCTTCTCCCACTCCCATTATTTTTTAATATAAATTTTGCTTTCTTAATATTTGTGCCTCACCAAAATGGTGAAGCTTTTCTTGGGACGGAGAGAGTATTATTGAAATTACCCGATCTTTTTCGCGCGCGGGCGGGGGGCACGGAAAAGGCGGTTGTCTTTCGCGGAGGGGTTGGTGTCTGAGACCTCGCTTCATGGGAAGGAACAAAATGAGGAGTCGCCACGCGGTTTTTGTATTTTGAGCCCAAACGTTGAGAAACGGCTATTGAAAAGGTGTCGTTTTTATTGGTAGCAAAACTTAGGAAAAGGCTTTTGAAAACGGGGATCATTTTTATTGGCAGAGAAAACGAGTAAAAAGCTTTTTTGTACCAGAGATTGTTAGGTTCGGAGGTCAAGTTACGTTTCGGGTAGAGTATTACGAGATCGCCCGAAACGCCTCGCATGACGAGTCTTTCTACCTTTCTCGAAATCGTGTGTGTGTGTGTGTGTGTCTTTTGAAATGGGGGCTTGAATGACAAGCTTAATCTTGGTTTGAATGACAAACGTTGATTAGGTGACTTTTGAAAAGACGAGCGTTTGAATGACAAACGTCGGTTTGAGTTGAAAAGAGCGTTTGCGTGGCAAACGTCGACTTTGAGTTTGAAATGAGCGTTTGCGTGGCAAACGTCGACTTTGAGTTTGAAATGAGCGTTTGCGTGGCAAACGTCGACTTTGAGTTTGAAATGAGCGTTTGCGTGGCAAACGTCGACTTTGAGTTTAAAATGAGTGTTTCCGTGGCAAACGTCGACTTCGAGCTCGAAATGAGCGCGACGTCATTTTGAATAGTTAACGATTTTTACTAGAAAATGCGTATTAAATGATTTTAAGTGTCAAATGGCGGCTTTGAGTTTGAAGATGAGCGTTCGGAGGCCGAACGTCATTTCACGCGTTTTGAAAGAGAGTTCGACGGACGAACTCCGGTTTTGAACCGGGCATTACATTGTTAACGATTTTTACTGGAAAATGCGTATTAAATGACATGCGATCAACGAATCGGGTTGCGACTGGACTTTGAAAAGTAAATACTATCACAATCCAAACGGATCGGACTTTGTAAATGACAGTATGTAAAATGCGGTATCAACAGAATCGAACGATCCTGATTCGTAGATGACGATCAACGAGGCCAAACGGCTCGGAATTGTAAATGACGATCAACGAGGCCAAACGACTCGGAATTGTAAATGACGATCAACGAGGCCAAATGGCTCGGAATTGTAAATGACGATCAACGAGGCCAAACGGCTCGGAATTGTAATGATAATCAACGGATCGATCGATCCGAATGGTAAATGACATAAAGTAAACTAACTGGGTCGGAAACGCCGTTTTAACCTCGTGATTACTTCTCTTACGGAAAGAGAAGAGGATCGAGGGGCTAAAACGTATCGGACCCCGTTAGACGGAGGCGTCTACATTTCGATAACGACGTTCGAAACGGTTATAGCGACTGGCGCGTAAACCGAGACGGAACGGGAGATTTAGAGAGAGGGAGTTATACCCATGGCTAGTGGTCGACTCCTTTGGCTCGGAGGTGTGTACGGACACGGAAAGTGATTCGAAAGGTTGTTTCGAAGTTGAAAGGGGCGTATTTGACCGAAATACGAAGGTTTCACGCGAATCGAGACAAGTAACGGAGCTCGGAGGGGTGAAAACCGCTTTGGACCGTGGGGGTGGTGAATTTTTGGTGTAAAATTCTCGTCCATTCGCTTTGATGTACCATTTCTATTTATAGGTGAAATTTGCGTAGGAGTCCGGACGGACTTGGCCCGAATCCAGGGGGTTTTGTGGTATTTTGGGAATTTGAAGGACTTGCTGGCAATTTCAAAAATGTGCACAAAGTGAGTCCCACGGACTTGGCTTGCAAACCAGGGCATTTTGGTCTTTTCCCTTTGAATTTGATTGAAGGGTGACTAGAGGGAGGTGGCATGGCCGCCACGTGCCCTCTCGAGTCACCAAACTTCATGGGAATTTGTTCCTCGGTCCCGCTTTGTCCGTTTTTTAAAATAACAATCCGGAAATGTCCGAAACGCCCGAAAGTGCCGGAAAATGCGTTTTTCAGTGGAAAGCCGTGCTTTTACGTGTGATGACACGTGTTAAGTACGGTTCGACGTCGGATGCACGGGCAAGCCCGGACGTCTCGCTGGCACAACAACGGGAGTTTAACGAGTTCCGTTAACTCGGGAGCGGGCCGCTAACGGATTTCGGTTAACTTTCCGACGGATTTGGACGATCCGGATTTGGGTACTTACGCTAGCCCTCACCGACGTCTCCTCCGAAGGAGGTGGGGTCGTTGAAAAGATAAGGATCCAAATCGGGATGCCTTACTTTGAAGGAGACCTCGGGCGGTCACCGGCCGGACCCTTAGCGAAAAGGATTCCTACGTATCCCGAGCGGGAATCAAGCCGATCGTAGTTCGAAAAGGGGCAAGGGCCACGCATGGGGACCTTGACTCGAGCGAGACCGTTAGGAGGCGTCTAAACCTCGGATGAGACCATTCGCGAGGCACTGCATCCGAATGGAGACTGCTTAGAGGCGTCCCGAACCCGAGAGGAGACCATTCGCGAGGTACCGGAACCTGAATGGAGACTATTGGGAGGCGTCTGAACCTGGGACTTCTGAAACCTTCGAGGGCGTGTGGCGCCTCAAACCGGAGTTGCGATGCTGACGAGGGCGTTCGTGCCTTGGGTGCTGGGCTTATTGCTGTTGCCAGTTTTATCCTGCTGGGGATGAGCGTTCGGGCTTACCTGGATGGCCGAAGAGGGATTGTTGCAAGGCGTTCGTGCCTTGGGGTTCGGGCTTATTGCTGTTGCCGAAGAGGGATTGTTGCGAGGCGTTCGTGCCTTGGGGTTCGGGCTTATTGCTGTTGCCGATGAGGTGGAACGATCGGGCTTACGACTGGCGGCCGGGGAGATGAATGTTCACTTGCTGAAGTGAAAAGGTGTTCGGGCTTACGAGGATGGCCGAAGAGGGATTGTTGCGAGGCGTTCGTGCCTTGGGGTTCGGGCTTATTGCCGCGCGAAAAGACGAACAGCGAAGGTCTCGATAGGAGAGTGGAGGTCGGACCGCGAAGGTCGGGATTGACTGTTTGAGATGGGACCGTGAAAGGTCAAGATGGGGGATTGAAATCGGACCGTGAAAGGTCGCGATTGAGAATTGGAATCGGACCGTGAAAGGTCGCGATTGAGACTTGAAATCGGACCGTGAAAGGTCGCGATTGAGAATTGGAATCGGACCGTGAAAGGTCGCGATTGAGAATTGAAATCGGACCGTGAAAGGTCGCGATTGAGAATTGGAATCGGACCGTGAAAGGTCGCGATTGAGGATTGAAATCGGACCGTGAAAGGTCGCGATTGAGAATTGAAATCGGACCGTGAAAGGTCGCGATTGAGAATTGGAATCAGACCGTGAAAGGTCGCGATTGAGAATTGGAATCGGACCGTGACAGATCGCGATTGAGATTGGAATCGGACCGTGAAAGGTCGCGATTGAGGATTGAGATCGGACCGTGAAAGGTCGCGATTGAGAATTGGAATCGGACCGTGAAAGGTCGCGATTGAGAATTGGAATCGGACCGTGAAAGGTCGCGATTGAGAATTGGAATCGAATCGGACCGTGAAAGGTCGCGATTGAGAATTGAGATCGACCGTGAAAGGTCGCGATTGAGAATTGGAATCGGACCGTGAAAGGTCGCGATTGAGACTTTAATGGTGAAGACCATTATTAAATTTTAACGTCAGAGACGGAATAGTAACTTGGAATGTCCGAGACATGGTTGAACGTTGGAATGTCAAATGTCAATCGGATCGAATTTAACGTCAGGAGACGAGCGTTAGTGAGAACTAACTTTGATTTATCCTCGGGGGATAGGGTGTTAGAAATGTCTAACTGGGGGAAATTTTACACTTTTGGGGGCCAAAAGTGGTAAAATTGGAATTGCCAAAAGCTGAGGGGCAAAAGGGGCAAAATTTATTCCTGTGCGCAAGAGTCCGGCCGGACTTTTACCGAATTTCCGTAATCCTTTTTAATGCCGAGGCTGGGGAAGGAAGAAGCCATTTCTTCCATTGTTGCCGGCGAGAGAGAGAGAGGAGAGAAAATTTTCCACCCCAAATTGCAAGGTTTGCTCGAATTTGTGAGGGAAATTCGCTATGGAGGGTGAAGGAGGACCAATGGCTCGCCACGGAAGGACCGATGACGAAAGAACTCGATTGGTTCGGACCATTCGAACCACCACTCTTCCATTGAATCCGGCGGAGTTTTATCCGGCGAGGGACCGCCACAACTCCAAGGGAGGGATCGAAAGACAGTAGCTTCCTACAAATTCCATTAATTTTAAGAATGTGCATTCTTTAAATGTTAGAAATTTGTTAGGAATGAACTTAGGGATTTTGGTGCCC
This sequence comes from Adenophora triphylla var. japonica, assembly GCA_022495995.1. Taxonomy (NCBI): domain Eukaryota; kingdom Viridiplantae; phylum Streptophyta; class Magnoliopsida; order Asterales; family Campanulaceae; genus Adenophora; species Adenophora triphylla. Next base: position 7,490 of record JAFEMH010000452.1, read on the forward strand.
GATTTGGGGCTTTTGACTTTGCTATGAATCGTTGTCGAAATTGACTAGGATGTAGTTCAATTGACATCATGGGTGGATGACATAAAAATTTTGGTTGCAAAATTCCATGTCTAGATGCATTTTCCAAAATTAAAGTAGCTTTAATTCGGGATCGGAGCGAAATTTTCGAAAAATTCGAAAGAATTTGAAAGTTCGATTCGACGGAGTTTTCGAAATGTTTTGAAAGTTCCGGATTCGACGGAGTTTTCGAAATGTTTTGAAAGTTCCGGATTCGACGGAGTTTTCGAAATGATTTTGAAAGTTCCTGATTCGACTGAGTTTTCGAAATGTTTTGAAAGTTCCGATTCGACTGAGTTTTCGAAATGATTTGAATATACGTAGGAAATGAATGAGAACCGTATCTCGCATTGCATCCTTTTGACACGCATTGTTGCATTTTGTTGACGTTGCTTCGTCTTGTTTGTCTCATAGGGACAGGACGGTTAGTACTCATAACCGTAAGAGTCGGGGTGCCTTTGAGGCGGTGCAGCATTGTGGGGCATTATCCCTGACGTGGCTCGAGAGGGAGAGAGGAGTCCACGACACCGGTGATTGACTCCGGTCGGGCCGGGTTTATCAGCCGTAGCCGCGACACCGATACGCCGAGGGGCAGGTCCATGTATGTCGCGCCGAGCGAGTACCGGTGGGATACGACCCACACTTTCCATTTCGTATGGGGAGGCGACGGTGACTCCCACGGATTTTGCCGCTATCACCGGGTTGCCGACTTATGGCAACACGCCGGTGCGGGTTGATGGTTACACCCCTGAGCAGCTTGTCTGGCCGGGTTTTGATATTACCGATGCCAGGGCTTAGGCATTCTGGCACAGCCGATGGAGAATCATTTGAGGAAGGTGTCGCCGATTATCCGGCCGGGTCCTCGAGGATGACCGCGGAGCGTCCGGCTCGAGGGTTCCTTTGGTTTGCGCCGTCGCCGACTTTATTCCCGACTTCGACACGTCTTGTCACTTCCTCTCGCTTCGGCCGCCGGTAGACTTGGATGCCGTGAGGGGGTTCGCGCGGGGAGGCCGGATCGGCCGAGCTCTACCACTCCCTCGGACAGTTCTCGCGGGGAGAGGAGCACTCATTTAGCCGCTTCACGCCCGTCTTGGATGTAAGTTTACGTGCTTTTTCTCTTCCTTGCCTCTTTTATGTACTCGTATGTATCTCGCTTTGTAGCCGACATAACTTTCCATTCTCTTGGCGTGTCCGGTGCTACGAGGTGTTCACCCGCAGTGCTTGGGACATCAAGGAGCCGTACCGTCCCCTCGTTCCCCGCCATGCCGGTTTGGCGTAAGAAGGCGAAGAGGGCGGTCTCTTCGAGAGTTGGCACTCGAGTGTCATACGAGGAGATATCTCCGGCGCCGAACCCGGAGTTCTCTCGAGAGGATCCACCGACTCGGTGGAGCAGGTTTGATCATGTCGCGCGTGCAGATTGCCGCCGAGACTACACGGCGGCGGAAGCTCCCGGTGGGACTTCACCGTGACGCCATGTATTTGGGGGAGAGGGTGACCCGTCAAGATAGGCAGGGTCTCTTCCCTCGGTGCCGCGGATCCTCCTCAGACATGCAAAGATCCCCTGAGATGCCGATTGATGAGCCGGAGGGGTACCTACAGTGGCGTATACTTCTTCGAGTACATCATAGCGGGGGCCGCCTATGATGTTTTCTTGAGGATGAGGCCGAGGAGCCCGCAGTACAAAGATAGAGAGGGCGAGGTCCCCGGGAGGTCCTCGAGATTTTCCTGGCCCCGCGAGCTAGGCTAGCGTACGAGGGGCCGGACGGTTCGCGTAGGCGACTTGTGATCCCGCTTCCGCCGAGCCGAGACCACGATACAGGCGGACCCCAATGCTTCGGTGAGCACCTTTTTGATTTTCTCGCATTTGATAGTAGCATTCTCGCACATGTTGCATCCGTACTTTCGCTCGCTTTCGATGATTTTCCCGGTTCGCAGTATCCGGCCGTACGTATAATGAGGCCACGAGGCCGGTGGACGGTGGTCCGCCTACGCCAGAGGCTCGTGGAGTTCATGCGGTGCGCTCCCTGAGGAGCGTGGACGTCCGTGATCGGGGGCCGTCTAGGCCGAGAGATTCGCCCGCTCCCACAAACTCGGTGGGGAGGACTTTACGCAGGGCTCGCGCCCGCGGCGGAACGGCCGGATTTGGAGCTCCTTCTTCGCGCACTCGCGCGAGAGGGGGAGTCCTCGAGTTCGCGTACTCCGAGGAGGCCCTTTGCCTATTCCCTACCGGGAGGAGTTCGGCGAGTTCCCGTTTGCGACGGATCCTGGCAATGCGGAGCAAGACGTCGAGTGTACGGATGACGAGCAGACTCGTAGTAGTCCCCTTTTTACCGTTTCTTTCTTTACCGCTTTGTTTAGACAAAATGCATGTATTTGTCAGAACAAATTTTTGATTTGAACCGTATTTGCAAAAAGGCGCCGTGGGCGGAACTCGTATTTCGCATATTTATTCTATGATCACCTTCGTTATTTTCGCAAATAAGCAAATAGGTTAATCAAAAATAAATAAAAAAGAGAAATGCATTAAAAATTGAACGGTCAAAAATTAAGCATGTATGCACTAATTTTTAATTATTTGCACCGTTGCACGAGCCCTGGCTAAGGGATATTGACATTGCTGAATGAAATCGTGGTGCACGCAGATTTCATAGGAGTGAACAGGCATGGTTTGGAAATGTTTCCAACTTTAAGGCAAATGGCCGCAGAGTTGACCAAGTCAATCGCAGAGGAGTCCACGACTAGAACCGAATTTCCAGATTCTTTAAATTGCGCTTCACTTTGCAATTGGTGAGAAAACCGCGCATTGCTTTGCTCATCCGGCCGAATTCTTTTCCATTTCTTAAGGTTTTCTTCACCTTCCGACATGGCTCCTTTCCCAAGTTATCGTCTCGGATGCAAGAGCGATATTTGGACAACTTTCGCCGTGGGTACGGAACCACACGAGGCGTAACAAGAGGTTTTTCGAAGGTCATTACGGATTAAATCTGTGGGCTTTCAAGGAGCTCATGCCGATTGGGATCTTTGAGAGCCGCGTCTCGGTTCCGGGGACGCACGGAGGAATGTGTACATGCCTTTTCGTACAACGAAATCACTCCTACGTTTGAAGATTTCCGCCATTCTCGGGAGGACCCGAGACTAACAATGCCTAGTTCTTCCGTATGCCGGTGGCATGGCCACCGTTGAGAAGCTAGTGTCTTTGCTGGGTATCTCGGCCGGAGAAGCATACGGATGCCGATACAGATACCGATTACGTTGACATTTCGGGACCGCCCGAAAGATTTGCCTGAGCCGAGGGGAGCGTCTTTTCGTGGGACGCGTTTGCTCGTGCGCGATTGCTACTTTGTTCACATTCACGTCTCCGGGTGTGTGCCATCACAAAGGTAACGGACCCGGTGAGGCAAAGGCCGAGCGGGGAGACATCGTGCCATTGGTCTGGGCGAGACGTTCCCGGGCATAGCCGGATGGCGACCGGTAGCCGATACACGCGGGGAGGGAGTCCCGCTATGCCGACCATGTGGCCGAGGGAGAGGCCGCAGATGATGCCCGAGGTGCCAATGTCCCGCGACGCTTGGTCTTTCTCGCGACGTCCTTCCGGTGATGGGGCAATCAGCCGAGCCGGAGCTCGATGGCCGACTTTGCACGCATCACTTGCGATGGCGGGTTCCCCATTGGAAGTTACAGACTCAGTAGGACCGCTCAGAGGGTCTCGTTGATCGTCGAGTGCCGGGCCGTCTCGCACGTCTTTCTATATTCCATCATTGGTTCTCGCGGCAAGACGGGCCGGAGCAGATGCCACCGACCGATCTCGAGTTATGCCGCTACCTGAGGTGGGATCTCGCGGATGGAAGATCCTTCGACGCTATTGCCGATCACCCGCGGTGGCAATACACGTCCTTTCCCCGCTGTGGTTCTCTTTCACCGAGAGAGGGCACTGTTCGTCGACGCAAGATTCGAACCGGTACGAAGAGTGTATGGGGAGACACAGATGGCTATCTTGTGGAGACGGAGTGAGCCGTCGGGTGCCGATCACCTGATGCCTCGACCTCGAGGAGGACAGGCGAGGGCTAACCCCGGGAATCGTATCGGCGATGCCATGGCTGATTATGTGGCAAGTGCCGACGGAGGCCAATCAAAGCACTATGATGATGGCTCGAAGCGAGGCGGCTCGAGACAGAGCTAGAGAAAGGATCGCGCTGACACCACAAGCTTGACGCGAGGCGTCTGGAAGAGTCCCCGAGCCAGTAGAAGGCCTACCGGAATATTTCCCGCGAAGGTGAAGAACACTCGCCGGGAAAAGGGAAGGGGAAGAAGGATGAAGGACCTAGTACGGAAACTAGGTTGACCTTGTCCGCCCGTAGTATCCACCCATTGTCATTGCGTACACATTAATTGATTAATGTTTTATTGTAGTTTTGCTAGCGTGTAGCGAGTCAAGAGTCGACCGTGCTTGAACTCATCAAAGAATGTTTTAACCGTTATGAATTTGTAGGTTAAATGAAAAGAGTTTTTCGAAACACAAGCAATTGATGCTTATTGTATTTTTTTGTTTTTTAGACCGAACCAAAGATGGCCGCCACGTTCCCTTTTACAATTGGACTAAGGGGCTCAGTCACCGTAGTTCGACACTTTTAGGTGAATTTGAGAAAAACAAAGACAAAAGAAGTGCGACTGCTTTTTTACCCGGATCATTAGCGGGAATGTATCCAATGGGTATTACTCTTTAGCACTTTAATTTACCGAGGGGGACTGTATGGGGAAGGAGAGTTGACTCGTGCTCTTCCTCAAACGAAGTATCTGCGTGAGCTTGCTTCCGTTCACGGGGTTAACGAAAGGGTTTCCGTCCAAGTCTCGCTAGCTTCATGGCTCCTCCGAGAAGATTCTTTGTACCACGAACGGTCCTATCCAGTAGGCTCCCACTTTCCGAGGGGATTGGTCTCGCGTAGGAGGCTTTTCCTTTAGCACCAAGTCGCCTTCTCTCGATGTCTCGGATCTTGACTTTCTTGTCGAATGCTCGTGCCATTCTCGCTCCGGTAGGCTCGAGCGTGTTCCATGGCTTTCAATCCGCGCTCGTCGAGTAGAGCAAGTTCGTCGTGACGGCTCGTAGCCATTCGACTTCATTGATCCCGTTTTCCAAGAGGACTCCTGAGGGATGGAATTTCCAATTCCACTGCAACATCGCTTCCATTCCGTAGGTAAGTGCGAACTGAGTCTCCCCGTGGCGGTTCTCGACCGATGTTCGGTATCCCTGCAGGGCTAGATGTAGCTTTTCGGGCGCCTCCCGACCTCCGGTGGTCATCTTTCCGATTATCATGGCGAGAGTCTTGTTGGCCGCCTCTACCGCACCATTGGTTTGTGGTCTCGTAAGGAGAAGACCCGTGACGTGTGACTCGAATTCGGTCCGCAGTTGGTCACAATCTCCTTCGAAGTGAGTCCCATTGTCTGAGATGATCTCGCTGGGCACTCCGTATCGGCACATGATGTTCTCTGATGAACTCGCCACCTTCTTAGAATTCAAGACTTGTACGATCCGGCTTCTACCCATTTGGTGAAGTAGTCGATCGCGACTAAAATGAACTCGTGACCATTGCTCCCCGGAGGAGTGATCTTGCCGATGACGTCGATTCCCCATGTGGCGAAAGGCCATGGCGTAGTCATGCAATAGAGTTCGTGGAGGAGGGATGTGATTGAGGTTGGAGAACCGTTGACATTTGTCGCAGCCTTCTGACGAACCGGATGCGCCTGCTTTCCATTGATATCCAATAGTATCCCATACGGAGAATGATCTCGTGTCAATGCTCTGCGTTCATGTGCGGACCGCAGTTCCGTTGTGAACTTCGTTCATTAGCTCGCCGGCTTTTTCTTTATTTACACACCGAAGGAGTGGCCCTTGGTGGCGCTTCTTGTACAACATACCCCTGCACGACGAAATGGGATGCCAGCGTTTTAATGCCATCATGTTTTTGGCTTTGATCCCTTCTTTGTATTTTCCATCTTCACTTGTGAAGGAAGCTTCTCCGCTTTGGAGGTACCGGTAAATTTGATTGTACCAGGTTCGTCGATCGTTTCTTTTTCTTTTTCGATCTCACAAAGAATAGGCGGGTGTTTCCCGTCCGCCTATTCTCGAGGGGTTTTACCGCTTTCCTTCGGGAATTTCGACAAGAGAGGCGAGGGCTGCTGTGGCGCTCGCGGCGGTTCCCGTCTCTTGGCAAATAGTGAAAAGAGATGTCCTTGAACCGAGCAATGAGTTCCTCCATGTACGCGTGGTACTTCGAAGGCCGAATCTACCGTCTTCCATTTGTTGGATACTTGATTGATGATCAATGCCGAGTCTCCATATACATCCAAACTCTAAGATGTTGCGCCGAGGGCGGCTTCCAAACCTCGCCGCACAGCTTCATATTCTCGCCGCATTGTTGGTTGCTTCAAAATTCACCTTGATGGCTATGGGAGTATGCTCGTCCCTGGGATCGACAAGGAGCATTCCAATGCCATTCCCCTTCTTGTTGGCCGCCCCATCGAAGAAGAGTTGCCGGTTTGCGCCGTCAAGTGAAAAGATTCCGTCGTCCGGAAATTGCGGATCGTGACCCTTAGGTTCACCGCCGGGAAGTCGGCAAGCCGATCCGCCATTACTCGCCCTTTGTTGATTTTCTCGACCATATACTTGATGTCGAACTCACCAGAAGAATGACCACTGCTAGCCGCATCGACAGAGATGGCTTGTCAAAGAGATATCTGACGGTCCACTTTGGAGACCAGAGTACCGAATGCGACCGCATGTAGTGTTTCGCTTTCCCGACTACCCATACCAAGGCGGTACAAGTTTTCTCTCGATGCCGAGTAGCCGAGTTCACTTCCTTGAAGCTTTCGGCTTACGAAGTAGATTGCATGCTCAACCTTGGAATCTTTCTCGTTCTTGTGCCATTGCTCCGATTGACGTGTCTCACCGTCGATACAGGAGTAGTGGCTTGTCTTCATGTGGCGGGCACAGACCGGGGGATTAACCAAGTAGGTCTTGATTTTCTCGAAAGCCGTTTGGCACTCTGAGTCCCATTTGATGTCGGCATTCTTTTTCATCGGGCCAACATGGGCTCGCAGAGAGATGTCAACCGGTTGATGAAGCGACCGATGTACCGAAGTCTTCCCATGAAGCTCTTTACTTCTCGTCGTGGTTTGAGGCGGCTTCATGTCGATGATGGCCTTGATTTTCCCGGGATCGGCTTCGATACCTCTTTCTCGTAACTACGTACCCCAAGCACCTTGCCGCGCTTGACGCCGAAGGTGCACTTTGCCGGTTTAGCCTCATGGAGTGTTTTCTCGAGTCTCGTTGAAGAACTTCCTCGCATCCGTCATGTGCCGCATGTCTCGATCCCTTGGAGTGGATGATCATGTCGTCGACATATACTTCGATTTCTTTGTGAATCATGTCATGGAAGAGGGCCGCTGCAGCCCGCCGGGTAAGTAGCCCCAAATGCTTCGTACCGAACGGCATGACCGTGTAATGCATGTCCCCCATGGAGTGGTGAAGGCGCCTTGGCTTGATCCTCCTGACATCTTGATCTCGGTTGTATCCAAATAACCCGTCCACGAAGGACTTTACTTCGAAATTTGCCGTGGTGTCGACTCAAAGATGTCGATGTTAGGCAAATGGGAAATCATCTTTAGGGCCGGCCTTGTTGAGATCCCTGAAATCTACGCAAAGATCTCGACCTTTCCGTTGGCCTTGGTGACCGTCACGATGTTGGAGAGCCAAGTCGGGTACTCAATCACTCGATGAAACCAACTCTGAGCATTTTCTCAATTTCTTCTTTAACTTGCAAGGACCACTCGCTTGATCTTGCGCAGCCTTCGTTTGATGTGCTTGGATTCGGATCCAGGGAATTCTCGTGCTCCACGATTGAGGGATCGAGTCCCGGCATGTCCCGATATGACCAGCGAACACGTCCACATACTCCCTGAGGAGGCTTATCGTGGCTTCTTTTTCTCGCATCGGCGAAGAAACCGCCCACTTGTGTCTCTTTAGGCTCTTGCACCGACCCCAGTTCACTTTCGTCATAACCTCTTCTGCAGTGGGCCCGGTTGTCCTCTTGGTCAACTACACGCTCGAGAACTTCTTTAATGTATTGTTCGTTTAATGTGTCTCGCTTCTTTATCAATTGAATTATTAACGTCTTTTAAGTTGTTTGTTAACTTATCGCTGTTAAAGTGGCAATGAGAGGATACTCCGAAAGGTCGACTTTTCATTAAACAAGAACGGGAATACATGATTGGCTACAACATTATAGTCCTCCTGGCGTAAGGCCGTTGGATGACTCGTAGGACCGGACTCGACAAGGACCGACTGAGGGTTTGAGACCGGGTTTAGGGAGATGTGGGTGCGGGCCCAGCCTTGTCTTCCAATTCCCGCCCGGCTTGCCCTCGTCCGGTGAAAGTTACCCAATTCTTCAGCCGGCATTGCTGGATGCTTGATGAGGGTGCGGATCGAGAGGCTTGGCTCCCGCCGTCCCTATCATGGCGATCATGCCGTTGTCTGAGCCCCGCCGATCAAGTTGGGCAACTCCACGACTTCTTCAAACAGACTCAGAGCCGGTCCACCGAGAGCGTCTTCTATGAATTCCGGTTCCTTCGCTTTGGACTTACCGTCTCGAATGTGGCCTCGGCGGCCGATCCGAACAACTTGTTTCCCATGGAGAGTACCTTGAGTTGCTCCTCCAAGTCTCGGGATTCCTCAATGTGTACTCATGCCGGACTCGTGGTGGCGCTGGTCCAGGTAGAGCCGTGATGTCGAGGAACGCTCCCCTTATCGGATTAGCTTTGAGTCCTCTCGAAACGCTGAGGTCCCGTGCTAGCCGTTCCATTCTTCCCGTAGTCTTGGTGCCGACTATTCCTCGCTTCTTTCTCATCTTCATCAGCTCCACCGCTTCTGGTCCCTCGCCCGCCGGCCTGCTCCGCCGCCGGTCCCTCGCCCGCTGTCGGCCCCCTGCCGGTCCCTCGCCTGCTGCTCCTTGCTGTCCCCTCGCCCGCTGTCGGTTCCCTCGGTGAAGTAATGAGCGAGGTCAAAGCCGTAAGGTCGGAGATTGGGTGTGCCGTCGGAGGTTCCCTATGCGGGCCGCCGCTTGGTGCGGGCGAGCCTTTGTCTTCCTTGATGTCGCCGGTTGGCACGTAGCCAAGCCCCCGGACCGTGGTGTGGTCCTCGACTTCAATAACTTGGTGTTGGCCTTGCAGCCTTTTGCCGAGCCCCGCCCCGGGATGAAGTTCATGAGTTTCATCATCCTCATGGCGGGAGGAATCTCGATCGTGAGACAAAGCTGGAAGGTCCACGTTGCATATTTGGATCTTCGAGGTTTCCAGAGTGAATCCAAGCTAATGGCATGTCGTCATTATGCTTGATTTCCAATACCGGAATGTCGTTGGTGCCGGTCCCCTGTGGTGACACCGTCGCCGTAGACCGTGGTTAGCTCGCCTTGCATGAACTTGAGGCACCGGTGAAGGGTGGATGCCACGCCATTGATTTGATGCAGCCTGTGGACGCCCAGATGGCCGTGGAAAGTGATTGGAATGTCCAACACTTGGAATTCAGTGGGGATCACCCGCTGCCGAACCGTATGTTGAGAGTAGCAACCCCGAGAACCGTACGGGAAGTAGAGTCATAGGCCTCGACAAAGGTGGACTCAAGGCTTAAGATCTCGCGGGCTTGATGTCAAGGTGTCCATCATCTTCGCGGCAAGACATTCATTCCGAACCTCCGTCTACCAACACGCGGAAGGCGACGCCGTCCACTGATCGTGATGTAGAGCGGCTCATTGTGATCAGCCCCAAATTTTGGAAGGTCCAAATCGTGAAGGTGATAATGTTGCCATAGTGGATGTTGCCGATCATTTGAATGACTTCATCTCGGGGTCAATGGCCCACTGGGACCATGGTACGGCCAGCTTTCCTCTAGCTTGAGCTTGTGAGGATAAGAGGAGGTGAGCAGAGACCAAAGGGAAATGTTCGCCCGAGTCCGCTTGAGCCGAGTGAGGATCGGGTCCTCTTTCAAGGAATTTGCGTCTTCTGGGCCGGCCGGATTGCAATTTCGGCTCCGTCGGCTTTTTGGTGGCCTTAGGTGGTAATGCATGGATTTGACCCGATCGGGTTAGAACGCCGACATCGTTTGGTCCCTTCGAACAGCCGCTCCGAGTTGAGCCATAGTTAGAGGAGGATTCCTCGTAGCATAGGGCCATATGTCTTCCCTCAACTCATTGATTGTGGATGAATTCCTGAGCTTCGGCAGCCTTGACGGATTCTCGTCCCGTGATACCGGCTTCGATGCCTCGGGGAGGTAGCCTACGCTTGACGCAGCTTGTTCGAATGTCGCGCACAACAAAGGGTTGCCTCGAACCGAATCCGTGCTCGACTCCTCCGGGAGGTTGGAGAGTTCTCGGCTTAAGCGAACGGTCTCCTTGATCTCTTCACGGTATATCGCGTTCCTTTCCTTCTTGGCCGAGCATACTCAGGCATTCTCGAGTTGGGTCCGGCGATACTCGTGGTTTGCTAGTTTTCCTCCGCTCCGAGCCCAGATCAACCTTCTTGCAATGAGCCTCGCGTCGAGAGCGAGCGCCTCAAGCTTCTTCCCATGTGAGAATAGCCAATGCTTCTCAATCGCGTGCGGCGCCTAGGTAAACCTCCATCGGGGAGAGTTTTCTCCTCTCGCTTTATCCGAGTGGCGGGTATGTCGGAAGGTGAGTACACGGCTTCCCGAACATCGGCCCATGTGACCGGTTGCCGTCCTGGGCTGATCGTTTCGTAAACGAAGGCCGTAGACCGTGGAATTTCCCGAGTAGTTGCTCGAGACGAATTTCCATCCTCCTCCGTTTTTAAATAGACCTTCCTCCCCGAGTTGGCCTTTCAATTTGAGTGCGGAAATGATCCGTTCCCATCCTCCCAGACCCTCGGGAGTCCGGTTTTGTTGACTTCATGCCCGGCTTGGAAGAGAATGGTTTCATCGTCTTCATCGTCGCTTTCACAGAGAACTTGCTTTCCTGAAGGTAAGCGCCGGGATTCGCTTCCGCCGTGTCGTTCCATCTCCTAGGTCATTGGGACCGTTGACCACCCTCGCCTCGGCAGGGGGTTGGATGAGAACAGACGGTAGTCGTGAAGTTGCCATGAGCAAAACTCTTGAGGTCGAACCGGTCTAGAGTGGCCTCTAGCTTCGTCCGAAGCCGCCCGTGACACTTTAAGGGCTTCGGTCCCCGTAGGTCTTTCGAGCTTGGTCTTCGTCCCAAAGACGACTTTCTTGAGCGGCTAGTTCCATGAGGGCTTTCCTTGCGAGACCTAGGCGCCTCCGTAGGTGCGCATCGTCCGGCTAGTGTCCGTAACCGTGATTACATTCAAATCGCCGAATGGCGGGAACACTTGGATTACATTGACGAAGGAAGTCTGACTGGGACATTCCATGCGGCCTTCCTTGATCTCGATCACCAAGAAGTTTGCCCATATCTCGCTTGATTGACCCCACGGGGGTATTGAATTCTCGCAATGTTGACGGTCTCGTGATCTCGCTCGATCGCCAAGTCTATCAAAGCTAGCAATGATCGCGTGATGTCTCGAATCCGGCCGTGACGGCCGGGAGCAGAATCGAACCGGAGCATGTTGATGCCGAGGTGGTCATTTCCTATGCCGGAAGCCGACTCGCCTTGCGGGGAAAACTTTCACGTATGTTTTCGGTGGCCGCCAAGCATTCCCGAGGTCGATCTCGACTTGTAGCAGGTGAGGAGCTTGGTCTCCTTCGCCGTCGCCCTCGCCTCGCGGCGCTGAGGGTATAAGCTTGACCGACGGCACGGGCCGGTTGCCACCGGGCCGGTACTGGAAGTAGGGATGAGCTCGAGCTCGCTTGGCCAATGCCTCGTTTACCATGAGCAAAAAGGGCCATCGAGGGTGACCTTGGTGTTGCGTAATCGATAACGAGGACCGGATCCTCGCTTCATCAGATATCTCGAATAGATGATATTGACGAAGTCGCCGTCCTTTACTTGATCGAGGGATTCCTCGTTGCGTGAATCACGTGTTTCCAATTATCGGATAGCTCAGATCGACATTGAGCTTGACAATTTCCATGGTATTGGAACCTTGGTCGTAGGTGACCCGATCGGAAGGAGTTCCGTCCTCAAAACCGAGCATGTGAATGCAGAGGTCTCGCTATGCGGGTCCGCTGCGTCTTCGACTCCGAGAGTCCAGATTCATCGTCATCTCGATCGCTCAATCAGTGTAGGGACGTATTGCGTCCGGTTGCGTTGTTGGAGCAAACTTAGGAAAATCTCATGCTCCCATGCTGGAGGAAAGGCTTAGAGGGGAATCCTCGTAGAGGACCTTTCCATACGACTGGCCATACGCCGAGATGAGTATGACGATACTTGTCGACCTTTATTACAAAGATCTCCTCACTGCGTGGCCGTAGAATGAGTTTGAAGAATGCCGATGAATCTCCGATTGGAGACTGGGGTTTATGTGCCCTCATCATGGCGATGTTCGCCGTTTCCTTCCAATCCGCTCCAAATGTTGGAAACGACAGCTGAACTTGATGTATCTGATCGCTTCTGTGGTCCGCCCGCCGAGTACGTTTACATAGTTGGCATCTCCTGACTCGAGGGATTCTGATGAGATTTGCCCCGTAGTCCCTTGGTTGATTCGAAGGAGGTAACCCCGTGCTCGAGTGCGACACGCTTGCCATCGTCTCGGCCTCGTTTCCTATGAGGAAACTATCCCCTGATGACTTCAAGATCTCCCCGCCTGCTAATGAACTTAACACACCGATGGAGAGTGGAAGCTATGGCTTTCATGTGGTGTAGCCAAGGGCGTCCCAAAAGAGCCGTGAACTCGGATGGAATGTCCATCACGTGGAATTTTGGCTGCACCATTTGGGTTTCGAACCGTAGTTCCAGAGTCACCGTCCCTGTGATGGGACGAGACGAGTTGTCGTAGGCCTCGATAGTCCGAGCCGACGGAATCAAAGCGTGGCTTTCATGGATGCGGAGAGCTCGCATCATGCCGAGAGGGAGGACATTAACGGCTGACCCGTTATCTACCAATACTCCGGGAGTGATATGGTGTTGAGTTTGAGAGTGATGTACAGAGCTTCGTTGTGCCCCGAGGCGTCTCTCGGTAAGTCTTCGTCGCGTAACGTGATCATGCCGCCATACAAAGCGGAGTCGTAGATCTCGCCTCTATCCGTAGAAGGAGAGTCATCCAGCCCATCCGTTTCCTGTCTTCCTCTTGCGAGGTAAAGCCTTTGGTGGAACCTCGTGAGTGTGTTGAGGCCGCTGGCGGTTGCCGCCCTTGGTTAGCACATTGATCGAGTGCGATTGCCAAGCCGACCTTGATCTTCCTTTACCGGTCCGAGCTCTAAGCCGGACAAATTGAATCTTGGCCGATCCCGCGGAGGGTTAGGCTTCGACCGGGCAAGCAAGATTACCAAGATCCGAGGTATTCCGGTGTCCTGTGGCCCGACTCGGTTTCACGGGACTTTTCGGCTTTCCCACCCCCGTTTGCTCTAAAGCCGCATGGCCTCGGAGGCAAAGAGGACCTGGCCGGAGTACAAGACGTAGTAGTCGAACCTCCCGAGGGTTCTCCAAGTGTACCTACACCGGTATCTCCAGCTTCGTATCTTTCTCTCGCTTGCCGTTGAGAGGATTTCTTCTTTTGTTTTCTCGAGGATTGCTCCTGACAGCTCGAGACTCGTACTGTGCAAAGTGAGTGCCGCAAACATCGTAGCCGATGTGGACATTAGAGGAGGATTCCAAACTGAAAGAGGCGGAGAAACCGGTTCTCGTGGCACTCTTCTTGGGCACCCACTCAATGGAATTCACGCCGTTATTGTTCTGGAAAGGGATTCCCGATCGTATTGGGCCCACGGGGCGCTCTAACTTGCCTTCTTCTATCAAGTTCGATTTCGTATCGTAACCCCAAACAATTGTCAGCGGTATGGCCGTGATACCGATGGAAGGCGCAGATTTGCTCTTGTCCGCATTGGCTACGGGAACTTTGGGTTTGTAATTGGCAACGGGCTTAAGGAGACCCTCCTTGATTAACCCTTCCAAAGATCTTGCTCAAAGGGCATGTCCAACTTGTCGAAGTGTACGACAGCCGCTTCGAGTAGAACCGTTGCTTGCGGGACTCGGGTTTCGTTACCCGACCGTTGTCCCCGATGGACGTAGTTGACGGACGTATCTTTCCTTTGCCGGGGCCTGGCGGGATTGAATGCAACCGTTGAGCGGTATCTCGTATGGCCGTGGCAAGAGCCAACTTTTCCTTGAGATCCTTCTCGAACCGTGAGCCGGCATTGACCATGGCCCTGAGATCCGGGAAGAAATTGTGATCGATGAGAGTTCTCGATGGACGGTCTTAAGCAGACTTCAAGATCCGCATCTGCTCGTCTTTCGAGAGTGGCTCCATGATCTCGGAGAGTTTCCACTCCATCTCTTGTAGAATTCCCCAACACTTTCATCCGCTTTCGCTCGCCGGTGATTAAGTCCTCGCGACTTGTTTCCCACTCTAAGTTGGATCTCGTACTGCTCCAGAAGATGTTACCGATCCGTTCCTGTGTGTGGCGATCCGCAGCTTGACCTCGAAACCATCGTAACGCCGAACTTTTGAGCGTATGCCGGAAGTGGTCGGCCATTTGCCGGAGGGTTGCTCCTTTTGCTCTCATGCCGAGAACGTAGGTGTCGACGTGCGTTTGAGGACATTCGGTTCCATCGAATCGGTCCATCTCCGCATTCGAACTTGGCAGGAGAGGCGTGACCATTCCCTGATCTCGTGGATTTGAGCGTTTCGCTTTGAGCCGCTCATGGTGGCTTTCTGTGTCTTTCATCCGCTCGACCATCCAGCTAAGGTTGGGTCCAGCTGGACTGTGAGGCTCGGCGCCGGTGCTACCACGTGAGCGGTAGCTGATTGGAGGTGGAAGGCTTGGTATATGAGAATATACGGAGCCTTTTCGAATCAGACGGGGTTTGTCCCCGGTGTTTAGGATTCGTGTATAGGCAACGGGACGAACCCGGAGGGTATTGAGGGATATTGGCATCCCCGAGATGGTCCAGCGGTGCGCCGGTGATATTGAGTGACGGGCGTAGCACCGGGCCGACCAAAATTGACAGTGGTTGCCCCGAGAGGTGGCAACATGGAGCCTAGGTCGGCCGTTTCCTTGGTTGGAAGGCATCCCGTAAGTTGGCGGGGGAGGAACCCGATTGAAGGTTTGGTGAACCGGTTTCGGGGAATCGTCATCCTCGACTGTGACAAAAGTACCGTCTCGACCGGGGATAGCCGCTATACCACGCTCATTCGTAAGCCGTACCACGAAATTCCGCCGATCTTCTTCGCCTCTTGTGAACCTCACAAGCCCGGATGGCTTCTTCCAATGTCATATCTCGTTACGGTGGCGGGGTCCTTCCCCGTCACGATTTCTCTGAGCTAGACATGTCGGAAATTCTGGCCGAGGGAACCGAGGGAACCGAAGAACCGTCTCGACGCCGCTGTTATCGTGATCCCGGCAAGGCGCCGACCCGGAAATCTGAACCACTTTCTCGCTCGCCGCAGGGAACGAAAGGAAGGGTTTAGGCTTCAAAAGGGATTTGGCTCAAGGTTTTCGGGCTTGTGCAATGTGCGCTACCGATTAATGTTTACTTAAAGCACGTTTCTCGTAGTCCTAATTGGTTGGAAAAGAGCGTGTCTTCTTTTTCGCAACTAATCCTAGAGCTCTAATCGGGATCTCGTCACTACGCTTATAAGCCCCTCGTTTCCATTGTAGATCATCTTTCTCAGACGGACTATCCCGAGCGAGGTCTCGATAAGGCAAGCGAGTTCCACCGACAAAGGAAAAAGTGAACTTAAGGCTAGCCGATCACGCAAACTTTCAACGTGTGTGACGTACGGGCCACTGGCCGAAGTCAACGTCCTTAAGTTAAGGCGGGATCGTGCCAAAATTTGGGCATGACCTCTCCCGACTCGCTTGTGCGAGAGACCTTAGCTTTTAGCGTTGGCCAAGTTGTGGCCGGGTACGATACATACGACGAGGTTTGGTGACACGGCGTCACATTCAACCTTCGGGTATATTTTTCGCAGAGCTCCGCGTCAAAGTCAAGGCCGAAAAGCTCAAGACTTCGGGTCGGGAACGACCTTTGGTCTCAAACTCTCGAGCTTGACTCTGAGCGGGCCCGGCGTGAAAAACATACACTTAGGCTTTATGACACGAGCTAAGCCAAAAACCAACCGGGTCTTGGACAAAGTGTGACACAAAGAGTGCATGGCTTACACGGGCTAGGATGGGATGTTTGGGACGACCCCGTGCGCCCGAAAGGTGTCTCGCGCACCAATCTGGAGTGCAACCGATAAGGCCATCCCTGGTTAGGGGTCAGAAGCTGTGCAGTGTGTACCGAGGCGCAAGTGCACGTGAAGTGCGGTGTTCCGAGGCAAAGAAGTGCGCGTAGGTGTGCGGTCACTAAAATTCTTTTTCCGAGTAAAACAGAGATTTTTTTCGTAATGTGTCTTAAAGGATTTATGATGCACAGCTCAAAAGACGATGAAAATCAAACATGAAATAGGGATGCACAAACATGATATGATTTTGAAAAAGTCGACAATGTAATGCCTTTGAAACAAAAACCGTTCGAGGTTTAAAGTAACACACGCACACGAAAACGAGGAAGGGTAAACGAAAGTTTGACCCACGGAAGGCTTTTTAGAAAACAACGGTAGTTTTGAAAAAAGTATCTTTTCCCCAGCGGAGTCGCCAACTGAAATTACCCGATCTTTTCGCGCGCGGGGGCGCGGAAAAGGCGGTTGTCTTTCGCGGAGGGGTTGGTGTCTGAGACCTCGCTTCATGGGAAGGAACAAAATGAGGAGTCGCCACGCGGTTTTTGTATTTTGAGCCCAAACGTTGAGAAACGGCTATTGTGAAAAGGTGTCGTTTTTATTGGTAGCAAAAACTTAGGAAAAGGCTTTTGAAAACAGGGATCATTTTTATTGGCAAAGAAAACGAGTAAAAAGCTTTTTTGTACCAGAGATTGTTAGGTTCGGAGGTCAAGTTACGTTTCGGGTAGAGTATTACGAGATCGCCCGAAACGCCTCGCATGACGAGTCTTTCTACCTTTCTCGAAATCGTGTGTGTGTGTGTGTGTGTCTTTTGAAATGGGGGCTTGAATGACAAGCTTAATCTTGGTTTGAATGACAAACGTTGATTAGGTGACTTTTGAAAAGACGAGCGTTTGAATGACAAACGTCGGTTTGAGTTGAAAAGAGCGTTTGCGTGGCAAACGTCGACTTTGAGTTTGAAATGAGCGTTTGCGTGGCAAACGTCGACTTTGAGTTTGAAATGAGCGTTTGCGTGGCAAACGTCGATTTTGAGTTTGAAATGAGCGTTTGCGTGGCAAACGTCGACTTTGAGTTTGAAATGAGCGTTTGCGTGGCAAACGTCGATTTTGAACCGTGCGAGTCATTGTTAACGATTTTTACGGGAAAAATGCGTATTAAATGATTTTAAGTGTCAAATGGCGGCTTTGAGTTTGAAGATGAGCGTTCGGAGGCCGAACGTCATTTCGCGCGTTTTGAAAGAGAGTTCGACGGACGAACTCCGGTTTTGAACCGGCATTACATTGTTAACGATTTTTACGGGAAAAATGCGTATTAAATGACATGCGATCAACGAATCGGGTTGCGACTGACTTTGAAAAGTAAATACTATCACAATCCAAACGGATCGGACTTGTAAATGACAAAGATTTAAAGTGCGGTATCAACGGAATCAAACGATCCGGATTCGTAAATGACGATCAACGAGGCCAAACGGCTCGGAATTGTAAATGACGATCAACGAGGCCAAACGGCTCGGAATTGTAAATGACGATCAACGAGGCCAAACGGCACGAAATTGTAAATGACAATCAACGGATCGATCGATCCGAATGGTAAATGACATAAAAGTAAACTAACGGGGTCAGAACGCCGTTTTAACCCGTGATTACTTCTCTTACCGAAAGAGAAGAGGATCGAGGGGCTAAAACGTATCGGACCCCGTTAGACGGAGGCGTCTACATTTCGATAACGACGTTCGAAATGGTTATAGCGACTGGCGCGTAAACCGAGACTAACGGGAGATTTAGAGAGAGGGAGTTATACCTATGGCTAGGGTCGACTCCTTTGGCTCTGGGAGGTGTGTACGGGACACGGAAAGTGATTCGAAAGGTTGTTTCGAAGTTGAAAGGGGCGTATTTGACCGAAATACGAAGGTTTCACGCGAATCGAGGCGGAACGGGAGCTCGGGAGGGGGGAAAACCATGGACCGTGGGGGTGGTGATTTTTGGGGTAAATTTTCTGTCCATTTCGCTTTGACACCATTTCTATTTATAGGTGAAATTTGCGTAGGAGTCCTGGACGGACTTGGCCTCGAATCCGTGGGGTTTTGTGGTATTTTGGGAATTTGAAGGACTTGCCGGCAATTTCGTAAAATGTGCACAAAGTGAGTCCCACTGACTTGGCTTGCAAACCAGGGGCATTTTGGTCTTTTCCCTTTGAATTTGATTGAAGGGTGACTAGAGGGAGGTGGCATGGCCGCCACGTGCCCTCTCGAGTCACCAAACTTCATGGGAATTTGTTCCCGGTCCCGCTTTGTCCGTTTTTTAAAATAACAAACCGGAAATGTCCGAAACGCCCGAAAGTGCCTAAAATGCTGTGTGGAAAGCCGTGCTTTTACGTGTGATGACACGTGTTAAGTACGGTTCGACGTCGGGATGCACGGGCAAGCCCCGGACGTCTCGCTGGCACAAAGAACGGGAGTTTAACGAGTTTCGGTTAACCTGGAGCGGGCCAGTTAACGGATTTCGGTTAACTTTCTGACGGATTTGGACGATCCGGATTTGGGTACTTACAATTATGCTATATATTTATAATTAAAAAATGAATAAAACAATTAACAAAAATTAGGAAGTTAACTAATATACTACCTCCATCTAAAAAAATGTACAAAACTTATTAAAAAAATTGGTTACTCATTTTAAAAGAAATGTAGTAATAACAAATTAAAAAAAAAAGAATAGCACAAGTGAAAACATGTGCTCAAAAGAAATGTAATAATTACAACGTATTCCTTATTATTTCATTTCATTAAAAAGTTTCCTTTAATAGATACTCCCTCCGTCCCACTTCAATTGGTTCATTTTCCTTTTTGGGACGTCCCACTTCAATTGATCCATTCCATAAATGGAAAGTTTTCCATATATTTATACCCTTATCATCTACACATATTTACAAAAAAACCAATCATTAACTTACTATTCCTCCCACTCATTCTCTCTCCTATTAAATATTTTTAACTTTTACATTCTCTCTCCTATTTCCTACCACACATTTAACTTTTACATTCTCTCTCCTCTAATTTCTACCCACTTTATTCATTTTTCTTAAAAATCGTGAAATTCACCCCGGGACCAATTGAAGTGGGACGGAGGGAGTACATTATTATTGATAATATGTTTCAAATTTTATTATATTAAATATTATGCTATACATTTATAATTAAAAAATGAATAATATAATTAACAAAAATTAGGAAGTTAACTAATATACTATCTCCGTTTCAAAATAAATGTACAAAATTTATTAAAAAAAATATTATAAAAATTTGGTAACTCATTTTAAAATAAATGTAGAAATTACAAATAAAAAATAAAAAAAATAGCACAATTGAAAACATGTGCTCAAAAGAAATGTAGTAATTACAAAGTATTCCTTATTATTTCATTTCATTAAAAAGTTTCCTTTAATCGATACATTATTATTGATAATATGATTCAAATTTTATTATATTAAATATTATGCTATATATTTATAATTAAAAAATGAATAATACAATTAACAAAAATTAGGAAGTTAACTAATATACTACCTCCGTCTCAAAATAAATGTACAAAATTTATTAAAAAAATATTATAAAAATTTGGTTACTCATTTTAAAAGAAATGTAGTAATTACAAATAAAAAAATAGCACAAGTGAAAACATGTGCTCAAAAGAAATGTAGTAATTACAACGTATTCCTTATTATTTCATTTCATTAAAAAGTTTCCTTTAATCGATACGTTATTATTGATAATATGATTCAAATTTTATTATATTAAATATTATGCTATATATTTATAATGAAAAAATGAATAATACAATTAAAAAAAATTAGGAAGTTAACTAATATACTACCTCCGTCTCAAAATAAATGTACTAAATTTATTAAAAAAATATTATAAAAAATTGGTTACTCATTTTAAAAGAAATGTAGTAATTATAAATAAAATAAAAATAAAAATAGCACAAGTGAAAACATGTGCTCAAAAGAAATGTAGTATTTACAACGTTTTCCTTATTATTTCATTTCATTAAAAAGTTTCCTTTAATAGATACGTTATTATTGATAATATGATTCAAATTTTATTATATTAAATATTATGCTATATATTTATCATTAAAAAATGAATAATACAATTAACAAAAATTAGGAAGTTAACTAATATATTTCCTCCGTCTCAAAATAAATGTACAAAATTTATTAAAAAAATATTATAAAAATTTGGTTACTCATTTTAAAAGAAATGTAGTAATTACAAATAAAAAATAAAAAAAATAGCACAAGTGAAAACATGTGCTCAAAAGAAATGTAGTAATTACAACGTATTCCTTATTATTTCATTTCATTAAAAAGTTTCCTTTAATCGATACGTTATTATTGATAATATGATTCAAATTTTATTATATTAAATATTATGCTATATATTTATAATTAAAAAATGAATAATACAATTAACAAAAATTAGGAAGTTAACTAATATACTACCTCCGTCTCAAAATAAATGTACTAAATTTATTAAAAAAAATATTATAAAAAATTGGTTACTCATTTTAAAAGAAATGTAGTAATTACAAATAAAAAAATAGCAAAAGTGAAAACATGTGCTCAAAAGAAATGTAGTATTTACAACGTTTTCCTTATTATTTCATTTCATTAAAAAGTTTCCTTTAATAGATACGTTATTATTGATAATATGATTCAAATTTTATTATATTAAATATTATGCTATATATTTATCATTAAAAAATGAATAATACAATTAACAAAAATTAGGAAGTTAACTAATATATTTCCTCCGTCTCAAAATAAATGTACTAAATTTATTAAAAAAATATTATAAAAAATTGGTTACTCATTTTAAAAGAAATGTAGTAATTACAAATAAAAAAATAAAAAAAAATAGCACAAGTGAAAACATGTGCTCAAAAGAAATGTAGTATTTACAACGTTTTCCTTATTATTTCATTTCATTAAAAAGTTTCCTTTAATAGATACGTTATTATTGATAATATGATTCAAATTTTATTATATTAAATATTATGCTATATATTTATCATTAAAAAATGAATAATACAATTAAAAAAAATTAGGAAGTTAACTAATATACTACCTCCGTCTCAAAATAAATGTACTAAATTTATTAAAAAAATATTATAAAAAATTGGTTACTCATTTTAAAAGAAATGTAGTAATTACAAATAAAAAAATAGCACAAGTGAAAACATGTGCTCAAAAGAAATGTAGTATTTACAACGTTTTCCTTATTATTTCATTTCATTAAAAAGTTTCCTTTAATAGATACGTTATTATTGATAATATGATTCAAATTTTATTATATTAAATATTATGCTATATATTTATCATTAAAAAATGAATAATACAATTAACAAAAATTAGGAAGTTAACTAATATATTTCCTCCGTCTCAAAATAAATGTACTAAATTTATTAAAAAAATATTATAAAAAATTGGTTACTCATTTTAAAAGAAATGTAGTAATTACAAATAAAAAAATAAAAAAAATAGCACAAGTGAAAACATGTGCTCAGAAGAAATGTAGTATTTACAACGTTTTCCTTATTATTTCATTTCATTAAAAAGTTTCCTTTAATAGATACGTTATTATTGATAATATGATTCAAATTTTATTATATTAAATATTATGCTATATATTTATAATTAAAAAATGAATAATACAATTAGCAAAAATTAGGAAGTTAACTAATATACTACCTCCATCTCAAAATAAATGTACATGATGCTGCAGGAAATGTGCTTATCAATCTTCCTCCACGTGACAGGACTGATCACCTGGCTTCTTGACCTGAAAACAGAACCCACGACTAGCCGGATGTGTCTCCGGCGAAGACGCTCGGGCGTGAGAGTAAGATAACAGTTGTATAAAGCTCAAAATGTATTGAATAATGAACTCAGAATACAAAATGGCAGTTACCTTTCACCGTTTGGTAGTGATGAAGTATTTATAGACAAGAGTAGTGTATTTTTGGGGAGGCGACATGTGCTCCGAGATTGTAGCGGCAGTTACTTGGACGTGGGAACATGTCCATAACGGTCCCTGATTTGTAGGGATGTGGTTATGAGGATTGTTCAACCAAATAAGCCGGCAAGTGTTAAGTCGTCACTTGTTGATTTAGGTCGAGGTCGCCACTCGTGATATGGTCGACCCGACCGTCTGCAGAGCATGGTTCGTACCCGAATTGTAATATGGATCATGAGGTCGGACTAAGTTAGGTCGGGACCTGGTAGGTCGGATCGTGAGCTTAGTCGATTGATACTTGAGATGGGCTTTGCGCCTTGTTTTGATTGGACCAGCCTTATTGGGAATGTGGAGACCAAGGCTCTGTAATTGGACTTTACTCGTTTGGCCCAACTCGACACTTTTGGTATGTTCAGGTGGCCCCCAACTTTCGAGTTGACTTCGTCGACTTGGAAGTTAAGAAGATTTCTATGACGAAAATTGCTTTACTCGCGAGGGTCGATGCTAGTCTTTGAAGTAGGTCGACCATGATGACGTGGCAACATCCTGATCGTTGGTGATGAACGGTTGGAGATGAAGGAGCGCCGATTTTCATAATGATTACAATTCTGACGTTTGGAACTCCTTCTCGAAAACCGCTTCAGTCTTTAATTTTGGAAAATTAATTTTGATTTTCCTTTCCCTTTCCAAATTTAGGAAAATATAAATAGGAAAATCCCTCTTCGTTTAGAACTTTTACCGTCCTAAAACTTCTTCTTCTCCGGCGATAATCAAGGGATTGCAGCAAGATTTAAATCTAGCTCTCGGCTTCAAAGAACGAACCTACCTTCCGCAATTAATTAAGGTATTTCCCTCGTATCCTTGCTTTAGGGTTTTAATTTATGCACCGTTCTTCGTTTCCGCCATGGCTAGGACCTTTAGTTGCGAACTGTGGGCGTGGTATGGTTAATTGCCGTTGACCGGGTAGGGCATGCAAGAATGTGAACGGTGAGTGGAGAGTGATGTCCTTGGATGAGTGTGCCTCCATTTTGACTAGTTGGGGGTTGAATTACACTGAGATAGGGCTGCCCATTGTAGGGGAAATTGAAAATGTGGTGATTGACGACTCAAATGTTGTCGCTTTTCATCTATTCCATGAATTGCTTGACCATATCACCTTGTTTTATGTTAGGGACGTCCAAAAGCCCTCCTTCCTTAGAAATAGAATAGGTTTTCCTGGGAGTCTAGGTCGTCCTTAGGTAGGTCGACCGAACATGATCATAGGACCGACTCCCCGCTTCCTCTTTTGCTTGTACGTATATGGCGACTCAAGAAGGGAACGCCGCCTCAACTTCTTCTCGGTCCTCGAATTGTCAATGCATTTGGGCCCAATGTGGTGCCGTGCAAGAATGAGAGGGGCTATGTACCCCAACGACCTACTCGTGGGAGGAAGAATTTGGAGTCCCGTTATGATGTGATCTACAACTTCGTGGGGTAGATAGGGCGGACTTTAGGGTGACCATCCTTAGTCGAAACAATTTTTGGCCAAATACCGTACGACCTTCACTAGAGATGCTACTAAGGTAGCTTTCTTCTATGGGCGCTTGAGGCCGGGTTGAGGTTGCCGTTGGATCCTTTCATTAATGAGTTTCGGAATGTATGGATGCCCTCCCTCTTCGGCTCGGTGCTAACACTTGTAGAGTCTTTGGTGTGCTTTGCAATGGTGTGTAGGCTCTTGGGCCATGAGCCTTGTATGAAGGTTTTCAAAGAGTTTTTGGTGCCAAGCTAGATAAGCATGATTGGGGAATTAGTACTCCCTCTAAGCCCAACTCTCCCAAGTTGTTTACCAACCTTCCAAATAAACACAATTGCCGGAACTCGCATGTAGTTTTGGTTGAGAGCGAGCCGGGATGGGAATTTCCGTTGCCCAATGATGAATCTCGATGTTATCGGCGAGGACAATTACCGGGAGCCTCCTTGGTGTAAAACTTTGTATAGAAAGCCGTGTGCCCCGGTCAAGGATGGACCCGTCAATTGGGAGTCATTAGTGACAACCAAGTACAATTATATTCTAGCAGGGATGATGCCTGGAGATGAGGTAGCAGAGCCCCTTTGCGCCCGTATTAAGAGGCCAGTGTACCCCGATTGGGTAACTCACTCTTTGGGTAGATTAGAGGAGAATTGTCGGTTTGCTGTAAGCAAGCCGATTCATCGGCAAGAACAATGGAGAACACATTGGTGGTAAGGGTTTACTCGCTTTCGTTCATTAGCTCGTCCAATGTTAACTTGCATAAGTGATTTTTTATAGGCGTATAGGATTGCTTTGATCTGCATACTTAACTTTCAGCTCGTCACTTGCTTGCTCGCCTGTAGAATCAATCAATTCGTACATAGAACTGTTTCTAATTGTATCTCTGTATTTATCAAATGGTTTGCTCATATGTAGAATTAATTCGTACATAGAACTGATTTTATTTGTATACATGACTCTTAGCCCCTCCGTTGTCTATTCGCATGTAGAACTGGTTAGCTCGTACATAAATCCGTTTCGAATTGTCACCCTGTACTTATCAAATTGCTTGCTCGTATGTAGAATTAATTCGTACATAGAACTGTTCCGTATTGTCGAACTAACACTTTGATGTCGTGCAGTTTTGACTCCCGAACAAGAAGCCGCCATGGTTCGAATTGTTGGAGTTTCTGACAAGAAGAAGACTAAGAGGGCCCACTGAGTCGTGAACGCTAAGGCCACAGAGAGAGGGAGGCCGCTGTAAGGAATAATCTTCTCTCAAAGGACAATGTCGGGCTGATCCCAATGGAGGAGGTCGTTATAGAGGACCTTCAACAGAGTGGCTCCCATTCCATGAATGTGAATGAGGGAGGGGAGGAATTCAGCAGGTCGCCTAGGCCAAGTCTGAGCTCTGATCCAGTTCAAGAGGCCAATGCTGCGACCTCTGGAGCCGAGATGGCGGGGTCCATTCCAATGAATGTAGTTGAAATTAATGATGATGCTTTGTTGAGGAGGAAGATGATCGCGTTGAGGACAAGAAAAGATCAAGGTTTGGAAAGGGCAAGGCCGTCTCCCCAAATCTACTCCCTCCTCTAGCCCCTCCTCCAAGGAGCCAAGAATCCGTAGATGCTTTGATTCGTAGGCTCGCCGATGTTCCCCCTCTCATTGGGGTCAACAAAGATGACTCGCCGCTATCCTGAGGTGGTGCTTGGTCAAGTGGTGGTGAGAAGGGCCCTGGATGTAGATCTCCTAGCTTACTTTGCAGATAAGGGGATGACTCCAGAGGAATTCACGGCCCGATCTGGGTTGGTACACAGCGAGGTAAACCTTTACTTTCCCTTTCTCGTTTGGTCGCTTATTCTCGTTAGTTCGTCGCTCACCTTCTATGCCTTTGCCGAGCTAATACTTAAATGTTTCCTCTAATGCGCCTCTCACCATGAACGAGCAAGCTAAAAGCTCCCGGAGGGCATCAATTGAGAGGGAGAAGTGTGCCTTGCGTGATTACGCCAAGAAGGCACAAGAGTTGGCCGATTTGAGGGAGAAATACAACGATCCGGATAACTCATGTGAAGCCAATGAAATGGTGAAGACGAAGGCCTTGTCCGATCTTGCACTAATCTAAGATCAAGGAGGTGGAAGCGGAGAGGGATGCAGAGAAGAAGGAATTGGAAAAACCAAGACCGAGCCGGCCACGCCAACAAACTTCGAAGGAGAAGGATGCCTTCTTGCTCGAGTTGCATGAACAAAGATTGACTTGAGAGAGAGAAGAGTAAGAAAGACCTCCAGCCAAGCTATTGAGAAAATCAAGCTAAGGATGCCTCTGAAGCAGCGGTTGAGAAGTTCAAGGAAGGGGACGAGTATTATGATGCCATCGTGTCTAAGGCACAAGATTTTCTTGAGGTCGGCAAAAGACACATGGCCCGTCGTGCGCTTGTAGATCCAACGGCTACGGTTACCATCGAGCAATTAGCTCGTTGGTTTACTGAGTCCCAATATGATATGACAGCTCGTGGTGGTCACTCGCTCGTTCCTTACCTTGAAAACGATCTAGCTTTCATTGCCCAAGAGGATGAGGAGGATCACTGCGAGAAGTGGGAAGCTCCCCCTGTTCTCGATAGAAATTTTGATGCGGTCTTGGCGGAACTCGACGATACTGAAGCCATGGAAATTGAAACTGAGCAGACATATTCCGAATCGGGTAAGCCCATAGAGCCCCAGCAACAAGAAGATGGTGAAGGTCGAGCTTCCATTGACGACCAAGCTGATGTCGGCCAGGACTCTTAAATTATTTGTAATGAACAAGCTCCAGCCAACATTTTTTGTTCTTTTGATTAACATTATCTGAATGCCTTGGCCCAGTTTTTTGGGAGGCAAAATATTTTTGTAAATTAATTTTGTCTAAGTCTTAGCCCGTTTTGGGAGACTTGTTTCTATCATAGCTGACTTTTGTTCTCAGAATGTTGAATGTTTCCCATTCCATATTGTATGTCGAGCTAGATGTGGATAACATAAATGAGTCAACTTGAGCCTAGAGGCGACGTGATCTTGTTGGTTTAGTCGACCTCAGACTTGGTTAACTTTTTTGTGAACGAGATTGACCATGAGTCGAACCTGTTCATACTATTGAAACTGACCCAGGGGTCGAGTTAATTAGGACCAAGTTGATTAGGAATCATACTTGTTGAATAGGCAAAGCTGATTAAGAATCGAGCTAAGTAAATCAAGCTGACTAAGAGTCGAGCTTGTTAGGGTGAAGCTGACTAAGAGTCGAGCTACGTAAATCAAGCTGACTAAGAGTCGAGCTTGTTAGAGTAAGCTGACTAAGAGTCGAGCTAAGATGAACTGACTAAGAGTCGAGTTCGTTAGAACGAAGTCGACTAAGAGTCGGACTTGTTAAATAAACCAAGCTGATTAAGAATCGAGCTTGTTAGAACGAAACTGACTAAGAGTCGAGCTTGTTGATATTAATGTAACACTAGGTTTGATCGAATGAACTCGCGCTTTTCATTGAAATAGGAATCATGCTTACATCAATTCGAAACTAGCTTTAACACAAACTTGAACTTTGAAATTGAAAACTAGAAGTAGTATTTGATGAGGTGAGTAGCATGCCAAGGATGTTTCAACTCGTCACCTCCGGGATGAGCTATCATGTAGGTTCCTTCCTTGACGACTCGAGTGACCACATATGGACCTTCCCGCTAGGGAGATAGCTTATTCTCACTGGGTCCTTCTACCCGTTGCCTCAATCTTTCTCAACACATAATCTCCAACTTGGAAAGACCTTTCCTTGACCTTCTTGTCGTGGTAGTTCTTAGTTCGCCGCTTGTAGTTGACCATTCGGAGGTAGGTCAAGCTTTCTCGCTTCTCGTCGACTAGATCCAGTCGATCAATCTATTGGTATCATTTTGCTCTTGATTGAAGAAAGTCACTCTAGCAATGGGAATCTCGAGCTCGGCGGGTGCCGCGGCCTCTCGACCCATACGTAAAGAGCAAAAGGGGTTTCCCCGTAGGCCCCGAGTGGTTGTACGAACCCGCCCCAAAGAGCAAGGGGAGTTCGTCCAACCAATTGTTTCGTCGACCTACGAGCCCGGTCTTGAGCGAAGATAGAACAAGTTTATTTGTCGCTTCAGCCTTGCCCATTTCCTTGAGGATAGGCGACGTAAGATTTCCAATGTTTGATTCCAACTCGCTTCATCTCTCGCTTCGAAAGTCTCTGGGAGAACTGTAAACCATTGTCGGACACTATAGCTCGAGGAAAACCAAACCGGCACCAAATGAAGTCATGAATAAAGTTGATAGCATTTTCCTCTCGTGATGCGAGCTAATGGTTTGGCCTCAACCCATTTAGTGAAGTAATCTATGGCGACGATCACATACTTGCAGCTTTCCTCGGGCGGGAGGAAGGGTCCAATCGTGTCGACGCCCACATGTCAAATGGCCAAGCCGCGATCACAGAGTCTCGCTTCTGTTGTAGGCACATGGGGAAGGTTGGCAAACCTTTGGCATTGATCACATTGCTGAACAAAGTTGTGAGTGTCAGCTCTCATGTGTGGCCAGTAGTATCCCAAAGTGATTAACTTGTCAGCAAGAGTCCTGGCCCCCGGGTGTCCACCACAAATTCCACTATGCACTTCGTGTATCAATAGGGCGACCTCTTGAGGGTGGATACACTTTAGTAAT
The DNA here is from genome assembly GCA_022495995.1 of Adenophora triphylla var. japonica. NCBI lineage: Eukaryota > Viridiplantae > Streptophyta > Magnoliopsida > Asterales > Campanulaceae > Adenophora > Adenophora triphylla. Next base: position 36,079 of record JAFEMH010000452.1, read on the forward strand.
GGTCGAGTATAAGATCTTCTGAATAGGTCGCCTCCTTGAATGACATACCTTGGAGCTTTCTTTTTGATAGCTCGAGCCTTCTTCTCGTCATCTGGCAGCTCTCCACTTTCTATGTATGCCTTCATTTCCTCGATCCAACACTTCTCCTGAGTCCAATTTCTTGAGGGATCATCTATGCATTGAATTTTTACTCTTTCATAGGCTGGACTTTCGAGGAAGGAAATAGGTTCATCATGTGATTCATCTGAAGTGGCTAACTTCGAGAGGAGGTCAGCTAGCTCATTGTCTTCTCGTCCAATTCTTTGAATCTCCCAGAATTCCAAATCTTTTATCAGTTCCTTCACCAGGTCGCAGTATTTAATCGGTAGCACTAAGTACCTCGTACTCGCCTCGACCTGGTTGACTATCACCGTGAATCACAAGTAGGCCATGATCTTAGTCGCTCCAAAACACTTGGCGTATTCTATAGCCGCTATCAAAGCTTCATATTCGGCCTGGTTGTTGGAAGCATCAAACTTGAACCTTAGTGATTCCTCATACACAGTCCTGCACTGTTCAATTAGCACTATCCCAGCTCCACTGCTATTCTTGGTCGCCGATCCGTCCGAATAGACCTTCCAACAATCGACGGGTAAACCGATGACGACTGGGACTCTACACTTTCTTTCCCTTTAGCCTTTTCTTTTGGAGCTCGCCGCTCGTCGTCTTCCTTGGTGAACGTAAGCTCGACCAAGAAGTCGCCTAGAGCTTGAGCCTTCAACGCCTTTCGAGGTCGATACTCAATGTCAAATTCGGTAAGAAGGGCAATTGACCAATTGAGAAGTCGACCCGAACTCTCCGCTTGTGAAGAATTTTTCTTAGAGGAGCATTTGTAAGAACCACAATTGGATGAGCTAGAAAATAAGCTCGCAGCCTTCCTTGAAGCCACGACTAGGGCATAGGCGACCTTCTCAAGATTGTAGTATCTCAAGCTCTCCACATCCGATAGAGCCTGCGATGTAGTATACAGGCTTTTGAAACCCCTCATCTTCTCTAACCAAAACCGCTGCCACCGATTTATCTCCCACGAATAAATACACAAACAAAGTTTCACCAAAGTGGTCGGGCTACTCAGAGAGGTGGAGTAGCGAGGTAATCCTTCACCGTTGGAACGACGAATGACATTCGATCGTCCATTCAAAACTTTTCGTCCCCTCAATGCTTTGAAGAAGGGGAGAGACCTTTCGCCGACTTTGATATGAAGCGACCAAGAGCCGCTACCCTTCCATTAAGTCGCCGCATCTCTTTGATAGTGGTGGGAGCCTTCATGTCGACTAAAGCCTTGATTCTTTTTCCTGGATTAGCCTCTATGCCTCGAGATACCATAAATCCAAGGAACTTTCCCAGCCTACACCAAATACACACTTGGGGTTGAGCTTCATGTCGTTTGCTCTCAAATTGGCGAACGTTTCCTTTAGGTCGACCACGTGACGTCCAGTCTTTGTTTTGATGACCATATCGTCGACATAGGCCTCCATGTTTCGGCCAATTTGAGAAGCAAAGACTTTGTTTACCATCCTTTGATAAGTTGCCCCTGCATTCTTCAATCCAAATGGCATCATGTTGTAGCAGTAGATGCCTCCAGCTGCTTGAAATGCCGTCTTCACAATGTCATCCTTGTGCATCTTTATCTGATGGTATCCCGAGTAAGCATCCAGGAAACTGAGAGTAGAGTGGCCAGCGATGGAATCAACAAGCTTGTCAATTCTAGGAAGAGGATAGCTATCCTTTGGGCAAGCTAGATTGAGAGTAGTGAAGTCGACACACATCCGCCATTTGCCATTCGATTTCTTCACCATGACCACGTTGGCCAACCACGTTGTATGAGTGGCCTCTTTGATTATCCCTGCACTCAAAAGTTTTTGTACCTCAGCTTTGATAGCCTCTTCCTTGTCGCGAGCAAAACTTCTCAACTTTTGGGGTCTAGGCTTTATGGTCGGGTTGACTTCAAGTCTGTGAACAACGACCTCTTCCTTGATTCCCCTCATGTCCTCTACCCTCCATGCGAAGACATCATTACTTTCCTTGAGTAGCTCGATGATTTCTCGCTCGCTCCTCAACCGATAGCCGCTTCCCAATCTGAATTTTTTGGTCGGGGTAGGAAAAGTTGGTGATTACCGACTCTAACTCATCCACAGCCTTCTAGCTCGGTCCATCCCCGAATTGTAGAGTCTCAATGATTATCTCCTTGACCCTTTGTCTCTCCTCGGCCCTCAGTGTGGAGCTTCCTCGCTATCATATCATCTAACTTGTCCGCAACCTCGCCGGTGGTGGTGGTGGCCCCGAGTTATTGTCGAGCCGGGAGGCATAGGTTGCCTATGATGACGACTTGGTCGACCATAACTACATCCGAATCGACCTCAGTGGTGTTAGAGTGACGTGTCGACTCAAGCATGACCTCGTCATTTGAGTGATAGGTCGACTCTTCCACGTCGGTGATTGTTGACAATCGGGTAGTTTTGGTGACTGACTGGGACAGCTTCAAGTAACCATCAGCAGTCTCAATCTCTAGCTCCCTTTTCTTTCTTTCTCTTAGAACATGATCCAAATAAGCACGAGCCGTGCTCAGACGCAACCCACTCCAAAGCAGTGTGGGGAACTTTACTCGCTGGTGAGGAATTGATGCTACCATTCCAAGAGCGACCTGTCCAGGAATTCCAAGGATGGCGGCATAGTCACTATTTACATCAATTACGATAAATTGTACCTTCGAGACAACCCTGAGGGGGTGCTGGCCTAGGTCGACGTCGAGCACTATCTGGCCTTTAGCATCAACTCGATGGTTGGTGAAGCCCTCCAACCTGCCATCATATCTCTCCAACCGTTCATCATTAAGACCCATCTCCATGAAAGTTTTGTAAAACAAAATATCCTTGCAGCCCCCGTGTCGACTAAGAGTCTGCTCGTCGTACATCCATCAATGAGACCTGGGATGACGAGAACTTGCTCCCTAGCCGCCATATTAGTTGCCAATTCATGGGGGTAGAAGCTGATCGCTTCATCTCTGACTTCTCTCCTTGGAGGCACATGTGGGGCCTTATTGAGCTGGAATATCTTGTGCTTGATGGCCGTGTTGCTCGCTTGTTCAGTGATGACCCCCAGGTTCAGTCTAGGCTGCCTAGGTCCTTGTTGCCCACCCGCCGGTCGCTCACCTCCTCCCAAACTTTGAGGTCTCTTCACATAAGCTTCGAGTCTCCCCGGTCGACCATTCTCTCGGATGATACGCTTTAATCCTAAGCAATCCTCTGTGAGATGACCGGTGTCTTTGTGGTAGCCGCAGCATTTGGTCACGTTGTCCCTCCTAAACTTGTTGCCTGGATTCATTGGGACCGGAGGAGCCGCCGACAAAGCATTCATAATCTCGGCCCGACTCACCGTAAGGGGAGTGAAAGCTTCGGGCACCTTCTCTCGTTGCTCTAGTTCTGTTCTTTCCATTTTTATTGTTCCCCCATTCTTATTGGAGTCCTTTTTATCATCGGTGACTTCAACCTTGGGGCTCTTTCCATTCTTCTTTTCTTTCCTCTCTTCAAAGAAGGGCGACATTGTATACACCTTTTCAAACAACTCCCGTCGAGTCGTTGCCGTACGAACCGTGAGCTCGTAGTCCATGTCTTCCGAGGAAATACCACTTCGGCAATTTATTACTTCCCTATCGTGAGGTCTTCCTCTATCTTATCAACCATTTCTTTGAACTTGGTGAAATAGCTCATCGAGCTTTCATTCTTACCCCGCACCAAGTTATTCAGATCGGTGACGGTTATCTTCCGAGCTCCTGCAGTCGAGAAGCGGTCTAAGAATTTTGTTCCCGAAGCATGCCCAAGTGGTGATACTACCAGCAGCCAAACCATTGAACCAAGTTAAGGCCGCCCCAAGAAGTGTGCTTAGGAGAGCTTTGCACATATTGTCATCCTCATTGGCGACAAAACACATAGTGGCTTCTAAATGTGCTATGTGGCTCCTGGCATTTGTCGACCCGGAGTACTTCTCCGTAAGAGGCAACCCGAAAGTAAGAGGAGGTCGACTATCTCTCGATTTCTTTGGATAAGGGTCGAAGAGCAAAATCAATTCGTTCGACCTTTCCAAAGCATCCTTCTTCTTTTCCTCCTCCCATTGCTCAAATTTCTTTTTCATCAACAACCATTCTCTCGGCATCGGGTCTCTCATCTCCCGGAGGGGGAGCGATTGGACCTCCGGCCCTCACTTCCAGGGGGAGTTATCTGTCTACCCTCCTCGTCTCACTGTGAGAATTGGTCCTTTCGATCTTATGGGAGATCTATGTGCATTACTTCTTTGAGGCGACCTGCGCCTCTCAGCAGCAGACGGCGACCTGCGCCTGTGATCTCCATGTGGCGACCTGCGCCTTTCCCCTCTCACAGGCGACCTATGCCCATTCCTGTCTCTATGGGATCCTGATCTCTGCGTTCGCGCAGGAGAGACATGCCTGTTTCGTTGGCCGTTAACCGAGTCCTCAAATCGAGATTGAGCCTCCTGCTCTCTGTTTCGTGAGGCTAGCCCTTAAATCATTACTCGGCACATGAACAATGGTAGGAGCTCGGCGAACTATCCTGTCCTCGCCATTACGCCCCACACCTTCATTTGGCCTAGCACTCCTGGCTGTTGCCCATTAGAAACACAGTAGGGTGCCACTCTCTCGAGGCGTATGTCGGCCTGTTCTGCCTCCTCCATGGCTATCAAGTCAGCCAGAATCTGGGCTCGCTCCAACATCATTTCTTTCTTGCTCATGGGATTAGTGGAGGGACCTGCCCTGCTTCCCACATTCGCATGCCCAGTTGTACGTTTTGGGTGAGGTGGAGCTCCCTGTCCTTCCATAGGACGCTTTTCTCTCCTTGCATCTGGCAATCCCCTCCCATCAACATTTGTTAGAGCGTGTTGCCCTAGCATGATGTCGTTGAGGAGGGGAGGAGGAGGCAAGTCCATGTTTTCTTGACATTGAGATTTCCAACGTTTGTATTGTTGTTGTTGTTAACTTCGTCATGCCCAAGTGAAGCCTCGGATACGTGTCCTTACAAGTCACCATCGTTGTAGGTTAAGAAAAGTTTCGAGGTCAAGTTAAAAAGCACGTTCCGGCAATGGAACCAAACTGATGCTTTGCAGGAAATGTGCTTATCAATCTTCCTCCACGTGGCGGGGGCTGATCACCTGGCTTCTTGACTCCGAAAACGAGAACCCACGACTAGCCGGATGTGTCTCCGCGAAGACGCTCGGGTGTGAGTAAGATAACAGTTGTATATAGCTCAAAATGTATTGAATAATGAACTCAGAATACAAAATGGCAGTTACCTTTCACCGTTTGGTAGTGATGAAGTATTTATAGGCAAGAGTGATGTATTTTTGGGGAGGCAGCATGTCCTCCGAGATTATAGCGGCAGTTACTTGGTCGTGGGCACGTGTCTATAACGGTCCCACGATTTGTAGGGATGTAGTTGTGAGCATTGATTAACCAAATAAGCCGGCAAGTGTTCGGTCGTCACTTGTTGATTTAGGTCGAGGTCGCCACTCGTGGAATGATCGACACATTTGTCGGGTAGAGCGTGGTGCGTACCCGAATTGTAGCATGGATCATGAGGTCGGACTAAGTTAGGTCGGGACCTGTAAGTCGGACCATGGGCTTAGTCGACTGATGTGTGAGATGGGCCGTGGGCCTTGTTCTGATTGGATCAGTCTCATTGAGAATGTGGGTGCCAATGCTATCTATGATTGGGCTTTACTCGTTTGGCCCAACTCGACATTTTTGGTATGTTCAGAAACAAAGATAGCATTACAAGAAATCAAAAACCAAATACACTCAACTTATAAAGGAGAAATATCCAAATCCAAAGAAGAAGATTTAGATAAACATTTCCAGAATCCATTTGCAAAAAATACAAATTCCTCTTCAGATCTAGAAACAAGTTCTTCTACAGAGGAAAGTATATATACACTAACTAAAGTCAAATTTCAGTAATGGTATGTCACTATAAATATGAAAATCAAAGATTTTGAATACCAAGGAATAGCTATGTTAGACTCTAGATCTGATTTAAATTGTGTAGAACAAGGAATAATACCCTCAAAATATTTTGTTAAAACAAAACAAAGCCTTTCGGCAGCCAATTCATCAAAACTACAAGTAAAGTACAAAATACCAAAAGCACACATATGTAATAACAATATTTGTTTCAAGACAAGCCTAATGCTTGTAATAAATCTAAATACAAAAGTTATACTCTGAAATCCTTTTTTACAAATGTTATACCATTATTTGGTCTCTAAACAAGGAGTAGAAACAAGAATATTGGGGCAACAAATAATTTTTAAATTTTTATACCCCGTTTCAAACCATGATGTGAATAATTTACAAAAACCAAATGTATCTAAAATAAATATTTTACAAGAACAAATTAGATTTCTTAAACAAGATCTATTAAATGTCAAAATAGAAGAAAAATTGCAACTCCAAGAATATAAAAATATAAACTCAAAAACATTAGAAAATTTTGAAAAGAACTTATGTTCAGGTTTACCCACAGCCTTCTGGGAACGAAAGAAACACATAGTAACATTACCATACGAAAAGGATTTTAACGAAAAAACTGTTGGTGTAATGCCCTAGGCGTTTAGTTATGTTTGACTTATAACTTAAACCGCTATGTAATCGTCTTTATCATTTATTATAGAGAAAGTTTATTTGGTTCATTATATGTTTACATGTTTATTATATTGAACTGCGTCCCTAGTTATTATGAATAACTAGTATAAGTTGGTAATGGATAATCGTGGAGATGATTATATGCATGGAGATGCACATTACACCTATGAGTACTTGCTAGAGAACAAGTATTGGACTTGACCTACTTATGAGATTTATGACATGATCTGTTATCATGATTAAATATCATGATAGTCATGTCATTGGTATCCTTCGTATCTAACATTATTATCGTCTTCCACATGATGAACATTGTGTTTGATGTAGTCTAACACTATCTTTAATCGGGTAGCAATAGGGGCTATGTTGGCACGATTGGATTCTTGTAGGGAAGAATGATAAGTCAAGATGGGAATATGGGATTTGTCCCTCTCTATTTGAGAGAGATGTTTGCTTGAGCCCCTCGATGAATGATGTTGATGAAATGTGTGGCCACACTCAAGAGATTCGATAGAGATTAAATGCACTTGGATTATCAACATATTCAGAATCGAGAAAGCATTGAACACGTGAGTTGACATGGACCATGACTCATGTTCAATTGACATCGTGGACAAAGGGATTGTGACATTTGATCTATCGAGGAATCAAGCTTTGATGTTATATTAATTGGGTGGATATAATGGTTTGCTAGAAACCACTTATGTCTTGTGAGGTCGATGTTTCGACTCACTACCAACATAATATAATTCCTATTGGGTCACACACAAGGGACGAATTTGATCATTGGCTGAAAATTGGAGATTTTGGATTCTGGCACGACTCGTGCCCTGGGTCACAACTCGTGCCAAGGGTCACGACTGGTGATAAGGCAGTACGACTGCATTTTGGACGTCAAAGGATTGACTCGTTGACTTGTTGACTATGTGGGATTGGGCACGAATCGTGCCCGTGGGCACGAGTCGTTCCCTAAATCAGCACGAGTGCAAATTTGGTCACGAGTCGTGGTACGACTGAATTTTGGCTTAGGGCACTCGTGATTGCCTGGAACGACTCATGGCACGAGTTGTGCACAGGAGCACGAGTCGTGCCCTCAGCGAGATTCAGTCCGTACGCGTTTTCCTTGGCCGGATTGGTTTTGGTTTGGCAAGGATTGTATCCCTAATAGGTAGGGGATTTATATGTGATATAAATACAATCCTTTTGCAGCCATAAACCTCTCTCTACAACATTGTTCTAGGTTTATGAATCTCTAGAAAATAAATCCCAAATTAATTACATTGTTTTGGCTTTGATTATTGAATATTGATTCAATAATCGAAAGGATCATCTAGCAATTCAACAAGAAAAGTTCTTGGTTCGTTCGCGTGTGGATCACCATTAGAGGGAGGTTGCTTTATCTTCTTAGGCTTGAAGATCTCCATTGTTGATTTATCACCAAGGTATAACAAGGAGGAAGAAGATCCAATTAGTTTCAACAAATTAAAAGTTGAATTTTGAGATTCGTTTCGAACAAACAAATCGCATCAAGGTATGTAAATTATATTTCATGTTTCTAATCTCTTCATGCTAGACGGATTCAAGGCTTAGGGTTTTGTGTTATTTTATTAAGATTTCTGCTGCATTTGTAACCCCAAAACCCAACAGTAGTATCAGAGCCCTATCTTGCCATGATTAGGATTGAAATTGGCATGCTAGATTTAATTGGATTAATTGCTATCCATGCTATATGAAATAGATCCATAATTTTATGTGTATTGTTTTATGAAAATAGTCATATGTGATATGCCATGGTCATGATTAATAAATTGAATAATTTGATTAGTCTTTTACGTAGGATTATTGGTCTGTTTAATATGATTAAAGTAGATTGATAAATTCTCAAAATTGAATCAAAGTGTTTGTTTGTAATTTAGTGAAGCCCTATGTTCATGATTATGTACACATAAGTTTCATGTTACAACCATGCGGTGTTTGTTACCATGTAAAACCTTCTTAAATATTTAAGTTTTATGTCATTCCTTGATTAGAACACTTGTGATATTTTAGGGTATTTTGATGTAGTTTCGATTCAGTTGGGTGCATCATTATATCTTAATTTGTGATCAAGATGAGATAATGGTTGATGTAGTTTTGACTAAGTTAGGTGCATCGTTCCATGTCTCATATGTTTGAAAAGGGTTTTGACTTAATTGGTGCTTTCAAATGAGATTTGACCCAAGGCGTAGATGAGATCTAAAACATGTTGTTGATATATGATGTCTAAGGAAATCTCATAAAAGATCTAAGAGTCATATATGATATGATTGATGTTATCTACCTAAATAGCTTGATTTCAGGCATTGACTCAGTTAAACCAAAATCAAGTGAAATATGGATCTTAGCCTACTATTATTATATGATACATGTTTGTATTTGAAGGTGTATAATTTAGTGAGAGTATTTATGAAATATATTATTTGCTCTTAGATGATAAATGTGTTGATACTTATGTGTTTTATTATTTGCATATTTTATTGTAGTAATGACAACTCACAATAATCAACCCCTGCCGATGTGATCAGTCCTTGAGAAGGACAAGCTCGAAGAGAACGGTACAAACTATTCTTATTGGATCAGAACCCTAAGAATTGTTCTAAGCCAAGAGAAGAAAATGTACATTCATGACGAACCCGTTCCACCTCAACCTGCTGCTAATGCTTCTAGGGCAGATAAGGATGCACATAAAAAATATATTGATGATTCTACAGATGTTGCATGCCATATGCTTGCCACCATGTCTAAGGCCCTTCAGAAGGACCTTGAGCACATGAAAGCTGCTTTTGAACTAGTCGAGCGCTTAAAAGAAATGTTCCAAGTGCAAGCTAGACAAGAGAGATATGATGTGGTTAAAGCCCTAACTGCATGCAAGATGCAAGAGGGGCAGTCGGTTGGTGCTCATGTCCTTAAGATGAAGGGTCACATTGAGCGTCTCGAAAGGCTTGAAAATCCGATGAGTTTGGAACTCGCCACGGATTTGATATTAAATTCATTACCTGAAAGTTATGGTCATTTCATTATGCACTATCACATGACTGGCATGGATAAGAATCTCTCGAAGTTGCATGTGATGCTTAAGACCGCATAGAAGAATATCAAGAAGCCCGGAATGAAAAATGTGTTAATGGTTAACAAAGGTAAAGGGTTCAAGAAAGATGGCAAAGGTAAAGCAAGTGTTGCTAAACCTAAGGCAAAAGTTGTCATTGCCGGAGAGGCTCTCAAGTGTCTCAAAAGGATGCATTTTGCTACCATTGCCAAGAGGTTGGTCATTGGAAGCGCAACTGCAAGGCTTACAAGGAAGGCCTAAAGGCGAAGAAGGGCAATACGATTGCTTCTGATTTAGGTATCTATATGATATATATTTTCCTTTCTATTTCTAGTTCATGGGTATTGGATACCGGATGTGGATCTCACATTTGTTTAAATGTGCAGGGACTAAGGAATAGGAAGCTACTTAAACAAGGTGAAGTTGACCTACGTGTGGGGAATGGAGCAAGAGTTGCTGCATTAGCCGTAGGGACATATGATGTAACTTTACCTAATGGCTTCATACTTGTTTTGAACAATTGTTACTATGTTTCGGATTTGAGTAGAAATATTATTTCCATTTCTTGTTTGGATAATGAAGGGTATAATTTTCTAATTGCGAATAAGAAGTTTTATATTTATTTAAATGATATGCTTTATGGTATTTCAAGTTCAATTAATGGCCTTTATGTTCTTGATGTTGATGAGAAACAAAATAATGTTGAAAATATTTATCATGTGGACAAGAAGTCTAAACCGAATGACGTGAACAACAATTTCATGTGGTATTGCCGGCTTGGTCATATAAACGAGAAACGCATCTCTAAACTCCATAAGGATGGTATGTTAGACTCACATGATTATTAATCATATGAGATATGCAAATCTTGTTTATTGGGAAAAATGACCTAACCACCCTACACTAAGAGTAGTGAAATGGATAGTGACTTATTGGGCCTAATACATACCGATGTATGTGGACCAATGAGCATCATTACTAGGGGAGGATTTCAGTATTTCATTACATTCACCAATGACTTATCTAGATATGGCTATATCTATCTGATGAAGTCCAAAAGTGAATTGTTTGAGATGTTTAGAACATTTCAAAATGAAGTACAAAATCAACTTGGCAAAACAATTAAAGCACTTCGATCCGATCGTGGTGGTGAGTATTTAAGCCAAGAGTTTGACAATCATCTCAAAAACTGTGAAATTGTTTCAGAATTGACTCCACCCGGAACACCACAATGGAATGGTGTATCCGAGAGGAGGAATAGAACCCTATTAGATATGGTTCATTCGATAATGAGTCAAGTTGACCTTCCTATATCCTTTTGGGGACATGCATTAGAGACTACTGCTGCGTTCACACTGAACAGACTCCCTACTAAATCGGCTCCTAAGACCCCACATGAGATATGGCATGGAAGAAAACCTAGTTTATCTTTCATGAAGATTTGGGGTTGTGAAGCTTATGTGAAGATACTTGTCTCTGATAAGTTAGCACCTAAATCTGACAAGGTTATTTTCGTTGATTATCCTAAGGAAACCAAAGGGTATTACTTTTACAACCGAAATGAGAACAAAGTGTTTGTTGCTCAATATGGCACCTTTCTTGAGAAACAGTTTCTCAATAAAGGAACTAGTAGGAGTAAAGTTAATCTTGAAGAAATTTAAGAGCCCAAAAATAACATGGAACCGATAGTAGAGACTGAACCAAATCCACAAGGAGTTGTGGAACCGGTTCAAGATCCACAAGTCCATCGTAGATCGGATAGGTTACTCATTGGAAATGACATTCCTGCACTTCAGACTGTCAAGTCTTGGTTGGGAAATGTTTCTAAATGAAAGATATGGGTGAATCCGCTTACATCCTTGGCATCAAGATCTATAGAGATAGATCTAAAAGGATAATTGGTTTGAGTCAAAGTACCTACATTGACAAGGTTCTTAGAAGATTCAAAATGGAAAATTCTAAGAGAGGTAATTTGCCAATGGGGCATGGTATTACTCTTAGCAAGAATCAATGTCCTAAGACAACTGATGAGCGAAAGAGGATGAATGATGTCCCATACTGAAATTACCCGGACCGCATGCGGGCTGCACGACGAGCGGTTGTCTTTTGCGGATGTTTGGGACCTCGCTTTCGGGAAGGAGAGGAGTCGCCACGCGGTTTTGTATTTTGAGCCCAAACGTTGAAAAATGGCTTTATGAAAAAGGTGTCGTTTTTATTGGAAGCAAAAACATGGAAAGGCTTTGAAAAGGGTGTCGTTTTTATTGGTAGCAAAAACATGACAAAAGGCTTTTTTTAGTACCAGAGATTGTTAGGTTTGGAGGTCACGTTATGTTTCGGGAAGAGTATTTTGAGATCACCCGAAATGCCTCGTATGACGAGTCTTTCTACCTTTCTCAAAATTTTGTGTGTGTGTGTGTGTGTGTGTATTTTTTGCATTTTGAAAATGGGGGCTTAAATGACAAGCTTAATCTTGGTTTGAATGTCAAATGTTGATTTTTATGATTCTTGGGAAAAAGCGAGCGTTTGAATGACAAACGTCAGTTTTGGAGTTTTTTAGGAAAAGAGGTGCGAGTGACGAGTTTTGAATCTTTAACTTAAGTGTCAAATGTTGACTTTTAAGAAAAGAGCGTTTGAATGTCAAACATCGAGTTTTGAGTTTAAAGATGATCGTTTGGATGCCAAACGTCACTTTGCGCGTTTTGAAAGAGAGTTCGAATGTCAAACTCCTGTTTTGAACCGGGCATTACATTGTTAGAGATTTTACGAAAAAAAAGCATTAATTGAGATGCGATCAACGAATAGTTTTGCAACTCGGACTTTGATAAGGAAATACTATCACGAGCCAAACGGCTTGGACTTGTAAATGACAGTATTTAAAATGCGGTATCAACGGAATCAAACGATCCGGATTTTAAAGGTGCGATCAACGAACCAAACGGCTCGGACTTGTAAAGTTGCGTTATTTAAATGACATTCAATGGATCAAATGATCGAGGCCGTTAAATGACTGTCACGAACCGAACGGTTCGGACTATAAAGTTGCGTAAAGTAAATGACATTCAACGGATCAAACGATCCGGACCGTTAAATGACATAATAAGTGAAGAACGAGGCCGGAACGCTGTTTTAATCCGAGATTACATCTCTTACGGGAGAGAAGAGGATCATGGAATAATGTATCGGACCCCGTCGACGGTGATGTCTACATTTCAATGACTTTCGATCGAAACGGTTGTAGTGACTGGCGCGTAAACCGAGATGGAATGAGTGTTTAGGGAGAGAGTGTTACCTATGACTAGGGGTTGACTCTTTTGGCTCAGTTGACGTATACGGGATACGGTTAAGTGTGTGGAAAGGTGTTTCGAGGTTGTTTGGTTCGTGTTTGGTTGAAATACGAGGTTTTCATGCAAATCGAGACGAAATGGGGCTCGGGAGGGGTTGAAACTGGTTCATGCCGTGGGCTATGGTGAAAATGGATAATATTTTTCCTTTCTCAAAATGTTTGACAACCCTCTGTATTTATAGGGTGATTTTGCAAAAGAGTATGGATGGACTTTACCTCAATTTGGAGGGGGGGTTTGTGGTATTTTGGAAATTGGGAGGACCTGCTGGCAATTCTGTTTTGCCTGTAAAACAGTCCAGACGGACTGTGACTCAATCTCAGGAGCATTTTGGTTTTTTCACTCTGAAATTTGATTGATGTTAACTAGAGGGCTGTGTCATGTGTGCCACGTGCCCCTGTGACTCACCAGGGCTAGGGTTTTCATCCCCTTTTTCCCGGTTTTGTCCATTTTTTAAATAACTGTCCGAAAAATGTCTGAAACGCCCCCGAAAAGTGCCGAAAAGTGCATTTTTCAGAAAAAGCTGTACTTTTACGTGTGATAACGTGTGTTGAGTACGCTTTGACGTTGGGATGCATGGGGCAGTCCCGGGATGTCTTGTTGGCTTGAGAACGGGGAGTTTAACGGGTTTTGATTAACCTGGAGCGGGCCAGTTAACGGATTCCGATTAACTTTTAACGAATTTTGATGATCCAAATTTGGGTACTTACAGTTAGCCCCTCAGCGACATCACTTTCGAAGGAATTGGGGTCGTTGAAAAAGATAAAGATCCAAATCTGGGGATGCCTTATTTGAAGAGACCTGGAGGTCAGCTGGCTGGACCCTTAGCGGAAGGATTCCTACGTATCCCAAGCGAGAATCAAGCCGATCATAGTTCGTAGGTGCAAGGGTCGCGTGTGGGTACCTTGACCTAAGTGAGACTATTGTGAGGCGTCTGAACCTAAGCGGAGACTATTGGGAGGCGTCTGAACCTAAGTGAGACCATTGTGAGGCATCTGAACCTGAATGGAGACTATTGTGAGGCGTCTGAAGCTAAGATTACTGAAACTTTTGAGGGCATGTGGCGCCTCAGACCGAGATTACTTGAAACTTTCGAGGGCGTGTGGCGCCTCAGACCGAGATTACTGAAATATTTGAGGGCGTGGCACCTCAGACCGAGATTACTTGAAACTTTTGAGGGCGTGTGGTGCCTCAGACCGAGATTACTGAAACATTTGAGGGCATGTGGCGCCTCAGACCGAGATTACTTGAAACTTTCGAGGGCGTGTGGCCCTCAGACCGAGATTACTTGAAACTTTCGAGGGTGTGTGGCGCCTCAGACCGAGATTACGAGGACGTGTTTGTCCTGAGATGAAGGCATTCGTGCCTTGAGATTGATTTTTTTGAGGCGTTCGTGCCTTGGGTGCTGGACTTACGATGACGACCAGGTTTTATCTGCTGGGAATATGTGGAAATGACGGGAATGGCTGCGTCAAATGGATGTTATAACAACATGGAAGGATTGACGTTCTAATGACGGGGTTAGGAACGGGATGTGATCTCGGGAGAGACTGACACATTGCTGGGGAAAACTGCCCAGAGTTCTAATAGAACTAGTTAGGAATTGAGGGGATTGATTGACGTTTCTTCTTAGAAGGATGGTCTTAGGATCCTGCTGGGGAGGAATGTTCGGGCTTACGATGATGGCCAAAGAGGGATTTTTGTGCGGGCTTACCTTGATGGCCGCTGAATTGGGATGGTCGGGCTTACGATGACTGCCGGGGAAGTGAACGTTCACTTGTTGGAGTGAAAAGGTATTCGGACTTACGAGGATGGCCGAAGAGGGATTGTTGTGTGGACTTACCTTGATGGCCGCTGAAGTGGGATGGTTGGGCTTATGACTGGCGGTCGGAGAGATGAATGTTGGTGAACACCAATGGGAATTTTGACGTCTGGAGACGGAATTGTGATTTAACGTCCGAAGACGGTTTGAGATTTAACGTCTGGAGACGAAACATTAGTGAGAACTAACGGGAAATTTAACGTCTGGAGACGGAATTGTGATTTAATGTCCGAAGAAGGTTTGAGATTTAACGTCTGGAGACGGAATCGTGATTTAACGTCTGAAGACGGTTTGAGATTTAACGTCTGGAGACGAAACGTTAGTGAGAACTAACGAGAAATTTAACGTCTGGAGACGGAATGTTAGAAATGTCTAACTAGGATTTAACCTCGGGGAGGGGGTGTTAGAAAGGTCTAACTGGGGAAATTTTACACTTTTGGGGGCCAAAAGGGGTAAAATTGAAATTGTGGGAAGCTGAGGGGCCAAAGTGGCAAGGAATCTTTTAGCCTGTAAAAGAGTCTGGCCGGACTGAGACTCAATTTGACCAGGTTCAAATCAGCAACAGGCCGATGCAAATAAGTTCATTTCCTCCATATTTTCAGGCAAGAGAAGAGAGAAAAGAGAGAAAAAATCTTCCCCCTTTTGCGAGTTTTGTTGAATCTTCGCCGGATAATCATCATGGATGCTGGTTTAGAACCACGGGCTTGTCATAGGAGGACTCACAACGAGAGAGCGAGGTTGGTGAGGACCATTCGGACCCCTGCTCTTCCCATGGATCCAACGGAGTTTTATCCGGTCGGGACACTCATAAATCCAAGGAAGGGATCGAAAGACAGGTAAATATCCTCTAAATTCCGTTAATTTTCAGAATGTGCATTCTTTAAATTTTAGGAATTTGATTAGGATTGAGTTAGGGTTCTTGGTGCCCGAATTGGGGCTTTTGACTTTGCGATGTGCCTTTGTCGAAATTGACTAGAGCTTAGTTCAATTGACATTATGGGTAGATAACATAAAAATTTTGGTTGCAAAATTCCATGTCTAGGGGTGTTTTCCGAAATTAAAGTAAGTTTAATTTGAGACGGAGTAATTTTTCGAAATGTTCGAAATGTTTGAAAGTTCCGACTTCGACGGATTTTTCGAGATGTTTTTTGAAAGTTCCGAATTCGACGGATTTTTTAAAATGTTTTGAAAGTTCCGAGTTCGACGGATTTTTCGAAATGTTTTGAAAGTTCCGAATTCGACGGAATCTTTGAAAGGTTTTGAAAGTTCCGAATTCGACGGAATCTTTGAAAGGTTTTGAAAGTTTCGAGTTCGACGAATTTTTCGAAAGGTTTTGAAAGTTCTGAATTCGACGGAATCTTTGAAATGTTTTGAAAGTTCCAAATTCGACGGATTTTTCGAAATGTTTTGAAAGTTCCGAATTCGACAGAATCTTTGAAATGTTTTGAAAGTTCCGAATTCGACGGATTTTTCGAAATGTTTTGAAAGTTCCGAATTCGACGGATTTTTTGAAAGGTTTGTACTTTTTTGGGATTTTGGACCGTTAATACTCCAACTGGGATGGACGTATTTTAGGAAAATGAACTATATCTGTGTTCCATCATTTCGATATGCGTTCGTGCATTCTGTAGATGTTGTTTCTATAGTAACGTACTTTTGTCGTGTTCACCTGCTGGGGCGAGGGCCTGTTAATGTTCGTAACTTGAAGAGTAGGGGAGACTTTGAGGCGGTCCGAGCGTTGTGGGAGATGCTCCCAGCGAGGCTCGGGATGGAGAGAGGAGTCCATGGCAGTTCGTGGTTGACTCCGGCTTGGCAGGATTTATCAGCGCAGTGGCCGCAGTGGCTTCGACGCAGAGGGCATGGGTTTTGGATGTCGCCCTGAGTGAGTATTGGTGGGATACGACCCACACATTCCATTTTAGGTGGGGGGAGGCGACTATGATTCCCACTGATTTTGCGACGATTACGAGGTTGCCATTCTGGGGCAACACACTTGTGTGGGTGGATGGCTACACCCCGGAGCAGTTGTCGAGGCTGTTGGGTTTCGACATTACCGATGCCAGGGGCTTGGGTATTCGGTATGTGCCGATGGAGGCTCATCTAAGGAGGAGCATTGAGGAGTATTCAACGGGGTCCCTGAGGATGAGAGCAGAGCGTCTGGCTCAAGGGTTTTTATGGTTTGCTTTGTCAGCTACCTTATTTCCCACTGCTGACACATCATGTCACTTTCCTCTGCTCGGCTCACTGACTGATCTGGATGCCGTGAGAGGGTTCGCATGGGGAGAGGCTGGTCTGGCCGAGCTCTACCATGCTTTGGATAGGTTCTCGCGGGGAGAAGAGAACACTTTAGGCTGTTTTGTCTTTGCCTTGGATGTAAGTTCCCTTCTTTTTCTCTTTCTTTTCTCATTTGTACTTGTATGTATCTGCTTTGTAGCTGACATAACTTTCTATGTGTTTGACAGGTGTGGTTTTTGGAGGTGTTCCACCCGCAGAGGTGGGAGACCAGGGAGGAGTATGCGTCCTTGTTCCCTGCCATGTTGATTTGGCAGAAGGTGGCAAAGAAGCCGGCAAAGTCGAGGGAGGGTACTCGGCTGACTTATGAGGAGGTGTCTCTGGCCATGAGCCGAGAGTTTTCTGCGCAGATCCAGCTGACTTGGTGGATCCGGATTGATGCTTTTGTGGTCCAGGCTGCTAGGGACGTTACATGTCGGCGGAAGCTGCTGGTGGGGCTTCCTTGTGAAGCAATGTATTTGGGTGAGAGGGTGTGTGGGCACCTGACCCGGAACCTAACACGTGTCCCGAGTCCTAGAGCCCAAACTCCGAAATACCACCTAAACTTTTTCAAAACATTTATACTTGACTTGAAAAGAACTAACTCTACACTTAACATTCACTCTATCTTGGGGACATCTCCACTTGGAGGAATAAGGGGTTAAATACTTAACAACTTCAAACCACTTATTTACAAACTTTCACCAAAGTTCCATCTACTTCTACTTTAAAAAACTACAAACTTAGTTACCATATTTACAAAAGTTTAAGTTATAATTACAACTTTACATAACATGTTTTATTAACAAACTCCAACATAGGAGTATTAACCAAAAGACAAACCATCTAACCACATACATACCCGACAACCCAGAATACTAGCACAAACTCCGCCCCGAACTCACTGGCCTGGTCCGCCTGTCTCAGTCCGATCTAAAACATTAAAGGGAAAAGGGTGAGTATGAATCTCAATAAGCTATTATGAATGCACAATATGTCAATTAAAATGCAACACATATAAGGTGCATATAACACATTGAAACCAGTAAACAACTTCCGTTACCTTGGTTTACCTTTTCCCATCTGACCAATAAGTCGTATCATATTGGAGGATACCTTTACATCACAACCAATAACAATTAACGGAGAGAGCTATTATAATAACTCCTCTCTTGTGAACTGCTTAGGCATATTCACATCTTATAAGACCCGTTTTCCAGGTAACCATATAAGATATTAGCAACTCTGTAAGGCTTTTGGCTCAATACAGATGCTATAACCCCAATCTGTGGCCTCAGAAGGGGACAGTCACAGGTATAACGTAATTCGATCACATTAGTGTAACGATGTTGCCAATTTTTCGAAAGGACTTTGAATTTTTCGTTTCTTTGAAAACCAATCGAAAAAAAACCGGAGTCGCCACGCCATTTTTGTTTTAAGGGCCAAAACTTTGAAAAATGCCCAAAATCGAGAGATTCGAGTTCGGAGGTCACGTTACGTGCCGGGAAGAACGTTAGTGTTCACCCGGAACGCCTCGTAAAACGGGTCTTCCAAGCTAAAAACCATTTGTTTGTGTGTGTGTGTGTATGTGTTACTTTGGCCAAAATAAGTTGAAACTGAGGAAACCAAAAATTGGGAATTCTTTATAAGACTTTGGAAAGATCCCATGATTTTTGGTGTGATTTTTGGGTTGAGTTTTGGTACTCAAAAGATTTTTGGAAGTTGAAAACCATTTCTGCCAGAATGAAAAAGGCAGTGGACACTTGATTTTGAAATGGACTTTAGGGCTTGAAAACTCCAGAATCTGGGAAAAGTCCGAGAATGAAAATGTTCAAAACACCTTAAATAAGGTTTCTGTAAAAGAACTTTTCATTTTGGAGATGAATTGAGGGACCAACACTTTCTGAAAATCTCAGATGTGAAATCTGGATTTCCAGAGACTGATGAACTGACCTTTAAAGGAAAATTTGAAAAAGGGAGTTTTACCTACGCAAAAAATAAAGTAAAAATATGTCTGGAAAGCTCTGGATGTTGGCTACAAAAAGTGTTTTGTAGTCAACACCAAATTCCAAGTTCTTCTGTGTCCAAAAAATTAGACCATGGACTGAGGTCTTAGAAGATTGCTACTGGACAGCAACTTCTTCTTGAAGAAAAACATGATTTTAAAGGGGGTTTGGCATCCGTGCTTGTCCCCATTTCCTTAGGCTTTGATTAGTGATCACTTGACATTTTAGTGGTGAATCAACTATAGCAAGCCATCCTTAGGGTACATTAGGACTAAGCACTTCATTTGCTTGGGAAGGGGAGTTTTATCCTTTGAAAAAGAGATTTGATGTATGAAAATGATTTTTAGGGTTTTGAAAATGTGTTTTCTTTGCAAGTAAGTAAGAACACTCTGAAAATAATGTTGATCCTTGTAGAAGATCATCCATGGAGATGAACTTTCATGGTGATCTTCTTGGATCTAAGGCAAGAAGATGAACAAACTACATTTTGGAGTTTGAAAATGCATGCATGAATGAAGGAGTTTAGGGTAAGGAGAAGGAGGGTTTACCAATCTTCTTTGTATTTTGAGTTTTAGGCTTGAATGTAAGAGTGTTTGAGGCTTGAATATGAGAGTGTTTGAGTGAGTGTGATTTTGGGTGAATAGTTGAGAAAAAGGTGACAATTCTAGAGAATTCTCACTGTTTTCTCTCTATTTTCGCCAAGGTGCAGTTGTGAAAAATGTTTCTTCTTTCTTTTTTTTTGAGACTGGAGGGCTCAATTTATAGCCCTCTGAAAATTGCAATACCATCCGCGCGGAGGGTTCCTGCAGCGTGCACTGTTCATTAATTGCAGCTGCAGGCTTTGGACACAAAGAATATTTTTCAAAAAAATCAAACTGGTTATGTTTTTCAACTTACCAGATTCGGATTTTTCCATTTCTTTTGCTTTTTGAGATTTTTTTCTAGGCTTAACCTTAAATAACAATGCCCACTTTGCCCTTGCTTGGTTAGAAAAGTTAGGAATGTTAGGAATGTTATAACTTTCGTTAATTTTCTAACGAAAATACTAACAACTCAAATTGTAGTACTTATAGTAGCTCCTCGACGACGGCGCTTTCGAAGGAAGCGGGGTCGTCGATAAGAGTAAGGCTCCAAATTTGACAGGGTGATCAAGTGATCGAGTGGCTGAACCTATTTAATAGGCTACCTACGTATCCTTAAGAGGAATCAAGCCGGCCGTAGTTCGGGTCTTTGAACCTGGAGATGATGGCGTTTTAGGTGCCTCGAACCTTGGTGAGCGAGTTCTGCAGTCGATTGCTGAGAGAAACTTTGCTGGGGAATAGAGATGACAATTTTGGAATGGTGGCTGAAATTGTATATCCGCTCTGCTGGGGATAGGGATGACCATTTTGGTCTGGTGGCTGAAATTGTATATCCGCTCTGCTGGGGATAGGGATGACCATTTTGGTCTGATGGCTGAACCTAATGATAGGCTACCTACGTATCCTTAAGAGGAATCAAGCCAGTCGTAGTTCGGGTCTTTGACCCTGGAGATGATGGCGTTTTAGGTGCCTCGAACCTTGAAAAGTGAGCCGATCGAGGTCTTTGGAGAGAAACGGATAAGAGATGACCATTTTCGGTCGAATGGCTAAAATTGTATATCCGCTCTACTGGGGATAGGAATGACCATTTTTGGTCGGATGGCTATCCGTTCTGCTGGGGATAGGAATGACCATTTTCGGTCGGATGGCTGAACCTAATAATAGGCTACCTACGTATCCTTAAGAGGAATCAAGCCAGTCGTAGTTCGGGTCTTTGACCCTGGAGATGATGGCGTTTTAGGTGCCTCAAACCTTGATGATGGCGTTTTAGGTGCCTCGAACCTTGAAGATGGCGTTTTAGGTGCCTCGAACCTTGATGATGGCGTTTTAGGTGCCTCGAACCTTGATGATGGCGTTTTAGGTGCCTCGAACCTTGATTTGAAATGGCCTTTCGGTGGACTTTGTCTGCTGCCAAAGGAGAGGGTGACCGTTTTAGTCGAGTGGCTGGACCTAATGATAGGCTACCTACAGATCCCTAGTGGGAATCAAGCCCTTTTGTAGTTCGAGATCTACTCGAGATTCCGTTGGCTTTTGGGATTCCGTTAACTTTGCTGGGGATTTTGTTAGCCTTTGCTGGGGAAAAATCAGACGTATTCGTCGGGGAAATCGGCCTTACATTTCTTTGCGGGAATGATTTTGATGAAAGAAACGGGATTCCGTTAACTTTCTCGGAGAGATCGGACTTACGTTTTACTGCCGTCGAATGATTTTGATGAAAGAAACGGGATTCCGTTAACTTTCTCGGAGAGGTTGGACTTACGTTTTACTGCCGTCGAATGATTTTGATGAAAGAAATGGGATTCCGTTAACTTTCTCGGAGAGGTCGGACTTACGTTTTACTGCCGTCGAATGATTTTGATGAAAGAAACGGGATTCCGTTAACTTTCTCGGAGAGATCGGACTTAAGTTTTACTGACGTTGGTGATTTTGATGGAAGATACGGGATCCCGTTATCTTTCTCGGAGAGATCGGACTTACGTTTTACTGCCGTTGGTGATTTTGATAGAAGATACGGGATCCCGTTATCTTTCTCGGGGAGATCGGACTTACGTTTTACTGCCGTTGGTGATTTTGATGGAAGATACGGGATCCCGTTATCTTTCTCGGAGAGATCGGACTTACGTTTTACTGTCGTGATTGAAATTGATGAAAGATACGGGATTCCGTTAACTTTCTCGGAGAGATCGGACTTACGTTTTACTGCCGTGATTGAAATTGATGAAAGATACGGGATCCCGTTATCTTTCTCGGGGAGATCGGACTTACGTTTTACTGCCGGCGAATGATTTTGATGAAAGAAACGGGATTCCGTTAACTTTCTCGGGGAGATCGGACTTACGTTTTACTGTCGTCGAATGAAATTGATGAAAGATACGAGATCCCGTTATCTTTCTCGGGGAGATCCGACTTACGTTTTACTGCCGGCGAATGATTTTGATGAAAGAAACGGGATTCCGTTAACTTTCTCGGAGAGATCGGACTTACATTTTGCCGTGATTGAAATTGATGAAAGATACGGGATCCCGTTATCTTTCTCGGGAGATCGGACTTACGTTTTTGTGGCGAATGATTTTGATGAAAGAAACGGGATTCCGTTAACTTTCTCGGGGAGATCGGACTTACGTTTTACTGTCGTCGAATGAAATTGATGAAAGATACGGGATCCCGTTATCTTTCTCGGGGAGATCGGACTTACGTTTTACTGCCGGCGAATGATTTTGATGAAAGAAACGGGATTCCGTTAACTTTCTCGGAGAGATCGGACTTACGTTTTACTGCCGTGATTGAAATTGATGAAAGATACGGGATCCCGTTATCTTTCTCGGGGAGATCGGACTTACGTTTTACTGCCGTCGAATGATTTTGATGAAAGAAACGGGATTCCGTTAACTTTCTCGGAGAGATCGGACTTACGTTTTACTGCCGTCGAATTCTTTTAAAAGGGGGGCTAATTTTGGTTAACTTTGGTTAACTCTGTTAAGTTGAGGACTAAACTGCAGAGTCCTGAAATTTTAAAGGGCAAAAGGGTCATTTTGACACTTCAAAACCATCCGCGCGGATCGGGTTGAAAGTCAGATTGGTTTAAATGAGGGCCAACGCCCTTTCTTCTTCTTCCCCACAATTTTTTTCAGTTTTCCGAGAGAGAAAGAGAGAAAAACGCAAAAACCGCCATTATTGGTCCTAGGAGCTCCGAAATCTTCCGATTTTCTTCGATTTTCAAGCAATGGAACACGGGGGAGTTGCTTTTCAAGGCCAAGGACGCGGCCCGGTCGCATAGAGACGATTGGAGCTTGTCCGAATGAGGAGGCATTATTCTCTTTCGCAATCGATTGCGGAGGAGCCATACCCCGATGCGTGGCAACATTGGGCCACTGATCCGAGTCTCCGAACGGTATACTTCGAATCTTTTCCATTCTCTTTGTCGATTTTTTTGTTTGAAATTGATTTTTGTGATTTTTCCTTTTTTTTTTTTTTGAAAATTCGAAAATTGCAATGCTCTTGGCCTTGGATTTTGATTTTGATGATATGCATGTTGCAATGAGTTTATGGGTAACCCAAATGTGCATTTTGTTTGAAAAGAATGGGCATTTTGCCATTTTTTTTTATGTCCGAAAATTGTAGTTAAAATTCGAAAAATTTGTGTTTTTGACTTTGAATCTTGATTTTGATGATATGCATGTTGCAATGAGTTTATGGGTAACCCAAGTATGCACTTTGTTTGAAAAAAAAGAATGGGCATTTTGCCATTTTTTTGAAATATGAGACGGTGATGAAAACTTGCCCGAATCCGGGACGGATTTTTTTTGTTGCAATGTAGAATTCTCGCAATTTTTATATGACATGAATATATGCATGCCTTTTTTTTGTGAAAACATGATTTCTTGTGAAAAATGGGACGGATTTTTGCTCCCGTTGATTGAATGAATGACTTGTGAAAAACTGTTTGTTTGTGCTATTTCATGAAAAACGGGACGGAGTTTTTACTTCCGTCGACTCGATGTACGAATGAATGAGTGGTGATTGTTTGAAAACTCTTTTCCTTTGTGCAAGATAAATGGGGCTAGGTTCATTGTATGTTGTTATGCTGCCGAATTTTCTTCAAAATTTTATGATGCATGTGTATGCTCTCTTTTTTTTTTTGAATGCAAAATTTTGACACTTTTGACATTTTTGTTTCCCTCTCTTTTTTTTTATTGCAGGGTGGAAACAATTTCGTGACGGAGCTTGGTGAACAAGATGAAGACTCGAGGATCGGTGGAGTACATTATGGTCTATGGGACCGGCTTCCGAGATATGGGCGGAGGAGCGATGATGAGTCCTAGACGGTCGTCATTGAGGCCTGGCTTGTACGAGTTCATTGAGTGCTTGAGGGGGTTGGTCAAGTTTCCCAAGAGTAAGGGTCTGATCTTCGCTTTGGCACAGCACTGGTGGGACGTGACCCACACATTCCACTTCTTCTGGGGCGAGGCGACGGTTACGCCTTCTGATTATGCTGCGATTACGGGCTTTTCCTTTAACGGACGGAGCATTGAGTGGAGAGACGGCTACAACGATCTGGATCTGCAGGCCCTTCTAGGATTTTCCCCTATTCCCAAAAAGGGGATGGGTATGGAGTACGCTGTGGTCGAGGGAAAGATTGTGGAGAGCATTGGGAGCTATGAGGTCGGGGACGAGAGGATAGGCGGCGAAGCGGTGCCAGGCTTTTCTATGGTTTGCTTTTTCGAGCACCCTTTTTGGACACGCCTAGGGACGGCCGTTTTTGCTTTCTTTGCGGTCCTGGAGGATGTGAGGATGGCCGGAGGGTCTCTTGGGGAGAGCGGGGGCGCGAGCTCTATTTCGCTCTAGATCGGTATAGCGGAAGGCTGTCGGTTCCTTGACATGCTTCGAGTTCCCTACGGAGGTATAAGCTTTCCTTTTGCTTTCCCTCTTTTCTTTAAGCACGTATCTTTTTCGCACTTAATTGATGTGATCTTTACCTTTCGCAGGTATAGGCGTTGGAGTTCTTTCACGTCACGATGTGGCGACAGCCGGCGGAGTATATCGGGGCGTATCCGGCCATGCGTTCCTGGTCCAAGTATGCCTGAGAAGAAAGGTTCCGTGAGGGCGCACGACCCTCGAATACGAGGGCCCTGCCTTTGACGGGGCGAGACGGATGAGGGATGATATTCTATCCACAGGATCGTTTCGATGTGGCGCGGGCGACGGGCGGCGAGATATGGACCGTGCAGCGGAGGATTTTGAGGGGCTTGACTTGCGACGTGTATTATCTGGGGGAGAGAGTGACGCGCCAGCATGGCGTGAATTCGCCTTTGATGACACCGGTGGAGCCTCCCGCCGACATGATGCATCCGAGTGAGAGATCGGAGACCTGGGGTGATTACCGAGGCGGCCAGCACTTCTCGGCATTCATGGCGATTGAGCAGTATCCGGTATTTGTCTTGAGGAGGTTGAGGATGCCCCAGGTCCTTGAGAGAGAGGGTGTAGGGATCGTACGATACCCGCGGATGGACTTTTCATATGTCCAGGATGGGGTCCGATTGAGGGTGCAGATCCCTCAGCCTGAGCGGCTTCCACGAGCTTTTTAGCCTCGTCCGGGTATGAAGGTATGGCTTCTCCTTCCCACCTCCTCTTTCTTTTGCTTCTGTCTTTTCCTTTCTTTCCTGTCATCATTTTTCGCCTCAATTATTTCTGACGCTTTTGCTCCCGTGCAGTTTCCAGAGGTGGTCGTGGAGAAGCTGACGAAGCAGGTGATCGGGGCTAAGAGATTCATCAGGAGGATGGTGGCTTGTGGAGCCCCTCAGGCTAGAGCGAGGCGACCACAGCCGGCGCCTGTCGAGCGGGAGACTTCCCCTGAGCCTTCTGAGCATTCTTCCGAGACTCCTCTTTCTCCTCTCATAGATCCTAACGTGGTGCTGCCTTCGGACCACGTCATCCTTGGGGATCCGTACGGGCAGGGGCATGTCTGGCATCACGGTGGGTCTTCTTCACACGTCCAGGAGTCTGACGCCTTCACCTTCGGATATGATTTCTTTGCGGATCTTGGCTTGCCCTATCAGAGCGTGCTGGTTGGTCCTGACGAGGCTTCCTCCGGAGACGAGGATGATGATTCTGAGCCTGAGATCTTCATGGCTACTGAGGAAGCGGGCTCGAGCCGCAAGAGGGATCGGGGGAAGGCGCCGGCCACTGAGGACTCTGATTGACTGATTTCCTGAGACTGATTTTTGGGACTGTACCTATTTAGACAGATACACTTTATTTTCTTGCACACATTTTTTTTTTTTGCTTTTCTCTTTCTTTTTTTTGGAATGTAATAATCTAGGATTATTGTTATTTTATTATTTTTTTTTGAATGCAATGCTGTATGAATGCAATGTTGCATGAGCCTCGGTTTTTTGGCAAGGGTGTAGATGTTTGGTGTATGGGTGGTTTGGACGGGCTTTGGGCCAGGACAAAATATTCCTTTGTGGTGTAGCTTTTAAGCTATGACAAAAAATTTTTTTGGTAACAAACTCATCCGCGCGGATGGGGATGACATCTGTCAGGGTTCATTTATTCTGGTGGTTGGATCTGGTTTGGGGCATAAATGTCACCTAAAACTTCATCTTCTTCAGTTCAAACTGGAATTTCGGGAGAGAGAAGAGAGAAGCCATGGAAAATCTTAGAAGAACTCCGTCAAAATTGTCCCAAGAATCCCAAATGTCATTTTTCAACAAGTTTAAAGAGTGGTCTCAGGAGATTATGCATGAGAGGAGGTCATTTTTCGAAGAAAGGTACAAGGTGAAGTGCTTATGGTCCCTCAAAGAATTGGTTCCGGACTACGACCTCTTGAGAGCTTCTTCATCATTTTTGGATACTAGAAGGAATGTCTTTTGCCTTTCTTACAATGAGGTTGTTCCGACCATTGAAGAATTCCGGGCTTTGCTTGGCGGTCCGGAGGTGGAAGAGATTGCGGTTCCTTTGCCCGGAGGGGCCTCTTTCGTTGATAGATTGTGCAACCTCCTTCATCTTTCCCCGGAGGAAGCACAAGGTATGATCCGTAGTCCCGATCACTTTGATATTTCCGGTCTTCCTGATAGATTTAGGGGCTTAGGCTTGGTGGATGATGCCTATTGGGATGCTTTTGCTCTTTGCATGTTTGGTACCTTGTTCATGGTTTACTCTTTTGGGATTTGTCATCGGGCTCTGCTAGATGTAGTCGTTCATTGTCGCTTGGGCAGAGATGTTGTACCTTTGATCCTGGGGGAGACTTTTCATGCTCTCGATAGGCTGGCTACCGGGAGATGGTATATGCACGGGGGCAGCCCGTTTCTCTTGACTTTGTGGCTGATGGAACGCCTGGGGGTTCTTCGGGAGACTTCTGACATGATCAAGCCTTGGACATTCGCCGGGGAGAGGGGTTCTTTGTAGATTTTGATGATCAGGGCTCATGGGAGCGTTGGATGGCTGGTCGCCGGACAGAAGATATCGGATGGTCGGTGCCTTGTTGGCGGGTGGAGACTCGCGAGTACTTCGGGGACGGTTCTCATGTGGTCATGCTTCCGGGGCTTTCTCGATCCGGCTTCTACATTCCGGCTTTGGTTTTGAGACGGTTCGGTTTGGAAGCGAGGTTCCTTTGGAGGACTTTGATGATATAGCCACCGGGGTGGTGGCTTACCTTCTATGGATAATCCTTCGGTGTTTTCCTTTCTTTCCCGAGTATGGAGGCATGACGTCTTTCCTCCTCGGGTTATCCTCAGGCATCCGAGACCTGTGTTCTTGACCACTTGGTACCTGGATTGGTACGAGAGGCATTTGGGAGAGATTCAGATGGCTATTTTGAGACGGCGTGAGGCCATTGTGGGTGCGGAGGACCTGACAGTTTCGGAGAGGAGGAGGATCGAGGCGAGGGCCAACCCTCACGACAGGAGCGGGGATATTGTGACCGACTATGAGGCTTATGTCAAGAGACGGGAGGGGAGGACTCCTATGCTACCAGCTAGGCTGCAGGAGATGAGAGATGATGCTAGGGCCACTAAGGCCCTGACAGAGGCTGGTTTGATAGATCCTGTCCCTACACCAGAGCTTGGCAGGCGGAAGACCGACATTTTTCCTGTTCAGAGGAAGAAGACCCGGAGAGGGAAGAAGAGAGGGGATGCCAGTACGAGTGGCATGGAGTGACTCTGAGGTTTCCGAGTATCCCTTTCTTGTCGCAGCAGACACATTAGTTTGATTATGTATCTTAGTTTCTTTTAGCAGGTTGCCAGTTGTAGGAGTGAACCGAGCTTAGACTCATCAAAAAGTTTTTAACTTGTAATAAATATTTGAATTGCTTCAGAGTTTTTCGAGAGGCTTTCATGGTCTGATCAATGTGTTGATGACAAAGTATGTCTCCTTTATTTGTGTTTTAGACCGAATCCGGCTGCCTACGTTCCCTTCGGACAAAGGGCTCGGGTCTCCGTAGTTCGACCCGGTTTTTTTTGTTTTGTTTTTTTTTGTTTTTTTTTGTTTTTTTGTTGTTTTTTTTTGTTGTTTTTTTTTTTTTTTTTTTTTTTTTTTGTTTTTTTTGTGGTGCAACCACTGTTTTTACCTAGGCCGCCCTTTTCGGGTTTTCAACCTAGTTGGGTATTACTCTTTTAGCACTCTTTTTTTTTTTTTTTTTTTTTGACTCGATGTTTTTACGCGTAGTATCTGCGCGGCTTGTCACCATTCACTGGGTGTACAAAGGATTTCCGTCGAGGTGCACCAAGTTGCATGGCTCCTCGGAGAAGATCTTACGGACGACGTATGGCCCGACCCGGACGGGCTCCCATTTGCCGAGGGGTTGATGCGGATGGGGGCTTCTCTTTCAAAACGAGATCACCTTCCCTAATCTCCCGATGCTTTAATTTCTTGTCGAAGACCACTGGCCATTCTCCCTTGGTAAGCTCGGATATGTTCCATTGCTTTCAATCGTCACTCATCTAGCAGGGCCAATTCATCATGGCGACTTTGGAGCCATTCGACCTCATTGATCTGACTCTCCAACAGCACACGGAGTGAGGGGATTTCTAGCTCGATTGGGAGCATGGCTTCCATCCCGTAGGTAAGAGCAAATGGTGTTTCCCCGGTTGCCGTTCTGACGGATGTTACGCCCCGAGTGCCGGTGTAGCTTCTCGGGCCAATCTCGCCTCGGACAGCCATTTTTCGGATGATGTTTTCCAGAGTCTTGTTTGCTGCCTCGACGGCTCCGTTGGTTTGGGGCCTGTAGGGAGATGACTTGTGACAGGTTATTCTGAATTCCGCCAGCAGCCTGTCGCATTCCCCTTCGAAATGGGATCCATTATCTGAGATGATTTCGGCTGGCAACCTGTATCTGCATATGACGTTCTCTTTGATGAAGAGGGCTACTTTCTTTGAATTGAGGATTTTGTAGGATTTTGTAAGGCATCCTTTCCAGTTCCTTCGAAGAAATTACCAATCTGCGTCTCTTTAGGCTCCTCCGCAGTTCCCAAATTCACACTTGTCAAAATCTCTTCGGCAGCTTGGGCTCGATTTTCCTCTTTCCGAACAACCTGCTTAAAGATTTTTGTTCTCTTTTTTT
The DNA here is from genome assembly GCA_022495995.1 of Adenophora triphylla var. japonica. Classification (NCBI taxonomy): domain Eukaryota; kingdom Viridiplantae; phylum Streptophyta; class Magnoliopsida; order Asterales; family Campanulaceae; genus Adenophora; species Adenophora triphylla. The sequence goes on from JAFEMH010000452.1 coordinate 65,432, forward strand.
TGTTTATTTAATGTGTCTGCTTCTTTATAATGAATTTTTTTTTTAATTATTGATTTATCATTAGTTAAATTGGCAATCAGGGGATACTCAGAAAGGTTCGTCATTTCATTAGGAACGAAAGGAAGTACAACGTTTCCTACAGACTCGTAGTCTTCAGGCGTAAGGCCGTCGGACGACTCTAGAGACTTAATCTTGACCATGAAGGACTCGGAGGACTCTAACTAGATTGACACAAAGGGACGGGGGACCAATCCAAGCTTGGTGATCATATCTTCTTTGGTCGCGGACGGGCCTGAGAGAGTTTCCCGATTCTTTAATGGCATCGCTGTCAGAGGCCTCATGACTCGGGGGCTGTCTCGTTTCTGTTCTCCTTCCTCGATCATCGCTACCATTTCTTTGGCGAGCTGAAATCAATCGGGTCGGCACTGGATCTCTTCCCGAATAAGCTGTTGCATAATCGGACCATCCCAATCATCGAAAAAGACTTACGTGGCTTTGGCTTTCGGCACGGTCAATTCAAACTCAGGCTTTGGACCTTCCTGGGCAGTAGGAATTGTGGTAGTAAGTTTCTCGAACTGTTCCACTAGGCTTGGCACGCCTTTGAAAGTGTACTCACTCTTTATGGTAGTGGTAGCCCTAGGTATCTTGGGTAGGTCCAGAAACATTCTACGGATCGGGTTAGCTTTGGCTCCCCTGAACTTGTTGAGGCTATCCTGTAGCTTGACCACCCTTACGTAAGAGTGGGCTCACGTGATGTTACCGGTTGTGTGGGACCCTTTACAAAGTAGTCGGCCAAATTAGGGCTGAAAGGGAGAGATTTAGGGTCGTCGGCCAGGGACCCTTCTGTGATAGCTTCAAATCCTTTTCCTTTTGCGGTGTCCGCGAGGAGGCCTCATATCCCGGGTCGTGGCGAGTTTTACGTCCTTTCACCTCGATGAGTTTGTGAGTTCCTTGTTGGTGCTTCCCAGGACCGAGGCCGGGTAGATAGCTCATCTTTCTCATCATTTTCAAGACCGGAGGGATTTTATCCGGGTGATTGTCGGATCTATGTTGCACACTTGGGCTTTGGGAGGCTCGGCCAGTGAAGCCCGTTAGCATGAGACCTTCCTCATCATGTTTGATTTCGAATAGGTATTCCACCTGTATCCGTGCCCTCCAAGGTGACTAAATCCCCATAAATGGTCGTCGAGTCCCCATTCGAGACGAATTTCACACCTTGGTGGAGGCTTGAGGCGACCCCCTTGACTGGTGCATCCAAGGTCTTCCCGATAAGGCATTAAAAGTGATCGGGATGTCAATAACCTGGAATTCCACTGTATCAATTTACGGCCAAACCGGAGGTCCAAAGTAGCAACTCCAAGGGTGCTCGAGATGTCGAGTCGTAAGCTTTGGCGTGAGGGAGGAAGGTTTTAAGTCCGTGGACTTGATGTCAAGGAGCTCATGATCTTTGCGGAAGAATGTTCATTCGGACCCATTATCAACCAGGACCGAGGGAGGCGTCGTTCATCCAATTGGTGTGATGAAGAGAGGCTCGTTATGATCGGCCCCAAATTGAGGGAGGTCGAGATACGTGAAAGTGATTATGTTCCCGTAGTGGATGTTTCCAATCAGTTGTACCACGTCATCGGGAGTAGCATCAATAGGGACGAGGTGCGGGCTAGGCTTTCTTCCGGCTTTAGCTTGTGGGGATAGGATGAGGTGGCGGGGACCATAGAGAGATGTTGGCTGTGTTTGCTTCAAGCGGTGAGCACGGGATCCTCCTTTCGGGGTCGGGAGCCTTCTGTCTTAGCGTAGGGGCGGCGGTTCTCCTCGGGTGCTTGATACTGTGGCCTTCTTATACGCCTTGGGATTCCCTTGGAAGATTTGCTCGGATCGGGTCAACGGGTTAACTTCCTCATCGGTTGCTTCTTGACTAGACTTCTTCAACGCCTGCTAAGGTCAACGGGGAGCCTTTTTGGCTATCGGCCCTTTGGTTCTAACGGAGTCTAGCAACGGTGAGGGCTGAGTATCTTGGCTCCTTCTGGGCGGCCCTTATAAGCGCTTCCCAAGTCACGAGGCTTTTGAGTGCAGGGTTGTGTTGTTGCCCCTGGATGGCCCACAGAGCTAGGGCGTCCTCCGATTCGCTCCCATAGTACGCCTTGCTCACGGTTATCATACAACATGAGTCGCTATTGTCGGGGCTCGGCGGCTTTTCGATTTCATCCCGGTATAGTGCGGCCATTACGGTTCCTTTACGTAATACTCGAGTTGGAGATGATTATAGCACTTTGTGTGGGAGGTGCATCCGGTATCATGCCGGTTTCTAGGACTTCTACGAGAGGCGACGTACATTCGGGGAAGGTGACCTCTTCTTGGGTAACCACGACAAGGAGTGTTACTTTATTAGGGGTGGATTTGATCGACCATGGTTATTTTCTCATTTGGGCGGATGGGAGTTAGTTTCCCTCTCTTTATCGGATCCTCGACTATCGGCTGGATCGGATGCACGAAAACCCTTTCCCCAAGCATGGTAGGCGGTGTTGAACTCTAAGACATCCGCGTGCTCGGACCCGGGAAACTTCATGGCCTTCATATCCTCGGTTTCATATTCGTCTTCGAAGTGTCTTCGGTCTTATGGCTATCGGCCTCCATTTCATCATACATCTTCTTTCTTTCACCCTTGCAAGTAGAGGCGGCCACAAGTAAAGGATAGGCAACGTTCCCCCTCGTAGTTTGATGTGGCGGCTCGATAGATGCAGGTCCCAAATAAGGAGCACCCAGGGTCCACTGTCGGGCGCTGGAGCAATTAGGAAGGCATCACGTGGATCCATAGGTATGAAAGCCACTTAGGAGACGTTTAGGTCAATAACCCTTTTTAGTGATTGCAGGCATTCGCTGTGCTCAAGCGGCCCGATTGTGACCCTCACGGTTGTTATGCCATCCGTTCTCGGGAAAGAAGAAAAAGATCCGATGACGTTTACGAATTCTTCATCTTACAGTCGTTGAAACCCTCCATTCTCGACCGGTGCTTCAATGAACCCTTTCCATTCACCGGTTAGGTTCTTATAAGGAACATTGTGTTCTAGGATTTCGGATGTGTACGGATGCAGGCGCGGGCTTTGTTGTCCCTCATCCTGCGAAGTATCCGGACACGACCACGAGTGCATCTTATGAGGTGCGGCTCTTGGGAGCCCATCCCTACGGCATTTGACTTGCATTTTCCGGTGGTCCTTCATCGTCGCTTCTTGATAACCAACCATTGTGTCGCTCCCATGGTGTCATTTCGGCATGATTGTTCCAGTTGTTTCGGATCAAGGCCTCAGTTGATTCTTCGCTCTCGTCATCATCATTGTCATCGCTGTCATCGGAATCCTCTTCCCATACTACCTGGATTTCGGCTGAGAGGAACGCCGATCAAACCCGTTAGGGAATATGGGTGCGTGCGGCCGCGAAATTGTCATATGCTCCCATTCCGGAAGTGGTAGTTGTGACTCGGCTTCTCCTCCCGAAGCTAACGGGGAAGAGTGAGAGGGTGGCACGTATTTGACTCCGGGCGGGATATAGAAGGAGTCCTCCTCTTCCGATTCTTTCTTTGTTCTCGGGATCATATTCGGCCTCTCCCAAAGCCAACTTGCGAAGTGTACTAGCTCCGAGATGCTCCTCGGCCTCTTTGCTGATAAGCCCCAGTACAGGCGCTCGCCGGAAGCTTTCTTGTTCGATTCTTCTCGATTGTTCTAGCCATCTTGTGTAAATGGTTCTCTCATGCTTTGGCCAGGAACAGCCAGTTCTTGATGTATCGGCTATCCCTTCCTCAGAAATAGCGAGTTTCATATTCTAGCGGAAATCTCGACATGAGACCAAGATGGGTTGATTCGTTCAATATCCTCGTGGGCGAGGGAATCCGAGTCGGGATCCTCGACAAGGTTGGCCATGGGTATTTGGGGACCTTCATCGGCATCTTCACAGGCATGAAAAGGTTCTCCGCATTCAATCATGTTTACACCGATTATGGTTCCTTGGCGAGAGGATTCTTGGCGTATTAGGCCTCGGGGCCTTCCAACTTTCCTTGCTCTATCGGTCCACTGGATTGCCTTTTTGAGTAAAGCGGTTATCTGTTAGATGTCCATGGGCTTGATGAAAAGTGCAATACTTTGAAGTATCCACGGGAGCATTCGGATTCTGGGTTGGAAATTCTCCAAAGGCCGCGGCAAGCCTTCTTTCACCGAGTCCCCTAAAGATGTCATTCGAGAGGCATTCCAAAGTTTTCGAGGTTCATGACCCGTGGTGCAGGCTCGGCGGTTTTACAGGAGCAAAGGAGTTGTGTTATTACATTCTGTCCCGCGTAGTTAATCACCTCTTTGCCTTTAACGGGAGCGAGGGCGGTGTTTGAAGGAGGAGCCCGATATACGTAGCGAGTGCGGCGGCCAGGTTGCGATTATAAGCCTTTTCAAACTTAGGCTGCGGAGTTAACCATGGCCCGTAAGTGCGAGTACGGGAAGTGGCGAGGAGGCTCTCGGATGTGGTTTCGAGCATGGGCGAAAGATGTCCGATTGCTCCTCTTCGGAAGGAGGGATGGCCATTTCACCGAGTTTCAGATTCCACCGCTTGTAAAAGTCCCCAACATTCTCATCGGGATCTTTGCCTTGTTTGTAGGTCAACCCTATTTGTTTCCCACTCCAAGTTGGCCTTATACTTCTACGTGAAGGCATTGGTGATCTGGTACCACGTAGTTACGGCTTCGGGTTTCAAACGAAAGAACCATTTTAAGGCCTTTGGACTTCAAAGAGAGGCGAAATAGTCGGCCCAACTGCTGATTGGTGCATCCTTTGGCCTTCATCGCCAAGGTATATGTGTCCAAATGGGTTTTCGGGCATGCAGTCCCATCAAAGAGATCCAAGTTAGGCATCACGAATTTGTGGGGCAGGGGAACAATGGAGTCCGGGTCTGTAGGCCGGAAAGCAGACTTCTTGGCAGTCAACTCAGCGATCTGCGCTTTCATTTCCTTATCTTTGTTCCATGAACCGAGCCGGATGAGGGTCTTGTGGCGGAGTCATTGCGTTCAAACTAGTGGCTGAGCTAGAGAGAGGAGCTACCACTGGCGGCAGACTGGTGGAGGGAACGGCCGATCCGGGGACGTAGGTGAAAACCTGTCCTTGGGCTGAGTTACCCTGGGGAGCATGAGTAGGAGCTTGGGCAAAGGGATAGAACCTTGCGGCCTGCTGTTGATTTTCAACCGGCAAAGTGGGTGGAGCGATCTGATGTAGCCGAATAGCTTGGATTTCAGTGGGGCCCATAAGTAGGCTTAGGTGCGGGGGCCGTCCCTTGTTGAATTGCATGGTATGCAGGGTGATGGTGTATAACCCGGGAGTACTGCGGTCTGGTGATTCGATGAAACGGGATGGAGGTTTGGTAACCCATCGAACCCCTGAGTGAGAAATGGGTTTGTGAAAGGCTGTGGGAGGAACAGCGAGCTATCATCATTCGAGGAGGGCTCTGACGAGTTCCGAGGCATGCCGAAGCTTGTTGTTGTGGCCCTTTGAATTGTTCTTTGCGAATGCCCGGATTGATCGGTTCCAAAGCGTGGCGAGATCCCAATTAGGCGTGGCATTCCGAGATAACCCCAACCATGAGAAGACATTCCGTGCGGCTTTGTCCCAGCTGAGGAGCTGTGAACTAATTTGTGCCGTCGAGGCTGCGTGGATCCAGTGGTGCAGAAGGCGTGGCCGGACCCGAAGATCGAGGAGCATGGGTTCTGGTAGTGGTACCATATGAGGTGGGCGGTGGCATCCTGGAGTAATCAGGGCGACTGAGAGTGGGATTGGCATCCTCTTCCTCTTCCACGGTGAAGGTGCCATCAGGATTGAGGCTGGCGGCCAAACCATGGCTCTTAATAGCCTCCATAAGGCTATTCAGCTGTGCTTCCTGTCGTAACCTCATCTGTTCTGCTAACTGATTCCACTGTTGTTCTGTCTGAGGGGTCCCGGGAGGCGGAGTGACGTTGTCCCCATCATTACCAGCTGATGCAGACATTTTGAAACCCGGAGTCGGAATAAACGGCAAAGTTGACGATGCACTTGACTCTTCCCAACTGATCAAACGGTGACCCGGTGCCCGAAACCAAGCTTTGTAAGGAGCTGCGGGGGGAAAGACACGAGGGTTCAGAGATTTAGGGATTGAATGAGGGTAGGTGTTTGGGCTTTGGGCTCATGCAACATGCAGTTATTTGTTCTTGTTTACTTAAAACATGTTTTATTAACCTAATCGGTTGGAAAAGATTGCTCTTCTTTTTCGCAAACTACTCTGGATCCTGGATCAGTGGGCCCCATCACTACGTCTATAAGCCCCTCGTATTCCACCTGTATTTCGACCTCCCAGGGTGGACAGCCCCGGGCGAGGGTCCTAAAGGGCAAGCGGGTCCCACCGATCGAAAGAAAAACGATCCTAAAAGTCTGGCGGGTAATCAAGTCTTAACGAGCATTCGATGTAAATTACGGACAAAGCTGACGTCAAAGTCAAGATCATGTCCGAGGTCTCGACGAAAAGTCGGCATGATTTGGACTGATAAGCGTCCACAATTGATCTTGACTTGTCGTCAGTTAAGCCATAATTAGGCATGGAATAATCATTAATCCTTGATGACTCAGTGTCATGCTGGGAGTCTGTGTATAATTTGTGCCAGTCAGAGCCGAAGTCAAGGCGCCGGTTAATATCTTGGTCAAAGTCTGCGGCGAAAAACCGGCATGACTTCAACTGATTAGGGTCCCCGAAAGATATTGAGTCGGTATGCCGACAAAGGCTTGAAAGGAAAGGTCTATACACAGACAGGGCATGACACAGACCAAACTAAAAACCAACCGGGTCTCGGACAAAGTGTGTCACGGACAAGTGCATGGTCGACACGAGGCTCCATAGGATGTTTGGGTAGTCCCGTGCTTGCACCGAGAGGCGTAATAAGACCAAACGGGCCGCGACAGGGATTTCCCCGGGTTAGGGACGTAGTGTGCAGTGTAAGGTCACGTGCGCGTAGTGTGCAAGCAGTCTATCTTCTTTTTCTGAGTAAAATAGAAATTTTTCATGTGTCTTAAAAAGAATGATGCATGATTTTTTTTTTTGAAATTTTTTTTTTTTTTTGAAACTCCTTTTTTTTTTAAATTCTTTTTTTTTGAAATTCTTTTTTTTTTGAATTTTTTTTTGAAAGTAAATGCACACATAAGCACATAATTCAAAATTCAAGTCAACGGGTTCGATAGTCAAAATTTTGACTTTTTCGAGGCGGCCAAAACAACACGAAAATGTGAAAAATCAACACACACCACAAATGATTTTAAATGCCGGGACGGAAGCTTGACCCTCAAAAGCTTTTTTTTTTTGAAAACAATGATACCGGTACGTGGGATTCTTAAACCACAATTTATCCCCGACTCGTGTTAGGAGGCGATAACAGGAAGTTTAATGGTTTCCACCAATATACCAAATATCATTTTTTTTTTGGAAAAATCTTATTTGTCCCCAGCGGAGTCGCCACTGTAACGATGTTGCCAATTTTTCGAAAGGACTTTGAATTTTTCGTGTCTTTGAAAACCAATCGAAAAAAAACCGGAGTCGCCACGCCATTTTTGTTTTAAGGGCCAAAACTTTAAAAAATGCCCAAAATCGAGAGATTTGAGTTCGGAGGTCACGTTACGTGCCGGGAAGAACGTTAGTGTTCACCCGGAACGCCTCGTAAAACGAGTCTTCCAAGCTAAAAACCATTTGTTTGTGTGTGTGTGTGTGTGTGTTACTTTGGCCAAAATAAGTTGAAACTGAGGAAACCAAAAATTGGGAATTCTTTATAAGACTTTGGACAGATCCCATGATTTTTGGTGTGATTTTTGGGTTGAGTTTTGGTACTCAAAAGATTTTTGGAAGTTGAAAACCATTTCTGCCAGAATGAAAAAGACAGTGGACACTTGATTTTGAAATGGACTTTAGGGCTTGAAAACTCCAGAATCTGGGAAAATTCCGAGAATAAAAAATGTTCAAAACACCTTAAATAAGGTTTCTGTAAAAGAACTTTTCATTTTGGAGATGATTTCCAGAGACTGATGAGCTGACCTTTAAAGGAAAATTTGAAAAAGGGAGTTTTACTCACGCAAAAGATAAAGTAAAAATATGTCTAGAAAGCTCTGGATGTTGGCTACAAAAAGTATTTTGTAGTCAACACCAAATTCCAAATTCTTCTGTGTCCAAAAAATTAGACCATGGACTGAGATCTTAGAAGATTGCTACTGGACAGCAACTTCTTGTTGAAGAAAAACATGATTTTAAAGGGGGTTTGGCATCCGTGCTTGTCCCCATTTCCTTAGGCTTTGATTAGTGATCACTTGACATTTTAGTGGTGAATCAACTATAACAATCCATCCTTAGGGTACATTAGGACTAAGCACTTCATTTGCTTAGGAAGGGGAATTTTATCCTTTGAAAAAGAGATTTGATGTATGAAAATGATTTTTAGGGTTTTGAAAATGTGTTTTCTTTGCAAGTAAGTAAGAACACTTTGAAAATAATGTTGATCCTTGTAGAAGATCATCCATGGAGATGAACTTCCATGGTGATCTTCTTGGATCTAAGGCAAGAAGATGAACAAACTACATTTTGGAGTTTGAAAATGCATGCATGAATGAAGGAGTTTAGGGTAAGGAGAAGGAGGGTTTACCAATCTTCTTTGTATTTTAAGTTTTAGGCTTGAATGTAAGAGTGTTTGAGGCTTGAATATGAGAGTGTTTGAGTGAGTGTGATTTTGGGTGAATAGTTGAGAAAAAGGTGACAATTCTAGAGAATTCTCACTGTTTTCTCTCTATTTTCGCCAAGGTGCAGTTGTGAAAAATGTTTCTTCTTTCTTTTTTTTTTGAGACTCGAGGGCTCAATTTATAGCCCTCTGAAAATTGCAATACCATCCGACGGAGGGTTCCTGCAGCGTGCACTGTTCATTAATTGCAGCTGCAGGCTTTGGACACAAAGAATATTTTTCAAAAAAATCAAACTGGTTATGTTTTTCAACTTACCAGATTCGGATTTTTCCATTTCTTTTGCTTTTTGAGATTCTTTTCTAGGCTTAACCTTAAATAACAATGCCCACTTTGCCCTTGCTTGGTTAGAAAAGTTAGGAATATTAGGAATGTTATAACTTTCGTTAATTTTATAACGAAAATACTAACTCAAATTGGAGTACTTACAATTAGGTCACACTTTCCATAATTGACCGTATTCCGTTATACCCCTAAACATCAGCTGATTAACAACAATTCAAGCACATATAAGTTACTTGAAAGAAAATCCACCAAAAGGGATGAAAATATATCAACATGGTAAAACAATACTCATGTTCAATCCATACTAGAGTGCAACATTCATTTCATGCACTATGAACAATAATATCAATGCATATGAGCTCAAATAAAGTAGGAAAGTATAACAACTATTCCTACATGGTCATTATGCAATAATATATAACCTCTATAAAGGTCCAAGTACCATTTACCAAGTTGAAGTTACTTTGGATAAGGAATAAATCAATGTTACGCAACAAGTTCGCGACAATATTACAAGTACTTCTACTAGTCCATTTTGATCAACTAAAGTATCATTGTGTAGCTAAAAGGTTCTACTTTAATCTAAGTTAAAGAGTGTTCAAGTTGGTTCTCGTTTGATTTGGTTTCCATGCCTTGTAAAAGCTTTAGTTTCTGCAGAGTAGGGCACGACTCGTGCCCCTTTACACCCCTCACAGATCCTGGCGTCCCCTCAAGGCACGACTTAGTGCAAATCTCAGGGGACGACTCGTGCCCAAGTCGTGACCCTGAGCACGACTCGTGCTCCCTGGGCAGAAATCAGTACAGTTTTGATACAACATCAGAAATCATACCAAAATGACCCCAAACCCAGCTTCCTCTGTTTTCCAAGTTGCCAAATTCAATACCAAACTTATCAATACAATACCCAACCCAATTCATACTCCTTCTACACTACTTCCACACTATTTAACATCAATTTAACACCCAACTTTACACCAATTTGCCATGCAATGGTTCATTTCAAAAGCATTAACACCAAGCATATATACCAACCCAATTACTTGCTATCTCAACACCAATTTCATAACCAATTCAATTTCCAAATTTCAAAATCCATTCTTTCCACTTCAAAAGTGTTTCCCTTTTATAAAAGATGTTTACAAACATCATTAACAACAATATCAATGAATTAACAAGGTTTTGACAAGAATCCATAATAACTTACTTGAATGATGAAAAATAAAATAATTCTTTGAGTAGCTCTAAATGATCCCCTCGCCGCCAGGAACCCGAATCCGCCCTTGGTTTTGAAAACGGAGAAGTATTGAAAGCTAGAGAATTATTTGAAAGAGGAGGTTTAGTGTTTAAGGCTTTCTCCCATTGAAATGGCTTTTTTTTTTTTTAAGAAGGTGATGACTATCCTCAGCAAATGAAAAGAATGATAAGGCTTTCCTTATTTAATTTTCCATGGATAATTCATAGTTTCACAAAAGCTCCTCCTTGACTTAATAATTATAACCAACTCTAATTATCCCCATATAGCACTAATCATCTTACACCAATAAACATTTTAATAATTTTATCTTTATTATTAATTCATAAAAACCTTTCATTATTATTCCCTTTAGACCCTAAAACATTCTTTTTAATTCATTTTCATCCCATCTTCACACAAGTTAGTTAATGTTCAATCTAACTTACTAAATTCAAACAAACATATAAATAGTCACATAAAGTCAAATAAAATCATAAAATGCACAAAATGAAATACTTCCACCTGAACCCCATGTGCTCAACGAGTAATTAAATAGTGCCTAATATCGGGGTCGTCACACTCACTCCCCCTTAAAGAAAATTCGCCCCGAATTTTAAGTAAACTTACTTGAACTCTCAAATAAAGAAGGATACTTCTCCCTCATCTCCGATTCTAACTCCCACGTAGCCTCTTCAATAGTATGATTTCTCCAAAGCACCTTCACTACCGAAATACTCTTAGTTCTCAATTCTTTCACTTGAAATTCTAAGATTCTCAAAGGTTCTTCTACATAAGACATGTCAGCTTGAATCTCTTCGGGAGGTGAACTCAATATGTGAGAAGGATCGTGACAATATTTTCTAAGCATAGACACATGGAAGACATCGTGAAGCAAAGAGAAGGATGGAGGCAACGCCAACCGGTAAGCTAGTTCCCCAATCTTCTCTATGATCTCAAATGGTCCTACGAACCTTGGAGCGAGTTTCCCCTTATTCCCAAACCTTTTAATCCCGGTCCTAGGAGAAATTTTTAAGGAAACCAAGTCACCAATTTGAAAAGATAAATCCCGTCTTCGATTGTCGGCGTAGCTCTTCTGCCTACTCTGAGCCGTCTTCAACCTATCTCGAATCACTTTGATTTTCTACGTTGAATCCCGAACCAAATCCGGACCCCAAAGTCTAGCTTCACCCACTTCATCCCAACATATAGGAGATCAACATCTTCTACCATACAACGCTTCATAAGGAGCCATCTCAATACTAGATTGATAACTGTTGTTGTAGGCGAACTCGACTAACGGCAAATGATCTTCCCAAGATAACTGAAAATCCATCACACACGCTCTAAGCATATCCTCTAAAATCTAAATAGTTCGCTCCGACTGCCCATCTGTCTGAGGATGAAACGCCATGCTGAAACATAGCTTAGAACCCAAAGCTTCGTGCAATGCCCTCCAGAATCTAGAAGTGAACCTCGGGTCTCTATCTGACACGATACTAACTGGAACCCCGTGGAGTCTAACAATTTCCTTCATATACAACTGAGCCAATCTCTCCATCGAAAATTTTGTTGACACGGAAAGAAAATGAGCCGATTTCGTCAATCGATCCACTATAACCCAAATGGCAAGAGGCAAACCTGTTACAAAGTCCATTGAAATCCCTTCCCATTTCCACTCCGGAATCTCTAATGGTTGAAGTAATCCTGCCGGTCTTTGATGTTCCGCTTTGACTTGTTGACATGTTAGGCACTTAGACACAAAATCCGCTATTTCTCTTTTCATCCCATTCCACCAATATCCTCGTTTCAAATCTTGATACATCTTCGTGCTACCCGGATGAACAGCGAACTTGGACTTATGACCATCTTCTAAAACACGTCTCTTAATATCCGGTGATGAAGGAACACAAATACGACCTCAGAAAGTAAGGAGTCTATCTCTATTCAAAGAAAAATCCCCGATTTTACCATCTTGAACTTGTCCCAAGATTTTCTTCAATTTCGGATCAAGAGATTGAGCTTCCATCAAATCCCCGTACAAAGTTGGAATAGCTCGGACATTTGCAAAAATCAATTCATGTCTTGACTCCCGAGAACTCAAGGTTGATAAGTAAGCCTTCCGGCTAATCGCATCTGCAGCAACATTCGCCTTCCCCGGATGATATGAAATCACGCAATCGAAGTCCTTCAAAAACTCTAGCCATCTTCGCTGTCTATTGTTCAACTCCTTTTGTGTAAATAAATATTTCAAACTCTTGTGATCCGTGAAAATCTCAAATCTCGCTCCGTATAGATAATGCTTCCACTTATGCAACGCAAAAATAATCGCAGCTAACTCCATGTCATGAGTAGGATAGTTCTGTTCAGCCGGTGACAACTTCCGAGAAGCATACGCAGCCACTTTCCCATCCTGCATCAACACACATCCCAAGCCCTCCTTTGAGGCATCACTAAATATCACGAAATTCTCGCAACCGTTGGGAAGGGTAAGAACAGGAGCTGTTGTCAACCTTTTCTTCAACTCTTCAAAGCTAGCTTCACATTTAGAATCCCATACAAATGGTACATCTTTCCGAGTCAAACGAGTCAACGGAGTTGCAATACGAGAGAACCCCTCAATAAATCTTCGGTAGTATCCCGCTAACCCAAGAAAACTTCGAACCTCAGTTACCGTTGAAGGTTGCTTCCAACTAACAACGGCTTCAATCTTAGAAGGATCAACAGAAATTCCCGAGCTAGAAACAACATGCCCCAAGAAAGATATCTGCTCGAGCCAGAACTCACACTTACTGAACTTGGCGAACAATTGCTTTTCCCGGAGAAGAGAAAGAACAATCCTCAAATGAGTCTCATGTTCCTCCCGGGACTTAGAATAGACAAGAATATCATCAATGAACACCACGACGATGCTATCAAGGTACGGCTTGAACATACGATTCATCATATCCATAAATACGGCCGAAGCGTTAGTCAATCCAAAAGGCATAACTACGAACTCATAATGACCATATCTCGTCCTGAAAGCTATTTTAGAGATGTCGTCGAGTCTAATCTTCAACTGATGGTATCCGCTTCTCAAATCAAGCTTTGAGTAAATGGCGGAACCTTGAAGCTGATCGAACAGATCATCAATATGCGGGAGAGGATACTTGTTCTTTATAGTGGCTTGATTCAGGAGACGGTAATCAATACACAATCTCAGAGTACCATCCTTCTTACGGACAAATAAAACAGGAGCCCCCCATGGTGACACACTAGGGCGGATAAACCCCCTATCTAATAACTCTTGCAACTGAGTCTTCAACTCTTTTAATTCCGCAGGAGCCACTCTATAAGGTGCCTTAGAAATAGGTGTGGTACCGGGCACTAAATCAATGCAAAACTCTACCTCACGATCAGGAGGCATAGAGTACTCGGTAGAGAATACATCACCAAACTCATTTACTATGGGAACATCTTTTAACTTAGGGGATTTTTTATTGGAATCTACAACATAAGCTAAGTACCCCGCACACCCTTTTGAAAGCAATTTTCTAGCCTTTATAGCAGAAATAACATGAATACCAAACAAAGACTTGTCGGCATCAAACACAAAAGAAGGCATATCAGAGATATCAAATAAGACCTTCTTCCTACGACAATCAACCATGGCATGGTAACGACTCAACCAATCCATACCAAGTATAACATCAAAATCCCAGATTTGTAACTCTACTAAATCCGCTGGAAACACGTGCCCACAAATAACCACATCACAACCATTGTACATCACAGAAGAAGTGAGGCACTCTCCCATAGGAGTCGACACCTCAAGCACATAAGTCATAATGTCAGGTAATTTATGCAATGCAAATGCAAAATGAGACGCAACAAATGAATGGGAAGACCCGGGATCTATAAGGACGCGGGCCTTAACTCCTGAGACAGGAATAATACCTCTAATGGCAGCGTTCAGGTCAACCTCTCCTCTTCCTAAGGCAAATACACGACCTTGAACTTTATCCTTAGGCTTTCCTTCGTTATCTCTTTTAATTCCCCCTCGTGGTCCACCTTGGCCACTACCCGAAGCTTGCCCTCGCAACTTGGAATAGTTTCTTCTAAAGTGACCATCTCACCCACATTCTAGACATTTCCCCAATTTGCTCCAGCATCTCTCTTCTGAATGACCCAACTTCTTACAAAATCCACAAACAACCCCAGACTGTCTTGAAGGAGTACGAACCCCTGGAGTCACTACACTTCCGCTTCTTGCTACGCCCGGATTTTGAAATCTTGATGGCCCCCTATTCTGACCTGAACTTTGCCCTTGGAACCTTTGCTTGCTTCCACCTCCACCTTCCGACTTACCTTTGTGCTCTTCGATGTCATTCTCTATTCTATAAGCTCGGTTCACCGCTGCTTGGAAGTCATTGAAGTCATGCGTCAACAGTTGCTTACGGAACTCTAACCTCAATCCTTTTACAAATCTGTATACCCATCTCTCTTCATCAGGCACCAAGTGTGGACAATAACGAGCCAACTCTGTGAATTTGGCCGAATACTGAGCTACCGATAAAGTCCCTTGCTCCAATCTAAGAAACTCAACCTCTTTTCTGTCCCTTGTCACCATCGGAATGAAGTGGTCCCGAAACTTACGTGTGAAATTCTCCCAGGTTCTTGGTGTATGATCTCTATCCCAACTATCTTGAACGATATTCCACCAATGCTCTGCTGCTCCTTCTAACTTAAAGACTGCACATCTAACCTTTTCGTCGTCCGGGCTATCCATCGCCGCAAAGATTTTGTTCATTGATTCTAACCACCTTTCCGCCTTCACCGGATCAGGATCACCATTGAAACTAGGAGGATTCATCTTCACAAACTTCTCAAGTTCGTGCCTTTGCCTCCCTTCAGGCTGTTGTTGAGCTCTACCCTGATTGGCCATATTCTGTAAGAAAACTCTGAACATATCCATCATCTCTGCGTTCTGATTACCATTACCCCCTTCATTACCAACGTTCCTTTGTGCTCTATGTTGATCATCTTCATTTCCAGCCATTATAACAAACACCTGCATCAAACACTCGGAGTTAGTGATCACACACTCCCCCTTAAACTAGACATCTACCCTTGACCTCTAGACGAGGCTCTGATACCAACTGTGGGCACCTGACCCAGAACCTAACACGTGTCCCGAGTCCTAGAGCTCAAACTCCGAAATACCACCTGAACTTTTTCAAAACATTTATACTTGACTTGAAAAGAACTAACTCTACACTTAACATTCACTCTATCTTGGGGACATCTCCACTTGGTGGAAAAAGGGGTTAAATACTTAACAACTTCAAACCACTTATTTACAAACTTTCACCAAAGTTCCATCTACTTCTACTTTAAACAACTACAAACTTAGTTACCATATTTACAAAAGTTTAAGTTATAATTACAACTTTACATAATATGTTTTATTAACAAACTCCAACATAGGAGTATTAACCAAAAGACAAACCATCTAACCACATACATACCCGACAACCCAAAATACTAGCACAAACTCTGCCCCGAACTCACTGGCCTGGTCCACCTGTCTCAGTCCGATCTAAAACATTAAAGGGAAAAGGGTGAGAATGAATCTCAATAAGCTATTATGAATGCACAATATGTCAATTAAAATGCAACACATATAAGGTGCATATAACACATTGAAACTAGTAAACAACTTCCGTTACCTTGGTTTACCTTTTCCCATCTGACCAATAAGTAGTATCATATTGGAGGATACCTTTACATCACAACCAATAACAATTAACGGAGAGAGCTATTATAATAACTCCTCTCTTGTGAACTGCTTAGGCATATTCACATCTTATAAGACCCATTTTCCAGGGAACCATATAAGATATTAGCAACTCTGTAAGGCTTTTGGCTCAATACAGATGCTATAACCCCAATATGTGGCCACAGAAGGGGACAGTCACAGGTATAACGTAATCCGATCACATTAGGTCACACTTTCCATAATTGACCGTATTCTGTTATACCCCTAAACATCATCTGATTAACAACAATTCAAGCACATATAAGTTACTTGAAAGAAAATCCACCAAAAGGGATGAAAATATATCAACATGGTAAAACAATACTCATGTTCAATCCATACTAGAGTGCAACATTCATTTCATGCACTATGAACAATAATATCAATGCATATGAACTCAAATAAAGTAGGAAAGTATAACAACTATTCCTACATGGTCATTATGCAATAATATATAACCTCTATAAAGGTCCAAGTACCATTTACCAAGTTGAAGTTACTTTGGTTAAGGAATAAATCAATGTTACGCAACAAGTTCGCGACAATATTACAAGTACTTCTACTAGTCCATTTTGATCAACTAAAGTATCATTGTGTAGCTAAAAGGTTCTACTTTAATCTAAGTTAAAGAGTGTTCAAGTTGGTTCTCGTTTGATTTGGTTTCCATGCCTTGGAAAAGCTTTAGTTTCTGCAGAGTAGGGCACGACTCGTGCCCCAGGGCACGACTCGTGCCCCTTTACACCCCTCACAGATCCTGGCGTCCCCTCAAGGCACGACTTAGTGCAAATCTCAGGGGACGACTCGTGCCCAAGTCGTGACCCTGAGCATGACTCGTGCTCCCTGGGCAGAAATCAGTACAGTTTTGATACAACATCAGAAATCATACCAAAATGACCCCAAACCCAGCTTCCTCTGTTTTCCAAGTTGCCAAATTCAATACCAAACTTATCAATACAAAACCCATCCCAATTCATACTCCTTCTACACTACTTCCACACTATTTAACATCAATTTAACACCCAACTTTACACCAATTTGCCATGCAATGGTTCATTTCAAAAGCATTAACACCAAGCATATATACCAACCCAATTACTTGCTATCTCAACACCAATTTCATAACCAATTCAATTTCCAAATTTCAAAATCCATTCTTTCCACTTCAAAAGTGTTTCCCTTTTATAAAAGATGTTTACAAACATCATTAACAACAATATCAATGAATTAACAAGGTTTTGACAAGAATCCATAATAACTTACCTGAATGATGAAAAATAAAATAATTCTTTGAGTAGCTCTAAATGATCCCCTCGCCGCCAGGAACCCGAATCCGCCCTTGGTTTTGAAAACGGAGAAGTATTGAAAGCTAGAGAATTATTTGAAAGAGGAGGTTTAGGGTTTGAGGCTTTCTCCCATGGAAATGGCTTTTTTTTTTTGAAGAAGGTGATGACTATCCTCAGCAAATGAAAAGAATGATAAGGCTTTCCTTATTTAATTTTCCATGGATAATTCATAGTTTCACAAAAGCTCCTCCTTGACTTAATAATTATAACCAACTCTAATTATGCCCATATAGCACTAATCATCTTACACCAATAAACATTTTAATAATTTTATCTTTGTTATTAATTCATAAAAACCTTTCATTATTATTCCCTTTAGACCCTAAAACATTATTTTTAATTCATTTTCATCCCATCTTCACATAAGTTAGTTAATGTTCAATCTAACTTACTAAATTCAAACAAACATATAAATAGTCACATAAAGTCAAATAAAATCATAAAATGCACAAAATGAAATACTTCCACCCGAACCCCACGTGCTCAACGAGTAATTAAATAGTGCCTAATATCGGGGTCGTCACAGGGTGACCTATCAGCATGGTCCGGGGTCCCTTCCTTTGGTTCCGATGGACCCGCCTCCACACATGCAGTATCCTTTGCTGATACCGATGGAGGATTTGCAGCGGTATAGGCAGGGCGTGTTTTACGCTGAGTTCATTATAGAGGACGCCGACTATGATGTCTTTCTGAGGACGAGGCTGAGGAGCCCGCAGGTGTTGCACAGGGAGGGCGAGGGCCCTGCATATCCCCGGGACTACCCGTTCCCTCGCGCTCGGCTGGCGTATGAGGGGCCTGATGGTTCTCGCAGGCGACTGACGGTTCCCATTCCGGAGGAGGTGAGGCCTCGGTACAGAGTGGATCCCAATGCTTTGGTGAGTGTTTTGATTTGATTTTCTGTACTTGATAGTAGCATTCTGCAAATGTTGCATCTGTGCTGTCTGTTTGTCTTTTGACGGCTTTCCTGATTTGCAGGTGTCTGGTCGTACTTACAACCAGGCCGTGAGGCATATGGATGGGATAGCCAACTATGCCAGGAGACTCGTGGAGTTCCTGCGGTGTAGTTCCTAGAGGAGTGCGGCTGTGCATGAGACGATGCCATCTAGGACGTCTGCAGCGAGAGACTCGTATGCCTCCACGACTGGTGGGGCAGACTTTACGCAGGGGTTTGGCCAGTTCTCTGGTGAGATGGAAGGGTTGGGGGCTCATCACTCTTCGTATTCGGGACACGAATGAGGAGAGTCCTCGGGGATACATGCGCGGAGGCGGCCTTTCTCGTATTTCCGCCTTGAGGAATTAAGAGATTACCTGTCCTCTGTGGATCCGGCTGCGGCGGGGCAGTATTTCTTGTGCTCGGATGACGAGCAGGACTCTGAGTAGTCCTCTTTTTATTTTTAACAAATGTGTATATTGTCCAAACAATTTGATTTGTACTTGAAGGGGCCTTTGAGGCGAACCCTTGTATTTTGCATATTTATTTAGTGATTACCTTCCTTTATTTTTGGCAAATAAGCAAGTAGGTTGATCAAAAATAAATAATAATGAGACATGCATAAAAATTCGAAATGGTCAAATTTATATCTATATGCACTGTTATTTAATTATTTGTATTGTTGCATGAGCTCGGGGCGGATGTGGTGTCGGCAGTGTATGATTTAAACTATGGATGCACGTAGTTTAAATAAGGCTTGAACAGGATGTGGTTTGGAAATGTTCCTAAGTTTGAGGCAGCTGGCTGCAGAGTTGACCAAGTCAACTTGAAAAACAGTCCGGCCGAACAGGGATTCAGTTCCAGTTTGTTTTAAATTGCAGTCCAGTTTCTGCAATTTTGAAAAGATTACGTTGCTTCTGATCAAACACTGAATTTCTCTATTAAGTTCTTGAAGGTTTCCTTTGTTCTTTTCATGGCTCCATTTCCTAGGTTATCGTCTCAGATGCAAGAGCGATACTTGGATAATTTCCAGTCGTGGGTACGGCACCACACGAGGCAAAGCAAGGGTTTTTTGAGGGTTGTTATGGGATGAAATTGGTTTGGGCTTTGAAGGAACTCATGCCGGATTGGGATCTCTTGAGAGCTGCTGCTCGCTTCTGGGAAGTAAGGAGGCACATGTATAGCTTTTCGTATAACGAGATTACGCCCACGTTTTATACCCGAGAGTCTTTCTTCTCCTGAGCAAGCATATCCCCAACTGCCGTATCAGTGACAGTGAGATACAGCAGAGGTTTCTGTCTATGTGGGGGGGGGCATAGGACCGGAGGATGTACTAGGTATGCCTTGATTTGGTCAAAGGCATCTTGACATTCCTCGGTCCATTCTGTGTCTGCATTCTTTTTCATGAGCTTGAAGATGGGCTCGCACATGGTAGTCAGTTGGTTGACAAAACGGCTGATGTACTGTAGTTTGCCCATAAAGCTCTTGACCTCTGTCTGGGTTCGAGGTGGCCTCATGTCCATAATGGCCTTGATCTTTTGAGGATCGACTTCAATACCTCGTTCTGTGACCATATACCCAAGAAATTTTCCCCTTGTCACTCCAAAGGTGCATTTGGCAGGGTTCAGTCTCATGGAATGCTATCTCAACCTTTCAAAGAACTTTCGCAGGTCGACAAAGTGCTGTCCATCCTCACCTTTGGAATGGATTATCATGTCATCGCCATAGACCTCAATTTCCTTGTGGATCATTTCGTGAAAGAGTGCGGTCGCTGCCCTCTAATACGTAGCCCCGGCATTTTTAAGCCCAAAAGGAATCACAGTATAGCAGTACATTCCCCACGATGTGGTGAAGGCTGTCTTTTCTTGGTCCTCCTCGGCCATCTTGATCTGGTTGTAGCTTGCAAGGCCATCAATGAAGGATTTGACTTCGTAGTTAGCAGTGGCTGTAAGTGCTCCAATTTGAGCTTGTTAGAATTTTCGTTAGAAAATTAACGAAAGTTATAACATTTCTAACAATTCCTAACAATCCTAACTTTTCTAACAAAGTGAGGGTAAAATGGGCATTGTTATTTAAGGTTAAACCTTAAAAAGAATCTTAAAAAAGAAAAACAAAAGAATAAAACCACAAATAGAAATCTTTGGAAACATAATCCGTGGTCAATTTGAATTTTGAAAAGAAATATTCCCCTTGTCCAAAGCTGGAGCTGCATTTAATGAACAGTGCACGCTGAGGGGACTTGTCCGCGCGGATGAGTTTGCATTTTCAGGAGGGCTATAAATTGAGCCCTCCAGTCACAAAAATAAGGAGGAACAACACATTTTGCACCGAACCTCTGGCGAAATATAGAGAGAAAACAGTGAGAATTCTTCAAGAATTGTCACCTTTTTCTCTCCAATCTTTCCCAATTCATACTCATCCACTCACTCTCATATTAAAGCCCTAAACACTCATACACTCAAGCCAAACACTCAAGAACACAAGGAAGATTGGTAAACCCTCCTCCTCCTAACCCTAAATCTCATCCATGCATGCATCTTCAAACTACAAAATGTAGTTCTTTCATCTTCTTGCTCTAGATCTAAGAAGATCACCATGGAAGACCATCTCCATGGATGATCTTCTACAAAGATCAAAATTATTTTCAAGTTCTCTTACTTTCTTGCAAAGAAAACTCATTTTCAAAACCCTAAAAACCATTTTCAAGCATAAAATCTCATTTTCAAAGGATAAAAATCCCCTTCCCAAGCAAATGAAATGCTTAGTCCTAATGTACCCCAAGGATGGTTTGGTATAGTTGATTCACCACTAAAATGTCTAGTGATCACTAACCAAAACCTAGGGAAATGGGGACAAGCATGGATGCAAAACCCCCTTTTAAAATCATATTCTCCTTCTTGAGAAGTTGCTGTCCAGAAGCAATTTTCTCAGACCTCAGTCCATGGTCTTAATTTTTGGACACAGATGAACTTGGAATTTGGTGTTGACTACAAAACACTTTTTGTAGCCAACATCCAGAGCTTTCCAGACATATTTTTACTTTATTTTTTGGGTGAGTAAAACTCCTCTTTTCAAATTTTCTTTCAGAGGCTAGTTCATCAGCTTCTGGGAATCCAGATCTCATATCTGAGGTTTCCAGAAGGTTTTGACCCCTCAAATCTTCTCCAAAATGGAAAATTCCTTCGTACAAACTTTATTTAAGGTGTCTAGAACAACTTTCATTCTCTGAGTTTATCCAGATTATGAAGTTTTAAGACCCTTGAATCCATTTCAAAATCAAAGGTCCACTGCCTTTTTCATTCTGGCAGAAATGGCTCTCAACTTCAAAAGGTCTTTTGAGTACCAAATCTCAATCCAAAAATCTTCCAAAAAATCATGGGATAAGTTTAAAGTCTTAAAAAGATATCCCAATTTTTACTTTTCTGAATTCCAACTTATTTTGGCCAAAACACACACACACACACCCACAAATGATTTTCAGCTTGGAAGACTCGTTTTACGAGGCGCGTCGGAGTGCACACTAACGTCCTTCCCGACGCGTAACATGACCTCCGAACCTAAATCTCTGATCTCGGGCTTTTTCAAAGTTTTGGCCCTCAAAATTAAAATGGCGTGGCGACTCCGTTTTCGTTGATTTTTTCAAACAAAAATGGGAAAATTTTCGGACACACATATCATCACAGTGGCGACTCCGCTGGGGACTAAGCTTTTTTAAAAAAAATGGTATTTGGTATATTGGTGGAAACCACTAAATTTCCCGTTATCGCCTCCTAACACGAGTCGGGGATAAATTGTGGTCTAACAATCCCACGTACCGGTATCACCGTTTTCAAAAAAGCTTTTGAGGGTCAAGCTTCCGTCCGGCTTTGAAAATCATTTTTGTGTGTGTGTTGATTTTTGCACAGTTTTCATGTTGTTTTGGCCGCCTCGGAGAAAGTCAAAATTTTGACTGTCGGAATAATGTCCCTAACTGTCGGAATTTTCGTGCTTATGTGCTCATAAAAAAAAATCAAAAAAAAAGATTTTCAAAAAAAAAAGAAGAAGAAAATTCTCAAAAAAAAAAAAATCATGCATCATATTTTTAAGACTCATAAAAAAATCTCTATTTTACTCAGAAAAAGAATATAGGATCGTTGCACACTACGCGCACGTGACCGTACACTGCACACTACGTCCTTAACCCTGGGAAATCCTTGTCGCGGTCCGTTTGGTCTTATTACGCCTCTCGGATGAGCACAGGACTACCCAAACATCCCATGGAGCCTCGTGTCGACCATGCACTTGTCCGTGACACACTTTGTCCGAGACCCGGTTGGTTTTTAGTCTGGTCTGTGTCATGCCCTGTCCGTGTATAGACCTTTCCTTTCAAGCCTTTGTCGGCATACCGACTCAATATCTTTCGGGGACCCTAATCAGTCGAAGTTCTGCCGGTTTTCCGCCGCGGACTTTGACCAAGATATTGGCCGGCGCCTTGACTTCGGCTCGGCGGCACAAATTATACACGACTCCCGGCATTGACCTTTGAGTCATCAAGGATTAATGAATATTCCATGCCTAATTACGGCTTAAGCGACGACAAGTCAAGATCAATTGTGGACGCTTATCGGTCAAATCATGCCGACTTTTCGTCGAGCCCTCGGACATGATCTTGACTTTTGACGTCGGCTTTGTCCGTAATTTACATCGAATGCTCGTTAAGACTCGATTACCCGCCGACTTTTAGGATCGTTTTCTTTCGGTCGGTGGGACCCGCTTGCCCTATAGGACCCTCGCCCGGGATGTCCACCTGGGAGGTCGAAATACGGGTGGAATACGAGGGGCTTATAGACGTAGTGACGGGGCCCACCGATCCGAGAATCGAAGTAGTTTGCGAAAAAGAAGAGCAATCTTTTCCAACCGATTAGGTTAATAAAACATGTTTTAAGTAAACGTGAACAAATAAGCGCATGTTGCATGAGCCTAAAGCCCAAACACCTACCCTCCTTCCATTCCCAGGACATCGAACCTTCATGTCCTTTCCCCGCGACTCCGCACAAAGCTTGGTTTCGGGCACCGGTCACCGTTTGATCAGGTTGGGAAGAGTCAAGCGCGTCATCGGCTTCGCCGTTTATTCCGACTCCAGGGTTTGGAGAATGTCCGGCATCGGCCGGTAATGATGGGGACCACGTTGCTCGAGTCCTCCAAAATCCCTCGAGACAGACCGATGTGGATCCGGTTGGTAGAACGAGATGAGACTTCGACATGAGGCTCAAATTGATAACCTTCGGGGATTGTCGCAAGTCATGGTTTGACTATCGCTCTCAATTCCGATGGCACTTTTACCGCAAAGAAGGAAGAGGGTTCTCCTCCTCTTCTTAATAGTCCGGATACATCAAGATGCTACCCCAAGATTCCTATGTTTCCACCGCGGGACTCCTGCCCGCCGACTTACGGGGCAAGCGGCCCCCAACAGACGATCGGGGACGAAAGAGTTCGGTATCTTGTCGGTTGTCCCCTCTCAAAGTGATGATCCCACAAATATCGGCTGAGTGATGAAAATCGGGAGACAATTGAAGAAATATGGTCGGCCATTAAAGCCACTGGAAGAACGCCGGAAACGGACGGCGGGCTGGATGGAAGAGGCCACACGCCACTT
Organism: Adenophora triphylla var. japonica; assembly: GCA_022495995.1. Lineage (NCBI taxonomy): Eukaryota > Viridiplantae > Streptophyta > Magnoliopsida > Asterales > Campanulaceae > Adenophora > Adenophora triphylla. The sequence goes on from JAFEMH010000452.1 coordinate 89,422, forward strand.
CGGGACCTTAACAATATCCCAACCGGCCAGGGCTACCCCGAAGGACAAACATGTGCCCGTTCCCCGGGACCTCAATATCTCTCATTATCCTAGGCGGAGTCCAATCACTCGCTACCGAGATGAGCCCGGCAGATCCCCGGACCGGTTCCACTCAAAGTCATTCCAAGGCCACCGCTCGGCAACCCTGAGGTCCCAAATCCGCCATCAGCCGTAGAACACATTTGGTGGGATATTTGTGGCTGTCCCGATTGCCTTGAAAGGGACTATCGGGACTGGATACACGAGGACCGTCCTCCTAAGAAAAAGAAAATTTCCTCCCGGCCAAAAATTGAAGGAGAGATTCGAGGCGGTGATAACGGCGTGGGAACGCTAGGGGAGCCATCAGGGGATTTGATTATTATGTACTCTACTCCAGTCAGTCTTCCCCAAAGCAAAAAGGGGTAAAAGAGCAGAAAACCCTTGCCAACGACGCAGTGAGACTTTCGGATGCAGAATCTGCAGACGAAGTCCAACCCCCTCGGGGGTCGGCCAAGGTTCGGTTGTCCCGGTTCAGTATACACCGATGAAGAAAAACCGACGCCGATCTGGCGTTCCCACTCAATCAACATGTTATTTGGAGATGGCAGCCGCCACAAAAGGCATCGGTATAACCCGGGGCTTCGGCAAAGACTCTACCTCGCAAGAAAAAGGCACGAAGTGGCGGCTTGATGACTCTCTATCCCGAGACAAGGACCAAATCTATGATCCTCACCTATATGGGAGTATGATCACCTTCTGCGATGAAGATTTGCCAAGAGATGTCTCCCAACACAATGAAGCTTTGTACATCACTATTCGGCTCAACACCATGTCACTCCACAGGGTATTAGTGGACAATGGATCATCGGTAAACGTCCTTCCCCTCGGCATGATGAGGGCCCTCCGCATAAATGAAAGGCGCGTAATCCCATCTACCCGGACCGTCAAGGCCTACGACGGTTCGTCTCGTCCCATTACTGGGACGGTGACTCTGGAACTGCAGTACGAAACCCAAATGGTGCCCGCAAAGTTCCATGTAATGGATATCCCCTCAGAGTTCACGGCCCTACTAGGGCGCCCTTGGTTGCATCACATGAAAGCCATAGCCTCCACTCTCCACCAATGCGTCAAATTCATCAACCGGCAGGGAGACCTTGAAGTCATAAGGGGTGACAGGTTTCCTCATAGGGAACGAAGCCGAAACGATAGCCAAGAACGCCCACGATCAAACACCGGGGCTACATCATTCAAGAGGCAAGCCTCGCCGGCATCCTTTGGAATCCGGCGATGCCAACTATGTCGACACACTCAAGCGAGCGAGACTCCGAAGAAGTTCGATTCATCAAATTTAATTGCTATTTCCAACACTTGGAGGCGTATTGGAAGGAAACGGCGAACACCGCCATGATACGAGCACACAAGTCCCGGTCCTCAATCACGGATTTTTCGGCATTCGCAAACCCATTCTTTGGCCTCGCCGAGCGAGGAGATTTTCATGATAAAAGTCGGCAAACACCGACGGACTCGGCTCGAATCTATGAACGTCGTGTGGGACGTCCTCCTTCTTGAACTACCTGCCGAGCCTTTCCGCTCAAGTATGGGACATGAGATTTTTCTAGCGGCTCACCGAGACGCAATACGTCCTTACATCCTGGATTGAGCGGTCGGATTGTGATGAAACGGAAATCCCGGGATTGAGGAAGATCCCTACATCCACATGCTCGGCTTTCGGACGCCAAACACAATTGATTACGGTTCGAGACAAAGAGATGATAGAAACGGCGAAGAGGGAGCACAGAGACCATGCCTTTCCCGGGTTGTGAAGCCACCGGCAGCAATGCCGCTAAAGAATTGGGAAACTCTCTCGGGCCGTCCGCGACCAAAGAGGAAATGATCACCAAGCTTGGATTGGTCCCCGTCCTTTCGTGTCAACCTTTGTAAAGTCCTCCGAGTCTCTCATTGTTGAGTTCGAGTCTCTCGAGTCGTCCAGATGGCCTTACGCTGAAGACTACGAGTGCAGTAGCGAACGTTGTATTCCCCTTCGTCTTGATGAAATGATGAACCTTTACGAGTATCCCTTAATTGCCACTTTAACTAATGATGAATTAACTAATAATCTAAAAACAAGTTAATAACGATTCACTAGATGAAGAGGCGGACACATTAAATGAACAATATATCAAAAAAATCTTTAAGCGGGTTGTCAGGAAAAAGGAAAATCGAGCCCAGTCGAAGAGATTTTGACGAGTGTGAATTTGGGAATTGCGGAAGAGCCTAAAGAGACGCAGATTGGCGATTTCTTCGAAGGAATCGAAAAGGATGCTCTGCAAAGTCCTACAAAATCCTCAATTCAAAGAAAGTTGCCCTCTTCATCAAAGAAAACATCATGTGCGGATACGGGTTGCCAGTAGAAATCATCTCGGATAATGGATCCCACTTCGAAGGGGAATGTGAAAAAGCTGGCGGCGGAATTCCGAATAACCCGTCACAAGTCATCTCCCTACGGGCCCCAAACCAACGGAGCCGTCGAAGCGGCAAACAAGACTCTGGAAAATATCATCCGGAAAATGGTGTCAGGCGGAGATTGGCCCGAGAAGTTACACGGCACTGCGGGGCTACGTAACATCGGTCGAACGGCAGGCGGGAAACACCTTTTGCCCTCACTTACGGAATGGAAGCCGTACTCCCAATCGAGCTAGAGATCCCCTCGCTCCGTATACTGCTGGAAAGCCAGATCAACGAGGTCGAATGGCTACAGAGTCGCCATGACGAATTGGCCCTACTAGACGAACGCCGATTGAAGGCCATGGAGCACATCCGGGTCTACCAAGGAAGAATGGCTAGAGCCTTCGACAAGAAAGTAAAGCATCGGGAAATCCGAGAAGGGGATCTCGTTTTAAAGAAAAGCCCCGATCCGTATCAACCCCCTCGGCAAATGGGAGCCTCGTATGGGTCGGGCCATATGTCGTCCCAAGATCTTCTCCGGAGGAGCCATGCAACTTGCAGACCTCGACGGAAATCCCTTTGTACACCCAGTGAATGGTGACAAGGCTGCGCGAGATACTACGCGTAAAACAAAAAAAAGAAAAAAAAAGAGGGCTAAAAGAGTAATACCCAACTAGGTTGAAAACCCGAGAAGGGCGGCCTAGGTAAAAAACAGGGTTGCAACAAAAAAAAACAACAAAAAAACAAAACAAAAAAAAAAAACAAAAAAAAAAAAAACAAAAAAAAAAAAACAAAAAAATCACGGGTTGAACTACGAAGACCTGAGCTCCTCAAAATGAGGGGAACGTAGGCGGCGGAAACGGTTCGGTCTAAAGCACAAATAAAAGCCATACTTTGGCATCAATACAATTGATCGAGACCATGAAAGCGTCTCGAAAAACTCTAAAGCAATTCAAATATTCATTACAAGTTAAAAGCTCTTTGATGAGTCTAAGCCCGATTCATTCCTACAGCGGCAACCTGCTAAAGGAAAACTAAGATACATAATCAAACTAATGTGTCCGCCATGACAAGAAAAGGGATACTCGGAAACCTCGAGTCACTCCAAGCCACTCGTGCGGCCTCTCCCCTCTTCTTCCCCCTTCGAGTCTTCTTTTACGAACAGGAAAAATGTCAGTGTTCCTCCTACCAAGCTCTGGTATAGGAACAGGGTCTATCAAACCAGCCTCTGTCAGGGCCTTAGTAGCCCTAGCGTCATCCCTCATCTCCTGTAGCCTAGCTGGTAACATAGGAGCCCTCCTCTCCTGTCTCTTGACGTAAGCCTCATAATCGGTCACAGCGTCTCCGCTCCTGTCATGAGGGTTGGCCCTCGCCTCGGCCCTCCTCCTCTCAGAAGCGATCGGGTCCTCCGCACCCATAATGGCCTCACGCCACCTCAAAATAGCCACCTGAGTCTCTCCCAGATGCCTCTCATACCAATCCAGGTACCAAGTGGTCAGGAACACCGGTCTCGGACGCCTGAGAATGACCCGAGGAGGAAAGGCATCATACCTCCATGCTCGGGAAAGAAATGGAAACACCAAGGGATCATCCATGGAAACAGGAGCCACCACCCTGGTGGCTATATCATCAAAGCCTTCCAAAGGAACCTGCTCCAGGCCAAACTGTCTCAGAACTAAAGCCGGAATATAGAAGCTAGGCGAGAAAGCCCGGAAGCATGACCACGGGAGACCCATCCTGAAGCACTCTTCGAGTCTCCACCCGCCAATGAGGCACCGACCATCTGATATCTTCGGTCAGCGACCCGCCATCCAACGCTCCCACGAGCCACGATCATCAAAATCTACATCAACACCTCTCTGGCAAAAGTCCAAGGCCTGATCATATCGAGGTTTCCCGAAGAACCCCCAAACGCTCCATCGGCCACGGGGTCAAGAGGCACGGCTGCCCCGTGCATATACCGCATTCCGGTGGCTGACCTATCAAGAGCATGAAGAGTCTCCCCCAGAATCAAAGGAATGACATCTACGCCGGGCGACGGTGAACGACAACATCCAACAGAGATCGATGACAGATCCCAAAGGAATAGACCATGAACAGGGTGCCAAACATACAAAGTGCAAAGGCATCCCAATAAGCATCATCCACCAAACCTAGGCCCCTAAATCTGTCAGGAAGACCGTAAATATCGAAATGATCGGGACCGCGGATCATACCTTGCGCTTCCTCCGGGGAAAGATGAAGGAGGACGCACAATCTGTCAGCAAAAGAAGCCCCTCCGGGCAAAGGAACCGCTAACTCTTCCACCTCCGGACCTCCAAGCAAGGCCCGAAATTCTTCGACAGTCGGAACAATCTCGTTGAAGGAAAGGCAAAAGACATGCCTTCTAGTATCCCAAAATGATGAAGAAGCTCTCAAAAGCTCATAATCCGGAATCAATTCCTTGAGAGACCATAAGCACTTCACCTTGTATCTTTCTTCAAAGAAGAACCTCCTCTCATGCATGATTTCCCGGGACCAATCCTTGAACTTGTTGAAGAATGACATTTGGGACTCTTGGGACAATTTTGATGGAGCTTTTCTAAGGTTTTCCATGGTTTTCTCTCTCTTTCTCCCCGAAAATGGCTGTTGGGACTGGAGGTTGAAGAGGATATTTGAATTTGAAATAAAGCAAGACCAGGTCTGAACCAAAATTAAAGGACAGTGTCAGATGCAGTCCCCATCCGCGCGGATAGGATTGCTTTCCAAAAAAAATCTGCAACAGTCCAAGCTGCTACACCAAAAGAGGAATATTCCGTCCCGGTTGCTCGAAACTTGTGCAAAAACCTCCCCAAACCAGTCCATATACCAAACACCCTTGCAAAAAAAAATCAAGGCTCATGCAACACTGCATTCATATTGCATTGCATTCAAAAAATAAAATCCTAAATTATTACATTCCAAAAAAAAGAGTGTGCATAAAAAAAAAAAACAAGCAAACATAAATAAAATCCTAAATTATTACATTCCAAAAAAAAGAGTGTGCATAAAAAAAAAAAAAAACAAGCAAACATAAATGAAATCCTAAATTATTACATCCAAAAAAAAAGAGAAAAAAAAAATGTGCATAAGCTGTACAAATCTAAATCTCAATCTCAAATCTCAAAAAAAAAAAAAAATCAATCGGAGTCTCCAGCGCCCGATGTCTGCCCCCGGCCCCTCTTGCGACTCGGGCCCGCCTCCTCAGGAGCCACGAAAATCTCGGGCTCGAGAATCGTCCTCGTCTCCGAGAAAGAGGCTCATCGGGACCAACCGGCACGCTACGATAGGGCAAGCCGAGATCTGCGAAAAATCGTATCCGAAGGTGAAGGCGTCGGACTCACAGACGTACGAAGACGACCCGCCATGTTGCCAAACGTGTCCCTGCCCGTGTGGATCCCAGAGAATGATGTGATCCGAAGGCGGTACCACGCGGGGATCAAGGAGAGGAGACAAAGGAGTCTACGAAGAAGTCTACGAGCGAATAGGGAAGCCTCCCGTCGACGGGCGCCGGCCGTGGTCGCCTCGCTCTAGCCTGAGGAGCCCCGCAAGCGACCATCCTCCTGATGAATCTCTTGGCCCCGATCACTTGCTTCGTCAGCTTCTCGACGACCACCTCCGAAAACTGCACAAAAGCAAAAGCGTCAAAAAAAAAAAAAAGAGGTGATGCTAAAGATGATGAAACAAAAGAAAGAAAAGAAGGGGAAAAGGTGAAGCCATACCTTCATACCCGGACGAGGCCGGAAAGCTCGTGGAAGTCGCTCGGGCTGAGGGATCTGCACCCTCAATCGGACCCCATCCTGGATATAGGAAAAATCCGTCCGAGGGTACCGCGGGATCCCAAGCCCCTCCCTATCCAAACCCGAGGCATCCTCGGCCTCCTCAAGACGAATGTCGCATATGGCTCAATCGCCACGAAATCCGAGAAGTGCGGCCGGCTCGGTAATCATCCCAGTCACGGACCGATCGCTCGGAGTGCATCATATCGACGGAGGCTCCACCGGTGTCCTCAAAGGCGAATTCACGCCATGCAGGCGCGTCACCCTCTCTCCCGGATAATATGCATCGCAGGTCGGACCTCTCGAAAATCCTCCGCCGCACAGTCCAAATCTCGGCGCCCTTCAAGTGCGCCACCTCGAAGCGATCCCAGGGAAGAATATCATCCCCTCATCCGTCTCGGCCTCCGTCAAAGGAAGGCAATCCGCGTACTGACGAGTCGTACGCCCCCTGGAGCTTATCTTCTCCCGGGCATGCTTGGACCAGATCGCATGGCCGGATACGCCCCGACGTACTCCGCCGGCCGCGCCACATCGTGACGTGGAAAAACTCCAACGCCCATACCTGCGAAAGGTAAAAATCCAATCAATCCGGTCTGAAAAGAAAAGTGCGTGCTCAAAAAAAAAAGAGAGGAAAGCAAAAAGAGAGCTTATACCTCCAGTGGCAAACTCAAAGCGGTACAAGGAGCTCACACGGCCTTCCTGCCGTACCTATCGAGAGCAAAGTAAAGCTCTGCCCCGGCCCGGCCTCTCCCCTGAGACATCTCAGGCCGTCTCCATGTCCTCCAAGGACCTCGGCAAGGCAAAGGCTGCCGTCCCTCGGCATGCCCAAAGAGGGTGCTCGAAAAAGCAAACCACAAGAAGGCCACGGCAATCGATCGGCGCCTATCCTCTCCTCCCGACCTCATAGCTCGCTATGGTCTCCACAATCTTGCCGTAGACCACGGCATACTCCATCCCCATCCCCTTTTTGTGAATAGGGGAAAATCCCGAAGAGCACACGGATCTGCATCGCTGTAGCCGTCCCGCCACTCAATGCTGCGTCCATTAAAGGACAGGCCCGTGATCGCGGCGTAATCGGAAGGCGTAACCGTAGCCTCGCCCCAGAAGAAGTGGAAGGTGTGGGTCGCGTCCCACCAATGTTGCGCCAGAGCAAACATCAAGCCCTTGCTCTTAGGGAACTTGACCAGTCCCCTCAAGCACTCAACGAACTCCCAGAGCCCCGTCTCGACAACAATCTGTCTCGGACTCGGCAAAGCTCCTCGGCCCGCATCCGGAAGCCGGTCCCACAAGTCAATCACGGACTCCACTGATCCTCGAGTCTTCATTTTGTTCAGCTGCTCCGTCACAAAACGGTTTCCGCCCTGTAAAAAAAAAAAAGAGAAAATGTCAAAAAGATTGCATTTGCATTTACATTAAAAAAAAAAAAAGAAATTTCGACAGCATAACAGCATACAATGAGCATAGCCCCATTTTTCTCGCATAAAAGAAAACAGTTTTCAGCAAGTCCCAATGCATTCATCAAAAAAAAAAAGAGATGCATTCCTACGGAAGTAAAAAACTCCGTCCCATTTTCATAAAATAACATGCATATCATCCATCTTACATGCAACGGAAGGAAAAATCCGTCCCACTTTTCAAAAAAAAAAATCCTAAACATACATACATCTCATATTGGCAAAATGCCCATTCTTTCCAAACGAAATACATGCATTGCATCATTCATCAATATCAATATTCAATTTCAAAAAAAAAAATCATCATCAACATGCAAGATTCAAATTTCAAAAAAAAAAATCAAAGTCACAATTCACAATTTTCGAATTTTCACATGCAATTTTCGAATTAAAAAAAAAATGGCAAAAATGCCAATTCTTTTTCCCAAGCAAAATGCACATTTTGAGTTACCCATATACTCATTACAACATGCATAGCATCAAAATCAAAATCCAAGGCCAAGAACATGGTCATTTTCGAAATTATCAAAAAAAAAAAAAAATCAAATCACCCAAAAATCAATGTCAAGCAAGAAATCGACAAGAGGATCAAGAGGATTCGAAGTATACCGTTCGGAGATTCGAATCCGAAGCCCAATGTTGCCAAGCATCGGGGTAATGCTCCTCCGCAACCGATTGCGAAAGATTGTAATGCCTCCTCATCCGGACGAGCTCCAATCGCCTCTCCGCTACCGGGCCACGTCCTTGACCTTGAAAAGCGCCTTCCCCGTGTTCCATTGCTCGAAAATCGAAGAAAATCGGAAGATTTCGAAGCTTTTTAGGCCAAAAATGGCGGATTTCTCACTTTCTCTCTCTCTGCTCTCGACAATTTCAAAAGCTGAATGGGGAAGAAGAAAAGGGCGTTGGCCCTAATTAATACCCACGGTTTTCAAACCCTATCCGCGCGGATAGGATTGCAAGGGTCAAAATGACCCTTTTGCCCCTTAAAATTCCGAGGACTCGCAATTCGGTCCCGACTTGACAGAGTTAACCAAAGTTAACCAAAGTCGGCCCCTTGTCAAGAAAATCTTCCCTAGTCAAACGTAAGACCGAGTGCCCGAGAAAGATAACGAGATCCCGTATCTTTCATCAAAATTACCCCGGCGGTCAAACGTAAGACCGAGTGCCCCGAGAAAGATAACGAGATCCCGTATCTTTCATCAAAATTACCCCTATAGCCAAACGTAAGACCGAGTGCCCCGAGAAAGATAACGAGATCCCGTATCTTTCATCAAAATTACCCCGGCGGTCAAATGTAAGACCGAGTGCCCGAGAAAGATAACGAGATCCCGTATCTTTCATCAAAATTACCCCGACGATCAAACGTAAGACCGAGTGCCCCGAGAAAGATAACGGATCCCGTATCTTTCATCAAAATCTTCCCGAGTCGAAACGTAAGACCGAGTGCCCCGAGAAAGATAACGAAATCCCGTATCTTTCATCAAAATTACCCCGGCTCAAACGTAAGACCGAGTGCCCCGAGAAAGATAACGAGATCCCGTATCTTTCATCAAAATTACCCCGGTCAAACGTAAGACCGAGTGCCCGAGAAAGATAACGGATCCCGTATCTTTCATCAAAATTACCCCGGCGATCAAACGTAAGACCGAGTGCCCCGAGAAAGATAACGGATCCCGTATCTTTCATCAAAATCTTCCCTGCAGTCAAACGTAAGACCGAGTGCCCCGAGAAAGATAACGAAATCCCGTATCTTTCATCAAAATTACCCCGAATGCATCAAACGTAAGACCGAGTGCCCCGAGAAAGATAACGAGATCCCGTATCTTTCATCAAAATTACCCCTATCAAACGTAAGACCGAGTGCCCCGAGAAAGATAACGGATCCCGTATCTTTCATCAAAATCTTCCCAGCGGTCAAACGTAAGACCGAGTGCCCCGAGAAAGATAACGGATCCCGTATCTTTCATCAAAATCTTCCCGGCAGTCAAACGTAAGACCGAGTGCCCCGAGAAAGATAACGAGATCCCGTATCTTTCATCAAAATTACCCCCGGCAGTCAAACGTAAGACCGAGTGCCCCGAGAAAGATAACGAGATCCCGTATCTTTCATCAAAATCTTCCCCGGCAGTAAAACGTAAGACCGATTTCCTCGAGAAAGATAACGAGATCCCGTATCTTTCATCAAAACCATCCAACGGTCAAACGTAAGACCGATTCCCAGGAAATACGTCTGATTTTCCTCAAAGAAGGCTAACGAAATCCCCAGCAAAGTTAACGGAATCCCAAAAGCCAACGGAATCTCGAGTAGTACTCGAACTACGAAAGGGCTTGATTCCCACTAGGGATACGTAGGTAGCCTATCATTAGGTCCAGCCCCTCGACCAAAACGGTCACCCTATCCTTCGGCAGCAGACAAAGTCCACCGAAAGGCCATTTCAAATTAAGGTCCGAGGCGCCTAAAAAGCCATCATCATCAAGGTTCGAGGCACCTAAAACGCCATCATCAAGGTTCGAGGCACCTAAAACGCCATCATCAAGGTCCGAGGCACCTAAAAACGCCATCTCCAAGGTTTGAGGCACCTAAGACGCTATCACTAGGAAAGCGATAAATCGCAATCATCCCCAGCAGAAACCGAAAATGGTCATTCCTATCCCCAGCAGAGCGGATAGCCATCAGACCGAAAATGGTCATCTCCTATCCCCAGCAGAGTTTCTCTCCAGCAACCGACTGCAGAACTCGCTCATCAGGTTCGAGGCACCTAAAATGCCATCATCTCCAGGGTCAAAGACCCGAACTACTACTGGCTTGATTCCCATTCGGGATACGTAGGTAGCCTATCGCTAGGTTCAGCCACCCGATCACTCGATCATCCCGCCAAATATGGAGCCTTACTCTTATCGACGACCCCGCTTCCTTCGAAAGCGCCGTCGCCGAGGGGCTACTGTAAGTGCTCCAATTTGAGCTTGTTAGAATTTTCGTTAGAAAATTAACGAAAGTTATAACATTTCTAACAATTCCTAACAATCCTAACTTTTCTAACAAAGTGAGGGTAAAATGGGCATTGTTATTTAAGGTTAAACCTTAAAAAGAATCTTAAAAAAGAAAAACAAAAGAATAAAACCACAAATAGAAATGCTGGAAACATAATCCGGCCGGTCAATTTGAATTTTGAAAAGAAATATTCCCTTGTCCAAAGCCGGAGCCGCATTTAATGAACAAGGCACGCCGAGGGGACTTGTCCGCGCGGATGAGTTTGCATTTTCGTGAGGGCTATAAATTGAGCCCTCCAGTCACAAAAATAAGGAGGAACAACACATTTTGCACCGAACCTCTGGCGAAATATAGAGAGAAAACAGTGAGAATTCTTCAAGAATTGTCACCTTTTTCTCTCCAATCTTTCCCAATTCATACTCATCCACTCACTCTCATATTAAAGCCCTAAACACTCATACACTCAAGCCAAACACTCAAGAACACAAGGAAGATTGGTAAACCCTCCTCCTCCTAACCCTAAATCTCATCCATGCATGCATCTTCAAACTACAAAATGTAGTTCTTTCATCTTCTTGCTCTAGATCTAAGAAGATCACCATGGAAGACCATCTCCATGGATGATCTTCTACAAAGATCAAAATTATTTTCAAGTTCTCTTACTTTCTTGCAAAGAAAACTCATTTTCAAAACCCTAAAAACCATTTTCAAGCATAAAATCTCATTTTCAAAGGATAAAAATCCCCTTCCCAAGCAAATGAAATGCTTAGTCCTAATGTACCCCAAGGATGGTTTGGTATAGTTGATTCACCACTAAAATGTCTAGTGATCACTAACCAAAACCTAGGGAAATGGGGACAAGCATGGATGCAAAACCCCCTTTTAAAATCATATTCTCCTTCTTGAGAAGTTGCTGTCCAGTAGCAATTTTCTCAGACCTCAGTCCATGGTCTTAATTTTTGGACACAGATGAACTTGGAATTTGGTGTTGACTACAAAACACTTTTTGTATCCAACAACCAGAGCTTTCCAGACATATTTTTACTTTATTTTTTGGGTGAGTAAAACTCCTCTTTTCAAATTTTCTTTCAGAGGCTAGTTCATCAGCTTCTGGGAATCCAGATCTCATATCTGAGGTTTCCAGAAGGTTTTGATCCCTCAAATCTTCTCCAAAATGGAAAATTCCTTCGTACAAACTTTATTTAAGGTGTCTAGAACAACTTTCATTCTCTGAGTTTATCCAGATTATGAAGTTTTAAGACCCTTGAATCCATTTCAAAATCAAAGGTCCACTGCCTTTTTCATTCTGGCAGAAATGGCTCTCAACTTCAAAAGGTCTTTTGAGTACCAAATCTCAATCCAAAAATCTTCCAAAAAATCATGGGATCAGTTTAAAGTCTTAAAAAGATATCCCAATTTTTACTTTTCTGAATTCCAACTTATTTTGGCCAAAACACACACACACACACACACACACACACAAATGATTTTCAGCTTGGAAGACTCGTTTTACGAGGCGCGTCGGGTGCACACTAACGTCCTTCCCGACGCGTAACATGACCTCCGAACCTAAATCTCTGATCTCGGGCTTTTTTCAAAGTTTTGGCCCTCAAAATTAAAATGGCGTGGCGACTCCGTTTTCGTTGATTTTTTTCAAACAAAAATGGGAAAATTTTCGGATACACATTCATCACAGTGGCGTCCACTAGAATGTCTATGTTTGGCAAGGGGTAGTCGTCTTTGGGGCTGGCCTTGTTCAGATCCCGCAAATCTACACAGCAGCGCACCTTCCCATTGGCCTTAGTCACAGTCACGATGTTGGATAGCCATGTTGGATATTTGATGACCCGGATGAATCCTACCCGCAGTAGCTTCTCAATCTCTTCTTTGACCTGTAGAGACCACTCTGGCTTGATTTTTCTCAGTTTCTGCTTTACTGGCTTGGCATCTGGTGCTAGAGGGATTCTGTGCTCCACAATTGAACTATCTAGCCCCGGCATATCCCTGTATGACCATGCAAACACGTCCATGTATTCTCTGAGCAGATTGACTAGTCTGTCCCGTTCAACCCCCTGGAAGAAGTTCCCAATCTGTGTCTCTTTAGGTTCCTCGACAGTACCCAAGTTAACACTTGTCAAAACCTCCTCGGCAGCTTGGGCCCGATTTTCCTCTTTGTCTGTAACCTGCTTAAAGATTTCTTTAATGTATTGTTCGTTTAGTGTGTTTGCATCTTGTTCAAATGATTCATTATTAACTGTTGTTAAGTTATTAGTTAATTTATCATTTGTTAAGTTGGAAATAAGGGGATACTCAGAAAGATCTGTCATTTCATTCAAAGCAAAAGGAAAGATGACATTGGCTACATATTCATAATCCTCAGGCGTGAGGCCTTCGGATGACTCGGAGGACTGGAATTCAAAGACTCCTGACTCACATGACTCTTAACCCTAACGACTCTGGACCCTACACTACTTATTGACTCGAAGTGTTTGACACGGGTTGGACTGGGGTTTACTCTTTCCTGCTGTTGCCCTGGGGAGTGGCAGTCTTGTCGGCATTCTTCAAAAAGGTGGAAACTTCAAACTGATCGAAGACTTGTCGGAAATCATTCGTAGGTCGGTTCCTTGGAAAGATGGTGCGGGGATACAGAGAAGCATGATACAATTTCTCAGCGAGCTCGTCCGTGACAACCAGACTCATTGATTGGAGGGTCAGGCTCATCTTGTCAATACACTGCTGATAAGTCATCTTCTCTCTGCCGATCTTTGATATCACAACCTTGTCTATGTATCCAACAGGAGGGTTGGCCTGGATGATGCTGATGAAGTCTTCTTCGGGAGAGACTTTGATTCTACCTTGATTAACCATGTATTCTATGGGAGTCTTATATTCTGCTTCCAAATCTGCTAGCTTTTCGTTGAACTTCATAATGGCAACAAACTCAGAGTTCTCTGCTTCAAGAGGATCAATGAAGACGGGAGTGTCGGGCTGGACTTTGTTTTGGCTGACTGGTTCCTTGGTGGGCTCCTTGGCGTAACTGACGTAATAGTCGAATTTGCCGGAGGGCTCTCCTAGAGTTCCCACACTTTTGTCTCCTGCTTCATACCTTTCCTTCAATTTATATTGCATGGACTTCCTCTTCTTCTTCTTTCTTGAGGGAGCATCCTCGTTAATCCAATCTTGATAAGCATCCTTTAAGCAGCCGTCACAATCACACACATTTTTGATTACCACATTGGCCATTCTTGACACTGGGATGTTGAGACTGACGATTTTGATGGATTGTCTGAGACCCTTGCACCGACACGCTGCTGACCAGGTATTCTCACCCGAATCTTTCTCACTGCGAGAAAGGGATAGGCGAGGTTTAGACTCTGGGGTAGGTGTTTAGGCTGAAGGCTCAAGCATTATGCAAATTAAGAATCTTTCAGTTTACTTAAAACGGTGTCTTTTATTAATTTCTATTTGGTTGGAAAAGGGGTTGCCCCTCTTTTTCGCAACTACTCTAGATCCTGGATCAGTGGGTTCCGTCACTACGTCTATAAGCCCCTCATATTCCACCTGTATTTCGACCTCCCAGGGTGGACATCCCCGGGCGAGGGTCCTATAGGGCACGCGGATCCCACCGACTGAGAGAGAAGAATGCTCCTAATGGGTCTAGTGGGTCATAGGAACTTTTAACGCACGAGCGATGCGGATTATAGTCAAGGCAATGCCGGGAAAGTCTCGTCTTTCAGCCTTAACGGAATTTCGGCAGAGTTTCGCTTGCGCGATCGACATTTTGACTTTTGGCATTGTCCAAGAAAATAATAGGCATGGGTCAGACGGTAAAAGTCGCATGACGCAGTGTCACATTGAGCTTTGTTGCATACGTCGTGCGAGTCAAAGTCAAAGTCAATGCTGGGTCAAGATCTTGCCAATTTTTCCTTGTCGGAATTTCGGTAGAGCTTCGCTTGCGCGAAAGATCTTTTGATTTTTAGGCACAGACACGGGCTTGACTCTTACGTATCCCGTGCGGGTTAAAATCAAAGTCAATGCCGGAGTCAAGGTTCTGCCAATTTTCCTTGGCGGAATTTCGACAGAGTTTCGCTTGCACGAAGAATCTTGACTCTCGACATGGGCTAAGGTTTAACCTTTACGTATCCTGTGCGGGTCATAGTCAAAGTCAATGCCGGGGTCAATATTCTGCCAATTTTCCTTGGCAAAATATCGGCAGAGTTTCGCTTGTGCGAAGGATCTCGACTCTCGACATGGGCTAAGGTTTGACCTTTAAGGGGGTATGCAACTAGGCTATATGACACAGTCTAGACCAAAAACCAACCAAAAGTCACAGTTTTAAAATGTGTGACACGGACTGTGCATTGGTCGACACTGGCTACCATGGGGAGTTTGGGATGATTCCGTGCGCGCCCGGGAGCATCGTAAGGCTGTCCGTGACTGCAACTGAACAACCATCCCGGGTTAAAAGGACGTGCGTACAAAGTGTACAGGATATAAAGGTGCGCGTAGTGTGCGGCCTCCTAAAAATGTTCCTTTTTTAGTTAAAACAGAGATTTTCAGAAATGTGTTGTAAAGGAATGATTTTCGGGACAGGGGAAATGCAACAATTAAGCACGTAAATTTTCTGGAGCCCGGTCAGTCTTGGAACTGAATAGCCCCAAGCTGCCTAAGCTGCCAGATTAACCTCAGATTGTGTCCTAGTGGACTTGCCCAAAGAAGCCGCCCGGCTAGGATCTGAGAAGATCAAGCCGTACGGCTGGACAAGCAATTTTCCAGGTTCCAAAATTTTTCATTTTCAGGTTGTTTCCCGAACACTTTGGCACCTTTTCAGCTTCAGAATGGTCCCTGTTCAGTATTCAGAATGTGCACAATCCCAAAAACCAAAATGCATGCAAAACAAGGAAAGAAAAGCAAGCACGAAAATTTGGATCCGTGGCGGAAGGCTAACCCACTCAAAAGCTTTTTCTTTTTTTTATTTTTCTAAAGGATACCGGTACGTGGCATTGTTAGACCATATTTTATCCCCGACTCTGGTGAGAAGGCGCTAACGGGAAGTTTAATGGTTTCCACCTATATACCAAGTATCATTTGTTTTATTAAAAATAAAAGCTTTTTGGTATTTCCCCAGCGGAGTCGCCAAACTGTGAATGTGGTGCCCAAGATCGTGGCGTATATTTTTTGTGTGTTGAGCCGCTTTCTCGTGTAAGGGATCACCGCCTCACATCGGTTTGAAGACATCCGGTTTAAATTGAAAAATGGAGTCGCCAGCCATTTTGATTTCCTCAAAACTTTGAAAAAAAGGATTTGGGATGGATCCTCCATGAATCCTATGTGATAGGGGAGTGGGGGGTATTATGATCTACATAGCAAAGACTTGGCCTTTATAGCAATAAATCAAATATCAAGCAAGTAGATAGCAATATAAATAGCAAGGAGCAATATAACAAGCATGACAAGTATATTTTAAAGAGAAGAGGAGGAGAGGTTACCAATGGTGGTGTTCCTCTATCTCCCTTGAAAGTTTCCTAAGGAAGGAGCAACTTTGGAAGGATTTTGGAGAGGAGGGAGGTGATTTTGGGAGGTTTTTGTTCTCTGGAAATTCGTGGCTGTATTTTGGCAGAGTAACAGTGCCAAAAATTGTATATCAAAATGAATAGAGGAGGCCTCTATTTATAGGCAGTTTTGTGCTTCCTAATGAAGCCGTGCGGCTGTAACCTTTGGCTAATGAAGCTGTGCGGTCTTATCCTTTAGTGACTCAGCTTATTTCTAGAACCATGCAAGGTGGCATTCTAGAAGCTCTTTTCCAACGAAGGACTACATGGAATTTTAATTCCTAACAAGTCCTATACCCCTTGGAAGGTTTGAGAAAGTTCCCAAATTGCCCCTGAACTTTAGGAAAGTCCAGGGAATTGCTGCGAAACTTAACCGGAAGGCATGAGCCAGATTTGGGTACTTACAGAAGCCCCTCGGCAACGTCACTTGCAAGGCGAGTGGGGTTGTCGATAATAAAGGATCCAATCTGGCGAACTGCTGAGACGGATTGGGTGACCAAGGTTGTCGAGTGGCTGAACCTTTGGAAGGCTACCTATGTATCCCTGAGGAATCAAGCCAGATCGTAGTTCGAAAAAGGGTCCGCTGGGGAAAGGGGTGTCATATGTGACGAATTGGCTGAACCTAAAGTAGGCTACCTACGTATCCTGGAGGAATCAAGCCAGGTCGTAGTTCGGGATCCACTGGGTAATGGCGAAGAAAAACCGGTCCCTTGCTAGGAAGATGGAAGGGAAGTGACCTAGGAGGTCAAATGGCTGATCCTACTGGAGATATGCCAGATGAAGGAAGTGACCAATGTGGTTGGATATCTGGACCTCTCTGAGGGGCTACTTCACCACTGAGGAGTGATGAAGGAAGGGAGTGACCAATGTGGTCGGATGGCTGGACCTTTATGAAAAGCTGATGCACCACTGAGGAGTGATGAATGAAAAGGGTGACCAATGTGGTCGGATGGCTGGACCTTTATGAAAGGCTTGTGCACCACTAAGGAGTGATGAATGAAGAGGGTGACCAATGTGGTCGGATGACTGGACCTTTATGAAAGGCTACCTCACTACTGAGGAGTGATGAATGAAAATGGTGACCTTTATGGTCAGATGGATGGACCTTTATGAAAGGCTCATACACCACTTAGGAGTGATGAATGAAAAGGGTGACCTTTGTGGTCGGATGGCTGGACCTTTATGAAGGGCTCGTGCACCACTGAGGAGTGATGAATGAAAAGGGTGACCAATGTGGTCGGATGGCTGGACCTTTACGAAAGGCTACCTACATATCCCAGGGGAATCAAGCCTTGGTCATAGTTCAAGTCTCACTAAATAGTTAGGAACATGTTTAGGATCCTTGAGGTTTTGACGATTAATGGAGGAGTCACCTGATTTGACAATTAATGGAGGTTGTCACCTGATTGACAATTAATGGAGGTTGTCACCTGATTGACAATTAATGGAGGTTGTCACCTGGTTGACAATATAATGGAGGTTGTCACCTGGGAAAACTAAAGCTTACGTCACTATCGAGGAGATAGAGGTAGCTGAAGTTTGGAAAACTTAAGCGTACTTCACTATCTATGAGATAGAGGTAGCTAAAGTTGGAAAACTTGACTGTACTTCACTATCTATGAGATAGAGGTAGCTAAAGTTTGGAGAACTTGAGCGTACTTCACTATCTATGAGATAGAGGTAGCTAAAGCTTGGAGAACTTGAGCGTACTTCACTATCTATGAGATAGAGGTAGTTAAAGTTGAAAAAAAACAGAAGCGTTCTTCACTATCTATGGGATAGAGGTAGCTATAGTTTGGAAGACTTGAGCCTACTTCACTATCTATGAGATAGAGGTAGCTAAAGCTTGGAGAAACTGAAGCGTACTTCACTATCTATGGGATAGAGGTAGCTAAAGTTTAGAGAAACTGAAGCGTACTTCACTATCTATGGGATAGAGGTAGCTAAAGTTTGGATAATCTGAAGCGTACTACACTATCTATGGGGTAGAGGTAGCTAAAGTTGGAAAACTTGAGCGTACTTCACTATCTATGAGATAGAAGTAGCTAAAGTTGGAAAACTTGAGCGTACTTCACTATCTATGAGATAGAGGTAGCTAAAGTTGAAAAACTTGAGTGTACTTCACTATCTATGAGATAGAGGTAGCTAAAGCTTAGAGAAACTGAAGCGTACTTCACTATCTATGAGATAGAGGTAGCTAAAGTTTGAGTTTTGACAATTCGGAGGATGTCACCCAGCTTTTATTCCATTTATAACGGAAGTAACGGAGGCGCTTCGAGGGGAAAGTTTATTTTCTTTAGAGATAACGGATATTCTTGGGAAACAGCGTTACTCTGGTTAAGAGATAACGGGAATTGTATGCCTAAGTGGAAAGTCCAGGGGCAAAAGTGTAAATTCAGCTCAGAGCGGATGAAGCCGTACGGCTTTGAATCTATTTTCACCAGATTATTTAAACAGCATTTGAAACGGGCAAACAGCAATGCTGCTTATTTCTGCCGAGGAAGAGGGAGAGAGGAGAGAGAGAATTTTCAAAAATTCTTCAATTCCTTTGCTTCTACTGCTCAAGATGGGTCCGAAGGGGAACATTGTGCCTAGGCAAGCACGAAGAACCTTGTCGGAAGCCGCTAGGAGGAGGAGGAGGGAGCTCGTTCGAACGGAGCGGAAATATGACTTCAACATGCCTCCTTCCGAGCTCTATCCCGGTAGGGGGGAGCACAAATCTACGAAACCTCAATCTATTTGGGTAAGCATTCTTGATTTGCTTGATTTTGTCAATTTTGATTGGAATTTTGATTGATTTAGGGCTTGACCCGATTTTTTTTTAGGAATTTTTTTTTTCGATTTTTCCTACGATTTTAGTTGATGATTTTGGGAATTTAACAATTAACCTATGAGGTTAAGGACATTAATGAACATGCATGTGCAACTCATTTGAGAAAAATATGAGAATGACCCTTTTTTGAAAATAAAGTAAGAAAAATAATGTCTAAAATGTGACGGAGTTCTTGCATGTGCTAGAACTAGGTCAATTTCTGATCATGGATGGGAAAGCAAGATTTTGGACGATGAAAAGGATTCATGCATGCCATTTTGAAAAATTAATGCTTATGTGCAAATAATTTTGTGAAAATTAGAAATTTGTACTTGAGAGAGCAATGTGCTCGACATAACGTGCTCCAAATGATGAAGGACACGTTTCTAGGCAAAGGATGCTAGAAATCTTTTATGTATGCTTTTCTTTGAAAAATATGTGCACTTTTGAATATATGCATGCTTTTGAGATGGAATGAAGGACTGACACATTTTTGTTGTGTTTTCCTACAGGAGAACAAGTCGAGGGGACCTTCTGAGGTTGCTGTGAAGTTGTGGGACAGGATGCCCAACTTCAAGAAGGATGGGGTGAATCCCAAGCAGCTGGTGATGGCTACCGGCCTTGATCTTTTCATTGATGCTATTGGTAGAGGTATCCATGTGACCTCTAAGAGCAAGGGGCTGGTCCAGGCCCTCTCGGAATTCTGGTGGGACACCACTCACAGCTTTCATCTTAGCTGGGGAGAGATTACGGTGACTCCAGCCTATTTTACTGCTATCACTGGCTTGCAGTTCACTGGGAGGCCTGTGACCTGGAGAGATCACATCACCGCAGAGGAGTTTAGAGCTTTGGTTGATTTTGACCTCCGTCCTAAGGGGCTTGGGATGGAGACGAGGTATGTTGAGTGGCGGTTCTGGAGTGTATGCAGGGGTTTGCCGCCAATGAGGTGACTGCCCACCAGCTTGCGAGAGCTTTCTTGTGGTTGATGCTGTCAGTCACCATATTTGCTAATTCTGGGACTTTGGCAATGCTTTTCCTGCTTGATTTTTTTGGAGAATTTGGATGAGGTTGGGGCGGTCTCTTGGGGTGAGGCCGGATTGGCTGAGCTCTATTTCTCTTTGGATATGTACAGCCGCAACAAGGCTGCTTCGATGGACTGTTTTTCTTTCGCATTGGAGGTATTCTCACTTTCTTTTCTCTCTTTTACTTTTCTGTCTTGAGATTTTTATGAGAGAAATGACCTTTTGTTTTGAACATGCAGGTCTCGTTTTGTGAGGTGATCAGGTTCTTTCCTTGGAACCAGCAGAGTGATCCGGAGATCTTCCCGACCATGATTCGCTGGAGGGGAGAGGCTAGAGACAAGTTCACTGGGAAGACCCGGATTTCTTTTGACTACAAGATTGTGAGACCGGTGTAGCGTTGTGAGAAAATTTCTCTCTTTTCATCTTTTGAGTCGCCACCTATATTATTCGTTTGGAAACATAGGAAAACCATTTTGAAAGAGATTTGGGTTCGGGGCTTAGGTTATGAAATGGGTAGGTTTAGAAGGCATCCATTTCACCCAATCCGGAGATCGGTCTTGCTAAAGAAAAGAGAGGTTTTCAATCTTTTTAATAAAATAATTAAAGAAAACAAGTAAACCCTAATCAATTTCTTGATTAGGAATGTCGGATTGTATGCTTCGAGATTGCCTGCATTGACTGAAGGGACTCTAGGCTAATCCTTTTGATGGGATTACACTACTCTAAGATCAATAGAGAGGTTGAGAAGAGAACTGAAAGTTAAAGGATGATTACCTTTTGAGGAGAGATTCGAACAGAGTTTCGACTCAAGTTTAGAGTCGGACCTTGATTTGGACAGAGCCTCGCCTCGATCCTTGATTTGGATCTTGATGCGGACGGAGCTTCGCCTTGGTCCCTTAATTTGGGCTTCGATGTTTGTTAATCAACAAGGTTGATGAACAAACTTTGGGAGTTGTTTGTGAGTGATTTGAAGGAGTCTTTCATGGAAAGAAACCAACAAATTGTGTGCGTTGTGTGTGTTCTTGATCAAGGATCAGAATTGTCGACCTCCGAAACGCTGGAAGTCATCCAGTATTTATAGGAGGTTGGAGAGGTGAAGGTGGAGAGGGAAATTACCCTAGGAAGGTTCCGTAACTCAGCCCGATTGGATACCCGAATTGATAAGGTTTTATCCAAAAAGAGAGTTTGAAACGGAGAAGGAGAGTGATTTCTGCACATCCTGTCGAGGGGATATCTCGCGCGAGATATGATATCTCGTGCGAGATAACTAGTCTGATGACTATTTTGTCCTCTTCGGTTGTTCCGTTAGTCAGTTAGGTCCAAAACTAACGAGGTTAGTTAGAAACTTAACGAAACATGACGAAACTGATATGCTTTCATCAAAACATAAAAGAGAGATGAAGAGTAGTGTAATCATGTAATTATGGGTTCAGAATGGGGTGTCTACAGAGCCCCTCGGCGACAGGTCTTATGAAAGAAGAAGTGTCGTCGATAGAAAAGACATCATTCTGAACACTGGTATGGTCGTGCCGCATGGCTGCCTACGTATCTCTATCGGAGAATCAGACCAAAACGTAGTTCGACTCCAAAACACGAAAAGGCTTCTTTAGGTAATTTGAAAATCATTTTTGGAAATCGAGGAGATTTTATATTTTGAAAAGGCAAATCCATACTGAGGAATCAAATCATGACCCAATTCTGAATATACCTGTTTGTCTGAAGATTCGCCTGTTTGGGCTCCGAACACATGGGGAAAGATGTTAGAAAAACAAAGATTTACCTGTCCGGTCCTTTGCATTCTGTTGGGTTTTCTTTTGAGACTGAAGTGAGGTGACGATCCTGGAGATTCAGGACCGAGCTTTTATTGAGGTGACGATCCTGGCGATTCGGGACTGAGCTTTTTGTTGAGTAGTACTCGACATACTACTTGTAGATGCTTGACACACCTACTTGGTGACGATCCTGGCGATTCAAGACCGAGCTTTTTGATGAGGTAAGTATTTGACATACTGACCCTAGATGCTTGACGCATCTTAGATGTTTGACACACCTAATTGTTGACGATCCACCTGTCTGGGCGTTGAATCGGGCTTTTGGTAAGGTAAGTATTTGACATACTGACCCTAGATGCTTGACGCATCTTAGATGTTTGACACACCTAATTGTTGACGATCCACCTGTCTGGGCGTTGAATCGGGCTTTTTGTTGGAATATGTTTGACGCATGACACTTGACGTGATGGATGCTTGATGCGATGGTTGCTTGACGCGATGGTTGCTTGATGCGATGAATGCTTGACGCGATGGTTGCTTGACGCGATGGTTGCTTGACGCAATGGTTGCTTGACGCGATGGTTGCTTGACGCAATGGATGCTTGACGCTTGAAGAGATGCTCGGCGTACTTAATTGGATACATTGACATATGGGGAGGTAGATGGAATCCAAACACTCAACATGTTTGATCTAATTTTTGAAAGTAGGCACTTGACGTGTCTTACGCATTTTAATTCCTGCAAGAGGGTTAGTGAAAGTATTTGCATAACAACATGTATTCACTTAAGCATTTGTTTGTTCAAGACTATCAATGTGCACCCGACTCCAAGGATCAGCGGGGAGGATGAGTTCTATTATGTGAGAATTGAAAATCGTTTGTGATTTATATTTTGGTTTAGAAGACCAACTCGTGAGGTCCGTCTAGAGATCGAATGAGACAATCGTCTAATAGGATTCCGTTGAGATAACCCAAGTTCAACACTAAGGTTCGAGATGGTTCGAGGATTTCTTCGTTGTCATAGGACTTTTTTTCATCGTCAAGCCCCTAAGTTTCTCGTGTGATGATCATTGACTGAACAAGGTTTAAACCACTCCAATGGTTTTTGCTATGTAGAACTGATGCTGTCTAACCTAAAGCACATATTTTCCAAGGCTTCTCTTGACACTAAGCCCCAAGACTTCTTGTAGATGACTTCGTGAACAGGCTTGTGAGACTGCGTGAATCGAAGAAGGTTCCCCTCCTTTTTCCCTTTGAATTTTTTTTCTTTAGTGATGCACCCTGGTTTTTGCCTAGACCGCCCTTTCGGGTTTTCAATCTAGCGGGCATCTCTTTTGCATCTTTTGTTTTTGTGTGCTCTAACTTTTGCCTAGGCCGCTCTTTACGAGTTTTCAACCTAGCGAGCTATTTTTTTTTCTTTTGAAAAGTATGTTTACTCGAAGGGGACTCAGTTGGAAGAATCTCATTAAGGAGAAAGATGAGATCTCAAGTTTAGTTGAGGAGAGACGGACTCTATTCTTTGGAAGGTGATCCAAGCATTGATTCTTTGGAGAAGTATATTCTCTAATGATGAGAGTGAGAAGCGAAGAGGAAAGCCCCTAATGCTGATTTGATTACTCTTGAGAGTTTAAGTAGGAATTGAATGGGGGAGGAAAGGTTAGGAAGCCCCAGTTTTGATGCTTGGATTTCAAGAGTGTGTATGAGAATGGCTAAGAGGAAGCCCCTAGACTCAACAAAGAACGCTATATGGCTCAAAGGTCTAGAAAAGTTGTTTTACCTTTAATGGGCCTTGCATCATCTAGAAATTTCTTAACGAGTTTGAAAAGAAAGTCAATCATTAGTATGAATTAAGGCTAAACATTTCTCTTTATGGATTGATGTTGAAAGTCTT
The DNA here is from genome assembly GCA_022495995.1 of Adenophora triphylla var. japonica. Taxonomy (NCBI): domain Eukaryota; kingdom Viridiplantae; phylum Streptophyta; class Magnoliopsida; order Asterales; family Campanulaceae; genus Adenophora; species Adenophora triphylla. Next base: position 113,176 of record JAFEMH010000452.1, read on the forward strand.
CTTCATTTGCGTTGCCATTCGGGCTTCATTGTAAGAGGATGTTGAGGGATCCTCTTTTCTTCATTGATATCACTTGACTCTTCTTCTTTGCGGGAGAGTCTTTCTTGCCTTTATTGAAATTTCATCCTTGTTGTGGGGCGATGAAGGCTTGAGAGTTTTTCTCTCTTTTTTTTTTGATGCTCTATTTTTGCCTAGGATGATTTGAGGAGTTTCGACCTAGCGAGCTTTTTATTTTTGTACTCTCAAAGCCTTGAATTGAGTAGCCCCACTTTTCTTGGGATGAATGTTGATAGCAGCGCCTTTGGCTTCCTTCGTTTGTTGATCTTCGACTTTCAAAATGAGTAATGTTTAGCCTTAAGCCTTCTAAGGATAGTTTTCATTTCAAACTTGTTTAGAAGTTTCTATTTTTTGTGATGATTGAGGGTCCACTATTCAACATAGATCAAATGATATTCATAAAGAAAAACAACTCTTGGGAAAGTGTTTAGGGTAAAGAGATAACTTTTATTGATAAGGAAATTCGAAACAGACTCGATAGTTTACTTGACACAAACTAGAGAGGATAGAGATGTACTAGAAAGACAGAACGACTCTTCAAGAACATACTAGGAAATTTACCTAATCTATGTTTTTTTTTTCTTCTTTTCTTTTTTTTTTCAAAGGAAAAAGGGAGAGGACAATCGGAGCCCCAAGGTGGTGATGCTTCAGTTGATCTTGCCGGCTTCATACAAGTCTTGGATGGCATCCCTCAAATTGTAGCATTGTTGGTGTCATGACCACTAAACTGATGGTACTCACAAAATTTGTCGTGGTCCCAATCTTCCCTCATTTTCTTAGGATGATAGTCTTCCATTGGCTTCAGTTTTCCTTGGCCTACTAGATCATCGAACATTTCCTTAAGAGTAGCCCCACCAAAATCATGATAGGTACGACCGGTGCTCCCCTTTGTTGGACAATTCTCCTTTTCTGAATTCTTTCTAAGAAGGATAAATTCATCAACTCTAAGGCCCGATTTATGGAGTTTGAGGAAACTAGGGAAGTAATTGCCGGCAAGCTTCTCTTGGTATTCTTCGCGGAGGCATTGAATTAGGATATGAATTTGTTCGTCTAGGCTTGGCCTATCAACGATTTCAATCAGTTTGGTCCTCTATCTTTTGACAAAGTCTGCGAATGACTCATTTTGTTGTTGCTTAGTTTGCTTGAGGTCCCTTCTAGTAGTGCGGTAGGTAGTGTTGTCCTCAAATTGTTCTTGGAAGGCACGACTGGCGAGTGGCCAATCAAGCCTTGTGGAGAGTGGAAGAGTCATGTACCAATCTCTAGCGGCACCATCAAGGGTTTGAGGGAAGCATTGAACTAGCAAGTTGTCATCGACACCCATAGGTAGCATGTCCCAAGAGTAGGTTTCCAAATGAGCTTTAGGGCAAGTATAACCATTGAATTTTGCAATGTCGGGTGTCTTGTACTTTCTAGGAAGCTTTGACATGGATTGACGAAGGGTGTCATAGTCGATAGAGAGCGAGGCTCCCTTACTCACATCGAGAGATGCAAGTTTCTTTTCTAGCATTGCCATGGTAAGGGGTTCGTCCTTGCTTTCTTTCTTGCTTTCTTTCTTGGAAGCATAACTCTCATTGTCAGAGGAGGAAGATGACGAGCTAGACTCGTATCTCTTTTTCTTGCTCTTGCTTTGGCGACGGTTCTTAGCCTTTTTGGTGTATGATACTTCATCATTGGAATAGGTCTCATTCTCTTTCTTCTTTGAACTTAATTCGGCCAATTGTAGTTTCATGGCTTGGAGTTCGTCAACCATGGCTTTCATTTCCCCGGCTTGGATTCTCCTTTCAAGTTCTAATCGGGCCTCCATTTCATCGGCTTGGGCTTGTAGCATTTCTTCATATCGAATCCTTTGATCCTCAATTTCCTTTTTGAGTACTTCGGAATTCATCGTGTCGGAAAGAAATTGAGTTGCTACCGTTGGAGAGGCAAGGGAGCTTGACGACCTTAGAGATGAACTCGAGATATCCTAACGAAACGTCTTTTCGAATATCAGCCCCAAATGATCCTTGATGGAGAAAAGGATGATGGTTAAAATTACCTCACGAGTGATTTTTTTGAAGTTTTATTTTTATTAGAGACGGAGTTTTGACTCAAGGAGGGAGCGCACATCGATCATCAATTACAAACACAGATTCTGCAAATAACATCTCGCGCGAGACGAGGTAATCTCGCACGAGATAACCATCCGGAAAGATGGATTTTTACTCATTTTATTTCCTAGATTCATGGTCGGATGGACGAAGATCTGTTTTCTATCTAGCATCCTAGGTAAATCTTACAGGTATACGTAATTCAAACCAAACCTAGGGACTCGGTAATTAACCATTCTTTGTAAAATAAAGCCACGTAAAATTGACCGGAAGGATTTTTTTTTTTTTCTTTAAAGGGACTTCCGAAAGGGTCATTCCGAAGGGACGTTTCCGAAGGGACTTTTTCTTTTTCCGAAGGGACTTTTCCGAATCCTTTCTCGATTGTCAATTTTACATTAACTTTATTTTGGTCAAAGACAAGAAAGATTACCAAGTCAAAACCGACCGGTCACGGAGTGTTCTTAGAAAGACAATCTACATGAAAATGTGGCGATGCAGGGCTGGAAGGCTAGGCTCCCCGCGATATGACAATCTAGGTGGATTGAATACGCGGAGTGGGATGATCCAACTTCGGAGAGACCGGCGACTAGGTGGTTACCGTCATCCGTCCTTAGTGTGGGTCCTGGGTTAATCGGGGTATGCAGTGTAATGACAGATATAGCATGAGTGCGCGTGTGTGAGAGTCAATCTAGGTGATAGAGTAAAATAGAGATTTTTTTTTGAAAAATCAAAAGGAAAACAGATAATGGCCGCACCAAGTGGTTGCCTACGTTTCTCCCAATCTAGGAAGACTCAGGCCGTCGTAGTTCCACATAAAGAGAGATAAAGAGAGATAAATAATTTAATTTACAACTCCCGAATCCCCAATGGACGGGACTTTAATGAAATAAAACCCAATCACACGCAGTTCATAAATAATAATCAATTATTTAAGGAAAATAAAGGTCCGAGTTCTACACCTTAAGGGAGGCCTTAAGATGCAGGAACTCTGCAGATAATGAATTCTGGGGTCCCCCTTGCATGTTCGGCTCTCGTCTTGGATTACGAGCGAAACAGGAGAAACCAAAAAACAACCAGACTGGAAGCCCTATCTCGCGCGAGATAATGATATCTCGTGCGAGATATCTCTCATACGAGAACGAGAAAAAAATTCGAATTTTACAAAATAGATTGAATAACCTCTCTTTTAATTTTGACGCAAGTTTAAGCCTCTTAATTTTCAGTCCCCAGCAGAGTCGCCACTGTAGCGTTGTGAGAAAATTTCTATCTTTTCATCTTTTGAGTCGCCACCTATATTATTCGTTTGGAAACATAGGAAAACCATTTTGAAAGAGATTTGGGTTCGGGGCTTAGGTTATGAAATGGGTAGGTTTAGAAGGCATCCATTTCACCCAATCCGGAGATCGGTCTTGCTAAAGAAAAGAGAGGTTTTCAATATTTTTAATAAAATAATTAAAGAAAACAAGTAAACCCTAATCAATTTCTTGATTAGGAATGTCGGATTGTATGCTTCGAGATTGCCTCCATTGACTGAAGGGACTCTAGGCTAATCCTTTTGATGGGATTACACTACTCTAAAATCAATAGAGAGGTTGAGAAGAGAAGTGAAAGTTAAAGGATGATTACCTTTTGAGGAGAGATTCGAACAGAGTTTTGACTCAAGTTTAGAGTCGGACCTTGATTTGGACAGAGCCTCGCCTCGATCCTTGATTTGGATCTTGATGCGGACGGAGCTTCGCCTTGGTCCCTTGATTTGGGCTTCGATGTTTGTTAATCAACAAGGTTGATGAACAAACTTTGGGAGTTGTTTGTGAGTGATTTGAAGGAGTCTTTCATGGAAAGAAACCAACAAATTGTGTGTGTTGTGTGTGTTCTTGATCAAGGATCAGAATTGTCGACCTCCGAAACACTGAAAGTCATCCAGTATTTATAGGAGGTTGGAGAGGTGAAGGTGGAGAGGGAAATTACCCTAGGAAGGTTCCAGAACTCAGTTCTGATTGGATACCCGAATTGATAAGGTTTTATCCAAAAAGAGAGTTTGAAACGGAGAAGGAGAGTGATTTCGCACATCTGTCGAGGATATCTCGCGCGAGATATGATATCTCGTGCGAGATAACTAGTCTGATGACTATTTTGTCCTCTTCAGTTGTTCCGTTAGTCAGTTAGGTCCAAAACTAACGAGGTTAGTTAGAAACTTAACGAAACATGACGAAACTGATATGCTTTCATCAAAACATAAAAGAGAGATGAAGAGTAGTTTAATCATGTAATTATGGGTTCAGAATGGGGTGTCTACAACCGGTTATCAACAGGGATGGTTATGATGGGGTAGATTTCTATCCTTGGGGGAGGTACCCGAAGGTTTTGCTAGGGGATGCCTTGGAGGCGACTAGGCAGAGGAGGTGGTTGACAGGGCTGACATGTGATGTCATTTACTTGGGGGATCGCTTCTCCAGGCAGCATGGCCATGTCCCTCCTTTGGATTCCATCACTCCTCACGATCCTCCACCGCTTATGTTGCAGCCCAGGAACTGGTCAGAGGATGAGATAGCGAGGTATCAGGACGGCGTGGCGGCTGAGGAGTATTTCGACTTTGCTACCCCGTACGCCACCTTTGTGGAGTAGCGGTTGAGGACGCCGCAGAAGCTAGTGAAGATGGATGTCACTCAGGGGTACGGGGAAGCAGAGCCGACTGATCCGCCTATGCCTCCTGCTCGTCTTTCCTATGTGGTTAACGGGGTACCAAGGAGTTCATGGTGCCTGTTCCTAATACGAGGGAGCCCCGGTATACTCTGCCGCCTGACAGCACTGTAAGTATTTCTAGGGTTTCTTCCCTTTTTGGATTTCTTTACTTTCTGCGATTTTGAGCTTTTCCTAAGATTTTTTGAGTTTTTATTCTCTTTTCTCGCAGGTTCGAGCTCGTACCTATGATGGATTGGTACGGCAAAACAGGGGTTGGAAGGATGTGTGCCGGTCCCTTTTGAGGAAGCTAGCCTGCGCTTCCAAGGCTGGGGTGAAGCAGGAGCCCGTGCACAAGAGAAGGCATGTTGGGAGCACAACCTCTACCTCATCGGCCTCAGGATACCCGACCTCATCCACCAGCGCCATGCGTCGGGGACAGGGACCCAACACAGGCATCCTGGAGCAGCTGGCGTAGTACGAGCATGTGAATGTCAATCTATCTGATGTGAGTGATTGTGAAGATTTGATGAAGGATCCTAGCTTCTACGAGCTAAGTAGTGACGACGAGGAGTCGGAGGCTTAGGATTCCTTAGGTTGACCTAGGAGAGGAGAGAAACAAACAATGAACACTTTTATGCACATTTTGTTTATTTTTCGTTTTATTCGGGCGCCAAGGAGGCGAAGACAATGTATTAATCTTTTATTTGCTTTTCCTATTTATGCTTTATGTTTTTGCATATTACTTGAGCCTCGGGGCAACTTTTTTTGCTTGGAAATGGGGCTGAAACTGGGCCAAAATGATTTATGATGATATATGATTGCATGAATGGTATTTGGACATGTTTTTATGCAGGTTTTGTTGAGAAAGTGGGGTGAGAATTTCACTTGGGTAGCAGCAAGAGCTGCTGCAGATTTTTTTCTGCAGAAAGCAAAAGACGCCGTCCGGCCAGGTCTTTGGGCAAATGTAGCCATGCGGCTGGAAGTTTTGTCTGAACTGGTTTTTTTCAAATAAAATCAAGGCTTGGCCTTTTCATTTCATTTTCACCCTAGACTTGTCCCAACTGATCCCAGAGCACATTTTTGACCAAAATCATCAACTTTGATCACTGTCACTAGAGAAACCAATCGATTGCAAAAGGGGAAAAGAGACCATTTTCTGTTCGATCTTCAATCTTGGATGAGACACAACTTCCAATCTAACAAGGGGCTATTCGATACCACCTTCAAGATCAAATCTTTATGGCATTTGAAGGATCTCCCGTCCGATTGGGACCTTTTGAGAGCCGCAGCGAGATTTTGGGACGTCTGGAGACATATTTGCTGCTTTTCTTACAATGAACTCATCCCAACCTTCGAAGACTTCCGGGCATTGATTGGGGGTCAGGAAATTGAGGCCGTATCGATTCCTCTGACCGGAGACGTGCCGGTGACTGTAAAGCTGGCATCTTTTCTGCAAATTTCTCTGGAAGAGGCTGAGGAGATGATGGTAGCCCTTGATAGGATTGACTTTTCTGATATCCCGGGCAGGTTTGGGTCTCCGGATACGGCTACAACCCCGATGGCTATGGATGCCTTTACCCTTTGCGTGTTCTCATCTCTGTTTACTGTCGAGTCCGTAGGGGTCTGTTATGGTGACCTTTTGGACATGGTTAGAGATTGCCGGGCTGGGAAGGATGTTTTCCCGTTGGTTTTGGGTGAGACTTTACATGGCATCGATAGGATGGCTAGGGGAGACCATTTCATGAGGTCTGGGAGCCCAGCGGTGCTGAATCTATGGTTACAAAAGAGGCTTGGGGATTTGCCGGAGGCTTCGCCTATTCAGTGCCCTTAGGTGATTTCTCTGATGATGGCTAGGTTGTCTACCTCGGACATTCACTGGTGGGTGCCTCATTGGAGACTGCAGACTCGTAGGACATTTCAGGAGTCCTACATAGTGAGGGTTCCGGGGCTCTCTTGGTCATCCTTCTACATCCCCTGCTTGTGTCCAGGCAGTTTGGGATCTTACAGGAGCCTTTGGATGATTGGAAGGACATCAGTACCGTGGAGGTAGTGCCTCTTGACATGAGGGATCCAGCCAGCTTCTCCTTTTTCTCGAGGGCTTGGACATACACTGCTTTTCCTCCCAGGGCTATTCTCAAGAGCAGGAAGAGTATCATACTGACCATGGCATACTTGGACTGGTACGAGAAGGAGATGGGGGCGACTCAGGTCATTTTGGGAGAGAGACGTCAGGCTTTATTGGGGGCTGACTGTGACTCAAGCAGGACTATGAGGGAGACTGAGGCCAGGGCTAGTTCCCATAACCAGTCAGGTGACCTGATTAAGGATATGGAAGCTCAATATGAGAGGCTATTGGAAGTCTCTCCCTTGACTGAGGCTCAGAGGGAGGAGGTACGGACTCGTGCCAGGATTGAGAAGGCACTTATTGACACGGGTTTGGTGGAGGCTCCAGTGAGGATACCGGAAATTGGGATGAGGGAGACTGACATCATAGACAAGAAGAGGAAGAACACTCGACGGGGTCGAGATAAAGGGAAGAAGAACAAGGAAGACTCAGCGAATGACGACTGATAGGTCTATTCCTAGGATTCCCTTATTGCCATTTGCAAACACAATAAATTATTAGGTCTTTTTTGTATGTTTTAGATCTTTGTAGCAGGTTAGCAGAATCAAGAGTAGACCGTGCTTGAACTCATCAAGAAGTTTTTAACTTGTAATTAACAAAGATATTTATCTTAGAAATTTATTCAAGACACATTTCATGGAAACTTAGATGTCTTATTTATTGTTTAGACCGAACCATTTCTGGCTGCCTACGTTACCCTTTTACAAGAAAGACTAAGGGGCTCAGGTCTTCGTAGTTCATTCTGGTGAACTATCAGGATTTTTGTTTTTGGTCTTTTTTTTTTATGTGCAACCCTGTCTTTTGTCTAGACCACCCTCTTCAGGTTTTCAGCCTAGCTGGGCATTACTCTTTTTGCACTACATATTTTTCTTTCCTTTTTTTTAATGTGCAACCCTGTTTTTTGCCTAGACCACCCTTTTTTGGGTTTTCAGCCTAGCTGGGCATTACTCTTTCTGCACTACATGTTTTTTCTTTTTTTATTATTTTTCTTTTTTTTTTTTTATATATATTTTATATTTTTCTTTTCTTTTTTTTCTTTTTTTTCTTTTTTTTTTTTATTAGACATAATACTGCGGAGCTTATCACCGTTGACTGGGTGGACAAATGGATTGCCGTCAGTGTCCGGCAAGCTTCATCGCGCTCCCAGATAGTATCTTCGCACCACATACGGGCCGATCCAAAGCGGGTTCCCACTTTCCCACGGGGTTGTCTCTGTGAGGGCTTCACTTTCGCATCTAGGTCACCTTTTCGATGTCCCCGACCTTGACTTTTTGTCGAATGCCACCGCCATTCGCCTTTGGTAGGCTCAGGTGTGCTCCATGGCTTTTAGCCTTCTTTCATCAAGCAGGGCCAACTCGTCGTGCCGACTGCGCAACCATTCTACTTCATTGACACTGTTTTCCAGGAGGACCCTTAGTGACGGAATTTCCAACTCTACTGGTAACACTGCTTCCATCCCGTAAGTTAGGGCAAAAGGAGTTTCTCCCGTGGCTGTTCTAACAGACGTTCTATAGCCCCAAAGTGCCAGATGCAGCTTCTCAGGTCAGTCACGACCTCGGGTGGCCATTTTTCGAATAATCCGCTCGAACGTCTTATCAAGTGCCTTCTACGCGCTCCATTGGTGCGAGGTCCATGACGGGACGATTTGTGGCGAGTGATTCGACTTACAGACAATCTATCGTGCCTCCTTTTCAAAGTGCGACCCGTTATCTGAAGTGACCTCATTGGGCACCCCATATCTGCACATGATGTTTTCTTTGACAAACTGGGCCACCTTCTGGGAAGTGAGGACCTTGTAGGACTTGGCCTCTACCCACTTTGTGAAGTAGTCGACTGCCACTAGCACAAATTGGTGCCCATTGCTTCCTGCCGGGGCTATCTTTCCTATAACGTCTATACCCCAAGTTGCAAACGGCCAAGGAGTCGTCATGCAGTACAGGTCGTGGCGGAAGATGATTGAGGTTGCAGTAAAGCCGGAATTTGTCGCCTTGTCGGACATCTTGGACACGGTGAGTGTTTCACATGGAAATCCAGTAGTATCCCATTCTGAGGATGACTTGAATCAATGCTCTGGCGTTCATATGGGGACCCCAGGGACCATTGTGGACTTCGATCATTAACTCTCTGGCCCTTTTATGGGTGACACATAGGAGGAGTGGTCCATCGTACCGTTTCTTGTACAGATCGCCCCCTAGGATGACATAGTGAGAGGCCAACCGTTTTAGGGCTTACAAGCTCTTGGCTTTGATGCCTTCCTTTGGTCTACCTTCTTCATCTCTGAAAGCTGATTCCCCATCCTTGAGGAACTGATAAATATGACTGTACCAGGGTTCTTTGACAGGCTCGGGCCCCAAGTCTATTTCACAACAGAAAGCCGGGGCTTCTCGTCTACCCACTCTGAATGGTTTTATGGCCTTTCCCTCGGGGATCTCTACCAATGAGGCTAGAGTGGCTAAGGCATCTACGAATCTGTTCTTATCCCTTGGCAGGTAATGAAAAGTTACTTCTCTGAACTGTTCAGTCAACTCTTCCATGTAGGCATGATACCTTTGAAGGTTAGGATCCATAGTCTTCCACTTGTTGGAGACCTGGTTTATGATCAGGGCTGATTCTCCATAGACCTCGAGCTCCTTGACATTCCTTTCTAAGGCAGCTTCTAAACCAGCAATGCAAGCTTCATACTCTGCGACATTGTTCGTGGCAGGGAAGTTCAACTTGATGGCTATCGGCGTGTGCTCATCTTTCGGATCGACCAGTAGCATTCCTACGCCATTTCCTCTTTTGTTAGCAGTAGGGATGGCAACGGATCGGGTTCGGATCGGATCAGGTCTGATCTGAATCCGATCCGAACACTAGAATCCCTATACCAAATCCGATCCGATCCGAAACTTCCTAATCCGAGCCCCGATCCGAGACCCGAAACGATCTGAAGCATTTCAAAAAAAGAAAAAAAACCACAGCAAGCCACAATCTACTAATGGAAGATAAAGGAGAGAAGACAGAGAAATTACCTTGCAAATAGTGGCCTAGTGGGTGAGTTAGGCACCTTCAAATCTTCAATCAATGGTGAAGAAGCAGTGAGAGGCGCAGAGACTTGCAATACTCAATGCTCAATACCCACGAATTGATTTCGATTTCGGCAAAAGACCCAAAAATTAACCTAGGCTTGAATTAAAGGGGCTGAAATTGGTCTCCATGAAATAGATAAAGAAAGATTAACAGAGAGAGAGAAATGTGAGAGGACCATAGAGAGAGAAATGAGGGGTGAGGCTCATAGAGAGAAATGAGGGGACGCTATGAGTGCCATGGAGATTTGGATGAGCGAAGAGAGAATGAGAGACGACTAGAGAGAGAAAGTGGTGAGAGAGATTGAGATGAAATTTCAAAGAAAACCCCTATATTTTTGTTTATATACCAAGAATTATGTGCATATTTAACAAACATGAGGGGAAAAAATGAAAATTACATAAACCCTAATGGAATCAGATCGGATCGGATCGGGTCTCAGGGTGAAACACTAAATCGGATCGGATCGGATCGGGTTCGGATCAGATCAGACCAACTACCGAACCCGATCCAAAATCCAATCGGATCATGAAAATTTCTACCAAATCCGAATTTTTCAGATCGAATCGCCTTCGAAACGGATCGGGTTCGGTCAAATTGCCATCCCTAGTTAGCATCTCCTTCAAAGAAAAGCTGCCATCGATTCTCAGGCTCAACTACAAAGATCCCTTCATCTGGGAATTGGGGTTCAGGCCCTTGGTCCTCATTGCTAGGAAAGTTTGCCAGATGGTCTGACAACGCTTGGCCCTTGATTTCCTTTCTCATCACATAGTTGATGTCATACTCAGCTAAGAAGAACGACCACTTTGCTAGATGCATCGAAAGGGAAGGCTTGTCGAAGATGTACTTCATGGGGTCCATTTTCGAGACCAAGTTCACAGAGTGGGCTTGCATGTAATGCTTCATCTTACCGACTACCCTGCATCACCCCACAAGTCTTTACGCACGCCGAGTAATTGAGCTCACTTCCTAGCCTTCCGCCGACAAAGTAAATGGCATTTTCTACCCAAGAGTCTTTCTTCTCCCTGAGCAAGCATAGCCCCAACTGCCGCTCGGTGACGGTGATAACAGATAGAGCGTAAGAGGTTTCGTCTATGTGGGGGGCATAAGACCTAGGAGGATGTACTAGGTATGCCTTGATTTGGCCAAAGGCATCTTGCCATTCCTCGGTCCATTCTGTGTCTGCATTCTTTTTCATGAGCTTGAAGATGGGCTCGCACATGGTAGTCAGCTGGTTGACAAAACGGCTGATGTACTGTAGTTTGCCCATAAAGCTCTTGACCTCTGTCTGGGTTCGAGGTGGCCTCATGTCCATAATGGCCTTGATCTTTCGAGGATCGACTTCAATACCTCGTTCTGTGACCATATACCCAAGCACTTTTCCCCTTGTCACTCAAAAGGTGCATTTGGCAGGGTTCAGTCTCATGGAATGCTGTCTTAACCTTTCAAAGAACTTTCGCAGGTCAACAAAGTGTTGTCCATCCTCACCTTTGGAATGGATTATCATGTCATCGACATAGAACTCAATTTCCTTGTGGATCATGTCGTGAAAGAGTCCGGTCGCTGCCCTCTGATACATTGCCCCGGAATTTTTAAGCCCAATAGGCATCCCAGTATAGCAGTACGTTCCCCACGGTGTGGTGAAGGCTGTCTTTTCTTGGTCCTCCTCGGCCATCTTGATCTGGTTGTAGACAGCAAAGCCATCAACGAAGGATTTGACTTCGTAGTTAGCAGTGGCATCCACCAGAATGTCTATATTTGGCAAGGGGTAGTCATCTTTGGGCTTGGCCTTGTTCAGATCCCGAAAATCTACACAGCAGCGCACCTTCCCATTGGCCTTAGTCACAGTCATGATGTTGGATAACCATGTCAGATATTCGATGACCCGGATGAATCCTACACGCAGTAGCTTCTCAATCTCTTCTTTGACCTGTAGGGACCACTCTGGCTTGATTTTTCTCAGTTTCTGCTTTACTAGCTTGGCATCTGGTGCTAGAGGGATTCTGTGCTCCACAATCGAACTATCTAGCCCCGTCATATCCCTGTATGACCATGCAAACACGTCCATGTATTCTCTGAGCAGATTGACCAGTCTGTCCCGTTCAACCCCCTGGAAGAAATTCCCAATCTGTGTCTCTTTAGGTTCCTCGACAGTACCCAAGTTAACACTTGTCAAAACCTCCTTGGCAGCTTGGGCCCGGTTTTCCTCTTTGTCTGTAACCTGCTTAAAGATTTCTTTTATGTATTGTTCGTTTAGTGTGTTTGCATCTTGTTCAAATGATTCATTATTAACTGTTGTTAAGTTATTAGTTAATTTATCATTTGTTAAGTTGGCAATAAGGGGATACTCAGAAAGATCTGTCATTTCATTCAAAGCGAAAGGAAAGATGACATTGGCTACATATTCATAATCCTCAGGCGTGAGGCCTTCGGATGACTCGGAGGATCGAATTCAAAGACTCGACTCACATGACTCTTAACCCTAATGACTCTGGACCCTACACTACTTATTGACTCGAAGTGTTTGACACGGGTTGGACTGGGGTTTACTCTTTCCTGCTGTTGCCCTGGGGAGTGGCAGTCTTGTCGGCATTCTTCAAAAAGGTGGAAACTTCAAACTGATCGAAGACTTGTCGGAAATCATTCGTAGGTCGGTACCTTGGAAAGATGGTGCGGGGATCTAGAGAAGCCTGACGCAATTTCTCAGCGAGCTTGTCCGTGACAACCGGACTCATTGACTGGAGAGTTTGGCTCATCTTGTCAATACACTGCTGATAAGTCATCTTCTCTCTGCCGATCTTTGGCGTAACTGACGTAATAGTCGAATTTGCCGGAGGGCTCTCCTAGAGTTCCCACACTTTTGTCTCCTGCTTCATACCTTTCCTTCAATTTTTGTTGCATGGACTTTCTCTTCTTCTTCTTTCTTGAGGGAGCATCCTCGTTAATCCAATCTTGATAAGCATCCTCTAAGAAGCCGTCACAATCACACACATTGTTGATTACCACATTGGCCATTCTTGACACTGGATGTTGAGACTAACGATTTTGACGGATTGTCTGAGACCCTTGCACCAACACACTGCTGACCCGGTATTCTCACCCGATTCTTTCTCACTGCGGGAAAGGGATAGGCGAGGTTTAGACTCTGGGGTAGGTGTTTAGGCTGAAGGCTCAAGCAATATGCAAATTAAGAATCTTTCAGTTACTTAAAACGGTGTCTTTTATTAATTTATATTTGGTTGGAAAAGGGGTTGCCCTTCTTTTTTGCAACTACTCTAGATCCTGGATCAGTGGATTCCGTCACTACGTCTATAAGCCCCTCGTATTCCACCTGTATTTCGACCTCCCAGGATGGACAGCCCCGGGTGAGGGTCCTATAGGGCACGCGGATCCCACCGATCGAAAGAGAAGAATGCTCCTAATGGGTCTAGTGGGTCATAGGAACTTTTAACGCACGAGCGATGCAGATTATAGTCAAGGCAATGCTGGAAAAGTCTCGTCTTTCAGCCTTAACGGAATTTCGGCAGAGTTTCGCTTGCGCGATCGACGTTTTGACTTTTGGCATTGTCCAAGAAAATAATAGGCATGGTTCGGACGGTAAAATCCGCATGACACAGTGTCACATTGAACTTTGTTGCATACGTATTGCGAGTCAAATTCTAAGTCAATGCCTGGTCAAGATCTTGCCAATTTTTCCTTGTCGGAATTTCGGTAGAGCTTCGCTTGCGTGAAAGATCTTTTGATTTTTAGGCACGGACTCAGGCTTGTCTCTTACGTATCCCGTGCGGGTCAAAATCAAAATCAATGCCAGAGTCAAGATTCTGCCAATTTTCCTTGGCGGAATTTCGGCAGAGTTTCGCTTGCACGAAGGATCTTGACTCTCGACATGGGCTAAGGTTTGACCTTTACATATCCCATGCGGGTCAAAGTCAAAGTCTATGCCGGGATCAAGATTCTGCCAATTTTCCTTGGCGGAATATCGGCAGAGTTTCGCTTGTGCGAAGGATCTCGACTCTCGACATGGGCTAAGGTTTGACCTTTACGGCGGTACGCAACTAGGCTATATGACATGATCTAGACCAAAAACCAACCAAAAGTCACGGTTTTAAAATGTGTGACACGGACTGTGCATTGGTCGATACTGGCTGCCATGGGGAGTTTGGGATGATTCCGTGCGTGCCCGGGAGCATCGTAAGGCTGTCCGTGACTACAACTGAACAACCATCCCGGGTTAAAAGGACGTGCGTGCAAAGTGTACAAGATATAAAGGTGCGCGTAGTGTGCGGCCTCCTAAAAGTGTTCCTTTTTTAGTTAAAACAGAGATTTTCAGAAATGTGTTTTAAAGGAATGATTTTTGGGACGGGGGAAATGCAACAATTAAGCACGTAAATTTTCTGAAGCCCGATCAGTCTTGGAACTGAATAGCCCCAAGCTGTCTAAGCTGCCAGATTAACCTCAGATTGTGTCCTGGTGGAATTGCCCAAAGAAGCCGCCCGGCTAGGATCTGAGAAGATCAAGCCGTACGGCTGGATCAAGCAATTTTCCAGGTTCCAAAATTTTTCATTTTCAGATTGTTTCCCGAACACTTTGGCACCTTTTCAACTTCAGAATGCTCCCTGTTCAGTATTCAGAATGTGCACAATCCCAAAAACCAAAATGCATGCAAAACAAGGAAATAAAAGCAAGCACGAAAATTTGGATCCGCGGCGGAAGGCTAACCCACTCAAAAGCTTTTTCTTTTTTGTTTTTTCAAAAGGATACCGGTACGTGGCATTGTTAGACCATATTTTATCCCCGACTCTGGTGAGGAGGCGCTAACGGGAAGTTTAATGGTTTCCACCTATATACCAAGTTTCATTTTTTTTATTAAAAATAAAAGCTTTTTGGTATTTCCCCATCGGAGTCGCCAAACTGTGAATGTGGTGCCCAAGATCGCAGCGTATATTTTTTGTGTGTTGAACCGCTTTCTCATGTAAGGGGTCACCGCCTCACATCGGTTTGAAGATATCCGGTTTAAATTGAAAAATGGAGTCGCCACGCCATTTTGATTTCCTCAAAACTTTGAAAAAAGGATTTGGGTCCGGAGGTTAAGTTACCCCTTGGGAAGAACGGATCGACGTTCACCCAAGGAGCCTTGCCGAAGCAAGTCTTCCAAGATTCAACTTTCATGCTTGCCTTTGTGCTTTCGTGAGTGGGATGTTTTTTGATAAAAGGAGGGAATGTGCCAAGTGGTCTTTCGGACGTATAAACCATGAGTTGGTTATCGCTTGGGATTCCTTGGATTTTGATATGTTCGGGACTTTGATCCCGTTCTCATCTTGAACTTACGACCATCATTATGAGACCTTGGGTCACATGTGATCGGAATAGGGACACCTCTTTTATAGTCCAAGGATGAGACTCTTTAGAAAGGAAGGACCTTTGCCCATCAATCCTACATCTTGAGACGATTTGAGCTTAGTCGGGACATTTATGCTCATCTCAAGTGATGATCAGAGATGTAGGGGCTCAAGTTCATCCTTTTCTAAAGGAATATCCGGCTATGGCATCTTTATGTGGAGGAAATGATGTAAAGATAGGACCTTTACATCATTACGCCCCGAGAGATGCTTTAAGTACCAAAGGGAATAAGGGGAGGGGTATAAAGATTGGATCTTTATACTCATCCTATGCCTTTTTGTGACTTAGGAAGGTCACTAGGCAATCCTTGGAGAGTGATCCAACCATGGGGGATGCATTTTAAAGTAAAGATGACATTTTTATGCTAACATATGTAATGAACATGATGCAAGCTAGGACTAGGAATGAAAAGGGAGGACCTTTATGGCTTTCCTATGTCCTTTAAGAACTATTTAGGTGGAAAATCCTTGGAAGCAAGGTCTAGGGAATGGGAAATGACATAATGATCATAAAGATGACATTTTTAATGTAAAGATGACATTTTTAATGGAAAAGATGACATTTTTCACATCATCACCCTAGAACAAGCCATTTATGGTCTTATTGTTCATCCTTGGGATGGATCCTCCATGAATCCTATGTGATAGGGGAATGGGGGGTATTATGATCTACATAGCAAAGACTTGGCCTTTATAGCATCAAGCAAGTAGATAGCAATATAATTAGCAAGGAGCAATATAACAAGCATGACAAGTATATTTTAAAGAGAAGAATAGGAGAGGTTACCAATGGTGGTGTTCCTCTATCTCCCTTAAAAGTTTCCTAAGGAAGGAGTAACTTTGGAATGATTTTGGAGAGGAGGAAGGTGATTTTGGGAGGTTTTTGTTCTCTAGAAATTCGTGGCTGTATTTTTGCAGAGTAACAGTGCCAAAAATTGTATATCAAAATGAATAGAGGAGGCCTCTATTTATAGGCAGTTTTGTACTTCCTAATGAAGCCGTGCGGCTGTAACCTTTGGCTAATGAAGCCGTGCGGTCTTATCCTTTAGTGACTCAGCTTATTTCTAGAACCATGCAAGGTGGCATTCTAGAAGCTCTTTTCCAATGAAGGACTACGTGGAATTTTAATTCCTAACAAGTCCTACACCCCTTGGAAGGTTTGGGAAAGTTTCCAAATTGCCCCTGAACTTTAGGAAAGTCCGGGGAATTACCGGGAAACTTAACCGGAAGGCATGAGCCAGATTTGGGTACTTACAGTTGGCAGCTGCCGGATTGACGGAGGCGTCGGGAAGGGTCCAGAGCCAGGTAGGAGAACTACGGGAATATTCCCTGTGAAGGTAAAGAATACTCATCGCGGAAAAGGGAAGGGGAAGAAGGATGAAGGACCAAGTACGGGGGACTAGGTTGACCTTGCTGTCCGGAGTATCCACCCACTGTCATTGCAGACACATTAATTGATTATTGTTTTATTATTATTTTACTAACGTGTAGCGAGTCAAGAGTTGACCTTGAACTCATCAAAGATTGTTTTAACCGTTATTAATCTGTCGGTTAATTTAAAGAGTTTTTCAAAACACAAGCGATTGATGCTTATTTGTTTTTTTTTTGTTTTTGAGACCAAACCAATGATGGCTGCCTACGTTCCCCTTTTACAATTGGACTAAGTGGCTTAGGTCACCGTATTTTGACACTTTAGGTGATATTTGAGAAAAGAAGACAAAAGAAGTGCGACCCTATTTTTTAACTGGATCATTATCGGGAATGTATCCAGTTGGGTATTACTCTTTTAGCACTTTAATTTTACAGAGGGGTGGTGTATGGGGAAGAAGAGTTGACACGTGCTTTTCCTCAAATGAAGTATCTGCGGAGCTTGCTTCCGTTCACGGGGTTAACGAAAGGGTTTCCGTCCAAATCTGCTAACTTCATGGCTCCTCCAGAGAAGATTCTTTGTACCACGAATGGGCCTATCCAGGTAGGCTCCCACTTTCCGAGGGGATTGGTCTGCGTAGGAGGCTTTTCCTTTAGCACCAAGTCGCCTTCTCTGATGTCTCGGATCTTGACTTTCTTATCAAATGCTCGGGCCATTCTGCTTTGGTAGGCACGAGTATGCTCCATGGCTTTCAATCTGTGCTCGTCAAGTAGAGCAAGTTCGTTGTGATGGCTCTGAAGCCATTCGACTTCATTGATTCCATTTTCCAAGAGGACTCGGAGGGATGGAATTTCCAATTCCACTAGTAACTTTGCTTCCATTCCGTATGTAAGTGCGAAAGGAGTCTCCCCTGTGGCAGTTCTGACTGATGTTCTGTATCCCCAGAGCGCTAGATGTAGATTCTCGGGCCAATCCCGACCTCTGACGGTCATTTTTCTGATTATCATTGCGAGAGTCTTGTTTGCTGCCTCTACTGCACAATTAGTTTGTGGTTTGTAGGGAGAAGGCTTGTGGCGTGTAACTCTGAACTCGATAAACAGTTGGTCATAATCTCCTTCAAAGTGGGTCCCACTGTCGGATATGTTCTCGTTGGGCACCCTGTATCTGGACATGATGTTCTCTTTGATGAACTCGGCCACCTTCTTAGAATTCAGTACCTTGTATAATCAACTGTTGATCGAGTTCAGAGTTACAGAAGTGAAAAGTTTTATGGGAAGACTTCAGTGACAGAAGTGAAAAGTTTTATGGGAAGACTTCTGTGGAATACTACCCCATCTAACTATTCAACAATAAAGAAAGAAATTCTTTTCATAGTCTTATGCATAACAAAGTTTCAAGATGATATACTTAACCAAAAATTTACAGTTAAAGTCGATTGCAAAGCTGCAAAAGATGTTTTACAAAAAGATGTAAAGAACCTAGCTGCAAAACAGATTTTTGCCAGATGGCAAGCTTTATTATCAATCTTTGATTTTGAAATAATTCATATTGCAGGAAAAGACAATTCTATCCCTGATTTTTTAACAAGAGAGTTTCTCCAATGAAATGGAAAAACTTAATTAAGAAACAATTAGAATATCACAATCTGAACAAGAACCAATATGAAACATAATAATCAATAAAAATATTATTCATTTAAATAATTTAAATTATTGTTTACAAAAAACAAATATTCTACTAAAGGAATGTAAAAATATCTACAATAAAGTGCCTCTTCACAAAATAACGAAAATTAAATTCCACATTCTTGACCTAGAAGAACTTTTAGAATACAATTTTTCCCGTCCATTTGCACCCTTTATTAAAGGAGAAATTTCTTCTCTAAAACGGATTTCAAAATGTATAGCTAATGATTACCCTCGGTATTTGCAACAAAATGAAATATTTCCAGACTAATATCTTTGTCTACAGAATGATTACAGGTTCCTCAATAAAGAGCAAAGAGAAGAAAGAACATATCAATAGAAACCTCCTACAATTTACAAAACCATTGGCAAAATTTCCCAATTTTATCCCTGACAAAACACCAAAAGTAGAAAATAGATTTGTCATCTTATCGTCAGCAAAACCATTTTATCCTCCACTTACAAAGGAACCTACTTCTTCTTCCAGCACTTCACAAAAATTGACCACATACAAAAAATTTCTCAATCCAGAAAACCCGCAACCATAACCATCCCAACCATCCCAAACAAACACCAGACAAATTACTCCCAGTTCTTTTCCAAAACAAGCACCACCTACTTGTTATTCGTACAAGAATCATGAAGATTTTATTTGTGTATTGGGAAAAGAATATTTTGAAATGAACATAAACTGGCACCCTTACCAAATCTCCGAATTCGTTTTACCAAGTTCACATAACTATCTTCCAGACAATTTTTCAAAATCACAAATCTTTTACGATTTTTTTTTAACTCAAACAAAATCTGCCACTTTTCAATATTCAACAGATCATTTTGATGCCTCCAAAATAAGATATTGTAAAGTAAAAATTTTAAAATTTCTTTCAGTTTCTGATTGGGGTAAAAACCCAATTAAACAAAAGATCTACTCTTTCCTAATAATTCAGCCCGATTTAATTATTGGAATTATGTTTTAGCCTAGTCAAGGGCATTTTTTTAACAAAACAAAACTTTTTCTCTCTCTTATTTCTTCTTCTTCAGACCCCAATTCTCTTATCCAACTCCATTTTGGTTCCATCATTGGTGGAAATCCTTTGAATTGGAAAAAACAATTTTCCCAGAGTGTGTACAAAAAGCATATGACCAATGGTCGACAAAAATTATATATCCAGAGCATATAGCTCAATCTCCCCTTTGGGCCTTATTTTGTCATAATTTTCAAGTTCCTTAAATTTTTATGGCTGAATTTGGTCTAAAGGAAGAACAAATGGGTGAATGTGTACAAATGAGTGTTCAAAAGGAACAAAAGTGTGAGTGCGTACAAAAAACCATACTACCCATTCTGGTTCGAAAATACAAAATCAAATGGTGGAAAAAAACAGATATTTCCGAATGTGGTCCTGACGCACTGACAAAATACTTTGAACAAAAGCCGAATGAAGGAGATACAATCCCCAATGATGATTTCTTCTCACAAATGGATCTTGATCTATAGAAACAAAGGACACTTCAACAATCAGACAAAAATCACAAAAAGAAATAGCCAATGGAGAAAAAGCAAAGGACAAAAATAAAGAAGCATCTTACTGGAAAGTAAAGTGCCTTTCAGCAAAAAAACGAATATCCACTCAGCAAAAGCAAGAGCATCCACTTACCGACACTTGACAAAAATCAAAATGCATCTTCTAGTATCCGACAAAGTGGCCCCTACAAAAGAAGAAAAATGCAAAAAGTTAGCCGCCCCTAGGTAAATTTAGATTAAAAGTTAGCCGTCCCTATGTAAATAAAGTTAGCTGCCCCTATGTAAATTAGATTGCATAAAATTTGGAATTCGTAGAATATATAAACGGATTTCCATCCTTAGAACGGGCGGGTCATATTTTTCTCACAAAAATCCCAGTCTATCACTGTAACCAACAACTACTGTAACCATCAATTGTTGTGATCATCAATACAAAGTACGAATTCAACCATCTCTTATTTTATTGTCTATTATATTACTGATATTAATTTTGATCAATTACATTCAAAAAACAAATACCACCTCCTCAAAACCCTTTTGAAGTAACAAAAATTAAATCAAATTTACATAATCCTTTAAATGATTTAATGGACAAAATAAAAATTCATCTACAAATAAAGGAGGAATCAAGTACAAGTAGAGATAAAAATATAATAATTTTAACAGAATATAATGACAAAACCTCAGATTCAGAATTCACTTCTACTTATGACGAATATGACACATCAGATGTTGAATCAAATAAACAGGAGCATAAGGACAAAATGATACCGATTCAAGTCACAAGGAGAAAAATTAATAATTAAAAAAGAGAACCAGATGACTTATAAATATATATATATATATATATAACCTAACCAACTAATTATTTATTATTTGTCTTGCTTTTCGGATACACTTCCTTACCTACTGGATACACGTCTTACACTCTATCCACGTGACTTAGACTTAGGTGACACACCGACTCGGGACAAATAAGTAAATTGAATTAATTAATTAATTTTGTTAAATAATAGGCTCTGATACCAATAATTCAATGATCGAGAGATATAAAGTATGAGAATAATTAAATTCGAGAAAATTAATAATATTTCATAAATATGAGATCCTTTTTGCATATGATAATTATGTGTTAAAATGTCTAAAGTTAATATTAATATGTGGATCTGTCAAGGATATTGTGAAATTAGGGTAAGTATTAAAATGAATTGGTCCATTTGTTAAACTTATTTCGATTACTCCTATTAGAGTGTCTATGTAATTTAAATGTCTTGCATCTCTTAAAGCTATTTGTATACTTGTGTTTAATCCTTCCATTGTTAATGGTTTAATAGCAACTTGAACTAATCCTATATGTAAAAATCTGTATCCGTGTGAGATATATTTTTTAATTGAGAATTTTGAAAATAAGTTCATGGTTTGATTTGTTAGAGTATAGAGGAATGACTGTTTCTTTTGTTTTAATTGCTAATTTTGACTTAAATTCAAATATTCCTTTATCTTTGTAAATTTCTTAGTTTGAAATTAGGGGAGGTTTTCAATTTGTTAGAAACTGAGTATTCCAAGAAATTTCTTTGGTTAATATATTTTGATTATCTTCATGATTATTATTCTCAACGGTGTGTCACCTAGGTCTAAGTCACGCGGATAGAGTGTAAGACGTGCATCCAGTTAGTAAGGAAGTGTATCTGAAAAGCAAGACAGATAATAAATAATGAGTTGGTTAGGTAATTTTACAAACACAAAGGCCTCCTAGAAACTATAATCAAATGAACGATTATAATATACAAGTTGAGAATAATAATCATGAAGATAATCAAAATATATTATCAAAAGAAATTTCTTGGAATACTCAGCTTCTAACAAATTGGAAATCTCCCCCAATTTCAAACTCAGAAATTTACAAAGATAAAGAAATATTTGACCTTAAGTCAAAATTAGGAATTAAAACAAAGGAAACAGTCATTCCTCTATACTCTAAGGGCTTGTTTGGTTGTCGGAGGGGATAAGGATAAATATTAAGACTAGGATTATTAGTCCCGGGAGTAATAAGGAGGATCATAATTATCCCAAAATAAAATTAATATTTGTGTTTGGTTAAAATAATGTAACACGCACCTATCTAACTTGGATTATAAGGTAAAGTACGAAAATGCCCCAAAACTATCTTCTGAAAAAACTATTTTACATTTAGGAAGAGAACACCAATTTCATTCTTGATAACAGGAATCCAAAAAAAAATTGAAAAAATAGGAGAAATAAAAAATCGATATGATGAAAGTTAGGTTTAGAGATTCATAATCTATTTTGTGATTCCAAGCGTAACACATATTTGCGGCAATCTGAAGAAGGAACAAGATAAAGGGGACATTCATGACATTTCTAATATATCAGATCTAGTTTTAAGCAAGAGAGAAATTGACTTAATCTTTCAAGGATTTGATCTATCACTATGAAATAGCAAGTTTATTGAAAGAGGGGAAATGGGGCGATGATGGAGAGGGATCAAAATATAATAGGGGGTCGAAGAGATTTTGAAGCAACATATGGGACTGTAAATTCATTCTCAAAATAAATATTTTATTCATAAACAAAAACCATATCAATATCAGAATGAATGGTTATCTTTTTTTCTTTTTTTTTCCTAAAATGATTCTTTATCAATAGAATTAAAAAGATCAACTATTTTCTCATTCTTAACAATCCCCAAAAGTTGTTTCAGGAAGAAAAATAATCTTAAAGTTTGAATATCTCTATGGACTCAATCAGATTGGACTGTAAATTCTAAACAACCACATGATCTACCACCAATCCATCCTCGGTGCGTAGTGTCGGAGAAAAAAATGGGTTTAATTGCCCGCTAATTTATTTTACATCGGGGGTATATTTGGGTTGAGATTTTAATACGGGATATGGGATTGCTAATACCACCGTTGCAATCGTGAAAGAGTGAGTTTTAGGAAACAATGTGTTTCCTTATTTCGAATCAATATCATAATTGGTAAGTTGATTTTGGGACTTTCATGGAAGATTTATATATTTGTTAATATTATAAATATCTTTTATTTATGTACATATATTTATATTAGGACTAACCTATTAACAAAATATCTTTCCTTGTGAGTGCGCTTCATGTTTCCTTGTAGGATTTGGAAACTCACAAAAGAAAAGGTGTTGGATTCGTGAAGATCTTCTCAAGGTGCATATAAATACAAAGAGATTAGCACAAGAGAAGACACGTCTTTGGAGTGAAATTGAGAGACAATACACAAGTTGTGATTCACATTTTCATATTGTGAATTTAGGTTGTGAGTGAAGGTTGTGACATATATCCGAACTCACATCTAGGCTTTTGTCAAGTTCTTTGTTTTAATTCTGATTGGAATAGAGTCTACTTGGGAAAGAGAGTTTGTTCTTAGCATAGAAGGTGATTAGAACTTGTTTAGTATTTTAGTTTTCACTAATTCATGTTTTTGTAAGCAACACAATTTTTAATAGTGAAAAGGTTTTTGGGCGTAAGCCTAGTTTGCTGGGATCAAAACCAGTGAAGGTATATAATTCATGTGTTATTATTTTATTTCACTGCTTTATTTGTGGATGTGTGGACAGTTGTGTGTCACATCTGCACTCACATCCGCGAACTGTTGAAGCTGATTGTGCTTCCTAGCTACACGAAACTTTCAAACCAGATTATTAACGAGGGGATAAGTACCTAATCCCCTTGATACGGATTATTAATACCCACGCCTAATTGTCTATCAAACGGGATATATCTTGGCTTAATAACCCCCCTTTAATTAATTTGGGGTTAAGACGGTCTACCAAACGGCTCCTAACAATCAAACCATGAGCTTATTTTCAAAATCCTCAATTAAAAAATATATCTCACAAGGATACAGATTTTTACATATAGAATTAGTTCAAGTTTCTATTAAACCATTAACAATGGAAGGATTAAACACAAGTATACAAATAGCTTTAAGAGATGCAAGACATTTAAATTACATAGACTCTCTAATAGGAGTAATCGAAATAAGTTTAACAAATGGACCAATTCATTTTAATACTTACCCTAATTTCACAATATCCTTGACAGATCCACATATTATGAAGATATTAACTTTAGACATTTTAACACATAATTATCATATGCAAAAAATATCTCATATTTATGAAATATTTTATAGACTATATTTCAAAGTAATGAATAGACTTTGTCCAAATGCATTTAACAAAGTTAAAACACCGGAAGAAACTGTCTTTTGGGAAATTGATAACACAAAAGCCAATATAACAATTTCAAAAACAATTAAATGGAGTGATGTCACTCTACCTGAAAAATGGACTTATCCGTCTAAAACAGTACCAAGTATAAAACATAAGCAAACTACTGAATTAGAACAAGTTATACAATACGAAGATGGATCCGTAGACTTAAAATTTAAAAGAACACAATCTTTAAATAGAAATACAAATTCTAATTTTAAAATACCGTCTAGAAAATCCACGTCATGAAATGAATTCCAACAAAAAAGTAAACATGAAGATAGTCCCTCACAAAATGAAACAATTTTCGAAACTGAAGCAGCTATTCCATATCAGGCTAACAATACTGGAATAAATAGGAAAGGAATCTATGTCCATTCTTATGAAGAAAGTGAATTTTCAGCAAACATAAATATAATAAAAAGGAATTTATTCTAAATAAAAAGATTTTTAAAAATAATTTCAGGAATGAAGAAAATAAAGAAAATAGAAAATTATTTTTCCAAATATATGACAAAAAAGAACAAAAACTAATTAAAGAAAAATATTATGAATTTTACGAATTACAAGAAGTTCATATACCATTTTTTTGACTTCTTAAATAATGATTATTTATATAAAATCACAGCTATAACTAAGAGAATAAGAAAATGGTACAAAGTAAGGCCAGATCTTTTGCCAAGTTATGACCATTACGAAAGCGAAAGACCACCTTTAGAATCAGCCTATTTTTGTAAAAAATGGTTTAAACAATGGTATGCTGCCAATAGTGCATCCTGATCAATTAAACAAAGAAATGAAAAACATAAGCAAAGATTTACATCTACAAAATAACTGAACCAACCTAACTCTACACACTATTGGACAACAATTAAATTGAGTAGAAGAAAAAATGGATAATGCTACAAATGGAAAAGCATTAATAAAATGTGAAATAGATGATAAAGAAGTAAGATATTTTCCTACACCCGTTAACACCAAACCTAAAACAGAAAATAAATCTCAAAGATTTACAGAATATTCAGAATTATACAATATGACGCCATTAAATAGAAAAGAAAAAGAAACAACATTCAAAAAACAAATACCGCCTCCACAAAATTCTTTTGAAGTAATAGAAATTAAACAAAATTTACATAATCCTTTAAATGATTTAATGGACAAAATAAAAATTCATCTACAAATAAAGGAGGAATCAAGTACAAGTAGAGATAAAAATATAAGAATATTAACAGAATATAATGACAAAATCTCAGATTCAGAATTTACTTCTACTTATGATGAATATGACACATCAGATATTGAATTAAGTAAACAAGAGTATACGGATAAAATGATACCGATTCAAGTCATAAGGAAAAAATTTAATAATTACAAAAAGAACCAGATGACTTAGAAATAATAGGAAATCAAACAAAATCTTATAATGCAAAAAATATTTACGAATGAAATATTGATGGAGTAAGTGAAATGAAAATTATAAACATAACAGAATAAATAAAATAGTAGGAAATATATACAAAAACTACAAATATTACAGAAAGACAAGCCATAGAAAATATAATTCTAGGATTTACCGGCCAAATACGAACTTGGTGGGACAAATTATAAGGAAATGAAATAAAAACACACATTTTAAATGCTATTAAACAAACAAACAAGGACAACCATTAATAAATGAAAATGGAAATCCTTCACAAGCACAATTAATAAATTTAATATTCAATATTACAACTCATTTCATAGGAGACATAGATTTATATACAGAAAGAAATTCTGAGATACTACAAAATTTAAAATGCAGGAAATTAGAACAGTTTAAATGGTTTAAAGAAAATTTCTTAAAAAGAGTTTTTAATCTATCAAATCCAAACAACTACAATTGGAAAGAAAAATTTATTACTGGTTTACCAGGATTATTCTCAGAAAAAAGTAAAAGATACAATAGAACAAAAATATGGAAAAAAAATCCTACAACGAGCTCACATATGGAGATCTAATCACTTGCGTAAATCTTACTGGTCTAAGATTATGTCAAGATCAAAAACTAAGTAACAAGTTGAAATAAGAAAGTACACAAATACGAAAAGAATTAGGACACTGGTGTGAACAATTTGGTTTAAGTAATTTACAATCTCCATATAAGAAGAAAAGATATGGACAATAACATACTCCCTATTACAAAAATAATGCTTACAGAAGAAAACATAGAAAAATAAATAGGAAATACCAACAAGACCCTCCTGAATATTACAACAAGAATAAAAGGACAAATTATAGAAAGGGATACAATAATAGAAAATATAAAAGACCTTTTAAGCCATACAATAGAGAAATAAGATGATTTCTATGTAAAAAGCTAGGACATATAGCAAAAAATTGTCCCGCAAAAAGGCAAATACAACAAATCTGTAATAACCTAAAAGTAAAAAAATAGACCAAATATTACATAAAATAGACAATCTCGATCTATCTACTGAAGACAATTATTCTAGCTCAACGAACCACTCATCCAATGTAGATAGCGAATAATGTCAATCCTGCAATAATGAAGTATGCCTGTGTAACAAAAAGATTAATATATTAGAACAATATGATGAAATATTAGATAAAATTAAAGAAATAAAAGAACAAACAATAAAAAGAAAATTCTTAAGACAATTAGAAAAAACCATTAATGAATAAAACCAGAAATATCTTCACCGTCTCAATATGAAGACGTCATAAAAATGTTTCAAGATAAAAAGAAACAAATTTCTTCAGTTGATTTACAAAATGAAATTAAAGAAATAAAATAAGAAATAAAATTATTAAAACAGAGCAACTTAGAATTACAAAAGACACAAAATGAAATAGAAGCAAAGATAGCATTACAAGAAATCAAAAACCAAATACACTCAACTTATAAAGGAGAAACATCCAACTCCAAAGAAAAAGATTTAGATAAACATTTCCAGAATCCATTTGCAAAAAATATAAATTCCTCTTCAGATCTAGAAACAAGTTCTTCTACAGAGGAAATTATATATACACTAACTAAAGTCAAATTTCAGAAATGGCCTGTCACTATAAATATGAAAATCAAAAGATTTTGAATACCAAGGAATAGTTATGCTAGACTCTGGAGCTGATTTAAATTGTGTAGAACAAGGAATAATACCCTCAAAATATTTTTTTTTAAAACAAAACAAAGCCTTTCGACAGCCAATTCATCAAAACTACAAGTAAAGTACAAAATATCAGAAGCATACATATGTAATAACAATATTGTTTCAAGACAAGCCTAATGCTTGTAAAAATCTAAATACAAAAGTTATACTCGGAAATCCTTTTTTACAAATGTTATACCCTTTTTTAGTCTCTAAACAACGAGTAGAAACAAGAATATTGGGGCAACAAATAATTTTTAAATTTTTATACCCCGTTTCAAACTATGATGTGAATAATTTACAAAAAACAAATGTATCTAAAATAAATATTTTACAAGAACAGATTAGATTTCTTAAACAAGATCTATTAAATGTCTAAATAGAATAAAAATTGCAACTCCAAGAATATAAAAATATAATCTCAAAAACATTAGAAAAAATTGAAAAGAACTTATGTTCAGATTTACCCACAGCCTTCTGGGAACGAAAGAAACACGTAGTAACATTACCATACAAAAAGGATTTAAAAAACAATCCCAACAAAAGCAAGGCCAATACAAATGAACCAAGAACTATTAGAATATTGCAAAAAAGAAATAAAGGATTCACTTGATAAAAAATTAATAAGAAAAAGTAAATCACATTGGTCATGCTCAGCCTTTTATGTCTCTAAAAATGGCAAAATAGAAAGAGAAGCACCAAGACTAGTCATAAATTACAAACCTTTGAATACAACACTAAAATGGATTAGATATCCAATTCCAAACAAACAAGTCTCATTAAAAAGATTACACAATGCCACAATATTCTCAAAATTTGATATGAAATCTGGATATTGGCAAATAAAAATATCAAAAGAAGATAAGTATAAAACGGCCTTCACAGTACCATTTGGTCAATATAAATGGAATGTAATGCCATTCGGACTAAAAAATGCTCCTAGTAAATTCCAAAAAATCATGAATGAAATATTCAACCAATATACGTTTATTATCACCTACATAGATGATGTTTTAATCTTTTGTAAAGACTTAATGCAACACCAAAAACATTTAGATATTTTTTATAAAACAATGATAAGAAACATATTAGTTCTTTCAAAAACCAAAATAAAATTATATTAGACAAAAATAAGATTTTTGGGATATGAAATAACAAACAATACAATTATTTCAATTCAAAGATCAATAGAATTTCAGACAAATTCCCAGATAAAATACTGGATAAAAACCAATTACAAAGATTTTAGGATCACTAAACTATATAGCCGATTTCCTTCCAAGACTAAGAAAAATTTGTAAACCATTATTTGACAGATTAAAAAAAGAATCCAAAACTTGGACAAATGCACATACAAAAGTAGTAAAACAAATTAAAACCCATGTCAAGAGACTACCCATCTTAACAATTTGTGATGTAAAGGCATCGAAATCTGTTAGCACAGATGCTTCCAAAATTGGTTATGGAGGAATATTAACTCAACAAATAAATGAAAAAGATCTTTTAATTAAATACTATTCAAGAATATAGAATACTACCCAATCCAACTATTCAACAATAAAGAAAGAAATTCTTTCCATAGTCTTATGCATAACAATGTTTCAAGATGATTTACTTAACCAAAAATTTACAGTTAAAGTCGATTGCAAAGCTGCAAAAGATGTTTTACAAAAAGATGTCAAGAACCTAGCTGCAAAACAGATTTTTGCCAGATGGCAAGCTTTAATATCAATCTTTGACTTTGAAATAATTCACATTGCAGGAAAAGATAATTATATCCCTGATTTGTTAACAAGAGAGTTCCTCCCAGGAAATTGAGAAACTTAATTCATAAACCAATCTCATGTCACAATATGAACAAGAACCAATATGGAATATAGTTATTAATTAAAATATTATTCATTTAAACCATTTAAATTATTGTTTACAAAAAACAAATATTCTACTAAAGGAATGCAAAAATATCCATAATAAAGTACCTCTTCACAAAATAACGGAAATTAAATTCCACATTCATGACCTAGAAGAACTTTTAGAATACAGTTTTCCCGTCCTCCACCCTTTCTCTAAAACGAATTTCAAAATGTATAGCTAATGATTACCATGGGTGTTTGAAACAAAATGAAATATTTTCAGACAAATATCTTTCTCTACAGAATGATTACAGGTTCCCAATAAAGGGCAAAGAGAAGAAAGAACAGATCAATAGAAACCTCCTACGTTTTACAAAACCATTGGAAAAACTTCCCAATTTTATCCCTGACAAAACACCAAAGGTAGAAAATAGATTTGACATC
Source organism: Adenophora triphylla var. japonica (assembly GCA_022495995.1). Lineage (NCBI taxonomy): Eukaryota > Viridiplantae > Streptophyta > Magnoliopsida > Asterales > Campanulaceae > Adenophora > Adenophora triphylla. Next base: position 142,880 of record JAFEMH010000452.1, read on the forward strand.
TTATCGCCAGAAGCAAAACCTTTTTATCCTCCACTTACAATAGAACCTACATCTCCTTCCAGCTCTTCACAAAAATTGACCACCTACAAAAAAACTCTCAATTCAGAAAACCAGCAACCACAACTATCCCAACACAAACACTAGACAAATTATTCCCAATTCTTTCCCAAAATAAACACCTCCTACTTGTTATACATACAAAACTCATGAGGATTTTATTAGTGTCTTGGAACAAGAATATTTTGAAATGAACATAAATTGGCATCCTTACCAAATTTCCGAATTCATTTTACCAAGTTCACATAACTATCTTCCAGACAAATTTTCAAAATCACAAATCTAATACGAAAAAATCTTAACTCAAACAAAATCAGCCACTTTTCAATATTCGACAGATCATTTTGATGCCTCCAAAATAAGATATTGCAAAGTAAAAATTTAAATTCCTTTCGGTTTCTGATTGGGGTCAAAAACCCAACGAGGAAAAAGATTTACTCTTTCCTAATAATTCAGCCCAGTTTAATTATTGGAATTATGTTTTATCCTGATCAAGGGCATTTTTTAAACAAAAAAAAAATTTCTCTCTCATATTTCTTCTTTTTCAGTCCTCATTTCTCCTATCCAACTCCATTTTGGTTCCATCAATGGTGGAAGTCCTTTGGATTAGAAAAAACAATTGTCCCAGAGTGTGTACAAAAAGTATATGACCAATGGTCAACAAAAATTATATATCCAGAGCATATAGCTCAATCTCCCATTTGGGCCTTATTTTGTCATAATTTTCAACTTCCTTGGATTTTTATGACCGAATTCGACTTAAAGGAAGAACAAATGTGTGAATGTGTACAAATGAGTGTTCATGCCGATAAGGAACAAAAGTGTGTGTATGTACAAAAAACCATATTACCTATTTTGGTCCGCAAATATAAAATCAAATGGTAGGAAAAACAGATATTTCCGAATGCGGTCCTAATGCAGTAACAAGATATTTTAAACAATAGTCGGAATTATGCAATGAAATTCCTACAAAACAAACACAAAAGAACGAAGAGTTTCTGATAAAAAAGAAATAAATCATGAACCAAATGGCTCAATATACAAATCCAGATGATCTTGAGTAACTAATGCTCCAGCTCAGTGAGGAAGGCAGCTCATCATCAACAATGAATGACAAAGACACGATCCCCAATGATGATTATTCTCACAAGCAGATCTTGATCTGTAAAGAGAAAGGACACCTCAATAATAGACAACAAAAATCACGACAAAAGAAAAAGGCAAAAAAGAAAAAGGAGGAAGAAAGACAAAAGAGAAAAGCAAAAAGCAAAGGAGGAAGAAAGGAGCATCCAAGAAATTCCCACTCCACTTACCGACATATTCAACAAAACAGTGGCCCCTACAAAAGAATAAAAGTCGGGATTCTGCAATGAAATTCCTACAAAACAAACACAAAAGAATGAAGAGTTTCTGATAAAAAAGAAACAAATCATGAACCAAATGGCTCAATGTACAAATCCAGTTGATCTTGAGAAACTAATGCTCCAGCTCAGTGAGGAAGGCAGCTCATCATCAACAATGAATGACGAAGACACGATCCCCAATGATGATTTATTCTCACAAGCAGATCTTGATCTGTAATGAGAATGAACACCTCAACAATAGACAACAAAAATCATGACAAAAGAAAAAAGCAAAAAAGAAAAAGGAGGAAGAAAGACAAAAGACAAAAGAGAAAAGCAAAAAGCAAAGGAGGAAGAAAGGAGCATCCAAGAAACTCCCACTCCACTTACCGACATATTCTACAAAACAGTGACCCCTACAAAAGAAAAATTCAGAAATTTAGCCACCCCAAGAAATTCCCACTCCACTTACTGACATATCCGACAAAACAGCGGCCCCTACAAAAGAAAAATACAAAAAGTTAGCCACCCCACTAAAATCTGAATTATTTTTTATAAATTATATTGCATAAAATTTGGAATCCATGAAGTATATAAACGGATTTTCATTGTTAGAATAGGCAGGTTATGTTTTACATTTTCCTCCATTTTTTTCTCACAAATCTCAGTCTATCACTATAACCATCAACTGTTGTAATCATCAATCAATACAAAGTACGTATTCAACCATCTCTTATTTACTTTGTATTATCTAATACGTCCAAAATTACACGTATTCCACCTGATATAGACCGGTGATGGTCCTACATATCTAGACATGTATTTATGTAATTTTGAATATATTATTAAACTAATAATATATTCAAAATTACACAAATCCATGCCTTGATACATAGGACCATCATCGGTCTATATCAGGTGGAATACGTGTAATTTTGGATGTATTAGATAATAAAAACTAAATAAGAGATGGTTGAATACGTACTTTGTATTGATTGATGATTACAACAGTCAATGGTTATAGTGATAGACTGAGATTTGTGAGAAAAAAATAGAGGGAAATGTAAAACATAACATGCCTATTCTAACAATGAAAATCCGTTTATATACTTCTTGGGGTGGCTAACTTTCTGCATTTTTCTTTTGTAGGGGCCACTGTTTTGGTGGATATGTCGGTAAGTGGAGTGGAAATTTCTTGGATGCTCCTTTCTTTCTCCTTTGTTTTTTGCTTTTCTCTTTTGTCTTTCTTCCTCCTTTTTCTTTTTTTCTTTTTTCTTTTGTCGTGATTTTTGTTGTCTGATTGTTGAGGTGACCTTTGTCTTTACATATCAAGATCTGCTTGTGAGAAAAAATCATCATTGGGGACCGTATCTTCGTCATTCATTGTTGATGATGAGTTGCCTTCCTCACTGAGCTGGAGCATTAGTTTCTCTAGATCAACTGGATTTGTACATTGAGTCATTTGGTTCATGATTTGTTTCCTTTTTATCAGAAACTCTTCGTTATTTTGTGTTTGTTTTGTAGGAATTTCTTTGCAGAATTTCAGCTTTTGTTTAAAATACCTTGTTACTGCATTAGGACCGCATTCGGAAATATCTATTTTTTTCCACCATTTGATTTTATATTTGCGAACCAAAATAGGTAATATATTTTTTTGTACACACACACTTTTGTTCCTTATCGGCATGAACACTCATTTGTACACATTCACACATTTGTTCTTCCATTAAGTCGAATTTGGTCATAAAAATCCAAGAAACTTGAAAATTATGACAAAATAAGGCCCTAAGGGGAGATTGAGCTATATGCTCTGGATATATATATTTTTGTTGACCATTGGTCATATGCTTTTTGTACACACTCTGGGAATTGTTTTTTCAAATGTAAAGGACTTTCACCATTGATGGAACCAAAATGGAGTTGGATAGGAGAACTGAGGACTGAAGAAGAAGAAATAAGAGAGAGAAAAAGATTTGTTTTGTTTAAAAAATTCCCTTGACTAGGCTAAAACATAATCCCAATAATTAAACCGGGCTGAATTATTAGGAAAAAGTAAATCTTTTGCCTCATTGGGTTTTTGATCCTAATCAGAAACCGAAAGGAATTTTAAAATTTTTACTTTGCAATATCTTATTTTGGAGGCATCAAAATGATCCGTTGAATATTGAAAATTGGCCGATTTTGTTTGATTTAAGATTTTTTCATAATAGATTTGTAATTTCAAAAAATTGTCTGGAAGATAGTTATGTGAACTTGGTAAAATGAATTCGGAAATTTGGTAAGGATGCCAGTTTATGTTCATTTCAAAATATTCTTGTTCCAAGACACAAATAAAATCCTCATGAGTTTTGTATGTATAACAAGCACGTGGTGTATATTTTGGGAAAGAACTGGGAGTAATTTGTATGGTGTTTGTTTGGGACAGTTGTGGTTGCTGGTTTTCTGAATTGAGAGCTTTTTTGTAGGTGGTCAATTTTTGTGAAGAGCTGGAAGGAGATGTAGGTTCTTTTGTAAGTGGAGGATAAAAAGGTTTTATTTCTGGCGATAAGATGGCAAATCTATTTTCTACCTTTGGTGTTTTGTCAGGGATAAAATTGGGAAGTTTTGCCAATGGTTTTGTAAAACGTAGGAGGTTTCTATTGATCTGTTCTTTCTTCTCTTTGCCCTTTATTGAGGAACATATAATCATTCTCTAGAGAAAGATATTTGTCTGAAAATATTTCATTTGTTACATACACCCAGGGTAATCATTAGCTATACATTTTGAAATTCGTTTTAGAGAAGAAATTTCTCCTTTAATAAAGGGTGCAAAAGGACGGGAAAAAATGTATTCTAAAAGTTCTTCTAGGTCATGAATGTGGAATTTAATTTCCGTTAATTTGTGAAGAGGTACTTTATTATGGATATTTTTGCATTCCTTTAGTAGAATATTTGTTTTTTGTAAACAATAATTAAAATAACTAAAATAATTTAAATGAATAATATTTTTATTAATAACTATGTTCCATATTGGTTCTTGTTCATATTGTGATATGAGAATGGTTTCTAAATTAAGTTTTTCCATTTCCTTGGAGGAACTCTCTTGTTAAAAAATCAGGGATATAATTATCTTTTCCTGCAATGTGAATTATTTCAAACTCAAAGATTGATAATAAAGCTTGTCATCTGGCAAAAATCTGTTTTGCAGCTAGGTTCTTGACATATTTTTGTAAAACATCTTTTGCAGCTTTGCAATCGTCTTTAACTGTAAATTTTTGGTTAAATAAATCATCTTGAAACTTTGTTATGCATAAGACTATGGAAATAATTTCTTTCTTTATTGTTGAATAGTTGGATTGGGGTATTCTATATTCCTTAATAGTATTTAATTATATGATCTTTTCCCTTTATTTGTTGAGTTAATATTCCTCCATAACCAATTTCGAAAGTATCTGTGCTAACAGTTTTCGGTGCCTTTACATCACAAATTGTTAAGATGGGTAGTCTCTTGACATGGGATTTAATCTATTTTACTACTTTTGTATGTTCATCTGTCCATGGTTTTGGATTCTTTTTTAATCTATCAATAATGGTTTACAAATTTGTCTTAGTCTTGGAAAGGAAATCGGCTATATAGTTTAGTGATCCTAAAAATCTTTGTAATTGGTTTTTATCCAGTATTTTATCAGGAAATTTGTCTGCAAATTCTATTGTTCTTTGAATCGGAATAATTGTATTGTTTGTTATTTCATATCCCAAAAATCTTATTTTTGTTTGATATAATTTTAATTTGGTTTTTGAAAGAACTAATCCGTTTCTTATCATTGTTCTATAAAAATATCTAAATATTTTTGGTGTTGCATTAAGTCTTTACTAAAGATTAAAACATCATCTATGTGGGTGATAATAAACGTATATTGGTTGAATATTTCATTCATGATTTTTTGGAATTCACTAGGAGCATTTTTTAGTCCGAATGGCATTACATTCCATTCATACTGACCAAATGGTACTGTGAAGGCTGTTTTATACTTATCTTCTTTTGATATTTGTATTTGCCAAAATCCAGATTTCATATCAAATTTTGAGAATATTGTGGCATTGTGTAATCTTTTTAATAAGTCTTGTTTGTTTGGAATTGGATATCTAATCTATTTTAGTGTTGTATTCAAAGGTTTATAATTTATGACTAATCTTGGTGCTTGATGCTGCAGGAAATGTGCTTATCAATCTTCCTCCACGTGGCAGGACTGATCACCTGGCTTCTTGACCTGAAAACAGAACCCACGACTAGCCGGATGTGTCTCCGGCGAAGACGCTCGGGCGTGAGAGTAAGATAACAGTTGTATATAGCTCAAAATGTATTGAATGATGAACTCAGAATACAAAATGGCAGTTACCTTTCACCGTTTGGTAGTGATGAAGTATTTATAGGCAAGAGTGATGTATTTTTGGGGAGGCAGCATGTCCTCCGAGATTATAGCGGCAGTTACTTGGTCGTGGGCACGTGTCTATAACGGTCCCTGATTTGTAGGGATGTAGTTGTGAGCATTGATTAACCAAATAAGCCGGCAAGTGTCAGGTCGTCACTTGCTGATTTAGGTCGAGGTCGCCACTCGTGGAATGATCGACCTGACTGTCGGGTAGAGCGTGGTTCGTACCCGAATTGTAGCATGGATCATGAGGTCGGACTAAGTTAGGTCGGGACCTGTAAGTCGGACCATGGGCTTAGTCGACTGATGTGTGAGATGGGCCGTGGGCCTTGTTCTGATTGGATCAGTCTCATTGAGAATGTGGGTGCCAATGCTATCTATGATTGGGCTTTACTCGTTTGGCCCAACTCGACATTTTTGGTATGTTCAGTGGCCCCCAACTTTCGAGTTGACTTCGTCGACTTGGAAGTTAAGAAGATTTCTTTGCCAAAAATTGCTTTACTCGAAGGTCGATACTAGTCTTTGAAGTAGGTCGACTATGATGACGTGGCAACATCCTGATCGTTGGTGATGAACGGTTGGAGATGAAGGAGCGCCGGTTTTAGTAATGATTGCAATTCTGACTCTTGGAACTCCTTCTCGGAAACCGCTTCAGTCTTTAATTTTGGAAAATTAATTTTGATTTTCTTTTCCCCTTCCAAATTTAGGAAAATAGAAATACTCAGTCTTCCTCTCCAATTTGAATTCTTACCGTTTCCAAATTCCTCCTCTCCGGCCGACAATCACGGAATTGCAGTAGAACTTAAATTCAGTTCTCGGCTTCAGCAACGAACTTCCTTTCTTCAATCAATTGAGGTATTTCCCTTGTATTTTTGTTTTAGGGCTTTAATTTCTGCTTTGTGTTCAATTCCGCCATGGCTAGGACCTTTAGTAGTGAACCAGGAGCTTGGTATGGCTACTGTACTGTTAACCGTAGGGCATGCAAGAATGTGAACGGTGAGTGGAGAGTGATGTCCTTAGATGAGTGCGCCTCCATTTTGACTAGTTGGGGGTTGAATTACACTGAGATAGGGCTGCCCATTGTAGGAGAAATTGAGAATGTGGTGATTGACGACTCAACTGTTGTCGCTTTTCATTTATTCCATGAACTGCTTGACCATATTACCTTGTTTTATGTTAGGGACGTCCAAAAGCCCTCCTTCCTTAGAAATAGAATAGGTTTTCCAGGGGAGTTTAGGTCGCCCTTAGGTAGGTCGGCGAATGTGATCATAGGACTGACTCCCCTGTTTCTCCTTCTTCTTGTACAGATATGACAACTCAAGAAGGAAATGCTGCTTCGACCTCTTCCGGCCCCCGAATTGTGAATGCGTTTGGCTCCTCTGTTGTGCCGGGGAAGAACGAGAGAGGATATATACCCAGTAGGCCTCTTCGAGGGAAGAAGAATATGGAGTCCCGATACAATATGGTTTATGATTTCTGTGGAGTAAGTAGAGTGGATTATAGGATAACCATCCTTAGTAAGGCGGACTTTATGGCCAAGTTCCGTACCGGCTTCACTGCGATACCACTAGGGTGGCCTTCTTTTATGGACAGTTTGAGGCGGGGTTGAGGTTGCCCTTAGATCCCTTCATCAACGAGTTTCTGGAGTGCATGGATGCTCTTCCTCTTCAGCTTGGGGCCAACACTTGTAGAGTACTAGTGTGCTTTGCCATGGTATGCAGGTTTCTAGGCCATGAACCTTGCATGAGAGTCTTCAAAGAATTTTTCGCTCCAAAGCTCGACAAGGCAGAGTGGGGGATTAGTACTCCTTCCAAACCCAATTCTCCAAAATTGTTTGCCAACCTTCCTAACAAACATAGCAGCTGGAATTCCTATGTGGTAGTTGTAGAGAGTAAGTGGGATGGGAGTTCCCCTTGCCGGAGTAGTGAGTCGACACTATTGACGAGGAAAACTGCGGGAGCCTCCATGGCACCAAACCTTGTATAGGAAGTTGTGTGCGTTGGTCGCGAAAAGACCCGTTAGGCTGGGAGGTGTTAGGGACAACCAAGTATAACTACATCCAGTGGGATGATGCACAGGGATGGAGTGGTGGAACCCCTTGTTCTGTATTGAGAGGCCGGGTATATCCGGATTTGGGTTACTCATTCCTTGGGTAGGTTGAAGGAGAAGCTGTCAATTTTGTCGGAAGAATGAAAATTGCCAAAGACCACGGAGAGCATGTTGGTGGTAAGGATTTACTTGACACTGCATTCATTAGCTCGTCCATTGTTAACTTGCATGAGTAACTTATCATTGGCACATAGCGTTATTTTTAGCTTTGCATATACAACTCTTAGATCGTCCGTTGTCTGCTCGTATGTAGAACTTAGTTAGCTCGTACATAGAACTATTTTGAGTTGCAACTCTTTATCAAATTACTTTGCTCGTATGTAGAGTTATTCAATTCGTACATAGAAGCTGCTTTGAATTGTATCAATTACCTCGTCAATGATTTACTCGTAGAATTTGTTTTGAATTGTCGAGCTAACACTTGATTCTTTTGATGTCGTGTAGTTTTAACTCCCGAACAAGAAGCAAATATGGTGCGTATTGTTGGGGTTTCGACAAGAGGAAAGCGAGAGGGCTCGTAGAGTGCCAATGCTAAGGCGAGCGAGAGAGAGAGAAGGCTGTTGCTAGGAACAATTTGCTTCCGAAGGATGTTCTTTGGAATGATCCCGATGGAAGAGGTCGAGCTGGAAGACCCTTTGCAAGCGGCACCCAATCCAATGATGCCGATGAAGGAGGTGATGATTCCCGTAGGTCGGTAAGGGCAAGTCGAGCTCAGGCCAAATCAAGACGCCAATATGGAGACCTCTGGAGGCTGGGATGGTGGGGGCTAGCCCTTTGCGGTCGTCAACGTTGATGAAGATGATATGGAGGAAGAGGACGATCGTCCTATAAGCTCGAAGAAGAGGTCCGATCTGAGAAGGGCAAGTCTGTGTCCTCGAGCCAATTGCCTCCACCGGCCTTCCTTCCTCCCGGTAAGGAGTCTCTGGATGAAAAGATGAAGAGGCTGAGTGATGTTCCTCCACTTTGGAAGGGTTTAACGGCTTGAGCCATCGCTATCCCGACATGAGCCTGGGCCAGTGATTGTTAGGAGGGCAATAGATGTCGATCTCTAGCCCATTTTGCGATAAGGGGATCACCCAGGAATTTTACGCTCGCTCTGGAATGGCTCATAGTGAGGTAACTTGTCATTTTCTCTTTCATTGTAGTTGCTTATCCCTTTACTCGATCCACTCAAATCACGAGCTAACACTTCTTGTTTCTTTGAAATGCGAGAATCTTACGATGGTCGAGCAGGTGAAGAGCTCTTGGAGAGCTTCTATTGAGAGAGAGAGACAAGCCCTTCAAGATTACTCCAAAAAGGCTAAAGAGCTTGCAGATTTGAAGGAGAAGTACAACGACCTGGACAATACATATGAAGCCAATGAGATGGTGAAGATAAAGGCCCTGTCCGACCTCGAAGCCTCAGAGTCCAAGCTTAAGGAAGTGACTTCAGAGAGGGATGTTGAGCGCCTTGCTCATGAGAGGACTAAGGTTGAGCTTGCCACCGTCACCAAACTTCTTGCTGATAAAGATTCTTTTTTGAAGGAGCTTAACGAGGAGCATAACTCGGCTCGAGCTAAGTGGAAGGAGGCTCTGAAGAAGGCTGGCCCTGATGCTGTGGAGAAGTTCAAGGAGGGAGATGAGTTTTATGATGCCATAGTGGCCAGGGCACAAGACTTTCTCGAGGTTGGGAAGAGGCACATGGCCCGTCGAGCACTGGTGGATCCTTCAGCTACAGTTACCATCGAGCAATTAGCTCGTTGGTTTTCTGAGTCCCAGTACGACATGGCAGCTCGCCAAGGTCATTCGCTTGTTCCCTATCTTGAGAACGACTTGGCCTTTATTGCCCAGGAAGATGAAGAAGATCATTGTGAGAAGTGGGAGGCTCCCCCTGTCCTTGACAGAAATTTTGATGTGGTCTTGGCGGAGCTTGATGATGCTGAAGCTATGGAGACAGTAGATGAACAAATTTATTCGGAGTCGGGTAAACCTTTGGACCCTCAGCAACAAGGAGAGGAAGAGGGTCGAGCTGCTACTGATGACCAAACCGATGTCGGCCAGGACTCCTGAATTGTTTAGCTGGATTTGTAATGAACAAGTTCCAAACAATATTTTTGTTTTTTTTGCTTTAACATTATTCGAATGCCTTGGCCCAGTTTTTTGGGAGGCAAAATATTTTTGTAAGTTTATTTTTCTTAAGTCTTGGCCCGCTTTTGGGAGACTTATTACATCCAATCTTAGCTGACTTTTGATTCATGAATGTTGTATGTTTTCCATTTCATATTGTACGTCGAGCTAGATGTAGATAAGATGAATAAGTCGACTTGGGCCTAGAGGCGACTTGATCTTGTTGGCTTAGTCGACCTCGGACTTGGTCAACTTTTTTATGAGCGAGATTGACCACGAGTCGAACCTGCTCATATCATTGAAAGCTGACACAGGGTCAAGTTAATTATAACAAAGCGATTAAGAATCGAGTTAGTTAAAATGGAGTCGACTAAGAGTCGGACTGTTAAATGAATAAAGGCGATTAAGAATCGAGCTAATTAAAACAAGCGACTAAGAGTCGAGTTTGTTAAACGAAATCGACTAAGAGTCGGACTTGTTAAAAGAACAAAGGCGATTAAGAATCGAGCTAATTAAAACAAGCCCGACTAAGAGTCGAGTTTGTTAGAACGAAGTCGACTAAGAGTCGGACTTGTTAAAAGAACAAAGGCGATTAAGAATCGAGCTTGTTTAAACGAAGCTGACTAAGAGTCGAGCTTGTTGGGGTTAGTGTAACACTATGCTTGATGGAATGAACTGCACTTTTTATTGAAGTAGGAAATATGCTTACATCAACTTGAAACTAGAACTTAATACAAGCTCGAACTTTGAAACTGAAAACTAGAAGTAGTATTTGATGAGGTGAGTAGCATGCCAAGGATGTTTCAATTCGTCCCCTCCGGGATGAGCTATCATGTAGGTCCACTTCCTTGACGACTCGAGTAACCACATATGGACCTTCCCGATTAGGAGATAGTTTATTCTGTGGGTCCTTCTACGCCGTTGCCTCAATCTTTCTCAATACGTAATTCCCAACTTGGAACGACCTTGCTTTGACCCTCTTGTCATGGTAACTTTTAGTTATTTGTTTGTAGTTGACCATTCGGAGGTAGGTGTTTCTCGCTTCTCGTCGATCGGATCCAGTCGATCAATCTGTTGGTATCATTTTGCTCTGATTAAAGAAAGTCACTCTAGCGGTAGGGAATGCGAGCTCGGCGGGCGCCGTGGCTTCGACCCGTATGTGAGAGCAAAAGGGGTTTCCCAGTAGGCCCCCAGAGTGGTTGTACGAGCTGCCCCGAAAGAGCAAGGGAGTTCGTCCAACCAATTGTTTCGTCGACCTACGAGCCCGGTCTTGAGCGAAGATAGAACAAGTTTATTTCTTTGCTTCGACTTGCCCATTTCCTTGAGGATAGGCGACAGAAGATTTCCAATGTTTGATTCCCACTCGCTTCATCTACGCCGAAAGTTTGGGAGAAGCGTAACCCATTGTCGAGACACTATAGCTCGAGGAAAACCAAGCCGACACCAAATGAAGTCGTGTATGAAGTTGATAGCATTCTCCTGCGTGATGCGAGCTAGTGGTTTGGCCTCAACCCATTTGGTGAAGTAATCTATGGCCACTATCACATACTTGCGGTTTCCTCGGGCGGGAGGGAAGGGTCCAATCAGTCGACGCCCCACATGTCAAATGGCCAAGGCTGCGATCACGAAGTGCACGCTCTGTTGTAGGCACGTGGGGAAGGTTGGCAAACCTTTGGCATTGATCACATTCTTGAACAAAGTTGTGGGTGTCGGCTCTCATGTGTGGCCGATAATATCCCAAAGTGATTAACTTGTCGGCAAGAGTCCTGGCCCCGGTGTCCACCGCAAATTCCACTATGCACTTCATGTATCAATGTGGCGACCTCTTGAGGGTGGATGCACTTTAATAATGGTCGAGTATAGGATCTTACTGAATAGGTCGCCTCCTTGAATGACATACCTTGGAGCTTTCTTTTTGATAGCTCGAGCCTTCTTCTCGTCATCGGCGGCTCTCCATTCTCTAAATATGCCTTCATTTCCTCGATCCAACACTTCTCCTGAGTCCAATTTCTTGAGGGATCATCTATGCTGAATTTTTACCCTCTCATAAAGTGGATTTTCGAGGAAGGAGATGGGCTCGCCATGTGGCTCATGCTGAAGTAGCAAGTTTCGAAAGGAGATCGGCCGGCTCGTTATCTTCTCTTCCAATCCTTTGAATCTCCCAATTCTAAGTCCTTTATTAGCTCCTTCACCGGGTCGCGGTATTTGATGAGAGTAGAACTAAGCACTTCGTACTCGCCTCGACTGGTTGACTATCAATTGTGAGTCACGGTAAGCCATGATCTTAGTTGCTCCGAAGCACTTGGCGTACTCAATAGGCTGCAATCAAGGCCTCGTATTCGGCTGGTTATTGGAAGCATCAAACTTGAACCTTAGTGATTCCTCATACACGGTCCCAGGTTTACGGCTCAATCAACACTATTCCGGCTCATTTGCTATTCTTGGTCGCGACCCGTCTGAATAGACCTTCCAACAATCGTCGGGTAGGCTAATGACGACACAGGACTCTGGTTCTTTCCCTTAGCTTTTTCTTTAGGAACTCGTTGCTCGTTGTCTTCCTTGGTGAACGTAAGCTCGACCAAGAAGTCGGCTAGAGCTTGAGCCTTCAACGCCTTTCGAGGTCGATAGTCAATGTCAAATTCGGTGAGGGCAATTGACCAATTGAGCGATCGACACGAACTCTCGAGGCTTGTGCAATATCTTTCTCAAAGGTGCATTAGTAAGAACCACGATTGGATGAGCTAGAAAATAAGCTCGCGGCTTCCTTGAAGCCACGACTAGAGCATAGGCGACCTTCTCGGCGTTGTAATACCTACTTTCCACATCGATAAAGCTTTGCGATATAGTACACGAGCTTGAAGCCCCTCATCCTCTCTAATCAACAACTGCTGCAACCGACTTGTCTCCCACGAGATAGATATACAAACAAAGTCTCTCCGGTGGTCGGGCTACTTAGCGGGGGTGGAGTAGCGAGGTAATCCTTTAGTTGTTGGAACGACGAATGACATTCGGTCGTCCATTCAAAACTTTTCGTCCCCTCGATGCTTTGAAGAAGGGGAGAGACCTTTCTGCGACTTTGATATGAAGCGACCAAGAGGCTGCTACCCTTCCATTAAGTCATTTGCATCTCTTTGATAGTGGTGGGAGCCTTCATATCGACTAAAGCCTTTATCTTCTCTGGATTAGCTTCTATGCCCCTTTGAGATACCATGAATCCCAAGAACTTGCCAGTGCCACTCCAAACACACATTCTTTGGGGTTGAGCTTCATGTCGTTTGCTCGTAAATTGGCGAATGTCTCCTTTAGGTCGACCACGTGACTCCCGGCCTTAGTTTTAATGACCATGTCGTCAACGTAGGCCTCCATATTTCGACCAATACTGTGAGGCAAAGACTTTGTTCACCATCCTCGATAGGTCGCTCCTGCATTCTTCAATCAAAGGCATCATATTGTAGCGGTAGATGCCTCCAGTACTGAAATGCCGTTTTCACAATGTCATCCTCGTGCATCTTTATCTGGTGGTATCCCGAGTAAGAATCCAGGAAGCGAGAGTAGAGTGACCGGCAATGGAATCAACAAGCTTGTCAATTCTAGGAAGAGGATAGCTATCCTTTGGGCAAGCTAGATTGAGAGTAGTGAAGTCGACACACATCCGCCACTTGCCATTCGATTTCTTCACCATGACCACGTTGGCCAACCACGTTGTATGAGTGGCCTCTTTGATTATACACACTCAAAAGTTTTTGTACCTCTGCTTTGATAGCCTCTTCCTTGTCGCGAGCAAAACTTCTCAACTTTTGGGGTCTAGGCTTTATGGTCGGGTTGACTTCCGGTCTGTGAACGGCGACCTCCTCCTTGATTCCCCTCATGTCTTCTACCCTCCATGCAAAGACATCATTACTTTCTTTGAGTAGCTCGATGATTTACGCTCGCTCCTCAGCGATATTTGCTTCCCAATCTGAATTTTTTGGTCGGGGTAAGAAGGGTTGGTGATTGGACTCTAGCTCATCCATGACTTCTAGCTCTGGTCCATCTACGAATTGTAGAGTCTCCACTATGATTTCCACGACCTTTTGTCTTTCCTCGGCTCCCAGTGTGGAGCCTCCTCGGCTATCATATCATCAAGCTTGTCTGACCTTGTTGGTAGTGGCCCCAGAGTTATTGTCTATCTGGAGGCATAGGTCGCCTATGACGACTTGATCGACCATAACTACATACTAAATCGACCTCGGTGGTGTTAGAGTGACGTGTCGACTCAAGCATGACCTCGTCATTTGAGCGATAGGTCGACTCTACCACGTCGGTGATTGTTGACGGTCGGGTAGTTTTGGTGGCGGGCGAGACGGCTTCAAGTAACCATCGGCGGTCTCAATCTCTAGCTCCCTTTTCTTTCTTTCTCTTAGAACATGATCCGAGATAAGCACGAGCCGTGCCTTGTACGCAACCCACTCCGGCGGGTGTGGGGAACTTTACTCGGCGGTGAGGAATTGATGCTACCATTCCAAGAGCGACTGTCCGGGAATTCCAAGGATGGCGGCATAGTCACTATTTACATCAATTACGATAAATTGTACCTTCGAAACAATCTGAGGGGTCTTTGGCCTAGGTCAACGTCGAGTGCTATCGGCCTTTAGCATCAACTCGGTGGTTGGTGAAGCCTTCCAACTGCCATCATATCTCTCCAACTGTTCATCGTTAAGACCCATCTCCTTGAAAGTTTTGTAAAACAAAATATCCTTGCGAGGCCCCGTGTCGACTAAGAGTACGCTCGTCGTACATCCATCAATGAGACACAGGATGACGAGAACTTGCTCCCTAGCCGCCATATTTGTTGCCAATTCGTGGGGGTAGAAGGCGATCGCCTCATCTCTTATTTCTCTCCTTGGAGGCACATGTGGGGCCTTATTGAGTGGAATATCTTGTGCTTGATGGCCGTGTTGCTCGCTTGTTCGGTGATGACCCCCGGGTTCGATCTAGGTGCCTAGGTCCTTGTTGCCCACTGGCCTGCTCACCTCCCCCGGCAGGGTCTCTTCACATAAGCTTCGAGTCTCCACAGTCGACCATTCTCTGGATGATACGCTTTAATCCCAAGCAATCCTCGTGAGATGACCGGTGTCTTTGTGGTAGTCGCGGTACTTGCTGTTGTCCCTCTGAACTTGTTGCACTGGATTCATTGGGGTGGAGGAGCCGGTTCGACGGCATTCAAAATCTCGGTTCGACTCACCGTGAGGAGTGAAAGCTTCGGGAACCTTCTCTGTTGCCCTAGTTACATTCTTTCCATTTTTATTGTTCCCCCATTCTTATTGGAGTCCTTTTTATCATCGGTGACTTCAACCTTGGGGCTCTTTCCCTTTTTCTTTTCTTTTCTTTCCTCGGCCGAGCGACATTATACACCTTTTCAAACAACTCCTGTCGAGTTGTGACCGTTCGGGCTTGTGAGCTCGTAGTCCATGTCTTCGAGGAAATACCACTTCAAGCAATTGATTACCTCCTGTCTGTGAGGTCTTCCTCTATCTTATCAACCATCTCTTTGAACTTGGTGAAATAGCTCATCGAGCTTTCATTCTTACCACTGCACCAAGTTATTCGGATCGATGACGGTTATCTTTCGAGCTCTGCGGTCGAGAAGCGGTCTAAGAATTTTGTTCGAAGCATGCCCAAGTGGTGATACTACCGGCGGCCAAACCATTGAACCAAGTTAAGGCTGCCCCGGTAAGTGTGCTTAGGAGAGCTTTGCACATGTTGTCATCCTCATTGGCGACAAAACACATAGTGGCTTCCGGATGTGCTATGTGGCTCCTGGCATTTGTCGACCCGAGTACTTCTCCGAGAAGAGGCAACCTAAAAGTAGGAGGAGGTCGACTATCTCGATTTCTTTGGATAAAGGTCGAAGAGCAAAATCAATTCGTTCGACCTTTCCGGCATCCTTCTTCTTCTCCTCCTCCCATTGCTCAAATTTCTTTTTCATCAACAACCATTCTCGGGCATCGGGTCTCTCATCTCCTGGAGGGGAGCGGCATTGGACCTCGGCCTTCACTTACGGGGAGTCACTGCCTACTCCTTTGTCCCCTGTGAGAATTGGTCCTTTCGATCTTATTGGAGATCTATGTACATTACTTCTTTGAGGCGACTGCGCCTCTCGGCGCGAACGGCGACTGCGCTGTGATCTCCATGTGGCGACTGCGCCTTTCCCCTCTCACGGGCGACCTATGCCCATTCCTGTCTCTATGAGATCACGATCTCTGCGTTCGCGCTGGAGAGACATGCACTGTTTCGTTGGCCGTTAACCGAGTCCTCAAATCGGATTGAGCCTCACGCTCTCTGTTTGTTGAGGCTAGCCCTTAAATCATTACTCGGCACATGGACAATGGTAGGAGCGCGGCTGAACTATCCTGTCCTCGCCATTACGCCCCACACCTTCATTTGGCCTAGCACTCTGGCTGTTGCCCATTAGAAACCCTGGCAGGTGCCACTCTCTCGGGCGTATGTCGGCTGTTACGCCTCCTCCATGGCTATCAAGTCGGCGAGAATGCAGGCTCGCTCCAACATCATTTCTTTCTTGCTCATGGGATTAGTGGAGGGACACGCCCTGCTTCCCACATTCGCGCCCGGTTATGCGTTTTGGGTGAGGTGGAGCTCCCCTGTCCTTCCATAGGACGCTTTTCTCTTCTTGCATCGGCAATCCCCACGCCATCGGCCACGCTGTTAGAGCGTGTCGCCCTAGCATGATGTCGTTGAGGAGGGGAGGAGGAGGCAAATCTGCATTTCCAACGTTTGTATTGTTGTTGTTGTTCACTTCGTCATGCCCAGTGAAGCCTCGGATACGTGTCCTTCGAAGTCACCATCGTTGCGAGGTTAAGAAAAGTTTCGAGGTCAAGTTTAAAAGCACGTTCCGTGCAATGGAACCAAGCGATCTTTGCAGAAATGTGCTTATCAATCTTCCTCCACGTGGCGGGGTGATCACACTGGCTTCTTGACACAGCAGAACCCACGACTAGCCGGATGTGTCTCCGGCGAAGACGCTCGGGCGTGAGTAAGATAACTTGGTTGTATATAGCTCAAAATGTATTGAATGATGAACTCAGAATACAAAATGGCAGTTACCTTTCACCGTTTGGTAGTGATGAAGTATTTATAGGCAAGAGTGATGTATTTTTGGGGAGGCAGCATGTCCTCCGAGATTATAGCGGCAGTTACTTGGTCGTGGGCACGTGTCTATAACGGTCCCTGATTTGTAGGGATGTAGTTGTGAGCATTGATTAACCAAATAAGCCGGCAAGTGTCAGGTCGTCACTTGCTGATTTAGGTCGAGGTTGCCACTCGTGGAATGATCGACATTGTCGGAGTAGAGCGTGGTTCGTACCCGAATTGTAGCATGGATCATGAGGTCGGACTAAGTTAGGTCGGGACCTGTAAGTCGGACCATGGGCTTAGTCGACTGATGTGTGAGATGGGCCGTGGGCCTTGTTCTGATTGGATCAGTCTCATTGAGAATGTGGGTGCCAATGCTATCTATGATTGGGCTTTACTCGTTTGGCCCAACTCGACATTTTTGGTATGTTCAGTGCTCTTCTTTCTATTTCGGCATTTTTAGAGACATAAAAGGCTGAGCATGACCAAGGTGATTTACTTTTTCTTATTATTTTCTATCGAGTTAATCCTTTATTTCCTTTTTGCAATATTCTAATAGTTCTTGGTTCATTTGTTTTGGCTTTGCTTTTGTTGGGATTGTTTTTGTTGGGTTTTGGGGTTACAAATGCAGGGGAAATCTTAATAAAATAACACAAAACCCTAAGCCTTGAATCCTTCTAGCATGAAGAGATTAGAAACATGAAATAGAATTTACATACCTTAATGCGATTTGTTTGTTCGAAACGAATCTCAAAATTCAACTTTTGAATTTGTTGAAACTACTTGGATCTTCTTCCTCCTTGTTCTACCTTGGTGATAAATCAACAATGGAGATCTTCAAGCCTTAGGAGATAAACCAACCTCCCTCTAATGGTGATCCACACGCGAACGAACCAAGAACTCTTCTTGTTGGATTGCCAGATGATTCTTCCGATTATTGAATCAATATTCAATAATCAAAGCCAAAATAATGGAATTAATTTAGGATTTATTTTATAGAGTTTCATAAACCTAGAACAATGTTGTAGTGAGAGGTTTATGGCTGCAAAAGGATTGTATTCATATCACATATAAATCCCCTACCTATTAGGGATACAATGCCAAACCAAAACCAATCCGGCCAAGGAAAACGCGTACGGACTGAATCTCGCTGAGGGCACGACTCGTGCTCCTGTTGAAATTACCCGGATTCGAGAGGCATCGCATTCACGCCCCGGCATCTGGCATTTCCGCTTTGCAGCGTTGTTGGTGGAGGTGTCTCGCTGTGTTTTGCTTTGTAGAGTCGACACCCCATTTTAATTAAGCCCAAAACATTGAGAAAAGGCATCAGTTTAAAAATAAACTGTTTTTTGTGTGATGAGATTTTTGAGTTCGGAGGTCAGATGACTCCTCGGGAAGAGAATATTAGAATCTTAGAGCTCACCCGAGTCGCCTCGTAAAAACGAGTCTTTCGGATACCCCTTCTTTTTTTAAATGTTGTGTGTGTGTGTGCTTTTAAAAATGCATGCGATATCGAATGTCTACATTGTACACTACGTATTGAAATGTATTGAAATAGTAATGGAAGGAAGCCTTACCAATGTTGGTTCGTGTCTGTCTTCCGCTGGGAAATAGTGTTTGAGGATGGAATAGTGTTTCGAGACGGACCGGGATTGCTTTGGGATGTGCCGGTTGTCTGCAGACAGAGCTTCGGCGTGCCTCGGGATTGTCAAGTGTGCACTCGGGCAGAGTTTTGACGTGCATTGGGATCGCAGGGATCGTTCGGGCAGAGGTTCGGCGTGCGTTGGGATCGTCGGTTGCGTTCGGGCAGAGCTCCGGCGTGCGTCAGGATCGTCGATTGGATTCGGGCAGAGGTTCGGCGTGCGTTAGAATCGTTGGTTGGATTTAGGCAGAGGTTCGGCGTGCCTCATAATCGTCGGTTGGATTCGGGCAGAGGTTCGGCGTGCCTCGGAATCGTCGGTTTGGCTCGAAAAGGGTCGGGACGCCTCGGGAAGGACCAGGCAAGGCCTCGGAGTACCACGAAGGGCCTCAGAGTACCTCGAGAGTGCCTCAGGGCAGTGCGAGAGCATCTCGGGAGCGCTCAGTAGGGCTTCGAAGCACCATGAGGGAGCTCGGAAGGCCCCGAAGGGAACCGTAAGGGACCGGGAGTGCCCCGAGGGGTCTTAGAGAGGGAGCCTGAAGGCTTAGGGAGAGAAGAGAAGAGGGAGGTGTCAAAATTTCGAGAGGGGGAGCCCTCTATTTATAGTGTGGGAAAAGATGCAAAGAGGTCCGTACGGACCTCTTAGGTAATCCAAAATTTTAGATTTTCGGGATTTGAGGGAATCTCGTGGACTTTAAGCGGATTTTGCAATTATGATGTCTAGGAGCAAAGAGGTCCGTATGGACTTCCATGCTTTTCCACATTTTGTAATTGTGATGGCAAGCTAGTTCTCGTCGAAAGCTTTCCAACCATATATGGCACATCTCAATCGGAGTTCGTATGAAGGAGTTATGACCTCCGAAAGTTTGCCCCTGGTTTTGTCGTATGCTGGGATGGAAAGCGATCCAGATTGGGGTACTTACAGAAGCCCCTCGGCGACGTCACTTATGGAGGAAGTGGGGTCGTCGATAAGATAAGGGTCCTGATCTGGATCGCGTGCTGAGAGAGGATGTGACCGTGTAGGCCAGTTTGTGAGGACGTGGCAGTGTCCTTTTGTGTGACCGTTTAGGTCAGTTGGCTGGACCCTGTGATAGGATTCCTACGTATCCCTAAGCGGGAATCAAGCCTGATCGTAGTTCGGGTGTGGGGTGAGTGTTTTAGTGCACGAGGACGTGTGATATCCTCTGATTGAGACTCTGTGCGTGGACGTGGTGGTATCCTGTGGGTGACCGTTTAGGTCAGTTGGCTGGACCCTGTGATAGGATTCCTACGTATCCCTAACGGGAATCAAGCCTGATCGTAGTTCAGAGGTCGTGTAATCGTGAGTGTATGCGGACGTGGTGGTGCCCTGAGGTGATGTGACCGCTAAGGTCGACTATGAGGACGTTGTGGTGTCCTAAGGTGACCGTTTAGGTCAGTTGGCTGGACCCTGTGATAGGATTCCTACGTATCCCGAGTGGGAATCAAGCCTGATCGTAGTTCGCGTGTGAGGTGATCTTACGAGAAGGTGGGTAATTTCCCGAAAAGATGGGTAATCTCACTAGAAGATGGGTAATCTCACTAGAAGATGGGTAATCTCACTAAAAGATGGGTTAATCTTACGAGAAGACGGATAATCTCACTAGAAGATAGGTAATATCACTAAAAGATGGGTTAATCTTACGAGAAGATGGGTAATCTCACTAAAAGATGGGTAATCTCACGAAAAGATAGTTAATCTCACTAAAAGATGGGTTAATCTTACGAAAAGATGGGTAATCTCACTAAAAGATGGATTAATCTTACGAGAAGATGGATAATCTCACTAAAAGATGGGTAATCTCACAAAAAGATGGGTAATCTCACGAAAAGATAGTTAATCTCACTAAAAGATGGGTTAATCTTACGAAAAGATAGGTAATCTCACTAAAAGATGGGTTAATCTTACGAGACGATGGGTATTTCGGACCGGGTAATTTAAAGCCTTTCGGGCTACGGATAATGATTTGGGAGATTTATACGGTCTTCCGGACCGGATAATTTAAAGCCTTTCGGGCTACGGATAATGCTGGGGGAGGTTTATACGGTCTTCCGGACCGAGTGGTTTAAAGCCTTCCGGGCTGGAGATAGTGATGGGGGAGGTTTATACGGTCTTCCGGACTGAGTGGTTTAAAGTCGTCCAGGCTGCCTGTGGTGAAGTAGTGAGGCTTGTGGTAAGTGGACGTGGTGATGTCCTGAGTTGAAGTTTGTGTGAAGGCGTCTATACCTAAGTGAGACTGTTTGGGGGTGTCTACCCTAAGTTGAGAGATGGCTAATCTTACGAAAAGATTGGTAATCTTACTAAAAGATAGCTAATCTTACTAAAAGATGGGTAATATTACTAAAAGATATGCTAATCTTACGAAAAGGTGGGTAATCTTTCTAAAAGATATCTACCCTATGTGAAGGATGGCCAATCTTACTAAAAGATATGAGATGTCTATCAGGGAGACAGGGGGACGTATCTCACTACGAGGTAACAGGGGAAATATTTAAAGACGTAAGTATGATTTTTTCATACCTTTGTTGTGTTTACCTGCAGGAGGAAGGGCCTTTGTGAGGAGGAAGTTGAGGACGTGGGGCGCCTCTAACCGAGATGAGGAGGACGTGGTGGCGTCTCTGGCTGAATTGCTGAAGTGTTTGAGGGCATGGGGCACCTCTGATCGAGTTGTTGAAATGTTGAGGACGTGTGGCGCCTCTGACCGAGATGAAGAGGACGTGGTGGCGTCTCTGGCTGAATTGCTGAAGTGTTTGAGGGCATGGGGCGCCTCTGATCGAGTTGTTGAAATGTTGAGGACGTGTGGCGCCTCTGACCGAGATAAAGAGGACGTGGTGGCATCTCTGGCTGAATTGCTGAAGTGTTTGAGGGCATGGGGCGCCTCTGATCGAGTTGTTGAAATGTTGAGGACGTGTGGTGCCTCTGACCGAGATGAAGAGGACGTGGGACGCCTCAGGTGCTGGACAAGGAGAGGAGGGATGGCTCGTCTTTTTTTTTTCTTCGTTCTGACTTCTGCGGACGTCTTGGAGTATCCGGTCGAGGAAGGTGCTAAGTTCACCGAGGATGATGAGGTGGCTGGCAGAGGCACCGAGATTTGGGAGTTTTTACCAGGTGGTAGTGTCGATCTATCTGCTTTTTCGTTGCAGGCGTGGTTCTATGAGATCTTCTGGTGCTAGCCATGGGACTGGGTGGATGAGGCCATGTTCGGTTATCCTGCTATGATGTGCTGGGCTCGTTCTTTGAGGAAGAGGAGGACGGGAGAGGGACAGTCTGGCAGCATGGCCTTGGTGTGCCCCCTATGGTTCCGAGGGATCCACCCTTTGGGATGATGCATCCCCGCAACATGGATGTGCTAGAGTACAACAGGTACCTGGGCGGCGTGAGTGCCGAGGAGTTTATTTTGTATGGCGAGGAGTACGGGACCTTCGTCAGGAGGAAGCTGAGGACGCCACAGGTGTTGGCGAGGGAGAGGCAGGATGGTCCACCACGTCCCCCAGATGTTCCGGTGCCTGGGCCGGACTTTACATATGTACTCGGGGATTTGTCGAGGCGGAGGGTGTCGGTACCCATCCCGGAGCAGGCTCCTGCAGCCTATCAGGTTGACCCGGATGCGCCAGTGAGTGTGCTTACTCTTTTCCATCTTGACATCTTTTCTGTATTTTTCTCTTTTTGTTGAGTATGACTGTATCTCTTTTGCTGAGCGTTTCTTTGGTTGTTTGCTTGTGCAGGTCTTGGGGAGATCCTTTGACACGTTGACCAACTGTTATGTGGCGATGCGGTCTTTTGCAAGGAAGTTCGCGGGGAAGCTGTCTTGCAGGTCTTCGCGGCACGCGGCGGCGTTCGAGCCAGTGCCTTTGAGGAGGTCTGTGGATACTCCTTCTTCGAGGGCTGAGCCAGGGCCACAGCCGGAGGTGCCGGTTCGGGAACAGTACATCTTTGATGTGGGGACGCCTTCGGGGGCTCAGAGGCCACAGACCCTTCATCAGTTCTTTCCTCCTCCGGAGGCACAGGGTGAGGGTTCATCCTCGCATCCCTTCTTTGATCCTTCCATGACCCTTCGGAGTACTTTGAGTACACGCACGAGGAGGGGGTGCTGTATTTTGATGACGAGGATGTGACTGCCGAGTTTTCCGAGATGCCGAATTTCTCATTTGTGGAGGATGATGATGATGAGTCGGATTAGGGCTCTTTTGCTTTCCCTCTTTCCGTTGTTTTTTTGTAGGGCAACAGATATTTTGTACCTGCAATAAAACACTTGTATTTGCACAACAAAGTATTTTATTTTAAGGTGTAATGACGTATTTGTGATTCCCGGGATTGACCTAGGAATTGTTTCTAGCTTATTATTATTTTTGTGCATGTCACATGAGCTGGGAATGCATTTGTGGTTAGTGGAGGCTGAGGAAGCTTTGGCAGGTTTTCTGAGCAGTTGGGGGCTGAAACAGCTTTGACAGTTTCATGAGCGGCGGCGGGAGTGATGTCTCCTGGGACGCATTTGTTGGATGTGGCAGGCCATTGCCGGGTTGGTGAGGACATCATTCCCTTAGTTTCGGGGGAGACTTTCCATGGCATAGATCGCTTGGCACTAGGGGACCGGTTCATGTGTGGGGGAAGCCCCTGCTTTGCTTGGCAACTTTAGATGCTCTTCTGTATTTTCTGAGGGTATGGAAGTATTCCGCTTTCCCTCCTGTTGTGCTCCTTCGACGTCGGGAGAGTGTTGTGTTGACCATTGAGTACCTGGATGAGCAGCATGTCGGGCAGACCCAATTGGTTTTGGGGAGCAGGCGCAAAGCGGTTCTGGGGAAAGATTGTCGTTTCAGCTGCGACCTTAGGAGTGCAGAAGCTTGGGTTAACCCTCAGGGTGTCACGGGAGACGCTTTATTTGACTATGAGACTAGCGTGATAGACTGGTGGGGAGAGGTCCCCTTTTGCAGATTTGCAGGGAGGAGATCCGGGTCGAGGCACGGGCGAATGAAGCTCTGCGAGCTACTGGATTGTTTGACTCGATGAGGAGGACTCCTGATCTCGGAATGAGGGAGACAGTACTTGCTCATGTGGAATGAAAGAAGACTCGTTGGGGACGAGGGAAGAAAGGAAAGAGTGATGAAGGGCCAAACGCGAGTAGCATAGAATGACCTTCTGAAACACTGAGTATCCATTCATTGTCATTGCAGACACATTAATTGTTAAATGCTTTACGTTGTCTTTGGCATGTTGTGAGTTTGAGAGTAGACCGTGCTTGAACTCATCAAGAAGTGTTTTAACTGTGATGATTTGTGATTTACTTTTAAAGCTTTGTTGAGACGCAAAATCTCTTGCTTGCTTCTTGTCTGAGCCTTGATGGCGTCCAACTTTTGGGATTTTTGTGTATGCTTTAGACCGAACCAATGAAGGCTGCCTACGTTCCCCTCAGACTGAGGGGCTCAGGTCTGCGTAGTTCGACCCTCTTTTTGTGAGAGAAATGACTTGTAATGTACACTCACAAGGGCGTATATATTATTTTTGAAAAGGTGATAACGGGTCCCCTTTTATGTGAATGCCTTATTTAACGTAGGCACAAAAACCTGATTTTGGGTTTGACTCTTTTGAGAGAGTATGAGAACTGAAAAGCTTGTAAAAGTGTATGAAATCCCTTGCAGACAGAAAATCAGTGTTTAGCTCTATTTTTCCTATTTTGTAAAAATAGAAGACTTGTCGAGACATTTGAAAACATGATTTGTTCTCAATGATCACATGTTTGCTTAAAACCCTTTGTTGATGTTCGGATTATTCAACAATAAAACTTGATATGATTTGATTAATCACGATGAGAAAGTCAACTGGTATCAAGGATCGAGTTGGTCTTGTGTGAAAGAAGGTTTGTGTATAGGAGAGGTCATTGGTGAGATCGGGTTTGTGGATTTGTATGTGTTTATGACCGGACCATTTCTGGTTGCCTACGTTCCCCTTAAGACAAGGAGCTCAGGTCGACGTAGTTCGGGGTTGAACTGTGTTTGGCTTTGGGGTCAGGGCATGAATATTTGTGCGGCCTTGGATGAAAAGGCTCGAAAAGCTGAATGATGAGGCATGGGCCTTGAGGTGATTCCTTGACAAGTCGTATTTGACGGCAGTTTCAGTGAATTCGTTGCTTCTTGATCATTGCTCTCACGGGAAGAGAAAGAATTTGAATAGGGACTTATGAGATGCTTTTGTCTCTGCCTTCCTGCCTTGGGCTTCTGACCAGCAGTGCTGGGTCCTTGGCTCTTTTCTGCTTGAGCTTTTTTTTTTTGTAGCTTCTGCTTGAGCTTGTTTTTTTTTTTTTTTTGAAAGCCTTTGCTTGAGCTCTTTTTTTTTGAAGCGCGTGAGGGAGAAGACAAGCCCCTAGCTTGAACTTTCTTGATGCGCACAAGGGCAAAGGCAAGCCCCTAGATTGTTGTCGACATGGGGTCAATCTTTTAATGCTGAGTGACCGTTTGTTGTCCTTTGATGTTGCCGCCGTCATTGACTTGGTCAAGGTGATGATGGGGACATGTTTTGGAAAGTGTATGGCTTGATGGAGGCCTTTGTGTGGGGTATGGTAAGGTGTATGAGGAGTTATCGATTGACTTTCTCACACCAATTAATCAAAGCATTAATCATTTGTGGAATTACTTGTTGAGCAATGCAAGTGATCACATAGAACAAAACCATTTCATTAAATATAATGTGGGGTGCAAAATAATGTCTCAAGTCTAGCAAGAAAAGAAAGAATTTCGTATGGAAAATTGAAGACTTAATTACAATGTCCGAAGAGGACTTGATTGAATGAGAACATTACTAGAACCTACGAGGTGGACTGTATGATTCTTTTTGTGTTTTTTTTTTAGAGTGTAGGAGGAGGAGAAGAAGACTCGATATTCTTTGGGTGAAGTATCGACGAAGAATTTTCTGATTTGCGTCTCTGTGGGCTCTTCAGCAGTTCTCAAATTCATTTTGGTTAGAACCTTCTCGGCAGCTTGGGCCCGATTTTCCTCTCGTTTGACAACATGCTTAAAGATTTGTTTAATGCATTGTTCATTAATGTGTCTGCGTATTTATCAAGTGAATCATTATTAACTGTTTTGATTAGTTAATTTATCATTTGTTAAAGTGGTAATGAGGGGATACTCAGAAATGTCGAACTTTTATTCAAAGCATAAGGAAGCACATTTTTTGTTACAAACGCATAATCTTTCGGCGTAAGGCCGTCAGACGACTCGAGAGACTCAAACTTAAAACATGACAGACTCGGGGTCTTTTATTTTCGAAGCTAGACTCTAGGAGACGGAGGGTTAATCCAAGCTTCTCGACCTATCTCTTCTAGTTGGCTGTGGGTCCGCGTTTGTGAAAGTTACGCCATTTTTGATGCTGTAACTTGCTCGGCCTGCCTCGAACTGCCTTATCTCTGGGGAGGGCTCGATCCATCCCTTGGTGTGCCCCGATGCCGGAAAGGATTGTTGGGGAATAACCGTTCTTGGATTCTTTCTTCCGAATCCTTCATTGTGAAAGCCCCAGGTTCCGTCTGCACGTCCCCAATCATCACGGGAATTTGCAGAGGACTTATCCACCATGCTTACCTTGTCATTTCTAGGGAAAGGATTTCCAACCGTGTTAGTACCGCGGGGGCGTTCCAACTTTCCTTCTTCGATTAGCCCTGGACCACTTTCTTCAGCACGAAGCAATTGTCGGTGGTGTGACCGGGGTAGTTGTGGAAGGCGCAGTGCTTGCTCATATCCATGTTGGTCTTGAGAGTCTTTGGTTGGAAATTCTCGAGGGGTTTGAGAATGTTCCTCTTTATTAGTTTCTCGAGGACTTGGCTCAAGGGCATCCCAAGGTTATCGAAATGCTGGAACTGTGGTATGCGAGGAGGTTTGTTGCTTCGTTGGGATGTGTTCCCCTTGTTCACCTCATTGTTCAGGGGGAACGGATTTCCGTCTGTATTGGGGCTGCAGGGGCGCTCCAACTTTCCTTCTTCAATTAGCCCCCGGACTGCTTGTTTTAGTATGACGCAATCGTCGGTGGTGTGGCCGCGGTAGTTGTGAAAAGCACACTGCTTGCTCATATCCATGTTCGGGTTAGGATTCCTCGGTTGATAATTCTCAAGGGGCTTGAGCATGTTCTGTTTTACCAACGCCTCGAACACTTGGCTTAGAGGCATTCCGAAGTTGTCGAAGTGCTGAACACGCTGCGGCCGGGGAGGATTGTTATTTCTCGGGGGCGCTTGATCGCGGATTTCTTGGACTCCATTCTGGATGTAGTGGACTGCTCTGGCAGCTTCTTTTCCTTTGCCTGGAGGTGGATTGGTTGACGGGATTTGAGGCCATGAAGCAGCTGGAGCGAGTGTAGGCTGTCCGAAGATATGGGTCGGAAAAGTTATGTGGGGGAAACCTGGTGAATTCTGGGCATATTGAGAAAAGGAAGTGAACACGGGAACATTTTGAATGTTATTTGGATTTGTTTGAGATGGTCCAGCGCTGCGCTGATGATATTGAGCTTGTCGCGCAGGGTCGGGAAATTTGTTGTGCTGCGGTTGACAGATCGGAGCCGCTTGACTGAGGCCCGAGTGAAGCTCTGAACGGGAGCTATTTAGCATTGCTAGGTTTCCGTAGCTTTGTGAAGGAGGGACCTGCTGATAGCTTTGAGGACCCAGGGGAGCAGGTATTTCTTCGTCTTCTATGAGAACGAAGGTCCCATCAGGTTGGGGAACCGTAATGGTTCTGCGACGGCGCATGGCATATTTGATCCAAGCCTGCTGCTCTTCTTGGCATTTCTCGAGAGCCTTGAAAGCTTGCCAAACTTCTTCCATCGTTTGGAAATTTCCCGGGGGCAGAGTTCCGTTTCCCTCACTGTTATCTGTTGATCCCGTCATGGGGGAGTAGCGAATGGTGCGGACCGTTGAACTGGAAGGGCTGTCGGACCTTGTGACCTCGATACTGAAAAGGCGGCTCCCGGATATTCTCAACCACTCTCGGTTCGCTGGAGGGGGTGACGGGTAAGGTTTAGATACGGGAAGGCCGTTCGGGATAAAAGGGGGAAAGCTCACGTGACATGCGGTTTCCGCTTTTATTATTTTTTTTGTGTTGTTTTAATTTACTTAAAACAGTGTTTTCTCAGAATCCTAGGTAGGTTGGAAAAGATTGCTCTTCTTTTTCGCAACTATGCTAGATCCTAGGTCAGTGGAGACCATCTGTGCGGCTATAAGCCCCTCGTTTTGCACATGTATTTCGACATTCCAGGGTGGACAGCCCCGGGCGAGGGTCCTATAAGGCAAGCGGTTTCCACCGGCCTAAAAGAAAAATAAAATCTAAGGACCGAGCCTGTCATGTTCGTTTTAATGTGTTAGCCATGTGAATAGTGAGCCGAGCCGGCACTTGAGTCAAGATCGGGTCAAGAGTTCGGCATGACCTCTCTTTACCTTGCTTGCGCAAGGGATCTGTGACGTTAGGCATTGGCTGGGTCATATCGTCATGGCTGACGTATTAAAGGCTTGATGACATGGTGTCATGTGGGCATGGATGTATATCCGGGATGGAACATCGTCTGGGTGTAGCTTCGGAGATCAAGATCAGGTCAAGATTTTAGCATGACCTTTCATCGCTTTGCTTGCGCAAGGGATCTTGAGTTCCGAGCTTCGACTCAGAAAATGGCCGGCATGGGATATGTATCCAGGCTGTATGACACGGACTGGGTAAAAACCAACCGAGTCTGGACAGAGTGTGACTCAAGACTCAAACGTGCAGGGTTGACGCTTGGCTAGGATGGGATGTTTGGAATGATCCCATGCGCATCCAAGAGGCCTAGGAAGACCAAACAGACTGCAACTGAGACCACTCCGGGTTAAGGGTTGTAGTGTGCAGTGTATCCGAGGCAGCAGTGCGAGTAGCGTGCGGTGTAACCGAGGCAGCAGTGCGAGTAGTGTGCGGTCTCTAAAATTCTTTTTCTGAGTAAAACAGAAGTTTTTGAAGAATTTTAAATATATGTACACAGATGTATATTGATGCATTTTTTTTTTGTATTTTTATTTTTTTGTAAAATAAAAAAGGTATAGCACATGCACACACACACAACAGTTAAAGAAAGGGGTAAAATGAAAGTTTGACCATCATCATTGTTTTAAAAATCTTTTGTGTTTGGTTTAAAAGTTTTTAAAACAAAATATCCCCAGCCGAGTCGCCAACTGAAATTACCCGGATCCGAGAGGCAGCGCATTCGTGCCCCGGCATCTGGCATTTCCACTTTGCAGCGTTGTTGGTGGAGGCGTCTCGCTGTGTTTTGCTTTGTAGAGTCGCCACGCCGTTTTGATTAAGCCCAAAACATTGAGAAAAGGCATCAGTTTAAAAATAAACTGTTTTTGTGTGATGAGATTTTTGAGTTCGGAGGTCAGATGACTCCTCGGGAAGAGAATATTAGAATCTTAGAGCTCACCCGAGTTGCCTCATAAAAACGAGTCTTTCGGATACCCCTTCTTTCTTTAAATGTTGTGTGTGTGTGTGTGCTTTTAAAAATGCATGCGATATCGAATGTCTACATTGTACACTACGTATTGAAATGTATTGAAATAGTAATGGAAGGAAGCCTTACCAATGTTGGTTCGTGTCTGTCTTCCGCTGGGGAATAGTGTTTGAGGATGGAATAGTGTTCCGGGACAGACCGGGATTGCTTCGGGATGTGTCGGTTGTCTGCGGACAGAGCTTCGGCGTGCCTCGGGATTGTCAAGTGTGCACTCAGGCAGAGTTTCGGCGTGCGTTGGGATCGCAGGGATCGTTCGGGCAGAGGTTTGGCGTGCGTTGGGATCTTCGGTTGCGTTCGGGCAGAGCTCCGGCGTGCGTCGGGATCGTCGATTGGATTCGGGCAGAGGTTCAGCGTGCGTTAGAATCGTCGGTTGGATTCGGGCAGAGGTTCGGCATGCCTCAGAATCGTCGGTTAGATTCGGGCAGAGGTTCGGTGTGCCTCGAAATCGTCGGTTTGGCTCGAAAAGGGTCGGGACGCCTCGAGAAAGACCAGGCAAGGCCTCAGAGTACCACGAGGGGCCTCAGAGTACCTCAAGAGTGCCTCGGGGCAGCGCGGGAGCATCTCGGGAGTGCTCAGTAGGGCTTCGGAGCACCGCGAGGGAGCTCGGAAGGCCCCGTAGGGAACCGTAAGGGACCGGGAGTGCCCCGAGGGGTCTTAGAGAGGGAGCCTGAAGGCTTAGGGAGGGAAGAGAAGAGGGAGGTGTCAAAATTTCGAGAGGGGGAGCCCTCTATTTATAGTGTGGGAAAAGTTGCAAAGAGGTCCGTACGGACCTCTTAGGTAATCCAAAATTTTAGATTTCCGGGACTTGAGGGAATTTCGTGGACTTTAAGCGGATTTTGCAATTATGATGTCTAGGAGAAAAGAGGTCCGTACGGACTTTCATGCTTTTCCACATTTCGTAATTGTGATGGCAAGCTAGTTCTCGTCGAGAGCTTTCCAACCATATATGGCACGTCTCAATCGGAGTTCGTATGAAGGAGTTATGACCTCCGTAAGTTTGCCCCTGGTTTTGTCGTATGCTGGGATGGAAAGCGATCCAGATTGGGGTACTTACACCTGTGCACGAATCGTGCCACGAGTCATTCCAGGCAATCACGAGTGCCCTAAGCCAAAATCCAGTCGTACCACGACTCGTGACCAAATTTGCACTCGTGTTGATTTAGGGAACGACTCGTGCCCAATCCCACAAAGTCAACAAAGCAATCCTTTGACGCCCAAACGCAGTCGTACTGCCTTGTCACCAGTCGTGACCCTTGGCACGAGTCGTGACCCATGGCACGAGTCGTTCTCCTGGTCACGAGTCGTGCCAGAACCCAAAATCTCCAATTTTCAGCCAATGATCAAATTCGTCCTTTGTGTGTGACCCAATAGGAATTATATTATGTTGGTAGTGAGTCGAATCATCGACCTCACAAGACATAAGTGGTTTCTAGCAAACCATTATATCCACCCAATAATATAACATCAAAGCTTGATTCGATAGTTCAAATATCACAATCCCTTTGTCCATGATGTCAATTGAACATGAGTCATGGTCCATGTCAACTCACATGTTCAATGCTTTCTCGATTCCGAATATGTTGATAATCCAAGTGCATTTAATCTCTATCAAATCTCTTGAGTGTGGCCACACATTTCATCAACATCATTCATCGAGGGGCCCAAGCAAACATCTCTTTCAAATAGAGAGGGACAAATCCCATCTTGAATTATCATTCTTCCCTACAAGAATCCAATCGTGCCAACATAGCCCTTATTGCTATCTGATTAAAGATAGTGTTAGAGTACATCAAACACAATCTCAGGTCACGTCCAGTACTTGTTCTATAGCAAGTACCCATAGGTGTAATGTGCATCTCCATGCATATAATAATCTCCATGATTATCCATTACCAACTTATACTAGTTATTCATAATAACTAGGGACGTAGTTCAATATAATAAACATGTAAACGTATAATGAACCAAATAAACTTTCTCTATAATAAATGATAAAGACGATTACATAGCAGTTTAAGTTATAAGTCAAACATAACTAAACGCCTAGGGCATTACACCAACAATCTCCCACTTGCACTAGGCTCCATTTATGTATCGTATACCAATGGACCTCACGTGACCATCATGCTTTGCTGGTGCGAGGGGCTTTGTAAGCGGATCCCCAATGTTATCATCGGTTGATACTTTGCATATCTTAACGTCTCCTCTATCAATGAACTCTCGAATGAGATGGAAACGTCTAAGTATATGTTTGGATCACTGATGTGACCTTGGTTCCTTTGCTTGCGCAATGGCACCATTATTGTCAAAATAAAGTTCCACCGGATTAGTGATACTTGGAACAACTTCCAAGTCACTAATGAACTTCTTGATCCAAACTGTCTCTTTAGCTGCATCGGATGCCGCTATATATTCAGCCTCGGTTGTAGAATCGGCTATGGTACTCTGCTTGGAACTCTTCCAACAAATTGCACCTCCGTTAAGCATAAACACAAATTCCGACTGCGGTCGGAAATCATCCTTGTCGGTTTGGAAGCTAGCATCTATGTAACCTCTTACAACAAGATCTTCTTCCATCCCTCCAAAGACCAAGAATGCATCCTTAGTCCTTCTTAAGTACTTAAGGATCGTCTTGACTGCCATCCAATGGTTTTCACCAGGATCAGATTGGTATCGACTTGTCATGCTTAGAGCATACGAGATGTCGGGTCTAGTACATATCTTAGCGTACATGATAGATCCAATAGCCAAAGTGTATGTGTAAGTACCCAAATCCGGATCATCAAAATCCGTTAAAAGTTAATCGGAATCCGTTAACTGGCCCGCTCCAGGTTAACCGGAACCCGTTAAACTCCCCGTTCTCAAGCCAACAAGACGTCCCAGGACTGCCCCGTGCATCCCAATGTCAAAGCGTACTCAACACAGGTTATCACACGTAAAAGTACAACTTTTTCAGAAAAATGCACTTTTCGGCACTTTTCGGGGGCTTTTCGGACATTTTCTGGACAGTTATTTAAAAAAGGGACAAAACCGAGAAAAAGGGGACGAAAACCCTAGCCCTAGTGAGTCACAGGGGCACGTGGCATAACAAAGTTTTTATTGTTGAATAGCGGCTGATGTACTGAAGTCTTCCCATAAAAATTTTCACTTCTGTCAGTGTCTGAGGTGGCTTCATGTCGATGATGGCCTTGATTTTCTTGGGATCGGCTTCGATACCTCTTTCTGTAACCATGTATCCCAGTACTATGCCTCGCTTGACGCCGAAGGTGCACTTTGCAGGGTTCAATCTCATTGAGTGCTTTCTGAGTCTGTTGAAGAACTTTCTCAAATCTATCATGTGATGTATGTCTGATCCTCTGGAGTGGATGATCTTGTCATCGACATACACTTCGATTTCCTTGTGAATCATGTCATGGAAGAGGGCTGTTGGAGCCCACTGGTAAGTAGCCCCATCGTTCTTCAAACCGACGGCATGACCGTGTAACAGTATGTCCCCTACGGAGTGGTGAAAGCAGTCTTGGCTTGATCTTCCTCGGACATTTTGATCTAATTGTATCCGGCAAACACATCCACGAAGGACTTTACTTTGAAGTTTGTCATGGTGTCGACTAGCATGTCGATGTTGGGCAGTGGGAAATCATCTTTAGGGCTGGCCTTGTTGAGATCTCGTAAATCCACACAGCATCTGACCTTTCCATTGGCCTTGGTGACCGTCACGATGTTGGAGAGCCAGGTCGGGTACTCAATTACTCTGATGAAGCCGACGCAGAGCATTTTCTCAATTTCTTCTTTCACTTGCAAGGACCACTCTGGCTTGATCTTGCGCAATTTCTGCTTGATAGGCTTGGATTATGGATCCAGGGGAATTCTGTACTCCACGATTGAGGGATCGAGTCCTGGTATGTCCTGATATGACCAGGCGAACACATCAACATACTCCTTGAGGAGATTTATCAGGGCTTCTTTTTATGCACCGACGAAGAAACTGCCCACTTGTGTCTCTTTAGGCTCTTGCACTGACCCCAGGTTCACTTTAGTCATAACCTCTTTGGCAGCTTGGGCCCGATTGTCCTCTTGATCTACTACACGCTTGAGAACTTCTTTAATGTATTGTTCATTTAGTGTGTCTGCTTCTTTATCAAGTGAGTCATTATTAACGTCTTTTAAGTTGTTTGTTAACTTATCAGTTGTTAAAGTGGCAATGAGAGGATAAACCGAAAGGTCAGACTTTTCATTAAATGCGAACAGAAATACATTGTTGGCTACATTATCATAGTCTTTTGGCGTGAGGCCGTTGGACGACTCAGAAGACTGGACTTTGACAAGGACTGACTCAGAGGGTTTGAGACCGGGTTTAGGGAGATGTGGGTGCTGGCCCAGCTTGTCTTCCATTTCTGTCTGGCTTGCCCTTGGTCCAGTGAAAGTTACCCAGTTTTTCAGTGGCATTGCTGGATGCTTGATGAGGATTCGGGGGTCGAGAGGCTTGGCTTCTGTTGTCCCGATCATTGCGATCATGCTGTTTTCGGAGCCCAGGTCAATCAGGTTTGGAACCTCCATGACTTCTTCAAAAAGACTCTGTAGAGAGGGTCTACTGAGAGCATCTTCTATGAATTTTGGTTCCTTCTGCTTTGGAGTTACTGTCTCGAATGTGGCCCCGGCGGCTGTCCCGAACAGTTTGTTTCCCATGAAGAGTGTCTCGAGCTGCTCTTCCATGTCTGGGATTCCTTTGAATGTGTACTCATGCTGAACTGTGGTGGCAATTGGTCCAGGTAGAGCTGTAATGTCGAGGAATGCTCCCCTTATCGGATTAGCCTTGAGTCCTCTAAAACGCTTGAGGTCCCGTGCTAGCTTTTCCATCCTTTCTGTAGTCTCTGTGCTGAATTTTCATGCTTCTTTCTCATCTTCATCAGTTCCACTTTCGGTCCCCTTAGTTACCAGCTTTGCCGGTTCAGCCCCTGGTCCCCTCGGTTCTGCCTGGTTCCCATGTCGGTTCCCTCAGTTCTGCTGTTGGTTCCCTCAGTTCTGCTGTCGGTTCCCTTGATGAAGTAATGAGCGAGGTCGAAACTGTAAGGTTGGAGGTTGGGTGTGCCGTTGGAGGTTCCCCTTATGTGGGCTGCAACCTTGGTGCTGGCGAGCCTCTTGTTTTTCCTGATGTCAGCTGGTGTTGGCACATAACCTAGCCCCTGGACCGTGGTGTGGTCGTTGACTTCGATGACTTGGTGTTGGCCTTGTAACCTTTTTCCGAGCCCCAGTCTTGGGATGAAGTTCATGAGTTTCATCATCTTCATGGCGGGAGGGATTTTGTCCTGAAACAGTGGAAGGTCCACGCTGCATATTTGGATCTTGGAGGTCTCCAAAGTGAATCCAGTTAATGCCATGTCATCATCATGCTTGATTTCTAACACTGGAATGCCGTTGGTGTTGGTCCCCTCGGTGGTGACGCTGTCGCCGTAGACTGTTGTTAGCTCGTTGCCTTGCATGAACTTGATACATTGGTGAAGGGTGGATGCCACGCCATTCATTGATGCAGCCAGGGTCGCCCCAGGATGGCTGTGAAAGTGATAGGAATGTCCAACACTTGGAATTTGGTGGGGATCATCCGCTTGCCGAACCAGATATTTAGAGTAGCAACCCCGAGAACTGTGTGGGAAGTGGATTCATAGGCCTTGGACAAAGTGTGGATCGAAGGCTTCAGATCTGTGGGCTTGATGTCAAGCGGAGTCCATCATCTTGGTGGGCAAGACATTCATTCTGGAACCTCCGTCTACCCAACACACGTGGGAAGGCGACGCTCGTCCAGCTGAACTGTGATGTAGAGCGGCTCATTGTGATCAGCCCCAAATTTTGGCAGGTCCAAATCTGTGAAGGTGATGATGTTTCCGTAGTGTATGTTGCCGATCATCTGAATTACTTCATTTGGGGTTGCGTCCACGGGGACCATGGTGCGGGCCAAACTTTCCTCTAGCTTGAGCTTGTGAGGATATGAAGATGTGAGCAGGGACCAAAGGGAAATGTTCGCCTGGGTCTGCTTGAGTTGAGTGAGGATCGGGTCCTCCTTCACGGAACTTGTGTCTTCGGGCAGGCCGGGTTACGTTTCTGGCTTCGTTGGCTTTTTGCTGGCCTTGGGTGGTAATACATGGATTTGACCCGATCGGGTCAGGACGGTGACATCAGGTTTGGTCCCTTCTGAACAGGTCGCTCTGAGCTGAGCCATAGTCAGAGGAGGATTCCTCGAAGCATAGGGCCATATGTCTTCTCTTAATTCGTTGATTGTAGACGCATTCCCGAGGGCTTCGGCAGCTTTCCGAATTCTGTCCCAGGATACTGGCTTAGGTGCCTCTGCGGGGAGGGAGTCTATGGTTTGCCGCAGCTGTTCGAACGTCAGTGCACAACAGTGGTTGCTAGAACTGAATTGTGCATTGCTGACCCTCCGGGGGAGGTTAGAGAGTTCTTGGTTCATGCGAACTGTCTCCTTGATCTCTTCACGGTATACCACACTTCTTTCCTTCTTGCTGAGCATGCTCAGGGCATTCTGAAGTTGGGTTAGGCGACATTCATGGTTTGCTAATTTTCCTCCACTTTTAGCCCAGATCAGCTCTCTTGCAGTAGAGCCTACGTCGAGAGTTAGCGCCGGTGTTTCTTCCCACGTGAGAATAGCTAGTGCTTCCTTGAACTGTATACGGCAGTCTAGATAAACTTCCATCGGGGAGAGCTTTCTCTTCTGCTTTAACTGAGTGGCGGGTATGTCAGAAGGTGAGCACACGGCTTCCCGAACATCTGCCCATGTAACTGGCTGCTGTCCCAGTTGATCGTTTCTGTAAACGAATGTCGTAGTCTGTGGAATCTCCCCGAGTAGTTCTTTGGAGATGTATTTCCATTTTTCTTTTCTTTTTGAATAGACCTTCCTCCTTCAGTTGGCCTTTTAGTTTGAGAGCGGAAATGATCTGTTCCCATCCTCCCAGGACCCTTGGGATTCCGGTTTTGTTGACTCCGTGCCCGGCTTGGAAGAGAATGGTTTCATTGTCTTCGTCGTCGCTTTCACAGAGGACTTGCTTTTTTCGGGGAGATAAGCGCTTGTATTCTTCATGCTGTTTGGCTAGGTGTTCCTTGTGTTGTGCCATTTCATCTCCTTGGTTGTCGGGACCGTTGACCACCCTCCCTTGCCAGAGGGGGTTTGATGAGAAGTGATGGTAGTCCAGGAAGTTGCCATGGGAAAAACCTTTGAGGTCAAACTGGTCTAGAGTTGCCTCTAGCTTTCTTTCTGAAGCTGCTTGTGACGCTTTAAGGGCTTGGTCCCTATGAGTCTTCTAAGCTTGGTTCTCGTCCCAGAGATGGTTCTCTTGAGCAGCTAGTTCCATGAGGGCTTTCCTTGCGAGAGCTAAACAGTCTCCGTATGTGCCTGCCGTCCTTGATCTCGGTTACCAAGAAGTTTGCCCATATCTGTTTGATTAAACCCACGGGGGTATTGAATTCTGCGATGTTGATAGTCTCGTGATCTCGCTGGATAGCCAAGTCTATCAAAGCTAGCAGTTTGCTGGCGGGATGCCTGAATCTCGTGATCTCGCTGGATAGCTAAGTCCCCGAATGGCGGAAACACTTGGATTATATTGACGAAGGAAGTCGGGCTGGGACATTCCATGCGGCCTTCCTTGATCTCGGTTACCAAGAAGTTTGCCCATATCTGTTTGATTGAACCCACGGGGGTATTAAATTATGCGATGTTGATAGTCTCGTGATCTCGCTGGATAGCCAAGTCTATCAGAGCTAGCAGTTTGCTGGCGGGATGCCTGAATCCGTGGCCGTGATGGCTGGGAGCAGGGTCGAACTTGAGCATGTTGATGCTGAGGTGATCATTCCTTTCTTCGGAAGCTGGATCTGTCTTGCGAGGAAGACTCTTACAGATGTTTTTAGGGTAGCTACTGGAAGCGTTCCCGAGGTCGATCTGATTTGTAGCAGGGTGAGGAGCTTTGTCTCCTTTGCAGATGCCCTTGGCCTTGGCGGTCCTCTTGGCTGTAAGCTTGACTGACGGCACGGGCCAATTGCCGTTGGGGCTGGTAGTAGGAAGTGATGATGAGCTTTGAGCTCGATTGGCCAGGGCCTCGTTTACCATGAGCAGGCAGTCGTCGAGGGTAACTTTGGCATTGCAGAATCTGATAATAAGGACCGAATCCTTGGCATCATCGGGATATCTGGAAAAGATAATGTTGACGAAGTCGTCGTCAGTTACTTGATCAGAGGGGTTCTTTGTCGTGTCAACCGGTTGTTTCCAATTGTTGGATAACTGCCTGTACTGGATGTTGAGCTTGACAATTTCCATGGCATTGGAGCCCTCATCGTAGGTGACCTCATCAAAACTGGTGTCGTCCTCGAAACTGAGCATATGTATGTAGGGGTCTTCCTATGGATCTGTCGGGCCTTCGACTCCGGAGAGTCCTGATTCATTGTCATCTGACTGCTCAACCCAGACGTAAGGACGTCTCGCGTCCTGCTGTGAAGCTGGAGCTACTGGAAAAATATCATGCCCTTCGCTTGAGAAAAGGGGCTCGGCGGGCAATTCCTCGTGTAGGACGTCTCATACGACTGCCATACATTCATCACGAGTGTGATGATGCTTGTTGACCTTTATCACGAAGATTTCTTCGCCTGGCGGGGCCAGAGAGTTGGATTGAAGGATGCTGACAAATCTCCGACCGGAGACAGGGGGTTTGTGTGCCCGCATCATTGCGATGCTCAGGGTTTCTTTCCAATCTGCGTCCAAGTTTCGGAAACGGCAGTTGGACTTGATGAATCTGACTGCTTTAGGGTCTGCCTGTTAGAGGACGTTGACATAGTTAGCATCTCCGGACTCTGAGGGATTCTGATGAGATTTGCCCCGATAGTCCCTTGGTCGACTTGAAGGAGGTAGCCCCGGTGCCTGGCTGCGGGCACGCTTGGGGCATTGTCTCGGCCGTTCCACCCATGAGGAAACTGTCTCCTCTAATGACTTCAAGATCTCCTTGCTGGATAATGAACTTGACGCACTGATGGAGAGTGGAAGCTATGGCTTTCATGTGGTGTAGCCATGGGCGTCCCAACAGAGCTGTGAATTCGGACGAAATGTACATCACGTGGCCTTCGTCGATGCGTAGGGCTAGCATCATGCTGAGAGGGAGGACGTTGACTGCTGATCCATTGTCTACCAATACCCCGGGGAGAGAGATGGTGTTGAGCCGGAGAGTGATGTACAAAGCTTCATTGTGCCCTGAGGCGTCTTTCGGTAGGTCTTTATCATAGAAGGTGAGCATATTGCCATACAGTCGGGAATCGTAGATCTGGTCTCTTTCCGAAGAGGGAGAGTCATCAAGCCATCCGTTTCCTGTCTTCCTCTTGAGAGGTAAAGCTTTTGGTGGTGCCTCGGGATTTTGTCGAGGTAGCTTGTGGCGGTGGCCGCCCTTGGTCAGCACGTTGATTGAGTGCGAGTGCCAAGTTGACTTGACTTTCCTTTGCCGGCCCGTGCTTTGAAGTTGGGCAAATTGAACCTTGGCTGATCCCACGGGGGATTAGGCTTCTGGCTGGCGGTAAGATTATCAAGATTTGAGGTATTCTGGTGTCCTGAGGCCTGAACTTTGGCGTCAGCAGGATTTTTCAGCTTTCCCACCCCTATCTGCTCTAAAGCTGCGTGGCCTGGAGGAAGGGAGGACTGGCTGGAGTAGAGTATGTAGTAATCGAACTTCCCGGATGGCTCTCCGAGTGTACCCACCGCGTGTCTCCAACTTCATATCTTTCTCTCAGTTTCTGTTGAGAAGATTTCTTCTTCTGCTTTCTAAGAGAATCACCCCTGATCATGTCTTGGAACTCGTACTCAAGGCATTCGGAGCAGTCACAAACATCGCAACTGATGTGAACGTCTGATGAAGACCTGGCTAGAAGAGGCGGAGGAACTGGCTCTGCGGCCATCTTCTTTGGCACCCACTCGATGGAGTTCACACTGTTGTTGTTTGGAAAAGGGTTTCAGACTGTATTAGGTCCACGGGGACGCTCCAATTTTCCTTCCTCTATCAAATTCTGAATTTCGTACCGTAACCCCACACAATTGTCGGTGGTGTGGCCATGATACTGGTGGAAGGCGCAGTATTTGCTTTTATCAGCGTTGACTACGGGATTCTTGGGTTTGTAGTTCTCAACCGGCTTGAGGAGGCATTCTTTGATTAACCCTTCCAGCATCTTACTGCGGCATGTCCAACTTGTCGAAGTGTACGGCAGGCTGCTTCGGGGTGGAGTTGTTGCTTTGCGGGACTGGGTTTCTGTTGCCCGACTGCTGTCCCTGATGAATGTAGTTGACAGACATATCTTTCCCTTTGTCGGGGACCGGTGCGGGATTGAATGCAGCTGCTGATCGGTATCTGTATGGCTGTGCTGTGGCCAGTTTTTCCTTGAGATCCTTTTCGAACTGTGAGCTAGCATTGACCATGGCTCAGAGATCTGGGAAGAAGTGATGACTGATGAGAGTTATGATGGATGGCCTCAAGCAGGACTTGAAGATTCGCATCTGTTCATCCTTGGAGAGTGGCTCCATAATCTCGGAGAGTTTCCAACTCCACCTCTTGTAGACTTCTCTGACGCTTTCATCTGCTTTCTGTTCGGTGGTGATTAAGTCCTCACGACTTTTTTCCCACTCTAGGTTGGATCTGTACCGCTCTAGGAAGATATTGCTGATCTGATCCCAGGTATGGCGATCTGCAGGCTTGACCCTTACGAACCATCGTAACGCTGAACTCTTGAGCGTATGCTGGAAGTGATCGGCCATTCCCGAATCTGTGGATCTGAGCGTTTCTTGCTTTGAACTGCTTATGCTGGCTTTCAGGTCTTTCATCTGTTCGACCATCCAGGCTAGGGATGGGTCTAGTGGTGGACTTTGAGGCTCGGTGCCGGGTATTGCCTTATGAGTGGCAGTAATTGGAGGTGGGAGGCTTGATATATGTGGATATATGGGGGCCTTTTCTGGACTGTATCGGGGTTTGTTCCCGGTGTTTTGGGGTTCGTGTATAGGCAATAGGTTGAACCCGAGAGGATATTGGAGGATATTGACATCTGTTTGAGATGGTCCAGTGGTGCGTTGGTTGTACTGAGTGATAGGAGTAGTACTGGCTTGGCCGTATATGAAAGGGTTGCCTTGAGAAGTGGCAACATGAAGCCTTAGTCGGCTGTTTCCTTGGTTCGAAGGCATCCCGTAAGTTGGCGGGGGAGGAACCTGGTTGAAGGTTTGAGGAGCTGGTTTCGGGGAATCGTCGTCCTCGATTAGGACGAAAGTACCATCTGGCTGGGGGATAGCTGCTATACCTCGCTCATTCAAAAGTTGTACTACAAAATTCTGCTGATCTTCTTTCTGCCTTTTGTGAACCTCACAAGCCCGGATGCCTTCTTCCAATGTCATATCTGTTACCGGTGGCAGGGTTTCGTCCCCGTCACGATTTCTCGATGAGCTTGACATGTCGGATAGTCTGGCTGAAGGAACTGAGGGAACCGAAGAACCGTACGATCTTTCAGTGCTTGTGACTACGAGGCGCCGGCCCGGCCGGAATTCTGAACCACTTTCTGCTCGCTGCAGGGAACGAAAGGCAGGGTTTAGGCTTCGGAAAGGGTATTTGGCTCAGGGTTTCGGGCTAGTGCAATGTGCAGTTACCGATTAATGTTTACTTAAAACGTATTTTCTCAGAGCCATAATTGGTTGGAAAAGATCGTGTCTTCTTTTTCGCAACTAACCTAAGGCTCTAATCAGTGGATCTCGTCACTACGTTTATAAGCCCCTCATTTTCCATCTGTAAATCGTCTTCCCGGGTCGGACAATCCCGAGCGAGGGTCCTATAAGGCAAGTGAGTTCCACCGACAAAGGAAAAAGTAAACTTAAGGCTAGCTGGTCACGCAAACTTCCAACGTATGTGACACTCGGGCCACAGTCGAAGTCAACGTCCTTAAGTTAAGGCAGGGATCATGCCAAAATTTCGGCATGACCTCTCCTGACTCGCTTGCGCGAGCTTTTGGCATTGGCCAAGTTGTGGCTGGTACGGTGCATACTTTGAGGGTTTGGTGACACGGTGTCACATTGAACCTTCAGGTATATTTTTCGGCAGAGCTCCGCGTCAAAGTCAAGGCTGAAAAGCTCAAGACTTCGGGTCGAGAACGACCTTCGGTCTCAATCTTTCAAGCTTGACTTGTGAGGGAACCCAGCGTAAAAAACATACACTTGGGCTTTATGACACGTACTAAGCCAAAAACCAACCGGGGTCTTGGACGAAGTGTGACACAAAGAGTGCATGGCTTACACGGGCTAGGATGGGCTGTTTTGGACGACCCCGTGCGTGCTCGAAAGGTGTCTAGCAGACCAACCGAGCTACAACTGAACGGTCATCCCGGGTTACGGTCGTAGTGTGCAGTGTACCGAGGCAGCAAGTGCACGTAGCGTGCGGTGTACCGAGGCAGCAGTGCAAGTAGTGTGCGATCACTAAATTCTTTTTTTTTTTTGAGTAAAACAGAGATTTTCAAGATGTGTTTTAAAGAATTTATGCGCAGTTCAAAATCTAACATGAAAATCAAGTATGAACGGGAATGCATGAACATGTTATGATTTTGAGATGAAAAGAATGCAACATCTTTTGGAAAACCGTTCGAGGTTTTGAACAACACACGCACACAAAAACGAGGAAAGGGTAAACGAAAGTTTGACCCACTGAAGGCTTTTTGAAAACGACGGCGGTTTTGAAAAAGTATCCAAGTCCCCAGCGGAGTCGCCAACTGAAATTACCCGGATCGCGCGCGGGCTGCGCGGCAAGCGGTTGTCTTTCGCGGATGTTTGAGACCTCGCTTTCGGGAAGGAGAGAAGTCGCCACGCGGTTTTGTATTTTGAGCCCAAACGTTGAAAAATGGCTTTATGAAAAAGGTGTCATTTTTATTGGTAGCAAAAACTTGGAAAAGGCTTTGAAAAGGGTGTCGTTTTTATTGGTAGCAAAAACATGACAAAAGGCTTTTTTAGTACCAGAGATTGTTAGGTTCGGAGGTCACGCTACGTTTCGAAAAGAGTATTTTGAGATCACCCGAAATGCCTCGTATGACGAGTCTTTCTACCTTTCTCAAAATTGTGTGTGTATGTGTGTGTGTATTTGCATTTTGAAAATGGGGGCTTGAATGACAAACTTAATCTTGGTTTGAATGTCAAACGTTGATTTTTATGATTCTTGGAAAAAAGCGAGCGTTTGAATGACAAACGTCGGTTTTGAAGTTTTTTAGGAAACGAGGTGCGAGTGACGAGTTTTGAATCTTTAACTTAAGTGTCAAATATTGAATTTTAAGAAAAGAGCGTTTGAATGTCAAACGTCGGGTTTTGAGTTTAAAGATGATCGTTTGGATGCCAAACGTCACTTTGCGCGTTTTGAAAGAGAGTTCGAATGTCTAACTCCGGTTTTGAACCGGGCATTACATTGTTAGCGATTTTACGGGTAAAAAGCATTAAATGAGATGCGATCAACGAATTGTTTTGCGACTCGGACTTTGATAAGGAAATACTATCACGAGCCAAATGGCTCGGACTTGTAAATGACAGTATTTAAAATGCGGTATCAACGGAATCAAACGATCCGGATTTTAAAGGTGCGATCAACGAACCAAACGGCTCGGACTTGTAAAGTTGCGTTATTTAAATGACATTAAACGGATCAAACGATCCGGACCGTTAAATGACTATCACGAACCGAACGGTTCGGACTATAAAGTTGCGTAAAGTAAATGACATTCAACAGATCAAACGATCCGGACCGTTAAATGACATAAAAAGTAAAGACACATTAAATTTTCAAGGTTTCGAACAGAAAATAAACTAGGAACATATCTTTTGGATAGGTAAAACCACATCCATCAATTCTAAAAATCTCTGTAATTGGTTTTTATCCAGTATTTTACCAGGAAATTTGTCTGCAAAATCTATTGATCTTTGAATCGGAATAATTGTATTGCTTGCTATTTCATATCCCAGAAATCTTATTTTTGTCTGATATAATTTTATTTTGGTTTTAGAAAGAACTAATCCGTTTCTTACCATTGTTTTATAAAAAATATCTAAATATTTTTGGTGTTGCATTAAATCTTTACTAAAGACTAAAACGTCATCTATGTAAGTGATAATAAACGTATATTGATTGAATATTTCATTCATGATTTTTTTGGAATTCACTTGGAGCATTTTTTAGTTCAAATGGCATCACATTCCATTCATATTGACCAAATGGTACTGTGAATGCTGTTTTATATTTATCTTTTTATGATATTTGCATTTGCCAAAATTCAGATTTCATATCAAATTTTGAAAAATTGTGGCATTATGTAATCTTTTTGATAAGTCTTGTTTGTTTTGAATTGGATATCTAATCCATTTTAGTGTTGTATTCAAGGGTTTGTAATTTATGACTAGTCTTGGTGCTCCTCTTTCTATTTCGACATTTTAGAAACATAAAAGGCTGAGCATGACCAAGGTGATTTACTTTTTCTTATTAATTTTTTATTGAGTAAATCCTTTATTTCTTTTTAGCAATATTCTAATGGTTCTTGATTCATTTGTATTGACCTTGCTTTTGTTGGGATTGTTTTTTCGTTAAAATCCTTTTCGTATGGTAATGTTACTACGTGTTCTTTCATTCCCAGAAGGCTGTGGGTAAATCTGAACATAAGTTCTTTTCAAATTTTTCTAATGTTTTTGAGATTATATTTCTATATCTTGGAATTGCAATTTTTCTTCTATTTTGACATTTAATAGATCTTGTTTAAGAAATCTAATCTGTTCTTGTAAAGTAATTATTTTAGATATATTTATTTTTTGCAAATTGTTCACATCATGGTTTGAAATGGGGTATAAAAATTTAAAAATTATTAGTTGTCCCAATATTCTTGTTTCTACTTCTTGTTTAGAGACTGAAAAAGGGTATAACATTTGTAAAAAAGGATTTTCGAGTATAACTTTTGCATTTAGATTTTTTACAAGCATTAGGCTCGTCTTGAAACAAATATCGTTATTACATATGTGTGCTTCTGATATTTTGTATTTTACTTGTAATTTTGATGAATTGGCTGCTGAAAGGCTTTGTTTTATTTAAAAAAAAATATTTTGAGGGTATTATTCCTTGTTCTACACAACTTAAATCAGCTCCAGAATCTAGCATAGCTATTCCTTGACATTCAAAATCTTTAATTTTCATATTTATAGTGGCATACCATTTCTGAAATTTGACTTTAGTTAGTGTTTATATACTTTCTTCTGTAGAAGAATTTGTTTCTGAATCTGAAGAGGAATTTGTATTTTTTGCAAAGGTATTCTGAAAATGTTTATCTAAATCTTCTCCTTTGGATTTGGATGTCTCCCCTTTATAAGTTGAGTATATTTGGTTTTTGATTTCTTGTAATGCTATCTTTGTTTCTATTTCTTTTTGTGTCTTTTGTAATTCAAAGTTGCTCTGTTTTAATAATTTTATTTCTTGTTTTATTTCTTTAATTTCGTTTTGTAAATCAACTGAAGAAATTTGTTTCTATTTATCTTGATTTTTAGGACATCTTCATATTGAGACGGTGAAAATGTTTCTGATTTTTCTTCATTAATGATTTTTTCTAATTGTCTTAAGAATCTTCTTTTTATTGTTGG
Organism: Adenophora triphylla var. japonica; assembly: GCA_022495995.1. NCBI lineage: Eukaryota > Viridiplantae > Streptophyta > Magnoliopsida > Asterales > Campanulaceae > Adenophora > Adenophora triphylla. The sequence continues at coordinate 187,863 of JAFEMH010000452.1, forward strand.
CTCCTTTATTTTTTTAATTTTATCTAATATTTCGTCATATTGTTCTAATATATTAATCTTTTTGTTATACAGGCATACTTCATTGTTGCAAGATTGACATTCTTCGCTATCTGTATTGGATAAGTGGTCGGTTGAGCTAGAATAATTGTCTTCAGTAGATAGATTGAGATTGTCTATTTTATGTAATATTTGGTCAATTTCTTTTATTTTTAGGTTATTACAAATTTGTTGTATTTGTCTTTTTGCTGGACAATTTTTTGCTATATGTCCTAGCTTTTTTACATAGAAAGTATCTTATTTCTTTATTGTATGGTTTAAAAGGTCTTTTATATTTTCTATTATTGTATCCCTTTCTATAATTTGTCCTTTTATTCTTGTTGTAATATTCATGAGGATCTTGTTGGTATTTTCTGTTTATTTTTCTATGTTGTCTTCTATTATTTTTGTAATATGGAGTATGATATTGTTTATGTCTTTTCTTCTTATATGGAGATTGTAATTTACTGAAATCAAATTGTTCACACCAATGTTCTAATTCTTTTCGTGTTTGTGTACTTTATTTTTTCAATTTGTTACTTAGTTTCTGATCTTGACATAATCTTAGACCAGTAAGATTTATGCAAGTGATTAGATCCCCATATGTAAGTACTCCCTCCGTCCCAGAACAATCTTCACACTTTTCCTTTTGGGCGTCCCAAAACTTACTTCACACATTTAAAACTTACCTAAAATGGAAAGGAATCTTTACTATTCCCTCCACTCATTCTCTCTCCTACATTATTTTAATACTCACAACACCATTATAATTTACTATTCTCTCCACTCATTCTCTCTCCTATTTTATTTTCACACTCACAACACTTTCAATATAATACTCCCTCCTTAAAACATGTGCAAACAGTGAATGTGAACATTGTTCTGGGACGGAGGGAGTACATTGTAAGAATTTTTTTCATATTTTGTTCTATTGTATCATTTACCTTTTCTGAGAATAATCCTGGTAAATCAGTAATAAAATTTTTCTTTCCAATGGTAATTGTTTGGATCTACTAGATTAAAAACTCTTTTTAAGAAATTTTCTTTATACCATTTAAACTCTTCTAATTTCCTGCGTTTTAAATTTTGTAATATCTCGAAATTTCTTTCTGTATATAAGTCTAGAGTTGGTCTTACAAAAAACGCGTTTTTTTTGTACTTAGGAAAAACGTGTTTTGTTTTCCCCGTTTGTGCCAGTACCAGTTTAACAAAGTGCTAGTGTGACAAAGTGCCAGTGCATGTGTAACAAAAGTACCAGTGTAAAAAAAGTGTCAGTACCAGTTTAACAAAGTGCCAGTGTAAACAAAGTGTCAGTGCATGTGTAACAAAGTGCCAGTGCCAGTTTAACAAAGTGTCAGTACACTAATACTGACACTTTGTTAAACTGGCACTGGAGCTTTTTACACTGACACTTTTATATACATGCACTAGCACTCTTTTACACTAACACTGGCACTTTGTTACACATGCACTGACACTTTGTTACACATGCACTGGCACTGAGTTTCTGGACAAATGGAGCGATCGCGCCCATCCTTGGATGCTTGTCACTCTTCACACTAACACTGGCGCTTTGTTGCACATGCACTGGCACTTTGTTACACATGTACTGGCATTGAGTTTCTGGACAAAGAGAGCTTTTAACTGACACTTTTTTAAACGTGCACTGATATATTTTTACCATAATTCTGACAATTATTTAGATAACTGCTGACACTCTTAAATGCTAATCCCTCACTCGCCACATTCACAATTTCTTGCATTTTGAGATTTAATTTAAAAGTCAGAATTTGAGAAGGAGGGTTTTTTAGAGTGTCCCTGAGAGGTCAAATCGACAGCGACGTAAATAAGAGGAGAAGTAATGCTTTTAGTAAGAATGGGGCGGGCCTTCACCATCCCCAAATACCAACCAGCAAGCCCGACCTTTGACGACGATGACGTCGAAGAAAACGCCGACGACAGTAAAAATCTACTCCGACTCAAGTCTAGCTCCTTGGCTTTCCTGTAAGAAGAATGCAGAAGTCGGGCATAATAAGCTTTGAACGGTGTCTCTGGCTATTGCAGCCCCGGTTAATTGGACTTCTAATTGAGCCGGAAATTGACGGCGCCCCGGTTAATTGGACCCCTAATTGAGTCGAAAATTGATGGCGCCGCAAGCGAGAAAAAGAGTCGACGTCTTTTAAAAATACGTTTTTTTAAGCTTGAAAAAAAAACGCGTTTTTTGTGAGATTTTAGCATAAGTCTATGTCTCCTATAAAATGAGTTAAAATATTGAATATTAAATTTATTAAATGTGCTTGTAAAGAATTTTCGTTTTCATCTATTAATGATTGTCCTTGTTCGTTTATTTTTATAGCATTTAAAATTTAAAATATGTGTTTTTATTGCATTTCCTAATAATTTGTCCCACCAAATTCGTAGTTAGCCCGTAAATCCTAGAGTTATATTTTATACGGCTTGTCTTTCTGTAATATTTGTAGTTTTGTATATATTTCCTATTATTATCATTTCTTTTGTGATGCTTATAATTTCTATTTCGCTTGGTCCATCAATGTTTCATTATCTATAGTATAAATGGAAGGGGTGTTTGCTACAGTGGTATGAACAGTTTCAAGCGGCAAAATTCCCATTTTGCCCTTATACATTTGTCCCTTTCTCATTTTGCTCTTAAAATTTTATTTTTTTTAATTTAAAAAAAAATTAAAAAAAAAATTATGTGGCCTTGGACACGGGCATGTGCTAGTATATATATATACTCCCTCCGTTTCGAAGAAATGTGCACTTTTTTGCTTGACGTGAGAATTAAGATAAAATGTGAAAAAGGTGATGTGTTGTGAGTGTAGATGGTTGGGTAGGAGAGAGAAAGTGGAGTAAGCGGATAATGGTTGTAAATAGAGAGGAGTGAGTCTCATTTTCTGGAAAAAGTGCAGATTATTATGAAACGCCCAAAAGTTGTCTTTTGTTATCGTGGGACGGAGGGAGTATAAACTTTTGGACACCAAAAGGTCCAAAACATAACATTTTGATGAATTCTGTTTACTTTCAGCTCCAATGGACAGCCCATGAGCCAACCAAGTTTATACGGGCTAAGCGTCGCCATGGCAATCTCCGGCAAGGCCCAACGGGAGTTGAGATAGTCCGCCCGAAATTGAAAATTGAGGTCAATGCAGAAAAAATGGGGGACAGGAAGAAGGAAGGAGACGATGGCAAGAAACCTAAATCAGATTGGCCCCAAATCAAACCAAAGTCTAATCTCAAGATTTCTCGTCTCAAAGACAACGATCTCTTCACTGTAATTCCTTTTCTCTCCCTTCCGATTTTTTCCTAGGGTTCTCTATAATTATGTTCTAATTTGTTGATTGATTGAAATCTGTACTGTTTAAGTATTTCATAATTGTCATCGCTTTTAACATTTTCGATTTCGTTTGATTGCTGTAACATTAATTTTCTGGATGTGAATTTAATAACTTCAAAAAAATATGGAGATTGAGGGAATATTATAATTGAATTTGGCGCTAAATTAGCTCAAAGCTTGTAAAGTATATGAGCTCCAGTTCAATTTCTTGGTTTGGATTCTATGCTCCACTTCAATCGTCCTGGCTACTGCTTTGCAATTTTTTTGCATACAATTTGGAAAAAGGAACTTTTTCATCCCTCAACTAGTTTAAGTTTTACCTTTTCGTACTTAAACCAATTTTTTTTACCTTTTCATCCTTAATCTATCATTTCTAGGATTATGTCATCCTTTCGTCACTCTTTCATTCAAAATTTCGTTAAACTCATGAGTTGGCACCATTACATCACCTTCTGCCCTACGTGAAGCTGACTGGGCAACTAAAACAATGGTAAGAAAATTTCAATAAATAAAGGGAGGAAAGTGTAAATTCCGAGAAAATTATTTATTTTTAAAGAGAGAAAATTGTTCAAATAAATTATAAAAATACCACCAACCATCTAATTTATTATTTATTTGTTAATAATAAAATAATAAAATAATAAATGATAATATTAATATTTTAAATTTTATTTATAATTTATTTATTTCTCACTAATTTTTTAAAGACTTACTATTTTATTGTATATCATTTTATCATTTTATGAACATTTTTTTAATTTTCAATTTCCCTTTATTCCTTCAACTCCAAGCACCTTTAGAAAACCACCATTACTACCACCACCATCACCACCATTATCAACAACAAATCAAACACACCATCGTCAACATCCTTAATACCAATACCAACAACAACCACAACACATCAAAAATCACAAATAAAACTCAAATTCAATCCAGATCTGAACATAGAAAGAGAAAGAAAAATGAACAGATCTGATTTCAAAATTTCAGAGCTAAAGAGAGACCGGGGAGACGCCAAATTGGAGGTAGCCATCCAATCAATCGACGCCGACGAGCAAGACATGGACATAGGCGGTCGGAGTAGGAGAAAGGGGCACCGGTGTCGGTGCCGGAAGAGGGAAACTGGTGGGTAGGCAGAGTGGAGGGAGTCATCGGAAGAGGGGAGGCTGTTGGGGTGAGGGTGGGAGTCGGGGTTGTGCTAGGGAAGAGAGAGTGTTGGGTGAAGAGGGAGGGTGGGGAGAAGAGGAAGAGACGGCTGATGTAGGGAGGTGTTCTTCTTCTTCATTTTGCCTTGGTGACTAAGAGTGTGAGAGGAAAGAGAAGAGGAGAAGTGGGTTTAATTTAAAATGTTTTACTTTGCCCCTTTTACAATCATTATAATAATATTTAGGGTTTAAAGTTTAGTATTTTACATTTTAACCCTTAATACTTCCAAATAAGTAACAAATCATGCCAACTAAGCCCAAAAATGCCACATCAATATTCCATATCAGCAGGTTAATGGGGTTTTGGATGACAGACTAATGGGAGGATGACATAATCCTAGAAAATGATAGGTTGAGGACGAAAAGGTAAAAAAAATGGTTTAAGGACGAAAAGGTAAAACTTAAACTAGTTCAGGGACGAAAAAGGTACTTTTCTCCATACAATTCATATTGTGGAAGTTGAGAGAGTTGGCAATTATGTAGGAGATTTACAATTCTTCTCTTTTCTACTGGAATAAGATTTATGAGATTGAATTGTGTGAGAACATCCGTGTGCCTTGTAGGATTATGAGCATATAGTTAATATGCAATGTTGTGGAGGTTGAGCGGAACATTATAAATTGATCATTTCACTTTGAGAGGGTGATTTTCTGTTGGCTGATTGCGTCATGGGGACAAGATGAACACAAGTTGGTAGATGAAGTATAAGGTTTAGAAGAACTCAGTGGCATGGCCAATTGCTTAATGATTATCTTTGTGTTGGAGCGCAAAAAACGTGGCTTAATTTTTCTTCCTGTCAGCTTCTTTAGCAAACACGGGCCCACAACCACACTTTCAGATTTGAGGTTGTGTATAAGATCCCCTTGAAATATTTATTTTTTGTCCTTGAGGTCACTGCAAGTTAAAGGAGCTCTCACCGTGGAACATATATAATATAAGTTCCTAGTGGGGGATTCGGATGTTCTACTTGATTACCTCAAAATGAGTAATGAGTTGGGATTTTGGCACATGCCATTTCAGGGAAGGCAGATCAATTTTTATCAAGAAGATGAACTTAATTATGGGATTAGGACCTTTTGCATATACAAACCTTCCTTTAGCAAATACAACAATATAGATCTTCCAGAAAACACGAGTTATTTTGACATTACTTCTCTCGTCTCACTATTAAAATGTCGCTAATGGATGACATTCGGCTCAATGTAGAAATATATCATTCACTCATGCATCATCCTACATTCATGGTTATTGGTTGTCATTGTTCCTCCTCTGTTTAAGGTTTTCAGGTACATAATTATTTCACGTCTGCCGAATCAAAGGCATTCGTTAAAGCTGCGGAATCCATTGGGTTTGTCCACCAAGGGAGTCGTGGCCCAACTTATGGTGAAGCCTTTAGAGACAATGATCGGATTGCTGTAACTGATCCTGTTCTGGCGGATACAATATGGGAATCTGGACTTAACAAATTATTGTCTGATTTAAGTATTCGAGGCAAAGTTGCTGTTGGATTAAATCCAAATATTAGACTTTACAGGTAGTGATATTTTCCTGTCTTGGTAAATGAAAAAGTTGGGTTAATTTTAATGCAATAAGTTGATCGATGTAGGTACAAGGCTGGTCAACGTTTTGGACGGCACATTGATGAAAGTGTTGATCTTGGAGAAGGAAGGCGGACACATTATACCTTGTTGATATACCTTAGTGGTGGTAGTGGCAAACAAACTAAATCGAAAAATGAAATTAACAACCCACAGGGTTCTCCTGCTGAGCTTCTAGTTGGAGGTGAAACCGTCTTTTATGGTCCAAGAAATAATATTGTAGCCGAGGTGCTTCTCTCTCTCCCTCTCTCTCTCTCCCTCTCCCTCTCTCTAAGTATTTATAACACACACACACACACACATCCATGCACATACATGCAGTCACACACGCACACACGGACAAACAAAGTGGGTCTATGTTATTATTTTTTCTTCTTACATTACACATCCAATAGTAGCCTTACAGTTTATTGATAGAAATGGTTTGCCTTCTATAGGTTCCTCCTACAGAAGGAATGGCCCTCCTTCACATTCATGGGGCTAAGTGTATGCTGCATGAAGCGCGGAATGTAACAAAGGGTATCAAGTATATTTTGCGATCTGATGTAGCTTTTGCTTGATGAGAGCCAAACAGTATTAAAGAATATTTTGTACGTTGCTGCTTTAAGCCACTCTTCCTTCTATATTTTCATCTCATGTTTATCACTATTTACTCATATTTAAATTGCTTGCAGATTTTCTTCCAGAGAATTCTGGTTCTTTCACAATTTTGTGTTGTTGACCATTAGTTTTACTACCTTAAGCATTATAGATTATTATTTTCTCTAGAACCCTTGGGATGGAACTTAAACGAGTAATTCTGACTTACAATATCGGTTTAAATTGGGGAATTTGCCCCATAAGTTCCTTTTGGAACAAATCACTTCCCACTAAGTTCCTCATTGTATTAAAATGCCCCATAAGTTCTCATGTTGTATTATGTATAATACAACATTTAGTTATGCAGTAGTTTAAAATCATAATACTGCATCCGCACCACCGCCTCCGCCACAGCCCAGCTCCGCCGCCGTCGCCACAGCCCAGCTCCGCCGCCGTCTGCTATCGCCGCATCCCGGATTCCGGTCAATTTTCGCCGAAATTCGGCTGCCGGTCGCCGGAGGTCGGAATCTGGTCGCCGGTCCATGGGCTTCGAACTCCGGTCACCGGCGGCCGCCGGAATGCAGTATTATGGCCTTAATTGTTGTTGTATTTTTGAAACATAATACAACATCATAATACAACATCATAAAGGAACTTATTGAACATAAATTTTAAAAAAAGGAACTTATGGAGCAATGAACCTTTAAATTGTCTTGGCAAGTGTTGGTCTAACTTGCATTGCTGAAATAATCTTTCCCCTAACTGTGAAATTACATAAACTATCCTTATCAGTTATAAGTGTGTTATTACACGAAAGCCATTTGTTACGTAACATATACTCCCTCCATACCAAAATGATCTGCCTACTCTTTTGACGTTATTATGAATGAATTTTGAGCAATAACTATAAGCAGATTTAATTATAATAATGTAAATCTAAAACTTGAATTTGATACACCATCAGCAATATTATAAATAACAAATTTTACATTTTCAATAGGATGATTAAATCAACCTAAAATAATTGCTCAAAGTTTATTAGTGGTAGTGACAAAAAAAATTGCTCAAAGTTTATTAGTGGTAATGACAAGAAAAATGGAAAGATCATTCTGGGACAGGGAGTAGCTATGTATGTATATTACAGTAACTCAACTCAGCTCAATTAACTCAACTGGCTTGCTTAGTTCACAACTCTGCATTTTACTCTCACTTCTCCATTCTCAATAACTCCAACATTCCCAAGTTTCACCATTGAAGCTGCAAATTCTTTGAAGAACAGCTTTTCATCTCTAGCAAACGACTCCACAATCCATCGAGTCCTATAATCATCATACAGACTTTGGTCCGAACCAAACAAGCCTTTTCCCACAGTAATCCGTCTATAATAGTCATTATCAAAGATTGAGGAAGTCGAATCTAGGAAATCTCCTGCATTGTTATCCTTCTTGCTTGGTTTAGGGCATTTCTTCTTCAAGTCTTCAACAAACTCATTGTTCAATCTCGGGTCAGAATCATGAACAGAGCTGAAATTCCGTAGCCTGGCTGAGAAAGAAGAACAATGTGAAAAACCTAAAGTATGTCCACCAGAAAGTGCAACCAAATCTTTCACCCCTAAACCCCTTTGAGCAAAGCTCTGAATAAGCTGTGTAGAGTTTAAAAATGGAGCTGGTAAGTTTACTGTTTCATTGGCTCTTGAAACCCTTCCATCTTTCCTTCCTTTAAGAACATGCCACCATGGACCTCTAGACTGAAAAAAAACACACACACACACATACACAAATAGTGGGTGTCAATAGAAAGAAAATTAATACTACCTTTGTCCCAAAATGAATGACCAATTTATTTCAAAATTTGCTCTTGATCAAGAGCAAATTTTGAAAATTTTGGTCATTCATTTTTGGATTCATTTTGGGATGGAGGGAGTAGTATTTTTCTTACGTTAGCACAAGTAAGCCATGCACGAGCGTTTTAGTTCAAGAAACACTTACCATGGCTACCACATCTCTTGCTGCAACTGCAAGTAAATCAGCACAAGACACAGTATGAGGGCACGCCTTTTCTAGCTTAGCTTTTGCATCATCAATCACGTAAAACGATCGCACTGATATATTAGGCGGTCCATCTTTCTCAGCTTGGTTTCCAGCAGTCGAGTCTATCAGAACTGATGCATCACATCCCTGCATATATTCATTAAAATATATTAATAACACGCACATATAATGTGTGTGTATGTGTATGTATATCAGTATATGTATATATATACGTGCGCACACGTAGGGAGAGAAAGTAAGGGGATGTGTAGGCACCCTTATGAAACAATCATGGAAGAACATTCTTAGGAGACGGGCAGGAACTTTAGGGTCATAAATAGTGGCATTGCGAATTGTTTCAAAGATAATATTTTCAGCTTGTGGGCATGTTTGATCATAATAATGGGGATCGAGTGCAGTGGTAGACATGGAAATCGTGGCAAAAAGAAACAGAGCTACCCAGACGCCACCCATTTTGCTACCTCTTTAGGTTAAACAAAGAAGTAGGTTTAGCTAGAAGGAGATGATGGAAGTAAGATTTTAGTAATGCAAGTATATATAGTGTTTATTTTAGCATAAAAAACATTTTAAAATTAAAATATACTCCCTCCGTCCCTAAAAGATTATCCTGTTGTACATTTTGCAATTATTAAGGAAGAGTTTTACCTTCTTGTACCTTAGTAGATTTGCACTAACATTCATGCCTAAGTTTAGAAATGAGACCTACTTTTTGGGACAAGTCAAAATGACAAATGAGACAATCTTTCTGGGACGGAGAGAGTATGTATATATGCATCTAAAATAAAATTGTATTGTACTTTAAAGCTACTCTATTGAAATTATTTAACAAAAATGAAAAGAAAATGAAAGGAGAAGCAGCTTTTGATGTGCTTTGAAACCAAGTATTTCCACCTAGAGGTCTTATCAACCATAAGGTATAAGCAACTTTTGTAAAAAAAAAAAGGAAAGTAAATTAAAAGGGTGTTTATATATGTAAGGTACAAGACATATGTGGCAGTACCTTTGGGGGATTATGATTATGATGTTATAATACGTTAAGTGCATGGACCATACATAGTTTAGATAATGAAAATGTAAATAGTGGGTTGTTGGAAGCACTGTGCTTGAATGACATGTCATTAGTATTGATGATTATGAATGGATGCTTCTTATGTAGTGTCTCTATTTCAATAATTTTAGCAATGATTATTGTTTATGTATACATTATACTTGTGTATATCATTATGTCACTAAGAGATCATTTGGTAGGATGATAGGATTAATATGTATTAATATTTAGGAGAAGATGATACTAATAATCCTAGTTTAGGAAGAAGATGGCATTTGATAGGAATGAGATTAACATGCCCATATTATATTTAATACAAATAACACTATTTATTTTCCAACTATATCCCTAACTTGCTTTAAAATAATTTGATTCTTCAAAGCGCATAAGATTTGACGAATTTGGCATTGAGTCTTTGATGATATAAGTGATTTTGCACACTGAGCTTTGACATTTACCAATCAGTGAGGAACTTTGCCAGGAGCTATAATAAAAATTTAGGTAGGTTTATGTGGTTATCTTGAATTTTATACTGAATGAAAGACTATTGATTTTATGGTGTATAGGTGTCCCAATAGACAAAGATAGAAGTTGGAACATGAAGTTGAGACGTTTCTTTCATTGATGAAGAAGAACAAGAACTCAACATTTCATAGATGAAGAAGAACAAGAACTCAACAAAGAGAGAGAGAGAGAGATTAAGAACGCAATGGATGTTAGGGTTCAATAAGAAAAGGCATAATCGAGATAAATCTTGTCAAATTATCCAGTTTGATAGGATAAATAATACCACCATTTAGCCATGATTATTAGTGAAGGGATAAAGTCCTTATCACATTGTTTCGGATAATTAATACTAGTGTCATATTATCAATCAAATACATGATAATTATTTTTAGTTATCCCGATCATTGTTATCCGACGCATATACTGACTACCAAACGGCCCCAAAGTGTAATTCTTTGTACCAAAATGAATGCCATGGAAAAAACCGCCCCTAAATATTTTTTTCAATAGTTGTTTTATACTCGCCAACCTAATGTCTAGTAAGTCAATAACAAGTATATTTATGTGTTTTTGACATTGAATTATTAAAGAGTGAACATTTTAAAAATGTCCCTCAAAAACAATTTTGGACATTCATTTAAGAACGAGGGAGTAATAATTATTGCATAATACTATCACCTCTTAGTCTAAAATTCTTTACTTCTTTCGTGTCAAAATGAAAATTTAAATTTGCTCGAAAGAAGAATAAATTTGAACATTCATTTTTCTAAACATTCATTTTGAAGCGGAGGTAGTCGTAAATAAAGCTATTTCTTGAAGAGAAGGAAAGTATGGACCTAGTGTATGAGCTTGCTTTCAAATGTGCCTCTTTGGGGAATGGTGTGGTGAATGTAGTTTGTTGGTGTGTAACTAACTATTGAGTCTTGAAGCAATATTACAGTTTGGTACCATATCACAAAAAAAATTTGGAATTGTACGTAAATTCTGTACTGCATTTTTATTTCTCAAAATTACCTACCTTCCTAACATAATTCTTAACTTTTATTAAAATGAAAGACTCTTGTTTTGTCCCTTCCGAAATGATAGTCCAAAACATTTTGCCATAACTTTGATGGAACTTTATTAATTTATACTCCCTTCGTTCCATACTTAGGTGCACACTTGGTGTTTTGTACGTAAATTAAGGAGGGAGTATTATATTGAAAGTATTGTGAGTGTGAAAATAAAATAGGAAAGAGAATGAGTGGAGGGAATAGTAAAGATTCTTTTCCATTTTAGAAAATATGCACATAAGTATGAGACAGAGTATTAAATTATTGGTCAAAGTTAACTGTCATATTTTATTATTATTTATTATTTCAGTATTATTTAAAATTTTATTATTATTTATTCTAAGACCGAAGGAGAGAGCGTAATCAAATTTAGGATATAGGGTGGCATGTGACCACAATATCTAACAGCATCTCTGTTGGCTGCTCATGGTGCATAATGCAAAACGGATTTTATATATATATACTCCCTCCGTTCCACGTGAATGAAAACTTATTTCTATTTTAATCCGTTCCACGTAAATGCAAACTTTTCAAAATGGCAAAGAATATTCACTATTCCACCCACTAATTCTCTCTCCTACTTCACTTTTACACTCACAACATTCTCTCTCCTCACTATTCCTCCCACTCATTCTCTCTCCTATTTAATTTTTCATACTCACAACATTTAACTTTTTCTCTTTCTTACATCACTTTTCCTTAATTCTCACACCCAAAAAGTTAGTTTAACATCGCGTGGGACGGAGGGAGTATATATACTCCTCCGTCTCGTGTTGCCGCCATTTTTAGGGGTGGCACGCAAATTAAGGAAAAGTGTGGAAAGAAAAATGTTGTGAGTGTAATTTGAAAATAGGAGAGAGAATTAGTGGAGGAAATAAATTAATTTAAAAGCTGTTGTGAGTGTAGAGGAGAGAGAATTAGTGGAGGAAATAGTGGATGGGTAATAGAATATTAATAAAATATTTCCTTTTTAGGGAAGGGTGACGCTTTAAACGGGACACCCTTTTGGATAAAAAGTGACGCTTCGGATGGGACGAAAGGAGTATATATATATATGGCAAAAATCATATTTTCGTAACTAAATTTTAGCTTTTTTAGATATTCTCATTGAATTATTATTTTTCAAAATGTTCTCACTGAACTTTCACAATTTTAAAAATGTGCTCACTCCATTAATATTTTCACTAAAAATCTAAAGAAATTTAGTCATGCGACTTAACGTGAATAGTGTTCGTTAATTTTTCAACCAATATGTTAACATTTTTGACATGTATGATGAAAACTACATTTTTTTAAATGTAAAATGTTATTAGCACATAGTTTATAAGAAATATTACGAATTAATTCCCCCAATAAACAATTTATCATAGATCGTATTTAACAAAACTAGTCATATGAGATTACGTGGCTAAATTTCGTTAAATTTTAAGCGAATTTATTGACGTGATGGGCACATTTTGAAAAATGTAAAATTTCAGTGAGAACATTTTGAAAATAAATAGTTCATTGAGAAGATTTTGAAAAATGATACTCCCTCCGTCCCAATAAGAGGTGCCCAAATTTTTTTGTGCACGCAAATTAATAAAATGAGGGGGAAGTAAAAATGTTGTGAGTGTAATTTGAAAATAGGAGAGAGAATGAGTGGAGGGAATAGTAAATTATAATAGTGTTGTGAGTATTAAAATAATGTAGGAGAGAGAATGAGTGGAGGGAATAGTAAAGATTCTTTTGCCAAAAAAGGAAAGTGGAAGCTATTAACGGACATCCAAAATGGCAAAATGGGAAGCTACTATTGGGACGGAGGGAGTATATTTTAGTGATGAAAATATGACTTTTGTATATACTCCCTCCGTCCCACACCAATTGATACTTATTTCCTTTTTGGTCCGTCTCACACCAATTGATACTTATCCAAAATGGAAATGAATCTTCACTATTTACCCCATTCATTCTCTCTCCTATTTTACTTTTTCACTCACAACATTCTCTCTCCTAACTATTCCTCCCACTCATTCTCTCTCCTATTTTACTTTTACACTCACAACATTCTCTCTCCACTTTTTCTCTCTCTTACCTTTCCTTAATCCGCGTGCCCATTTTTTTGGTATCAAATGGTGTGGGACGGAGGGAGTATATATTTTTCCTAACAAGCTACTCCCTCCGTCCCACTTCAAGGTTTCATGGGTGGGTTTACACGCTTCTTAAGAAAAGTTTTAAAAAATGAATAAAGAATTGTAAGTGGGTAGAAAAATAGAAGAAATGTAAAAGTTAAAAACTTAATCTTTCCCTCTCTTTTTTATTCCACTAACCCAAAATAATTAAAAGTACATAAAGTCCAACCAGTTTCACAAACAACACTTTCAGTTTCACAAACAATACTTTCCAGTTTCACCTTCACTTGTACAACGGGGGGAAAAAATGCAAATTTCAAATTCCCTCTTTTTTAAAAAAACCACCAGGAGTATATACTTTCAGTTTCTTTCGATATATGAAAGGAATAGTAACTCCATAGTTCACTAAAGACACAAGTTTACTGAAGACACCAAGTTCAACAAGTTCAACCATTTTTTTACAGTTTCTACATACACTAAAGCAAGGCATAGTTCAGCCACTTTTTTACAATTTCAAATGAGAACCAAAAATTTAACCATTCAAGAAAAGCAGTGCATTGCTGAGTTCTTGCTTCAAAATCACAAAGATGGGCAAATTGTCAAAGGTGCACTAGCTGAAGCTTCAAACAAGTGGGAAGTTAGCAAAAAGTCAATGAATCGAATTTGGACTACTGCAAAACAACAAAAGGCAGCTAGATTACCACTCAATTTAAAGTCAAAAAAGTTTGGAAGACAAGGGCCTAAGCAATTGAAAATCGACGAGGCAAAAGTGATGGCAATACCACTTAAATCAATGTGCACAATAAGGAGACTAGCTCAAAATCTTGGTGTGTGCAAAACTACAGTTGAAAGATCGATATCTAAAGGAGTTATAAGAAGTCACACAAATGCAATCCATCCGGAACTCACGAAAGTAAACAAACTACAGAGGTTATAGTTCTCAGTTTCAAAGTTAATACATGACAACTTGCTCAATTTAACTAAATTTAAGGACATGCATTGCGATGTGCACATAGATGAAAAATGAGTTTATCTCTCACAAGTTAGTTAGAGATATTACATGCTACCAAATGAAAGAGATCCATATAGAACATGCAAGTCAAAAAAATTCATTCCAAAAATAATGTTCATGTGTGCAGTGGCTAGGTCATTATTTGGGAGCAATGGGGAGATTATATTTGATGGAAAAATTGGAATTTTTCCTTTTACCTTCAAGGAGCCCGCAAAAAAGAATAGCAAAAATAGACCAAAAGGAACCATAATGACTAAATCTATTGAGTCAATTACCAAAGCAGTGATCAAAGATACCATAATCAATAAAATCATACCATCAATCAAACAACTTTGGCCACCTTTTGCAAGTAAGAATATCATAATACAACAAGACAATGCAAAACCACATATTAGCGATGATGATCCAGATTTTAGGGCAGCAGCTTCCTCTGATGGATGTGGTTTTACCCATCCAAAAGATATATTTTCTAGCTTATTTGATGCTCGAAACCTTGAGAATTTAATGTATTTTCTAGTGTTTTGAAAGTACAGGGGTTGAAATGCAATTATTGAGAAAATGGAGGATTGGAGCGTACTTTGGAAGCTTTTGGGATCAAATTGTAATTTTGGAAAATTTGGGACTAAACGGAAATTACGAAGTTCAAGGACCAAAGTGGAAATATTGGAAATTAAGGGACTAAATTGGAAATATGGAATTTTTGGACGAATTTAATTTATAAAAATTCGTGGGATTAAATGAAAAATAAAATCCTAAAGAGCGAAGTGCAAATGAATTTTTTATAGTGGTCAAAATGCGACGGCAAAATTGTGGAACGAAACGAATATATAAATGGTACTAAAAATCACACCAAGGCTGGCCGAGGCAATGCAGGACTCAAGGCAACACTGCTGGCCGGACAAGGCCTGCAGATTGGGGCCAAGGCACCAGGAAATTGGGCCAAGCAGGAAGCATTTGGGGCCAAAGGAAGAAAATGGAAATTCCAGGCAGGTGCACGCCCGGTTACTTTGTGCGCACGCCTGAAAGCTTACAGATTGAAAGTAGGCGTACACCCGGTCTCAGTGGGCGCGCGCCCGGTACGTACGGACAGATGCAGCCAGTTTCCTTATTTTGGAAGGATTCTAAAGATTTTCCACAGATTTGCACAGAATCAGCCACGGATTTCGAGAGATCTTCTATTTTGACTAGGATTTTGACCCTAATTTGTTTCCAAAAAGGATTTCCACCTCCCTCCTCCTATATAAACAACCCTAGACTAGTTTTGTATCATCTTTTATCTTTTCTTTTGGGATCTTTGGATCTTTTGATTTTTATCATTCTCTTTTTATATTTTTAGTTTAGGTTTTATTTATTTTTGAAGATGAAAGAACAAGGTTTTGCTTTATTTATTTTAATGGCCATTCAAGGCTAATTTATTTTATTCATGGATTGAGGTGAGTAACAATTTGATCTTTATGCTAAGGTTTTAATTCTTTCTATTTCTTTTTCGTTCTTGTTCTTCTCAACGGTTTTAATTATTGTCTTGAGATCAATTGTATTGACCTTGCGGAATATACTTTTGACCTCTTGAATTTATTTGGGTATAAATTATTGCACTTGCGTGGATGATTTATAATTTGACCATTGTTGAGAAGAATAGATTCAATTGAGGACCTTGCGGAAATCAAACGAATCTAGGTTCCATTGTTCTTAAGTTTTTAATTGAATTCTTGAATGTTTATATTGACCTTGCGGAAAATATGAACAAGATAGAGTTATTAGGGTTCTAATGTTCTTATTGACCTTGCGGAATATATTAACATCTTAACCCTAGGTTTTTGTGAACGAACCCAAGAATGAGATTGAATCCTTTTCACATGAAATAAAAAGCATAAAGTGATAATTGTTATGATCCCCAATCCATGAATCCCCTTGTCTCTTATTATCTTTAATTTATTTATTTTGCTTTCTTAGTTTTATAATTCAATCAAATAAAAAAAAACCTTTTTCCCTTTTGTTTCGTTTACACTAATTAAATCAACTTGTTAAAGCACACGAGTCTCTGTGGTTCGACCCTTACTTTTGTACGTTGCTACTTCGGTGATTTGTACACTTGCAAGGTTTTTATTACATAGTGGAATTTTCTCCATCAAGTTTTTGGCGCCGTTGCCGGGGACTTGTTGTGATTTTTAACAAGTTTATTTAATCGGTGCATGTTTGGTCGCCGGTCATTGGATCCTAACTTGGTTCATTTGAACGACGAGATAAACAAAGTTGAGAGAGGCATTCCCTCTACTCAAGTGTTTGAAACTGATTCTGAAACTTCTGTCACCGAGACAGAGGTAACTTTGAGTGAATTAGAAACTTCTTCCACCGAGGAAGAGGAATTTGTATTTGATATGGCTTTGCAAGCACCTACTATGGATGCCTTCTCTAGGCCGCGGGTGGACACATCTGTGTCATGCATTGTGTTGACTGATGCAACAAAAAGTTATGAGGTAAAAGGCCATCTGTTTAACATGATTCCTCAGTTTCATGGCCTCGCCTCTGAAGATTCTTTGAATTTCTTGAGGGAGTATATGATGATTGTGTCGAGTTTTCCATTGAGAGACGGTGTGACTGATGAGCACTTAAGATTGAAATGTTTTCCCTTTGCTTTGAGGGATAATGCTAAGAAGTGGCTCATGCTGCTCCCACCTAGGAGCATTAATACTTGGGATGAATTACATGATATATTTTTGAGAAAATACTTTCCACATGCTACGTTAGCCACTTTTAGACAGAAAATTATAGGGTTCACACAGGACTCTTATGAGGCATTTCATGAAGCATGGGACAGATTTAAAATGCTTTTGGTGCAATGTCCCCACCATAATTTTCCTTTGCCTTTATTGCATCAAACTTTCTATGGGGGGTTGACACAAGCCGATCAGGCTATGGTGGATAACGCAGCCGGAGGCTCTTTAGGGGCCAAAACTGCGGATGAGACCCAAGATCTTTTTGAGAGATTAGCATCTAATTCGCAACAAAAGGGGTCAAGGGGTAAAACAAATAGTGTGAATTGAATAGGGTTGAGTGATGAGATTTCAAAACAAATTGCGCTTCTTAATCAAAAATTTGATAAGTTGGCCATGAGTAGTACTTTCAATTCTGCTTCCAATGTGTCATCTGTTGGTAATGTAATGCATGATAGTTGTGTAACTTGTGGTTCTAACACTCACTCTTATGAAGTTTGCCCCACCACTAGTCCCCATTTATATAATCATGAGCAGGTGCAGACGATGCAGTCATATATGCAAAGGTTCCCACCAAGCAACAATCAGTACGGGAATGCATACAATCTAGGAGGGCAAGCAGGACCGAGACATCCCAACCTGTCATGGGGTGGAACTCAACCGAATAAAACTCTCCATCCCCAACCACCACCTCAGGGGCCCTTTGAGAGGAATAGAGAGCCTTGGGAAGAGCCCATGATGCAGTTGAAAATGGAGCAACAACAAGATAAGATGGAACAACAAAGAAGCCTTCGTAAATCATGAGGCCGCCATGCAGGTTACGCACCCAAATTGGACAGTTGGTGGAAGCGGTACAAGGCCAAAGACAAGAAAATTTTCAAAATCCACCAGAGCAAGCCAAGTCTATTGTGACTATTTGGGATGAAAGTGATGAGATTGAGGAGGTATTTCTTTCTTCACTTGATAATTTTGAATGTGATAATATTGATAATGTTAGTGAGGAAGAGGATGAGATTGGGGAGGTTTAAGATGTATTTTCTGCATTAAATTTAGAAACCCCTCCTCCCAATGTTGAAAAACCACACCCCGTAGGTGTGGAGTTTGAAAAGATTAAACATGTTCAAAAAGACCCCGGGTGTTTCACTATCCCAATTTCTTTAGGGGGTCAAAATTTTAAAGGTTTGTTGGATCTTGGGGCAAGTGTTAATGTGATGCCCTTTCATGTTTTTAGAAGTTTGGAGGCATGTGAGTTGAAACCACCCATGAGAGACTTGCAATTGGCGGATCTCTCAATCAAAAGACCTTTAGGGGTTATTGAAGGGGTGTTGGTTAAAATCGATAAAATCATTATCCCTATTGACTTTTATGTGATGTGTATGGAGGGATCAAGTGAGGAACAACTGAAAACTCCCATTCTGCTTGGGAGGCCATTTATGTTTGACACTAAGGCCACCATTGATGTGTGTCAAGGGGTTGTGTCCTTGAGAGGTATGGGGGAGGAATGTAAATTTTGTATGCTTAAAAATGATAAGAAACCCTCCCCCACGGATGGTTTTGTAGGAGCCATAACCGATTTTCCAATTGTCAAATATGATGTGAATGGATGTGAGAAAAGTGGGGATAATGCGGACGTGTGCCCCTTGGATAGTAACATTAAAGCCGACCAATACTCTAGGAGCAACGGGTCGTATCACTCCCCACACGACTCCCATAAAGAGTCGATTTCATCACATCTACCACAAGGGCATTCAAAACTTAAAGTTAGAGAGGAGAGTTATTTGCTTGATTTATCTGAGACTATTTTTGCTAATATTTTTGCTCAAGATAACCTCTTTGATCTTGTTGAGGAAGATGTTCCGCAGGTGAAGGAACAAACTAAGTTTGGGGGCAAGAGCCCCAACAAAAAGAAAAGAAAAAGGGTGAAGCATAAAGCACCCAAAGTTTCGTGGGCTCCACCTGAATTAATTAAGAAAGGGACCTACGCATGGAAGGAAGTGGGCGTTTGTGCCCGAGAAAATCAAAGGTGGTCAAAGGGCCGAAAAGCAAAGGCCAAATCCATTGAGGCCAATCTCAACCCCAAGTAAGTGGGGCAACGGTCGGGCTAACGACCTTAACCAAATGCGCTAATTGGGAGGCAACCCAAGTAGGTACGTTTTATTTGCTTTATTTATTTGTTTTGTTGTGTCATATCGTCCTTTGAACCCGAAACATATTTTTGTTCTCTTTGCTATGAGGACATAGCATGTTTTGAGTTTGGGGGTAGATATCTCTCCGAGTTTGTGGGTTTATAGGGGAGTGTATATAGTGTCACCCTCCAAAAAAAATAGAAAAATTTAAAAATTTTGTTCTCATTATATGTTTGGAAGTTGGCCAATGTCCGTGATGATTTGAGAGTTTTTTTATTGAATTTTGCTAGTTTGTGCCAATTTGAATATGTTAATTAGAATTGCATTAATACATGTAAAACACAATTGCACCACCATTCACTTCCATTATTTCTTCTTGATCATTGTTATCAATTTAGGAGACCTTTATAGGATCACTTTGACATTCTCGGGGTCCCTAGAACATGTTTGCATGACTGTCAATAACACATCAATTAGGCTATTCGAAAAGTGATATGTGGCTATTTTCTTTGAACCCTATTTGTGAGCCTTTAACTTTCTCGTCACTCATACAAAATTTTCCGCTAGAACCCCTTTTGAGCTTGAAAAAGAATGGAATCTCTCACAAAGTGGGAGGTTATTTTAGACCACCATTCGCCTTCTTTTGTACCCTCATTATCCTACCCTTTTAACTTATACACTATTTTCTTACCTTTCCAAGAAAGTGAAACTAGGGAATGAATGGGAATTTTTGGGTGAAGTTTGGAAAATCAAAGGGTTGAGTGGAAAGTGGTCATAAAAAGAAAGAAAAGGGGCATGTTATGTAATGAAAAGAAAAGCCGAGCCCTCTCTAATGTTGAAGTGGAAAGCGATCAAAAAGAAAGAAAGGTGATCAAGCCCAAGTTTGAAAGTATACAAAATTATAAGTTTGAGGGTTAAATCAATGGGTTGGCTTGGAGCGGAGTGATAATTTCAATGTGAGGATGTATGATGAAGACTTTCTAGTTTCACTTGCTTGACTTCGTATGTCCTTATCTTCATTTGTAACCGTGAACCTAGCCCGCGTTTATCGCGATACATTACAAACCATAAAAGTCATATTTGATCCCTAAAGAGTAGTCGGGTTGACAGTTTTGTTTAAATATGCATATGAGTGTCCCTTGTGCAGAAATTTCATTTTAGTATCATTGATTTAGAGCATGTGGTTAGTGACCCTATAAAATATCTTACTTTGGTGACAATGATCTCCCATATTTCATTCATCATTCAGGCCGAGGTGGAAAATTGTGGGTTAGATGCATTAATGTAATTGTAATTGCATATTCTTATTGGCACTTGTTTAGCATATTTTGTGAGAATCTGAGACTTGTTTGGCCGGCAACCTTGTATGAAGTGAGAACATATCAAAAAATATTTTCTGTTGATTGTTTTTATTTGTTAGGGTAATTTTGTTTTTGTTTATTTCTTTTGTTTTAGGGCAGCAGCTTCCTCGGATGGATTTAACATTATCCTAGCTCAGCAACTACCTAACTCCCCAAACCTTAATGTACTAGACTTGGGGTTTTTCAGGGCAATACAATCGCTGCAAACGGAAACAGCCTCTTACACCCTTGATGAACTACTAGTTGCAGTTCATGAGACTTTTCATAAACTAGATGCAAGTACTTTGAATAAAGTATTTTTGTCATTACAAAATTGCATGGTAGAGATTATGAAGATTTTTTGGAACAATGATTATAGTGGGCCTCATATGGGTAAAGATGCACTAGAGAGGCAATGACTACTTCCAAGTAATGTACCCGTAAATAGTGCAATGGTTAGAGACTGCATTGACTACCTACTACAACAACAACAAACAAATGATATCGAAGAGTTGATGACACAAATGGGCTACATAGATCAATGAAGACATGAGACAAGTGTGATGAAGACACCTTTTGAGGTAAACCATAAATGCTTTCACTTTTTGAGATGTAAATTTGTGAACACTTTACTTTTTGTAATTGTAAGTACTACACTTTTGGAGACAAAAGTTTGTCTTGGCCATTTGTGAACTGATGTAATGGCAGTTAAATGATGTAATGAACAACTATGAGTTGTATTTTGAGAATGTAAAGACTGATAACTATAAATTCCCTACTCAACAGCTTCTTCCTATGTACAAATAAACTCGTTAAGGAACAACATTACCATAAACAAAACAAAGAAGATAGTGTCAGCTTTTTTATCTTGTGAAAAAAAAGTGTGTACATTAGAGATTTATACTATAAATTCGCAATTGAATCAATAAAATTGGTTTCACAATATAAGATCACTGTCTTAATGAAGAAAATAATCTTTCTGTTTATACACATAAAGATAGATCAAAACATTCCAATTTTTTTGAAAACCAAGCTTCAAGCAACACCTCATATCTTACCATACCAGCAATTTCAAACAAAAATGAAACAAAGAAAGAAATAACCTTCGGGTACTTGAGAAGGCATTTTTTAACTTCATTAGTTGCCGGATAGAATGGATTCACGTCTGGATCGGGGCCAACAGTACAAGGAAGATGGCCATCATTTTCATCGTAGACCGATGCCCATAAGCTTTACCCCAGTCGGATATTGGACTCGATATCCCAAAATCAACGACATCCGGCTTGTTTTCAACCATCATCACAGAGTCATTGTCGGTGGGTTGTTCATCGGCAATGGAGGCGCCGTTGTCCATTGTCGCCGTTGAACTGAGAAGATGAGAGAGAACGGTGAGTTGGGGTTTTCGGGTGCCAAATCTTGGGGGAAGAATGAAGGGAGAAGAGAGAAAAGAAGATCCAAAGCACGGTGGGTTATTCATCGGCAATGGAGGCGCCGTTGTCCATTGCCGCCGTTGAACCGAGAAGATGAGAGAGAGAGCGATGAGTTGTAGTTTGAGAATGGGTTAGGGTTTTCTTTTGATGATGTTATATCTAGGGTCATTAGTGTTAGGTTATTAAGTTAATTGTGTTTAGGGGTTTAATTACCTTCAGTTAAGTCAGGAAATTAGTTTAATTGAATAAGTTAATGATTTGTTTTTTTGTAAATATGTTAAAATTATAAGGGTATAATGAATGTTTTTTTTTTTTTGTAAATATATGGAGATGATAAGGGTATAAATATATGAAAAACTTGCCATTTAAGAAAGGGAACCTTGAAGTGAGACGATCTAAAAAGGGAATGGTGAACCTAAGTGGGACGGAGGGAGTATTTTTTAAGGGATGGAAGGAGTAGTTTTTAAACTTGCAAATCAACAATCAAAATATCGAGCAATATGTTGCTGACACTAGAGAAATATGGTTTCTGTTCCAAAATGTAGGTTGTTTCAAAATGAATGTTTAAATTAAATGAATATTCAAATTTGTTGCTAATTAAATAAAAGAAAATTAGACAATGATTAGGAATGAATGTATTACTATTCACATTATAATCTCATAATTAGGAGTGTTTGGCTGGTGGTAAAGTGGGAAAATGGAATGCCCAATTTCATTCCCCCAAATTTTTTGGCATGTTTGGTTGAAGATTTTTTAAAATTTTCATTCCGTTGGATTGGTCAATTCCATCCAAGGAAGGAATTTGTCATTCCCTCCGTATACGGGAGGAATGGCCAATTCCTTTGGCAATGAAATTCAATTTGTTTTACCAAAATACCCCCAAATCCAAACCACCACTACCTCCTACCCACCCCCACCCAGCCCTGCCCTACCCCACCCCACCCCCATTCCCACCCTCACCAACCCCCCACCCCCCACCACCCCCACGAATTTTTTTTTAAAAGACCCCTACCTACCTCCCCCACCCCATGACCCCCACGAAAAAAAAAATAATTTTTTTAAAAGACACATGCCTACCCCCCATCCAAATTCTCGTCCCACCCCCCCCACCCCACTAAATTTTTATTTTTTTTTTAAAAGACTTCGCCTACCCTCCCATCCACTCGCCTCTACCCCCACCCCCCACCCCCACAAATTTTTTTTTAAAGATCCCCTGCCTACCCCACATTCGGCCCCTGCCTACCCCCCTAACCCCCCATGAAAGAAAATATTTTTTTACTCATTTTGCATTTGCCATTTTCACTGAAAGATTGTTCTATTTGCCATTTTCACTTGTCCCAAAAAGTTTGTCCTATTTTTAAACTTAGACATGAATGTTAGTGCAAATTTACTAAGGTACAAAAAGGTGAAGCTCTTCCTTAATAATTGCAAAATATACAACAGGACAATCTTTTAGAGACGGAGAAAGAAAGTATATAATAGTCAAGCCATAAGTGGTTATTACACATGAACAAATTTTGAATATAAACCCCCACATTCATATTCAAGATAAAAAAGGAGAACCTCGGGGCATAGCCGAGTGGTAAAAGGAGGGGGACATAAGATTTTGGAGACATGCAGCGTGGGTTAGTTGACATGTTCTCAAACCCTGTGTCTTTCGGACACATCCCGCGATTTACCTCCGCCAATCACTGAGAGGCCGGTGGTTTTAGTCCGGCGAAGCTGAGAACTTGGATATCAAAAAAAAAAAAAAGGATAAAAAAGAAGAAGCTGGAGCAGTCAATTAAGTATAAGTGGTGCTGCCACCCTGACTATCTCGGGCATATCCTGTGATTTACCTTTGACAGTTCACTGAGGGGCCGGCGGCTGATGGTTCAGGACTTAGACTACTAACAATGGTGAGTTGAAACACTGAATGAAATGGGTTTCATTTGAATGAATTGCTCCAATGGTGGAATGAAACATGGTTGAATGAAATGGCCAATTGAAAAGTTTCATCCGGGTTGAAACAATTGTTTTTGCTTTTTTTTTTTTTTTTTTTAAAGCTGTGCCATGTGTCATCGCCTTATTGATTTGTACTTTATCATTTTTTCACCCAATTATTTAAGCTTAATTATCTCATAATAAATGATTTAAAAATAAAAAGAAAAATTCACCAAAATTCATCATTTCTTTTTCCCTACAAATTGATATAAGTTTCATTTGATTTGGACACAAAAAAAAAACACTTAGTTTTCAATTTGGGCTGAATTATTACCTAGTAAATTGATTTTTTTAATTTTTTTTTCACCAAAATTCATCATTTTTTTTTTCCCTACAAATCGATATAAGTTTCATTTGATTTGGACACAAAAAAAAACACTTTGTTTTCAATTTGGGCTGAATTATTACCTAGTAAATTATTATTTTTTTAATTTTTTTTTTCACCAAAATTCATCATTTTTTTTCCCTACAAATCGATATAAGTTTCATTTGATTTGGACACAAAAAAAAAACACTTAGCTTTCAATTTGGGCTGAATTATTACCTAGTAAATTATTATTTTTTTTAATTTTTTTTTCACCAAAATTCATCATTTTTTTTTCCCTACAAATCGATATAAGTTTCATTTGATTTGGACACAAAAAAAAACACTTAGTTTTCAATTGGGGCTGAATTATTACCTAGTAAATTATTATTTTTTTTAATTTTTTTTTTCACCAAAATTCATCATTTTTTTCCCTACAAATCGATATAAGTTTCATTTGATTTGGACACAAAAAAACACTTAGCTTTCAATTTGGGCCGAATTATTACCTAGTAAATTATTATTTTTTTAATTTTTTTTTCACCAAAATTCATCATTTTTTTCCCTACAAATCGATATAAGTTTCATTTGATTTGGACACAAAAAAAAAACACTTAGCTTTCAATTTGGGCTGAATTATTACCTAGTAAATTATTATTTTTTTTAATTTTTTTTTCACCAAAATTCATCCATTTTTTTTCCCTACAAATCGATATAAGTTGATGCAATATTTTTTTAATTAAGTGTGAAATATTTTTTTAATTATAAATAATAATAATTATTATTTTACTAATCATAAAAATAAATAATATAAATGAAATAAAATAAAAGTAGTGGGGTATAGAATGATGAGTTGGAGGGAGTTGAAATTTAGTTTAAGTTAGCCATTGGAGTGGGGGTAAATGAAATGGGTAGATGAAATATTAGGTGGATGAGAAAAAGTGTAAAAAGTGTTAGATGAAATGGGGGAGTGGGATGAAACCACTGCATGGGTAATCTTGACTACCCACATGATAGGAGATGAAATGGGAGATGAAATCCCATTTCATCTACCCATTTCCTTGCAAATGGAGGTCGATCGCTTGGTTGAATGGATTAACGGGATGAAAACTTTCATCCCGTATGAAACCTTTTTTTTTTTTTTTTAAAAAAAATGGACACGTGTCTGCTTGGCATTGGAGGTGTATTAGGCGTGTGACTCACGCTCCCATTTGGCGCGTGACACGCCTTTTTTTTTTTTTTTTTTTTATTTTTCCGAATTTGCCACGTGTTGGCTTGGTATTGGTCCGTCCTTTTTTATTTTTTTCACCCAATTATTTAAACTCAATTATCTCATAATAAATGATTTAAAAATAAAAAAAAATTCACCAAGATTCATCATTTTTTTTTCCCTACAAATTGATATAAGTTTCATTTGATTTGGACACAAAAAAAAAACACTTAGTTTTCAATTTGGGCTGAATTATTACCTAGTAAATTGATTTTTTTAATTTTTTTTTTTCACCAAAATTCATCATTTTTTTCCCTACAAATCGATATAAGTTTCATTTGATTTGGACACGAAAAAAAAAACACTTTCAATTTTCAATTTGGGCTGAATTATTACCTAGTAAATTATTATTTTTTTTAATTTTTTTTTTTCACCAAAATTCATCATTTTTTTTTTCCCTACAAATCGATATAAGTTTCATTTGATTTGGACACAAAAAAAAAAAACACTTTCTTAATTTTCAATTTGGGCTGAATTATTACCTAGTAAATTGATTTTTTTTTAATTTTTTTTTTTTCACCAAAATTCATCATTTTTTTCCCTACAAATCGATATAAGTTTCATTTGATTTGGACACAAAAAAACACTTAGCTTTCAATTGGGGCTGAATTATACCTAGTAAATTATTTTTTTTTTTTAATTTTTTTTTTCACCAAAATTCATCATTTTTTTCCTACAAATCGATATAAGTTTCATTTGATTTGAATTTATCAAAAAAACACTCATTTCTCAATTATCCTTCTTCATTTTAGCATTTATTTTAAAAAATCATTATATTTTTTTACCTATAAATTGATGCAATATTTTTTTAATTAAGTGTGAAATATTTTTTTAATTATAAATAATAATAATTATTATTTTACTAATCATAAAAATAAAGAATATAAATGAAATAAAATAAAAGTAGTGGGGTATAGAATGATGAGTTGGAGGGAGTTGAAATTTAGTTTAAGTTAGCCATTGGAGTGGGGGTAAATGAAATGGGTAGATGAAATATTAGGTGGATGAGAAAAAGTGTAAAAAGTGTTAGATGAAATGGGGAGTGGGATGAAACCCACTGTGGGTAGTCTTGGTCCACAAATAGCGAGAACCTGAATATAAAAAAATAAAAAAAATAAAAGAAGGAGAAGTACAAAGCATCCACTTGGTGTACCCACAAGACAGCTAAGCCCAAGACGCGTGTTAGCAGGGGCCACCCTGCTACTTGTCCCCACCCCTTCCCAAAAAAGCAGACCTACGTTTATGGACCCCATTCACTGATTGGGCACCACCACTCGGCCGCCCCGAGGGTCCACTATTCTAGGCGGTATCACATAACTCCTGGCCCCACACACTTCCATAGTTTAATCATCCTCTTATCTTAAGGGTTATTCTATTTACGCAATAGAAATTCTATTTTCACAATGTTGTCTAGAATAAAGCGATTCATTAATTTACAAAGTCAATATTGTGCTCGGTTTTTAAGGATAGATGGTGTATTTAATGTGTTTTTTCAACTTTTGAAATTTCACACACATTCCCATGTAGTATATATACCCAAGAAATTCTAGGATTTATGATAGGCATTATTTTCATTTTGACCCTAAAAATTTATTTGAATTCACATTTTTACTCCTTGGAAAAAACAACAGCAGACCCCTGGAAAAAAATAAATGACCCGCCCCACCTTTATAAGCACTCCGTATTTTCGTTTTTTTTAAGCCAATATTTAGTTAATAATATTTTTCTTTAAAAAGTAGACATTAATCAGGGATATATTTTAGGGATGATACAATTTTTTATGCATACTTAAAAAGTATAGTAATAAATATGAAAAATTAAGAACTATTCCTTCATTTTATATTCAAACAATTAAACTAAAATGAACAATAATGCGTACTCCCTCCGTCCCGGTAGAAGCGTCGCCATTTTAGGGGTGGCACGCAAATTAAGAAAAAGTGTGGAAAGAAAAAATGTTGTGAGTGTAATTTGAAAATAGGAGAGAGAATTAGTGGAGGAAATAGTGAATTTAAAAAGTGTTGTGAGTGTAGAGGAGAGAGAATTAGTGGAGGGAATAGTGGATGGGTAATAGAATATTAATAAAATATTTCCTTTTTAAGAAAGGGTGACGCTTTAAACGGGACACCCTTTTGGATAAAAAGTGACGCTTCGGGTGGGACGGATGGAGTATTTATTTTTGTTGCCTTTCTATATACAGTCTAGTCTAAACTAAGTGATCATAATGATTTTATACACATAATATTAAGAAAATATATTTGGTATCTTTAAAAACAAAATAGTCACTCAATACAGTATGAAACATTAATTTCTGAAAATTTAAACACACGACAATGAAAAAAATAGGCTTGATGTATTTGCTTTAAATTTTATTGTTTTTAATAGTGTAAAAAAAAATTTTTTTTTTTTTGTTTTGTAAAATGAGCAAGTTTTGGGAGAAATCAGTTTCTTCATAAATTATAAAAAGTCCAATTTTTTTCAACTTGCAAGTATTTGACGAATATAGGAACAGTTAAAAAAAACAGGACTTTTTATAATTTAGGGAGAAACTAGTTTCCCCCAAAATATTGTGTTGTAAAATTTGACCCCCATCACTATTTTTCAATTGTGTTATTAAATTATACTCCCTCCGTCCCTAAAAAATTGTGCTGTTGTACATTTTACAATTATTAAGGAAGAGCTTCACCTTCTTGTACCTTAGTAGATTTGCATTAACATTCATGCCTATGTTTAGAAATGGGATATACTTTTTGGGACAAGTCAAAATGGCAAATGGGACAATCTTTCAGGGACGGAGGGAGTACTATTTTTTGAAGAAATAAAAAAATAGTTCATATTTTTTTGTTTGAACAAAAAGTTGTGTTATAAATTTCTAACAATTTAATAAATTTTTTAAGGTGTTCAACAATCGGCAAAATTTGATTGATTGGGTGCACAAGGTGGGATTTTTTCTTGGATATGTTATTGTCATCATCAATAAATAACTCAAAAATCAGCTCAGCCAGCTCAAAAACTGAGTAGACATAGTTGTTTCTCTGCAAGATTTGTTGAGGTTAATAAATCTCAGTTTCCGAAACCCGCACGACACAGTTACTCCCTGGACCAAAAGTACTCTTTCCATCCATACATTCATCAATTTCCTGCTATACTTCATCCTTACATTACGCATGTACGTGATGTAAGAAATGATGAAAATTATGGGTTTCGAGCAATAGCTGTCTGTCTCGGCTTTCCCGAAGATGCATGGCCCACTATTCAAGAGTTGGTCACTTATGATGCAGAATATGTTGAGATGTTTGGCATTTGAGTATGGTTAAATGTTTATAATTCATTGAATTTCTTTGAGATTGATAGATGTGCACCTCCCGAGTATTTGATGAGTATGCCTGAAATGGGTGTCCTTATTGTAAGGAAGTGATTTAAAAAGGATTGTTTTTTTAATTACTGAAAAAAGTCTAAAAAGTCAGAAAAAGGGGCAAAAAGGACTGAAAAAGCTGTCAAAAACTGAAAATTTTGATTTTTTTTGGAATTTTCCGTTAGAACTGTCGGTTCTCGCCGATTCCGAACCGCCGGTTCTCCGGTTCGATTTTTCGGTTCCGGTTCTAAAACCGTCGGTTCACGGTTTTCGAAAATGTCGAACCGAGATTGAACCGAGAACCGGACGGTTTCGGTTCTTGCCGGTTCCGGTTCCTCCCGATTTCGATTCTGCCGGTTCCGGTTCGGTTCTCCGGTTCTTCCCGATTTCGATTTCGATTTGCCCATGTCTACGTCCAAGTAACAGTGACAGGAGGGTATCCAATGCCTACTCTCATGCCACAGTGAGTTCATTTCAGATATGATTGTGCAGCTGCATGGGTTACTCCATATATGACTCGAATTAACAGTTATGAGCAATATTTGCGCTTTAATCGTACTACTGAATTTGTTGTATTAAATTGACTCAAGAAATGAAATGAGATGACTTCTTTTGAATTAAATGAATTTTTAATTTCTTTAATTTTAAATATTAATTAATGTAAATTATTTAATTAGGACACATTTTGCATAATTTTTTTTATTAATATAAGAAAAAAACTTATTAAAATTATCTTAAAAAATTAAAATTTCAATATATGTAAGTCTAAAAAAATAATAAACTTATTTAGATAAATATATAATATAAACTATATTCAAAAAATAAAATCATATATTAAACTTCAATTTTTAAATTTAAAAGACTAGTATATATATAGGGGACAATATAATTATTATTATTACTTTTTAGAAGATTAGGTTGAAAAAGTCAAAGATTAAAAAAATAAAGAAAAAGCTCCATTATTAAATAATAATAACTTTTCACAATTAACAATGTTGGCGTAGGATATCTAGGTTATTTGTACGTTACTTTAATAAAAAAACTTCATTGACCCCCCCTCCACCCCACCACACAACCAACTATGGACTAGACGTGTCCAAACGGTTATAACCGCCGGTTAACGGTTATAACCGCCGGTTAAAAATTTCGTTAAGTCTTAACCGTAACCTAACCGTTAACCGTGTACTAACGGTTACGGTTATACGGTTAACGGTTATACACGGTTACACGGTTATACACGGTTACACGGTTAAAAATGTGCTTTTTTTTTCAGTTTGGTCCTTTTTTAACGGAATAGTTAACTTTTGTACTGTATAACCCCTTTTTATTTTTTTTTATTTTTTTTTTTGAATAAAGAATACAATTTGAGATGTTACTTATTAATGATTTTTTTTTGGAAAAAGTTATAAAAAAAAAAGTTAAGATTTTTTAAATAAATGAAATTTTAACGAAAAATTTGTTTAACGAAAAATGTGTTTAACGAAAAATGTGTTTAAATGTGTTTAACTGGGAAAGTGGGGTGGGCGCCTGGGCGATCAAATCAAAGTACCGTTGAGCGTGACAAGAGCCGTTTGGGGGGGATTAATAATTAATTCAAAATTTGAAATTTGAATTTCAAATTTCAAAATTTCAAGGTTAGGCGGTTAGTTAGGCGGTTATAACCGCCGGTTAGTTAAACGGTTATAACCGCCGGTTGCCGATTTTTGAAAACCTTAACCTTAATCTAACCGTGTAACCGTCGGTTTCGGTTAAGGCGGTTACGGTTAAGGCGGTTGACGGTTATAGTCGGTTACGGTTACGGTTATTAACCTACAGTTAGCCGGTTCCGGTTAGATTTTGGACACGTCTACTATGGACCCCGTAAGGCACACGTGTCGATCCTACAACTCTCGTGCACTTAGTAACCGATAATTTAGCCCAGAATAGGCAACTCTCATCTTAGACTACGTACAATAATAATGGGGAATGAAATGGGGGTTGAAATGGGTTGAAATCTTTGTTGAATCTTAGACTACCCACAATGGTTTCATCCTTTTACTTCATTTCATTCAATATTTTTTATACTTTTTGTCATTCACCTAATATTTCATCTACCTATTTCATTTAACCCCCTATAATAACTAACTTAAATTAAATTTCAACTCCTTCCAACTCATCATTTTATACCCACCACTTTTATTTTATTTATATTCTCTGTTTTTGAAAAGTGAGTGTTTTTTTTTTGTGTCCAAATCAAATGAAACTTATATCAATTTGTAGGGAAAAAAAATGATGAATTTTGGTGAAATTTTTTTTTTTTTTTTAAAATAATTTACTAGGTAATAATTCAGCCCAAATTGAAAACTAAGTGTTTTTTTTTTTTTTCAAATCAAATGAAACTTATATCAATTTGTAGGGAAAAAAATGATGAATTTTGGTGAAAAAAAATTTTTAAAAAAAATTAATTTACTAGGTAATAATTAGCCCAAATTGAAAACTAAGTGCTTTTTTTTTGTGTCCAAATCAAATGAAACTTATATCAATTTGTAGGGAAAAAAAATGATGAATTTTGGTGAAAAAAAAATTAAAAAAAAAATTAATTTACTAGGTAATAATTCAGCCCAAATTGAAAACTAAATGTTTTTTTTTTGTGTCCAAATCAAATTAAACTTATATCAATTTGTAGGAAAAAAAATGATGAATTTTGGTGAAAAAAAAATCAAAAAAAAAATTAATTTACTAGGTGATAATTCAGCTCAAAGATTTGGGATAAAAAAAAAATTCGAAAATTCAATGGATGAATAAGAGTGTGACACTTGGCAGTAGTCCCAGGAAAAACAAAAAAAAAAAAGGAAAGTTGAAGGCCTCTCACGCGCCTTCTTCAGCCGTGAGTCACACGCGCCAAATATAGCCCAATCCTAAGTCGACACGTGTCAAATAAAATTAAAAAAAAAAAACAAAATACTTTCAGCTGGATGAAATCTTTCATCCAACAATTTCATTTATCCAATTTTCAACCCACCATTGGAGCTCTTCAATCAACTGAAAACCATTTCATCCCACATTTTATACCCCCATTGTAGGTAGTCTTACAATGGGTAAGTTAGTTGAAATGGGTTATTAAAATGGTTAAATGAAATATTTCATTCTGCTGAAAAAAAAACTGGCCCCAAGATACGTATCACGATGCCATTGGACCGCTTTTGGCGCAGGCGCCACGCCACCCGGGCTGGCGCGCGTGGCGTTTCAATTTTCCTTTTTTTTTTTTTTCTGATTGTGCCAAGTGTCACCTTGGTATTGGTCCATTGGATTTTCGAATTTTTTTTATTCCAATTCTTTGAGCTGAATTATCACCTAGTAAATTATTTTTTTTTAATTTTTTTTTCGCCAAAATTCATCATTTTTTTCCTATAAATTGATGCAAGTTTCATTTGATTTGGACTCAAAAAAAAAAAAAAAAAAACATTCACTTTTCAATTATCCTTCTTCATTTTAGCCTTTATTTAAAAAAATCCATCATCCTCTTAGTTTAGTGAAATTTGTTATTTAATAATTTTATTATCTTTCATTATTTGTGTCGCGAGCTAAGTTTATTGTAACTTTACTTATTTTTAATAATAATTATCGTCATTTATCTAATTATTTAATTGCAAAAAAAATTTAATTGTGAAATGTTTTTTTAATTATAAATAATTATTATCATTATTATAATTTTACTAATCATAAAAATAAAGAATATAAATAAAATAAAAGTGGTGGGGTATAGAATGATGAGTTTGAGGGAGTTGAAATTTAATTTAATTTAGCCATTATAGGATGATTAAATGAAATGGATAATTGAATTATGAGGTGGTCATATAAAGTATTAAAGTGATTAATAAACCTTGTTGTATCATCTTTATCATTAATAAAGGAGAAATTTTATTTTGATTAATATATGTTTTGCATGTTTATTATATTAATCTGTGTCCCTAGTTATTTAGTGTAAGTTGGTAATGGATGATCATAGAGATGATCATATGCATAGAGATGCACATTACAAACTTGTAAATAACTAGTATAATTGTCAATGGATAATCATATGATGATTATATGCATAGAGATGCACATTGAAATTATGGGTACTTGTTAGAGAACAAGTGACTGGACTTGACCCGTATGAGATTTATGTCATGGTCAAATGTCATAATTAAATCTCATATGGTTACTTCATTTAGTCCCTAGACCTGAGATTATCATGACTTTACACATGATGAAAGTTATGTTTGATTTTAGTCAAACGGTATCTTAACACGATATCTATAAAGGCTATCTTTGGCATGATCGGATTCATGATGGGAAGGATGATAAGTCAAGATGGAATTTGTCCCTCGAAAGAGAGATGTTTTGCTTGGGCCCCTTCGATGAGTGATAATGATGAAAGAGTGTGGCCACACCCCAATGTGATTGGATTATCATTATACTCAAGATCGAGAAAGCGTTGAACAAATACAAGTTGACGTGAACCATGACTTGTGTTCAATATAACATCGTGAGACAAAGGGAGAAATGGAAGTGTACCATTGGAAACGTGAACTCTTACGTTGTGTTATTTGGGTAGACATAATGGCTTGCTAGAGTCCGCTTATGTCTTATGAGAGCCGATATGATCGGACTCATTGCCAACATAATACAATCCTATTGGGTCACACACAAATAGAATGAATTGGTTGAACAGGAGGAAGAATGGTTGAGAGTTTACGTATCGGCTATATATACCGCGCGACATATTAAGCCAATGGCTTAATATACCGCGCGACATATCAAGCCCTACGCGGTTTGATGACTGTTCTCCTAATACGATTAGGAGACATATTCATACTATTGTAGTATAAATATGTGAGGTGCATCGAGACCTAATAACCTAGCCGAATTTTTCAATAAATTCTCAATAAAAAGTTCTCTCAATATTCTTACATAGGTTTTGGAATCTAGCAATTCCCAACCCGAGAATCGTTCTCGACATTCATATTTGTGTGGATTACCAAAAGAGGGTCTTAGTTTTGTTCAAACAAATCAAAGACCTAGAGTTCAAATCTGAAGATCCAAAGGAGTTGAAGATTCGAAGATTTGAAGATCAAAAGTTTGTGATTACGAATCACATAATTATCCGTTCGATAGCTCAAGACCGGAAAGCAATTTAGGTTGGTAAATTCTATCTCATAGCAAATTCAATTTAATCGTATAGAACGGATCTTAGGGCTTGGGTTTTGTGTTAATTTTATGCTTAATTCCGCTGCGCATGGATCCATAAAACCCAACAGTGGTATCAGAGCCCCGTTCATATGGTTAGATTCGAATTGGCATGCTAGAAAGTTGTTATAAATTGTTTATAAATGTTCTAGGCTTGCTTTGTATGAGTTAGATTTAATTGTTTATGAGAAACAATTTGCTAATCTGCGAAAATCGTTTTCTGATTATGTTGAATTAAATCCGTAAAAATTTGTTTACTTGATTTGATTGCTCTATGATTGGAATTGATTGAAATTCGAAAAATCCAAAGCGGCAATTCATGTCGTGCGACATAGTTGGCCACGAGGAGAAAATGCAGTAATCGGCTAGTTATGTCACGCGACATACTTAGCCACTGGCTAGTTATGTCACGCGACATAATAAGCCAAATCGCGTAATCAATTTGTTTAATTTTTACGCTAATCTATGATTGTGTTTACAATCCGAGATGTTTTATGTCTTAATCTGGATGCTATAAATTTACGGAAATTAAATTTATAGGTCTATGCTAGACTAATTCATTATTTATGCATGCTTAATTAATTTAAATGTGTTTTTATTAATTATTGCGATGCATGAATTATTTGTTCTTAAGTGTTAAGAATTTTATTAGATGTTTAGTTGAAACATTGAATTGAGAATTCCTAAATGTTTGATTGAAACATTAAATTTTGGTTTTCTGATTGTTTATGAGAAACAAGTCAGTTTACGCAAAATTTGAAGGAATACGATTGTTTATGAGAAACAAATCTGTTTATAAATCTATGCGAGAATTGTATAATAATTATGCAGCTTAATTAATTAAAAGATGTTTATTTAATTGTTGCGTTGCATAATTATTAAAGTGTTCTTATGCTTGCTTAATTGTTTAAAAAGGTGATTTTATTAATTATTGCGTTGCATAAAGAACTGTTATAATTCTAGAATGTTTTTTTTGAACATTGAATTATAGTTCACTAATTGTTTATGAGAAACAAGTTAGTGTCTGATTGTTTATGAAACAAGTCAGTTTTACAAGTAAGATTATGCTGCAATCAAACTGATATTGTAGTTGTACATGTCTAGGAGAGTTCTGTCTAAGGATTGGGTACTTAAGTAGTCCTTGTGGCTCACCAGTTTCCTGGGAACTTACCTGGTGTACTTTACAGTTATCTTTGTTGACATGCTTATGATCTATCTTAAAGAACCTTCATTTAACTTTTAAGTTCTTTATGCCAATTCATGATTAAACACTTGAGACCACTCGGATAGTTTTGGGTGGGCTTGCCATAGCAAGGTACTTTGATTCTATTCCGTTTGCGAGCAAGATGAGGAAATGGTGGTTCCTATACGTTTAATATGAATGAACTTAATTGGGTTATCAAAATGGTTTTGGACCCAAGGCATAAGATGAGATTAAAATATGCTTAGACATATGATGTCTTAAATAAATCTCATAAAAGATCCTAAGAGTCATATATGATATGATTGATGTTTTCTACCTAATTAGTTTAATCTTGAGCGGTGCGCCATAGCGTACTTGAGATTAAATTAAAGATGGATCTTAGTCCTAAGAGTCATATACGATATGATTGATGTTTTCTACCTAATTTAGTTTAATCTTGAGCGGTGCGCCATAGCGTACTTGAGATTAAATTAAAGTAGGATCTTAGCCCATTAAATGCATATTATGCTTATTAGCATTAGAAGGTGTATGATTTAGTGGGAGTATTTGTAAAATACATTATTTGCTCTTAAATGATAAATGTGTTGATATTGATATGTGTTCATATAATTTGTATATTTTGTTGTAGAAGTAGCATTACATAATAATAATTGCGATTCGTCCTTATGAAGGACAAAGTTCGAAATGAATGATACAAATAATTTTGATTGGATCAAAAGCCTAAAGAATGGTTCTTAGGTAAATTTGTACGTTCATTACGAATCCGTTCCTACTGAACCCATTGCAAATGTTGCAAAGGGCAAATAAGGAAGCAACATTAGAAACATATTGATGATTCTGACAATATGCTTGCCTTGTAATTGCCATTATGTTTAAAGGCTCTTGTGAAGAACCTTGAGTACATGATAATTATTCTTCTGTTCTAGCATAACGCAAAAGGGGAAATGTTCCAAGTGCATGCTAGGCAAAAGATATATGTTGTGGTGAAGGCTCTTAATTCATGAGATGAAAGAAGGAGCAATCCGCAAATTGTGTTAATGGTTGACACAAGAAAAGGGTTCATAAAGGAAGGAAAAGAAGGTAAAGCAAAAGTTGCTAAACCTAGGACAAATGTTGTCAAAGCCGAAGAGGTTAAACCCAAAGTGTCTCAAAAGGATGCATTTTGCTATCATTGCAATAAGATTGTCATTGGAAGCAAAGTTGCAAGGCTTATTAGGAAGGCCTAAAAGGTGAAGAAGGGCAATATGATTGCTACTACTTCAAGTATCTATATGATAGATATTTTTTCATTTCGACTTCTTGATTCTTGGGTATATGATACCGGATTGGATCCCACATTTGTTTAAATGTGCAAGGAACAAAGAATAGAAAGCTACTCAAATAAGGTAAATTAAACCTATGCATGGGAATGGAGCAAGAGTTGCAACATTAGCCATAAGGGACTTATGAAGTCACTTTACCTTGTGAAGTAGTACTTGTTTTGAACAAGTATGACTACGTTCCATTTGAGTAGGAGTATTATTTATGTTTCTTAAATGGATGATGAAGGATATAATTTTCTTATTTTCAATAAGAAGTTTTATATTTATTTAATAATATGCCTTATTGTAATGTCATATGTCATTAAATGATCTTCATATCCTTGAAGATGAGAAACAAAATAATGTTGAAGATATCTATAATATAAATGGAAATCTAAACCGAATAATATGAACAACGCGTTCATATGGCATTGCCGGTTTGGTCAGATAAATAAGAAACATATATCTAAACTCCATTAACATGGACTTTTAGACTCATATGACTATCAATCATTTGAGGAATGTTGATCTTATTGGGATTATCGACCAAACCACCCTACACTAAAGTAGTGGGAGGGCTAGTGACTTATTGGTCATTATACATAAGATGTATGTGAACTATTAAGCAGCATTGCTAGGGGAGGATTTCGGTATTTCATCATACTTCACTAAAGACTTATCTAGATATGATTATATCTATCTGATGAAGTCCAAAGGTGAATCGTTTGAGATGTTTCGAACATTTCAAGATGAAGTGCAAAACAACTTGGCAAAACTATTAAGTACTTCGATTGGATCGAGGTAATGAATATTTGAGCCAAGAGTTTGACAATCATCTCAAAAACTATGAAATCGTTTCAAAGTTGACTCCACCCGGAACACCATATTGTATGGTGTGTCTGAAAGGAGGAATTGAACCTTGTAGGACATGGTTCGTTCGATGATGTGTCAATCAGACTTTCCTATTTTCTATTTCCTTTTGAGGATATGCATTAGAAATGATGCGGTTACACTGAATTGAGTCCTTACTAAATCGGTTCCTAAGGCCCCACATGAGATGTGGCATGGAAGAAAACTTAGTTTGTCTTTCATGAAGATTTGGGGTTGCGAATCTTATGTAAAGAGACTTGTCTCTTATAAGTTAGCACCAAATCTGACAAGGTTATTTTCGGATATTGATTTTACAATCACAAAGAGAACAAAATGTTTGTTGCTCTACACGATTTGTTTCTTGAGAAAAAGTTTCTCAATAAAGAATCTAGTGGGAGTAAAATTAATCTTGAAAGAAGTTCAAGAACCCGAAAATAATATGGAACCAAGAGTAGAGACAGAACCAAGTTCACAAAGGAGTTGTGAAACCGGTTCAAGATGCACAAGTCCATCGTAGATTGGATAGGTCACGATCCAAACTCAAGAAATAGTGATTTCTCGTTGCGGAAAGTGATGAAGTGGAAGTCATTGAGAATGACGATCCTACTTGCTATCAAGAAGCGATGTCCTCTCCTAATTTGGATAAATGGTTAGGAACCATGGAATCCAAATTACAATCCATGTTTAACAATCAAGTTTTGAACTTGATTGGGCTACCTGAAGGTGTAAAAACTAAAGGGTGCAAGTAGGTCTTCAAAGACCGACATGGATGTGAAGGTGTATACTTTCATGACTAAGGATTGTAACAAAGGGATTTAGGCAAATTCATAGTATTGACTATGTTGAAACCTTTTTCGCCAGTTACAATGTCGAGGTTTGTTAGATTTTCAATTGCCATTATCACATATTGTGACTATGTGATATGACAAATGGATGTCAAACGACTTTCTTTAAATGGAAAGATTATTAAGGATGTGTAAAGTACACAACCCGAATAGTTTGTCGATCCAAGAAACTCTAATAAAGTATGCATGTTGCAAAGATCCATGAGATGGATTGAAGCAAGCTTCAAGGAATTGGAATCTTCGTTTTGATGAATTGGTCAAAGAGTTTGACTTTATCAAGTACGAAGATGAACCTTGTGTATGCATGAAATTCAGTGGGAGCGTAGTATTATTTCTATTGTTTATTACAATGATATCTTAATCATGGGAAAAACAAGTTCCGATACTTAAGACTGTTAAGTCTTGGTCAAGGAAAGGTTTCTCAATGAAAGATATGGGTGAAGCCGATTACATCCTTGGCATCAAGATCTATAAAGATGGATCTAGAAGGATAAATTGGTTTGAGTCAAAATGTTCACATTGACAAGATTCTTAGAAGAGTCTAAGAAGAGTAACTTGTCAATGGATCATGGTACTTCTCTTAGCAATACTCATTGTCTTATGACAACTGATGAGCAAAAAGGAAATGAATGAAGTTCCATATGCTTCGGCATTTGGATCTGTCATGTATGCCATGATTTGTACTAGACTCGACGTTTCATATGCTCTAAGCATGACGAGTCGATACCAATTTGATCCTGTTGAGAACCATTGGATGGCAGTCAAGATGATCCTTAAGTACTTAAGAAGAACTAAGGATACGTTCTTGACATATGGAAGTTAATCTTGTTGTAATGGTTACAAAGATGCTAGCTTCCAAACTGACAAAGTTATTTTAAAATCGCAATTAAGATTTATGTTTATGCTTATTAGAGGTGCAGTTTTGATTGGAAGAGTTCCAAGCAGAAATTGTAGCCAATTCTACTACTAAGGCCAAATTTTAGCAACATATGATGTGGCTAAAAGAGGCAGTTTGGATCAAAAGTTCATTAGTGTTTTGGAAATGTTCCAAGTATCACTAATCGGTGAAACTCTTGTTATGACTATAGTGGTACCACTTGTGCCAACAATGGAACCAAGGTCACAACAACGATCCAAACACTCACTTAGACGTTCTTTGAGGAATTCATAAAGAATGAGAAGACGTTAAAATATACAAAGTATCAACCGATGATGACATAAGGGATTCACTTACAAAGACCCTCGCACAGGCAGAAGCATGATGGTCATGTTAGATCCATGAGTATTCGATACATAAATGGAGCCTAGTGCAAGTGGGAGCTGTTAATGTGTGTGCCCTAGGCTTATAGTTTCTATAAACCTTGTTGTATCATCTTTATCATTAATAAAGGAGAAATTTTATTTTGATTAATATATGTTTTGCATGTTTATTATATTAATCTGTGTCCCTAGTTATTTAGTGTAAGTTGGTAATGGATGATCATAGAGATGATCATATGCATAGAGATGCACATTACAAACTTGTAAATAACTAGTATAATTGTCAATGGATAATCATATGATGATTATATGCATAGAGATGCACAT
Organism: Adenophora triphylla var. japonica; assembly: GCA_022495995.1. Lineage (NCBI taxonomy): Eukaryota > Viridiplantae > Streptophyta > Magnoliopsida > Asterales > Campanulaceae > Adenophora > Adenophora triphylla. Next base: position 227,957 of record JAFEMH010000452.1, read on the forward strand.
TGAAATTATGGGTACTTGTTAGAGAACAAGTGACTGGACTTGACCCGTATGAGATTTATGTCATGGTCAAATGTCATAATTAAATCTCATATGGTTACTTCATTTAGTCCCTAGACCTGAGATTATCATGACTTTACACATGATGAAAGTTATGTTTGATTTTAGTCAAACGGTATCTTAACACGATATCTATAAAGGCTATCTTTGGCATGATCGGATTCATGATGGGAAGGATGATAAGTCAAGATGGAATTTGTCCCTCGAAAGAGAGATGTTTTGCTTGGGCCCTTCGATGAGTGATAATGATGAAAGAGTGTGGCCACACCCCAATGTGATTGGATTATCATTATACTCAAGATCGAGAAAGCGTTGAACAAATACAAGTTGACGTGAACCATGACTTGTGTTCAATATAACATCGTGAGACAAAGGGAGAAATGGAAGTGTACCATTGGAAACGTGAACTCTTACGTTGTGTTATTTGGGTAGACATAATGGCTTGCTAGAGTCCGCTTATGTCTTATGAGCCGATATGATCGGACTCATTGCCAACATAATACAATCCTATTGGGTCACACACAAATAGAATGAATTGGTTGAACAGAGGAAGAATGGTTGAGAGTTTCGTATCCGGCTATATATACCGCGCGACATATTAAGCCAACGGCTTAATATACCGCGCGACATATCAAGCCCTACGCGGTTTGACTGTACCGTTCTCCTAATACGATTAGGAGACATATTCATACTATTGTAGTATAAATATGTGAGGTCTGTCAGACCTAATAAGCTAGCCGAATTTTTCAATAAATTCTCAATAAAAAGTTCTCTCAATATTCTTACATAGGTTTTGGAATCTAGCAATTCCCAACCCGAGAATCGTTCTCGACATTCATATTTGTGTGGATTACCAAAAGAGGGTCTTAGTTTTGTTCAAACAAATCAAAGACCTAGAGTTCAAATCTGAAGATCCAAAGGAGTTGAAGATTCGAAGATTTGAAGATCAAAAGTTTGTGATTACGAATCACATAATTATCCGTTCGATAGCTCAAGACCGGAAAGCAATTTAGGTTGGTAAATTCTATCTCATAGCAAATTCAATTTAATCGTATAGAACGGATCTTAGGGCTTGGGTTTTGTGTTAATTTTATGCTTAATTCCGCTGCGCATGGATCCATAAAACCCAACAGTTGAAACCATTGTGGTTAGTCTTATGCATTACCCACATGACACACAAAATTTTATTTGGATTGTTCCATTAATTAAAAAAGTCACACTCTCAAAATTAAAATTAAAAGTTTAAATACTTATTTATTCATTACACTTGTCATAATTACAATAAACATATACTCCCTCCGTCTCAATTTAAATGTCTCAAAATGGGTTTGACGTGGGAATTAAGGAAAGTGATGTAAGAAAGAGAAAAAAATTTAAATGTTGTGAGTACGAAAAATTAAATAGGAGAGAGAATGAGTGAGAGAAATAGTTAGCAGAGAGAATGTTGTGAGTATAAAAGTAAAGTAGGAGAGAGAATGAGTGGGTGAAATAGTAAAAAAAACTTTCCTTTTCTGGGTTGAGATATTTTAAATGGGACGCTCAAAAAGGAAATTTGAGACATTTAGATTGGGACGGAGGGAGCACTTACTATTTTCTACCTCACATTCTATCTTTTACCTCAATTTTCATACTCACAATACTTACTACACTATACTCCCTCCGTCTCAGCCTAGTGTGAACCAAAATGTTGGGCACACCGATTAAGAAAAAGTAAGAGATAGAAAAAGTGGAGAGAGAATGTTGTGAGTGTAAAAGTAAAATAGGAGAGAGAATGAGTGAAAGGAATAGTTAGGAAAGAGAATGTTGTGAGTGTAAAAATAAAATAGGAGAGAGAATGAGTGGGGTAAATAGTGAAGATTCCCTTCCATTTTGGGCAGTTCACACTCGGCAGGGGCGGAACTACATTATGATGAGAGGGGTCACTTGACCCCCCTCACTTTTTCATTTATTCCATTGTGGTCCTTTAACTTTTTGTGTAATTCTAAATTTTTCTCACTTTGACCCCCCTCAAAATTTATCATATCACCCCCTCAAAATGAATATTTATTTTCTATTTTTTTTTATCCCAAATGAAATGTCTATTTTCTAAAAACAATTACTCTCTTTGTCCCAAAATAAATGTCCAATTTTTTTTAAGAATAAAATTGAACCTTCATTTGTGTCCGAGGTAGTAGTCCCTATCCGGTATTTTTACTCATTTTGTTATATACATATAAAACTAAAATTGTAAAATATTTTGGAATGTTCTTATATAAAAACATAGATATTGATTTTGGTTTGGAGGAAATAGTATAAACATTTTATTTCCAAATTTTAAGACATTAAAACGAAAAAAATTTAAAGTCAATACTTAAATTAGAGAATATATCACACTGCTCTACTACTTCTAACTCTATATTTACTTGAGGTTAATACTTAAACTAGAGATTTTGATATGGATGAAGTGGTATAAACAGTTTATTCTGAAATCAAATATTTTATTTGATTGTCGTTGTTGCGGTAATTAAATTTTAACTCTATACAAACGCTCTTCTTTTCAGTATTATTGCTATTGATTCTATGACTATGGAATATGTTATATACTCCCTCCGTCCCGCTAATATTAGCACACTTTCCTTTTTGGGCGTCCCGCTAATATCCGCACACTCCCAAAAAGGAAACTTTATATTAATAAAATATTCACCCAACCCCACTCATTCTCTCTCCTACATTATTTTAATACTCACAACACCATTATAATTTATTACACCCTCCACTCATTCTCTCTCCACTCATTCTTTTACACTCACAACATTTTATTAAAATATCATATTCCTTAATTCTCGCGCAAACAGTGTTTGTGCTAATATTAGCGGGACGGAGGGAGTATGCCGTATTAAAGTTTATATTTTCAATAGTGTGATTTTCACTTTTTTCGTTACTTCAAAGTTGACCCCCCTCTCTAAAATTTCTAGATCCGCCACTGACACTCTGGCCATGACTGCACTGGGGGAAATAAGTGTACACTGACCGGCATGTATGAAAGTACACTCTTTTTAATTTTCATATAAAAACTATTTTATGCCTTTTAAAATGTGACGAATTTTAGAATGTGACGAAGAAAGTATATATTTTTTTATTCTGTCTCAAATTAATGATATAATTTAGTTTATTTTTAAAGTAAAATATAAGAGTCACTTGATATATATTCACAACAACTTTCAAATTAACTTTATATTTTCTACTTTACTTTTATTTTTACAATTTTTTTTTTAATAATAAAATTAAAGAACATTAAATCGAAAAGAATAGGGGTGAGTAGTATTCTCAAATTCATCATAACAATCTACCCAACTCTAATAAGAAGCTTTGCCAATCAATTTACAAGCAAGAGGAGAAGAAAACCTAAAACAACACCATAAACCTGGATTGAAAAGTCAAACTGTAAAAACCTACTGTAAAGATAACAAATATTTCGATTAAGGTTTTGCAGACGGGGTTTGATCGGAACCCACCATAAATTGAAGCTCTCTCTTGTCATAAATCTCCAAAGAGAAATCCTTGAGCATATGCGGAGGAGTACGATAGTGGTAGTAGCTTTCAACGGCGTTGTTGTAGAAATTGAACTTGAACTTGGTGCCATGGTGGAAACTTTTCCATTCTTCCCTTCTTCATTAGGGCTACTGGACAGAGACATTGCCGGCGTTTGTACTTCACTGCCACTGATAGAAACCATCTCCGGTTGAATTGCTGACACGTAATTCGAAATGGGTCTGGCTGAAACATTAAAAACAGGGGCTGCTCCGGCGGGGATTGCCCACAATTGAGGTTGTGCTGAAGGGACTGCTGACATGGTTGCGCCACTTTGGGGAATCATGAAAAATGCCCCACTAGGCACGGCGGTGGATGGGGCACCCATGGTCCAGACCGGGAAAAGACCCTGTGGGGCAATGGGCGCGACAGGGGCAAAACTGGAAGATGAACAAATAACAGAGTCGTAAAACTCGCTGTTACAAGCCCGTTTACGTCTCTTCTTTGCTCCTTCTTCGCCTTCGCTGGTGGTGGTGCTCGGCGTCGACGTCGGAATTTTTAAGGTACCGTTCACATTCACGGCTATCGCGGGGATCGTACCGGTCCCTGTAGCTTCAATTATAGCCTGCTCGGCGTGCTCTAGTAACCACCTGATTGTTTCTCCGTCTGACTTGTGGCCTAGCTCTCGAGTTAACTGAAAAATCCTCGCTGCACAGGTCGCCGGCATGCGAATCCTCCTTCCACGGCCCTCCACCTTTGTATGACGGTCTTTAGACGCGCGTCTCGGCGGCACCACGGCCAGCGTATTTTGAGGGTTCATAGAAGATACTGGCATGATCGCAACGGGAATAGAACCCTCTAAATCCGACTCCGTAGGCTCTTCTTTCAAAAGAGGAACCTCAACGGCCTCCTCTTGATGTGGAACCGCCGTGATAGTATAAACCGACGGATCCCTCAGTAACGGATCAGAAGCGAACTTCTCGCCGGTGTTGTTACCATCGTCGTCTTCCGAATCAAAATCCCGGTTCTCAATCGATGCCATAACCAAACCAAGATACAAATTAAGCTGAAACCCACAAAAATTCAGACCCAGATCAAATGAAATACGTACAAAGAAACGTAAACGCTGACTTGTTGGATAGAACAGGGGAGAAGGGGACGTCGTCGGTGTTTGTATTAGGTTGACTGGCTTTTCAATCTGTGACAATACGACTAAAGAAATTAAAATTGAAATTAGGAAAGGGGAAAACAAACCCTAGGTGGTAGGAGGGGCCGACCTAACGACTTATCCCTTTTGTGAGTTCCTACAAGGAGGGAGTGGGCCACTTCCAACCCTATTTATCGTCAACCGTGGAAAGGATAATCGACGGTTAAGCTTACTTGCATCTTCTGTCGCTATAAGATTATGACACGTGGTTAGTTTAGGGTATAGAAAAGGGCCCATGTTTACTATACTGGGCATCATCAGACCGCTCCTATAAAGCGGTACCTATCTATGCTTTCCAAATAGATGGACGAGATAAATTTTGAGTATAGTGAAGCCTATGAATACCAAATCAATCACAGCCGGAAAAAAAAAAAATTGGGAAGAATATGACAATTATTAGGATATGGAAGAGTATTCTTTAGGTTAAAAAGTCAAAAGAAATACTCCAAAGAAGGATGAGAAAGTAAAACACAAGTGCCATTGTGCGTAGCCGATTGAACGTCAACCAGACTTGTTTCCACTTACCTACGGGATGGACCCCATAACATAATGAAGCACTAGTAGATTTTTTTCCCAAGGATATTAATACCTTAAACTCCATATTTAATTACTCCCTCTAGTTTTTATTTACGACATGTCAATTACGACGTTTATTTTGGAACGGCACTAAAGGAAGAGGAAACTTTAAAATTCCCTTTCTTTCTTGATATATCTATTTATTACTCACTTAACATCAGAAACTCAGCTGAATAAACAGAACCACAATTCCACAAACCATTATCCTTCAAGAGCAGAAAAGCCTAGAGAACAAGTAGGCATGACAACCCTGTACAGTATCAAGCAAAGGACTCGTTTGACATGCATCCTCAACCGCACGATTCATCCATTTCTTTAACAAATCTTCTGCTACAACAGCAACCTGATGTTGTAATACTGCTCCACCTAGGGGTCCCACCAAATTCAGTCTAGTCGCAGCAGATATAATATCTCTCATCGTTATAAACATATAAGCTCTCTGAGAATTTTCACTATCAAGCCCAAGAAGTCCACAAATCAGACCAAAAATAGGAGCATGGTGGAAGAAAACCTCCCCACTACTCAAAGATAAATCTCTCATAGCTTTTAGAGAAGGCACTTCTGAGAAAACGGAGGCAGATACCCTTATCAGGGCTGATCCTTGAGAAATCGATGCCTTCCGTCCCACTTCGTTTGTTAGAGTCGCATTTAATATGCCGCCAAGTTTATGCCAAGTTTGGATATTAGGAGAAATGGTAGTGGCATGAACAAAAGGCAGGAGGAGGCTGCCTGTATTCTCCAAGACATGAATAACAAACATTCGAAGATCTTCGGGTTGAGAAACTAACCGCGCTTGAATGGCTGCCTCTAGACCAAAAGAATGGGCAAAGCCGCCTGTAGGGAGAAGGGAATCTATTAACTGCCATTGGCTCCATTGCAAAAGAGAGGTCGGTGATGCTCTTTCATTGCAATCATTCATCTCAACCTCATTCTCCATTCGACGAATGTGTGTACTCTGACAAATAGGGGAAATGAAATGTCAATTAGCATAATAATCTTATAAGAGTATTAACATGTAAATTGGGCATACTCTTGGAGACGGGAAAAAAAGTGAGAAAAGGAATATGGAAAAAGAATAGGCAAACAAGCAAACATCGGTAGAAAACATGGGTGGTTCACAAAATTTTTATAGTACTTGAACTGGGACACCTTATTATAGGCTATGAAGCTCATACTTGGGTACGGATCTGAGTGTCAGATCCTCCTAAATTTTAAGAATTTACACAAAGTGTAGTGCAAAATAGACACACCCATACCCACATTTTGGCAAAATTGAAGGGTCCGAGCATCACAGATTAGAGGTATTCATCCAATAACAATACACGCAATAATTGAGCCAAGAAGAGAACTGAATCAGATTGGCCACCCTGAACTTTGTTTTCAGTGTATAAAGCTACAAGAGTAATTTCAGCAAGGAGTCTTCATAGAAATCACCAGCATGAACAAATTAGTGAAAGTGAAGTTGGAGAGCACGAAAAGGATAATTGTTTGATAGCACTAAAAGAAGCAAGAAGAAGGTATATATAGACCTACTACAAAAACAATGCAAGTGCTCATACACTTCAGAGATAGATCTTCGTCCGGTTCACTATGAAAGTAGGGATTGACCCTTACAGACTGAAATTCTTTTCCGTATGACATATGTTAACCCTGGACCTTTCATAATACACTTGTGAGTCTTTCTACCATGGCCCTTTCTGCTTTTGCCTAGACCACTTCTTCTGAGAGATGGGGGATTTACAGGTTGAGGTATTATTATTATTCATTCGGACAAAGCCCAATTCAAACTAAGCAGGAGAACAGCACAGTAATTTTAATTTGACTTTTATTCACTCGTTCCTAAATTTGACTGGCATTGTCGTTCCAACTAATCTCAATAAAAATAAACTGAAAGAACGGGAACCGTACTTAAATAACCAAGACAAAAGAGAAAGCTGCCCCACTGAACAAGAGGAGACTCCTATTTCTTGGTTGCCCCATGTCAGTAACAAAAAAATGAAATAAAGGGTTAGTAGAACCAATAAGCGAAAGGAGGAATTTATATGCTCTAGAAAACTCTAAAAAGGCTAAATTCTCTCAATTGCCATCAATATTGGTATTGAAGATTGGCAGATAATAATAGCAGGAGGGTTGTACCAAAAAATGAAAAACAAGAGGAGTTTTAAAGTCAATAAATTTGTCAATCTCTGTCATATGCACCTATGACTTACATGTAAATAACCAAAAATAGAATTTGAATTCATTTCTTTATAAGTTGCCGCATGTCAAGCATTTTGACTATGAAACTTCAGCACTGGACTGGACATCACGAACCCGATAACCAGAAGATGGAATGAAACCTTGAATACATCCGATAATATATTGCGAGAGATTTGGGGAACATGAAGAACATTGTTAAAGAACAGAGGAATAGTAGAAGATAGAGTGAATGAACCTATATTAGAGATTGGGAGTGATGAGCCATTACCTACGATCACGTCATCGTTGTCATTGTAAGGGCAGTGAAGAGCAAGATTTGAGAGGTCATTGGTGTGATGATGGGTGACACCACTGTCAATAAGCCAGGAGGAGGGTGAGGCATGAGGTGGAGTAGTGCCAGTGTGAACTTGAGGGATGTGATGATAATTGGGGCGGTTGGGCCGAGGAGAAGGGTTTGGTGGTGGGAAGTGGACATTGAGGTAGTCACGTATGAACCGGCGGCATTGAGAGATAACATGACTAACTATACGACAATATTGGCATTTGCTTTTGAATGGAGTAGGGCTAGTGGAGTTGGGAGGGTTGGTTGGTTTGGTCGCTGGTATGATCACACCGGGGGAGGAGGGAGTGTTACGGTGGTAGGGGCGAAAGGTATTGGAACGGGATTGTGTTGTGTGGGCGGAAGAAAGGAAGTGAGCAGGGGAGGGGGTGTTGTGGGATTAGTTCATGGTGGATGAGTTTTTCATGCAAGGCTTCAAAGGTGATAGGTGAGTCACGGGCTTGAATTGAGTCAGTGATAGGTTAGTGATAAGTTTGTATGAGTCATAATCAAGACCCTTGAGGATATTAGAAACAATGTCCCCAGAGTTCATGGGTTTGCCCATAATAATGTCGAGTTTGTCGGTGTAAGATTTAATAGCATGCATGTAGTCGGTGATAGATTGGGTGGCTTTGGTGAGGAAGTCAAGGGTGGCTTTTACTTGTAGAATATGACCTCATAGAGGAGTTTGCATAGGTAGTTCTGAGGCTGTTCCCAGCCTCACCAGAGGTTTTGGCCTGGGTGATAAGGGTTGCTATGGTTGGATCTAGGGTTCCTATAAGAGAGCCTAGGATTAGTCGATCTTGACAGTTCCAGGTGGTGTAAGCAGGATTATTAGTTTGTTTGTTGTCTGCCGTGACTTTGGCAGAGGGTTGAGGGTTGGAGCCATCAACAAACTTGAGGAGGTCTAGGCCGAATATTATAGATGTGATTTGGGATACCCAGGTAAGGTAGATGAGGGGCATTAGTGGTTTGCATTGAGATATGTTAACGAGGATAAGGGGGTTGCTGGGATCGGCCAGTGGAGAGGGTGGTTGAAGTGGTGGCGGACATGGTAGATAGCGGCGACAAGAGAGAAAGAAATTATGATTTGGGGAGTTGGATCGTGGATGCTCTGATACCATATAGAAAGGCAAAACTACACTTTAATATTAACACACAATGTGTTTATAAAGTATAATAGTTATGATGAAGGAGATCTCCTACCTAAATACAAAAAACTAGTTTCCTAAGATAAAGATAATTACTGTTAGAACGAAGTTTATGTATAATATAGAAAACAAGCAACAATCACACAACACACAGATATACATGGTTCACCAACTTAGCTACGTCCACGGACAGAGGTAGAGAATATTATTATTTTCTGGAAATCAACAGATTACAATCTCTAATCTAATGCACGAATTCTTTGGCACAAGAATTTCTGTCTGTGCAAACCCTAGATCTAGAGAAACAGATGAGCAAGAGAACTACAAATATGGTTGCGGGTAGGCTCTATTTATATGCCTACTCCAAATCCTGAAGGGTTTTACAACCCTGATCCAAATCTGCCGCTAAACAGGCCTTTTCCGAACTAGGGCGCGATCGCCCCTTCCCCAAAACGAGCACCCGCGTGATCGCCCCAATAAGGGCGCGATCGCTCTCTTTGTCCAGAAACTTGGCGCGATCGCTCCCTCCGGTTGTGTCAGGAATTCCAAATTTGCTTGTTTTAATCCCCTAATTTAGGCGTCCCCAACTTAGATGGCACCAAACCCAACAATTACAATCAACTAAAAGAGATACACAATCTTCCCAAGGACTAGTGATCAAGTAACTTAATACGGCCTAGGAGAGTCTTAAGACGGGTGGACTTCTGTGTTCATGTGAACCAGATGTAGTCGCTCGTGTAGTCACATCTGGAGCTACATCTTCAATGGCAAATTCAAGCACCTTAATTATATTGGTTTTCCCCCCGATCACGCCACCTCTAGGGCAAGCTCTAAAACAATCTCTCCCAATCCATGGCTTATGTTCTTTCTCCAATATATTTTTGTGATTTTTTCTCCCGGTTATTACCAATTTCGATTTCATATGTTAGAGCTGTTAGTTCTTGGCTGCTAGATTTGATTGTTCTATCATTGTTCTAGACATCTCTCTGTGTTTACATCCATGTCAGTAGGTTAGTTTTTGATCCTCAACCAAGACACCAAATAATAGAGAAATCAATACGAATAATGCTATACGGAGTATAAAATTAGAAAATTCAGTGCCCTCAAATTTTACATCAAATGAAGCAGCTAATGAGCATGAAATTTATGATTCTTATACGCAAGCTTGAGTAGCATTCCAGTTGAAAGCTAAAGGAAATGGAAATGGAAATGGAAATGGCAGCAAGCATTAAACACAGCAGAAATCAAGAAATTTGACAAGTTACACAACAATTCAGCAAGAGAGATCAACTCAAAAATAAAGTAGATCAGTTTTGGAGATTTAAGAACATCGAAGGCATGAAAAATCTGAAATTTGATTCAACAAAAGAACGAACTACTGAAAACAAAATCATCAGGGCAAACTTAAAAATCAAAATAGTCGGACTAGAAAATTACCAAAGGAAAGAAAAAATAAATCACCGAACCCTCCTCAATATCATCAATCCGCCAATAAGAAGAACTGGTATCGCAATCGCCTTCATGCTAATCGCTCAATTACTTCATTCTATGAAATCGTTGCACTAAATTTGAAATAAAAAGCAGACTAATCAGAAAATTTGACAGAAAGAATGGTTTTAGGGTTTGAACTTTGAATAAATCAGGGATTTATGTTTTATTTTTGATGCAGAGTTATACAGTAAGACTATGAGAGTATACTGTATACCATTAGGGCCGAGCAAAAAAAACCGACGGACCGGACTGAACCAATAGAATCGGATCAGATCAATGAAAATCGGACCAATTCAATAGAATTGGTTTGGTTCTGGTCCCAAATTTATATGGAACCGATTATTTGGGTTGGTCCTGATTTTTGAAAAAATATATATGGTCCTTGATCGAATCCGGACCGAACCGATTATGTATATTATATATATATATATACTCCCTCTGTCTCATAAAACATTACCACTTTTACTATTTTGGGCGTCCCACTTTAAAGTCCCACTTTCCTAAAAAGAAAATTTTTTAATACTTCTTTATTCATGGGACCCACTTGTCATATTCACAGCACTTTTCAAATTTACTATTCTCTCCACTCATTCTCTCTCCTCTCACTCACAACACCTACTTTAATAAGCAGGAGTCTGATTCTGAAGCTCAGCGGGAATACGTACATGAGGTGGCGATGTGGCGAGAATTTGATACCGGCATGGTCGGGCGAGATGAGGCTGACGAAGGGAATTACTTGGCAATGGAGATGGTGAATGTGGCACCCAATCTAAGTTACGCCAGGATTGTGAGGATGGTATGCATGGATGAGCCAAGAATTGAGGAGATTGTTGAGGGAAATGTTGGAGTGCCTGTAGATGAGTCTGATGATGACTGTGAAACCATTGAGGTGGAGGACGCTCAAGGGCGGCCTACTGGGAATGTTTTCACTAATCCCAGGAGGTCGTTTGCCGCCAAAGCGAGGAAAAGAAAAAGGATAGAGGTGGAAACCCTACAAGTGCGGGATTGGGAAACAGTTGTCGCAGGATGAGCGGGAATGCTTAATTGAATTTTTGAAGGAAAATTTGGATGTTTTTGCCTGGAGGCCTGAAGATATGAGGAGAATTGATGAGAATGTAGCCTTGCATTATTTGAACGCTGATCCTAATATAGAGCCATTTAAGCAGAAGGTGAGACATTTGTCGCCAGAAAAAGAGTTGGCTGTGATGGAGGAAGTGGAGAAGCTGTTGAAGGCGGGAATAATCAAGAAGATTCAATACCCATTCTGGTTGGCTTGTCCGGTGATGGTGCTAAAATCAAACAAGAAGTGGAGGATGTGTATTGACTTTACTGACTTGAATACGGCATGTCCCAAGGATTTCTATCCTTTGCCCAAGATTGATAAGTTGGTAGATTCCATTGCTAGTCACAAGGTGTTCAGTTTTATTGATGCTTATTCGGGATATCACCAGATTAAGATGGGGAAGGAGGATAAGGCGAAAACTGCGTTTAGGACCCCTATGGGAAATTTCTGTTACAAAATGATGCCATTTGGCTTGAAGAATGCGGGGGCGACATATCAGAGGATGGTAAATGAGGTTTTTAAGTCACAAATTGGGTCGAATATGGAAGCATACATTGATGATATGGTGATCAAGTCCAAGGAGAACAATCATGTGCTAGATCTGGCCGAAACTTTTGAGAACTTGAGGAGGAATTCCATGAAGTTGAATCCTAGTAAGTGCACATTTGGTGTAACGGCGGGAAATTTTTTGGGATTCTTGGTGAACAGGCGCGGGATTGAGGCCAACCAGGAAAAAATTCAAGTGTTATTAGATATGTCGCCACCAAAGTCAATCCGGGATATTCAGCGGTTGAATGGTAGGATAATCGCGTTGGGGAGATTTATCTCAAAGTCAGCAGAAAGGTGCTTGCCATTCTTCAAGGTGTTAAAGGGGGGGGGAAGAAATTTGAGTGGAGCGAGGAATGTGGAGTAGCTTTTGAAGAAATGAAAATTTATTTGGGGAAGCCGCCATTGTTGAGTAGTCCGGTGGAGGGGGAAGAGTTGTTTGTTTACTTAGCAGCCTCTGATTATGCAGTTGATGCAGTGTTGGTAAGGGAAGATGGAGGCATTCAAAAGCATGTATATTACGTTTCTAAGGCTTTGAGCGAGGTTGAGTCGAGATATTTTAATGCTGAGAAGTTGGCTTATGCATTGGTGGTGGCGGCAAGAAAGTTGAGGGCTTATTTTGTCTCTCATACAATCGTTGTTCTGACTGATGCCCCTCTAAGAAAGATCTTGCAACAGCCAGATTCCGCGGGAAGGTTGCTGAAGTGGTCAATCGAGTTGACCGAGTTTGATATTAGATATGAATCCCGCCGAGCTATTAAAGCCCAGGCATTGGCAGACTTCATTGCTAAGACCTCATTTACTAAGTCTCAGGCGGAAGTGGTGGAGGAGCGCAAGAAAAGAAGGGTGACAAAGCGAGCTGTGCCAAGTTTGATTGAAGAGAAGGAGAGGCCACCCGATTGTTGGGTTCTGTATGTAGATGGTTCGTCCGCGAAAGACAGAGGAGGAGCGGGAATGGTTTTGATGTCACCAGACGCGGAATGCGAGTATAAGAAGGCATTTAGGTTCAAGTTTCCAGTGTCCAACAATCAGGCTGAATATGAGGCATTGGTAGCGGGAATTAAATTTGCTCGCGAAATTGGGGTAAAGAAGATCGTGATTCATTCTGACTCTCAGCTCATTGTGAACCAAGTGCGGGGCGAGTATGGGGTGGTGAATTCATTTCTGATAAAATACTGTAACCTGGCGAGAAGCATTTTGAGTAGTTTTGAGTTTTGGGAACTTGTGCAAATTGATAGGGCAGAGAATTCAAAGGCTGATGTATTGAGTAGATCGGCGGGAAGCGAGGCAGACAAAGCCGCTGTTGAGCCCCTGGTGGAGTATGTGGATATGCCGGCTATTGACAGGCCTGTGATCATGGAGATTGGTGAAATAGAGAAGAATTGGGTAACAGAAATGAAGGATTTTTTAGACAAGAGTGAATTGCCGCCTGATGAAGAAAAGGCAATGTTAATAAATGTGACTTCTCCGCGATTTACCGTGCAGGATGGGGTCTTATATAGAAAATCTTTCTCAAAGCCATTGATTAGGTGTGTGGAGCCAGGAATGGTGGCCAAGGTTTTGTTTGAAATTCATGAAGGTGTTTGTGGTGGCCACCCAAAAGCGAGATCCATGGCGGAGAAGGTTTTGTTCCATGCACTACAAAAAATAGAGTTATTAGGGTCGGCATTTTCCCGTCCCAAAAAGTCATTTTGCCGTCCCAAATAGTCATTTTGCCGTCCCAAATAGCCATATGGCTATTATTGGCCAAGTTTGAGGAAGGATGCGGAAGAATATGTGCGGAAATGCGAAAAGTGTCAAAGATTTTGAAATATCCCGCGGCAACCCGCCACTGAGCAGACTCCGATTGTCGCGACTTGGCCCTTTGATATGTGGGGCATCGACTTGATTGAGCCATTCTCAAAGGCTAAGGGAGGGTGCTAGCATGTGGTTGTTGCCGCTGATTATTTTACAAAATGGACGGAAGCGAAAGCCTTGGCAACGATAAGTGAAGATAATGTGATCAAGTTTGTCCAAGAAAACATTTGGTGTAGATATGGGTTTCCCAGGGCCATCATCTCTGATCATGGGACACAATTCGGGAAGAAATTTGCAGCGGAGTGCAAGAGGATGAATGTGAAGCATTGGATGTCGGCAGTATATAGGCCACAGTGCAACGGGCAGGCTGAGGCGGCAAACAAGCAGATTATTGCCGCCATGGGCAAGAATTTGGAAGGAAGAGGCGGGGCATGGTTAGAAGAATTGCCAACAGCATTATGGTACGTCAGGACCACAATAAAGGGCTCAACTGGCGAAACAGCTTTGCTCTGACTTATGGATCTGAGGCCATGGCGCCAGCAGAGATGGCACTGCCGACATACCGGGTAACTTACTACGATGAGGCGAGAAATGGACAGCGACGATGCAACGATCTTGATTTGGTTGATGAGAGAAGGCTTCAAGCGAGAATGAGGATGGTGAATTATAAGCAAAGGATGAAGGCTCAACACGACAAGCGAGTAAACAAGAGGTCTTTCAATGTGGGTGACTGGGTACTGAGAAGTGCGGAGGCTACGGGACCCAAGCCAGGATTCACCAAGTTGAATGAAAAGTGGGAAGGGCCGTTTCAGGTGTCCAAAGTTATCCGAGAAGGGACTTATCAGCTAAGGAAGCAGGACGGTGAAGAATTGAAAAATGCTTGGAGTGTTGATCATCTGAAGCGTTTTTATCAATGAAGTTGTCGCGAGTTTTTGTAGTTATATCTTTTGATTTTTGCTCTAGATAACAAAAGTTATGTAACTTTTCCATTGGGTCATGTGTTTTTTTGACCTCACGTTGGAGGAAAAGTTATGTAGAATTTGTCATTCTAGAATGATGTAACTTATAAATATGGTGGAAGAAGGATGGCAAGAATTGCTCTGCGACATAATTTACTATGATTGGCAATTTTATAAATCTAACAAGTTTATTGTTTTGTGTTTCATAAAGCAGTGAATGGAAGAGCGAGATTTCAGGAGGCGAAAAGTGATCTAGAAAACGACCATTGGAGTTGATAAAGAAACTAGACGAGGGAGTAGCCGTTGAGGCGTGATGATGAAAGCGAGAAGTAATTGTCGCCAGCACTTAACCAAGAGGATGCGGCGTCTTGGGTAGAGACCAAGGCGCCAAGTGGATGCGGCGTCTTGGTTAGAGACCAAGGCGCCAAGTGGATGCGTCGTCATGGTTAGAGACCATGGCGCCAAATGGATGTGGTGACCTGGGGAGAGACCCAGGCACCAAACCTTGCGACTTGGGAAGAGACCCAGGCGCCAAGTGGATGCGGCGTCTTGGTTAGAGACCAAGGCGCCAAGGGGATGCGGCGTCATGGTTAAAGGGGGAGAGACCCAGGCATCAAACCTTGCGACCTGGGGAGAGACCCAGGCGACAAGTGGATGCGGCGTCTTGGTTAAAGACCAAGGCGCCAAGTGGATGCGGCATCTTGGTTAGAGACCAAGGCGCCAAGTGGATGTGGTGACCTGGGGAGAGACCCAGGCACCAAGCCTTGCGACCTGGGGAGAGACCCAGGCGACAAGTTGATGCGGTGTCTTGGTTAGAGACCAAGGCGCCAAATGGATGTGATGACCTGGGGAAAGACCTAGGCACCAAACCTAGCAACCTGGGGAGAGGTCCAGGCATGTATGAAGGCAAAGATAGTAATTACAGTGATAATGAGAGTCAGTTATGGTGGTTGTCGCTTAGGAGAAAGAAGAGGGTCATAATCGTTGTCACATAGGCGGCGGAAATGAGTCAAAAGTATATGTACGTAACTTGTCTAAGATTGTCGCATAAAATAATTGGCGAGAATTTTGACTTGGGAGCGAGGCTGCCTAAAGACAAGCCTCACTTTTTTGAAGGGAGTAGTATGTATATAGAGATAAGATAGGAAGATGCAATCTTCGATAAACTATCGAAGCAAAAACAAGCGACATAAAAAGTTTGAAGATCAAGCAATTGAAAATTTAAGGTAAATCACAGGAAGCAAAGTAAAATGAAGCACACATAATGACAAGGAAGAAAGGATAAAGCAAAACATAAGTCAAAAGGTCGCAACAGAGCGACAAGGAACTGATTATAAACTAGTTGGGAACGAAGGCCCATATGAAGATTAGAATAATTGTTTGCGACAATAAGTACGAGAAACGAGCTAAAAGACAAAATATTTCTTATTACAAGCCCAAAGCAAAGTTAAAAGTTTGGTGGCAATCACAAATTATAAAAATAAAGTCATTGAGCATTGTAGGCGGCGTTGAGAGCATTCTTATTCTTCTGGGATAAGTCAAACCAAGCGGGAACAATGTTGTCTGCGCGGATGGCGGGAACAGGCCATGGAGCCTTGCCGAGAACCGTATCCTCAGCTGCCAGCTGAACTAACTCTTCATCGCCATAAGGCACAAGGGGATGCCCCTTGCGGCTTTGGTCGCTGAAAATTGTCTCAGAGCCCCATTGGGCCAGCTTGGCAGGGGTGATGGCGGGATCCCCATCAGCGGCAATGGTCCTAAGGGTATGAAGGATCGCGTTGTCAAAAGCGTCCATTTCGTCTGTCTCAGCCTTAGTTTTGGCCTCAGCAAGATCGTTCTTTAACTTAGTCACCTGGTTGGCCTTGACAAAGTTATCATCTGCAAGCCGCCTATTCTCGGCGGTAAGTTCCGCGAGCTTGGCCGCATCAGTTTTGTTCTTTTCATTCTCGAAAACGAGTCGGGAAAGTTTTTCTTCCACCGCCTTATTTTGCTTCTCCAGCTCCTCCAATCTGGTTTTTCCCGCAGCGAGATCAGCATTGGCCTTGGTTTATAAGTCTTGGAGTTCTTTGATAGAGGTATCCCGCCTGGTAACCTTCCTCTTGTAGACATTGCGTTCACGCTCAGCCTCAGTCAGCTCCACCTCCAGTTTGATGCATTTGTTGCTCAAGCCGAGGATGGTGCTACTAGCCTGCAAAAAAGAAAAGCGACATTAAAATGTTAGGGAAAACAATGAAGAAAGGAAAACTTAGAACGAAAAGAGAGAAGTAAAAGTGTCTTACCAAGAAAAGTTGAATTCCCGCGTGATATGCTGAATGGGCGGGATCCTCCCCTTCAACATATGCGACTTGGTCAGCATCACTGCATCGTTTTAGCGCAGTAGAGCCAAGTAAGCAGGAGACTGGCTCCAATTGCTCAATAATCAACCCCTTCAGCTTGGGGATATCGTTGGCTTCGCGGCAAAGGTTTTTCATACCCGCCTCATCCGCCGGAATTTGGAATCCTTCCTCCAGCCAGCTAGGTCGGCGGCGAGGAGGTTGACGGGAAGATGGAGTGCGAAATGGAGATACGGCGAGATCAGTGGTGGGACCAGTCTCATTGGCAGGAGGGGAAGGCGGGATGTTGGCTCCCGCGGGGTGTTCAGATTGAACCCCGCCAGTTTCAGCTTCTTGTCCCTCAGAGGGAGCGTCAATCCCAGCCTCGCTTTGAGGCTCCTCATTTTCTTCATTTTCTTCCTCCTCTTCCTCATCTTCTAAATCCAGAACCTCAGAGGGGTTCCCTTGAGTTTGAGCAGGAGCAGAGGTGCGTTGCCATTTGGGTTGTCGGGGGTTGGATGAAGGAGCCCTCCTGCGGGAAGTTTCGGGAATGACCTTTTCATCCACCCCAGTTGTCGCGATGGGAATGGTTAAGTCAGTTGGTTGGGCCATGTGGCTGGCATTCCTGGCCGCGGCCAAACGCTTGGCCTGTTGTTCAGATGTGCCTTGAGCTAATCTTTTCTGATTCATACTCATTGTACTATGAACTGCGACAAAAAACAAAGAGTGGTTAGCGACATTAAGGAGTTAAAAGTTGAAAATAAAAAGAAGCGTTAAATGGCGGAAACCATACGTTGTACTTCTCGCATAGCGCGACAAACGTTCTGACCGTTCCCACAAGTTGTACACTTAGAGCCAAATTTGGCACCCGAGTGAAGTTCCCATCCAGGCCAGGACACTGTATGCTCAACACCCACGCGGGAAGGCAAAGGCGGGAAATTATAAGAAAGCCCCACTTGGCTCAGAAGGGGATGATCGGCTAGTATTTGTTGGCATGAGAATAGGGCGGGTGAGGGATCGGCGGGATTGGCATCGGCGAGAAGTTGAACCGTCCTTCCCTGCAAGCGCTTCTCATTTTTTCTAAGGCCCATTTCTTATCAACTTTAGGATGAATCCCTTGAAGGTCAGTAGGGAGGGTCCAGCCGACGCGGGAAATAATGAATAGCGGGTTGCTATGCCAATTATGAACTTTAGAAGGGAGAGAGGTTAAAATTTTGGGTTTCTTAAATTTCAGCGACATGAGAAGTTCATTCGTCTGTTTGTCTTTTTGTGGATAACCAGTGAACATATCCATGAGAAGGTGAAGGGTAGGTTCCCGCCTGAGAGCGCGACAAACGACTATAAAACAGGTCAAGACCCTTATGGCATTGGGGTGGAGCTCAGCTATTGCCGCTTGAGCTTTGAAGAGGACGAGAGAGATGAAGGGGTCAATGGGAATCCTAAGGCCCGCTTCTAACTGTGACGGGAAAACAACTACGCCGTCTTGTCTCTGACGAATGGCGAGAAGCGACATATCGCCATCATAGTTAGCTATGTGGTAATTCAAGTGGTCAATGTGATATTGGGTGTGATATGGGGTGATATGGGGATTTTGTAAAGGATCGTTTCCCGCCGCGTTCGAAGTAGAGGGGTTATTGGCTAGAGTTGAATGTCCGCCAGTAGATGTTGAAGCACTAGGAGCTCCAAAGTTAGACATCTCGCCTGAATCAGAAGAAGAGACAATTTGTTTATAACGAGACCTATTAACTAAAGTTCTCGCAGCGAGAAAATCAGTGTCAGAAGTATCAGAGTACGTAGGAGGGCCGTAGAAGCGACAAAGGTGTTCGCAAAGTTCACGGGGAGTGAAAAATGTTTTGGACATGGGGGCTGAGAAGTGAAGAAAACATTTACCCCTAATTTCTACGGTGGCAATTATGGCGGGATCTACCCTATTAATTCTTAGACAGTTCACTAAATCATCTCGTGGGATTCTCGCCCAGATGCCCCTAGTCAAGTAGTAAATGCCCCAGTCCTTTGACACTGACCATATCTAATTTGTCTAAGGCAATTTTTAAACCTAGCCATGTCGACAAACAAAATTTAAAGAAAACAAGGAAAAACTAAGGATCCAAGTGATTACCTGGAAAATACGAAGGGTCGTTGAGAAAGTTGAAGATTGATCGAAGGTTAGCCGGAATATCCAACGAACGACCAAAGAGTTCGTTTTCCAGATTGATTCAACGGGGAGTCAGGTAGGTAAGTGGGTATTTGGGAACGAAGTGCAAAGGAGAATCAAGGTTTAGGAGAGGTATAATCAAAGGATGGTTGGAATGTGTCGGAAACAGGGTCACCAGAAAAGTTTGACGGTGGCCGGAAATCGCAAGGAGCTTTTCAGATCAGGGGAGTCGAAAAAGGTAAAGGGAGGAGGGGGGAGGTTATTTATATAGGGGGAATACTAAAGGGTTTTTGGGGAAACAGTTAAAATTAATTGGCCCCCAAAATTTTAAAATTTCCCCCATTTAATGATTTCAAATTTCAAAAAGGTCTTTCCAAATGTCACATCATAGCCGTCTGTCAGTTGAGTGATCTCAGGAGATGACACGTGGAGTATAGGTGTCATTATTATGTAACATCTCGCGAAATAGACTTTCGTAAGCAGGAAGCGACAAGTGGTTCAAAATTTCTCGCCTGGAACATGAATGATCCAGGTCTCGAAATTGGGGGCTACTGAAATGGTTATGAAATAAGGATTGGGCTTGAACTGTATTTTGGGCTCACTGGGCTCAGTGGGCCAAGTTATTTAGAATGGGCCATGCATGCTAATAAAGGTAAGTAATAGTGAGTTAATTGGTAAAGTAGTATTTTCCTTTAAAACGGTGAGGTTTGCGAGATGCGACAAGAGCAGGGGAGCAAGACTGGGCGATATGCGGGAAGTGTCCACGGTGAGGAAAGACCTAGTGATTTTAGCCTTCTGGCGACAAGTTTAGGTGTTGGATTAAGCGACTATATTTGCCCTTTTCCTTTGGAAGGGTTGTCGCCAGGCGACAAATGTGACTAATAGGTAATAAGAGATTGTGGTGTTGCCACGTGGACACCCCCATGATGGTCAACAGTGTAACATGATGGGGTGGGCAGTACTTTCATACCAACTTTGAGGGTAGTTGACCCAGAAAGCATGGGTGATTGACATGTGTCCCTTAGGGGCATGGCCATATTGTGAAATAGTATAAAAACGTGAGTGCTTCATTATTATGTAAGTTTTGACTATTTCTCTAAGCTCTCTCCCTCTACAATTCTCTCCATTAATATTTTCTTTATCTTAGCAACAATATCTGATTCTCACGCCGGAGGGGTTTCACCGAAGCCACCCCCGGTTTAGTTCACCATTGTTTACTTGTGTGTAGGAGTCAAGGTGGGCCATCCCAAGGAGACCAGCCGGAGTATCCTCTTGTGTAGCTGGATGTTCAGCTCCTGTGCAACACATTTTCCTGTATAGCATCACTTCTCCTCGAACAATTCGATTTCCTCCACCACCGTGGATCCTCCCACTGCGAATCCAGAACCATCCGCTCAACCTACCCTGAAAATTACTACAATATTTTTGGGCTAAAGTCACCATTACCACAACGTGTTCCAGAACATAATAACCTTCTTTTCATGATTCGTTAGTGCCAAGTGCCAACCATGTACTTGACTAAGGTTGTGTTTGATAAAATCAAAATGCTCGTTGTTTAGTGATTTCCTTTTGTTCAGCTACTTCACGACTTGAATTGTAACAACCATCACATATTCCTCTTGATTGTCAAGAGTAATATGAGATGGTTGTTGCAATTCAAGTCGAAGTCCATTATTAATATGAAGCGGTTGAACAAAAGAAAACTATTAAACAATAAGCATTAACTGCTTGATTTTATCAAAAACTACCTAAGTGGTAGTTAGGCTCCGTTTGTTTCGACGTAAAACATTTTTCGGAAAACGTTTTCCTAAAAATGTTTTCCTGTAAAATGTTTTCCTGTAAAATGTTTTACAGAGGTAAGGCGTAAAATATTTTACGGAGAAAGGGTGTAAAATGTTTTCGGGTGTTTGATAAGAAAAATATTTTTCGGAAGGGCGTTAAATGTTTTATTAAAAAAAAATTTTTTTAATCATTTTTTGTAACCACCCAACCCACCCCCCGCCTACCCCACCCCACCACCCACCCACCAAAAAAATTTTTTTTTTGTAACCACCCCTTGCCCAATTTTTTTTTTACCTTTTTTTTGTAACCGCCCACCCGCTGCTACCCCACCTCCCCACCCCGCCTACCCTTCCCTACCCACCCCCGCCCCCCAATTTATTTTTATTTTTTTTGTAACCGCCCCACCTCCCCCCTGCCTACCCCACCCCCAAAAAATTTTGTTTTTTTTATTTTTTTTTGTAAGCGTCCCACCCCCTGCCTATCCACTTACCCACAATTTTTTTTAATTTTTTTGTAGCCCACCCCACCCCCACCCCCCACCCTCACCCACCCCACCCCCAAATTTTTTTTTATTAAAAAAATAATTTTTTGGGAGGGTGTGGAAGACGATTACAAAAAAATAATAAAAAAAATTTGGAGTGAAGTGAAGGTAGGCGAGAGGTGGGTGGGGCGGTTCAAAAAAAATAAAAAAAAATTTGGGGGTGTGAGGTGGTGAGGAGTGGCGGGTAGTGGCGATTACAAAAAAAAAAATTGGGGGGGGTGGGGATGGGTGGGCGATTCTGAAAAAAAATAAAAAATAAAAAATTTTGGGGGATGGGAGGGGGTGGGTGGGGGGTGGGGTAGGCAGGGGGTGGGTGGGGCGGTTACAAAAAAAAATTAAATTTTTTTTTGGGGGGGGTGGGTGGGAGGGTGGGGGTGGGGTAGGCAGGGGGTGGGTGGGGCGGTTACGCAAAAAAAAATTAAAAAAAATTTTTTTTGGGGGGTGGGGGGTGTGTGGGGGTGGGGGGTGGGGTGGGGTAGGCGGGGATAGGTGGGCGGTTACAAAAAAATAAAAAAAAATTTGGGGGAGGGGGTGGGGCCGGGTAGGCAGGGGTGGGTGGGGCAGTTACAAAAAAAAAAAAAAAAAAATTTGGGGGGTGGGGGGGTGGGGGGTGGGGGGGGGGTGGATGGGGCGCTTACAAAAAAAAAAAAAATTGGGGTGGGGGGTGGGGGTAAGCTTGGGGTGGTGTACGCAGGGGGTGGGGTAGGGGTATTTTTTATTTTTTTTAATTATTATTATTATGTTGTACCTTGTGAAATATGAGTTGTACATGAGGGCCACCATTTTTCAGAAAATGTTTTAATTAGGACAAGGTCAGTAAGTCGTTTTACTTAGGAAGGGCGTAAAATGTTTTCCGGAAAACGTTTTCTCCATTTTCCGAAAAACAACCAAACAGCGGAAAACGAGTTATTTTCCGGAAAATATTTTCCGGGGACTAACCAAACGGCGTAAAACGAGTTATTTTTCGAAAAACGTTTTCCGAAAAATATTTTACGGCGAAACAAACGGAGCCTTATTTTTTGCATTAGCAAATGCTAATTTACAGTGCCAAGATTTCATCTTAAAGTCGACGAAAAGCTTAAATCACAAAGCTAATATACAAAACAACAAGCAGTGCAAAAGTTAATATCTTCTTGAAAAGCAAGTAAGCAAAGAAAGCACTTAATCAAATAAAATAAAAAAATTAGAATATTTGGTGTAAAATGAAATTACTAAAACTGTAGGAGGTACCGCGCTTTTCCTCCTTGCTATAGGTTAAGCTGAAGCAGTCACAGGGCAACTCTCCTTTGGCATGTAAGTTAATAACAAAAGGCAGCATTATATTAATGTCTTACACCAACTTAACAAAGACATGCCAATAGAGAATAGCCCTATGACTGGTTTAGCTTTTTTACAATAAGCATAAGCATAAGCTTGCCTGAAACTGTTTGTGGTTTGCTGCATGATTACCCAGCTTATAAACAAGTTCTTTTTTGGTTGGATAAATCATAGATGGAATAAACCATTGAAAAAACGGCATATGCTACCTAGTGGAGTTATTCCCTTAAATCGTTTCTTCGTCTTTTCGTTTTCCCTTTCCCTTTCCCTTTCTATTCTCGATTTCACTCAATGACATCTTCTTCTTTTCTATGCCTTGAAAACCTTTTTCCGCTTTTATATTCCTTCTTTTCCATGATCGTGAGAAGGGGAAAAAAGCAGTTGAAAGGAGATTCTGTCGTCTCTTATTCTTGGGAGAGTGACCGGGAAGTTCTAAAAAAGTATCATAATGCCCGAGAAGTTCCTTCACCATGTTGTATTATAGATGCAGTATTATATCCACATATGAGTGAATATAATAATATTGCACGCAGTTATATTACTGCATAAGAACTTACATGTCATTTCGATTTAATGAGGAAATTGAGGGGAAGTGATTTGTTCCAAAAGGCACTTCCTGGTCAAATTCCCCTTATTCTTTGCTTTCTTATTTTATGGTTTTTTTTTTTTAATTTTATTACCCAGTACAGAGAAATATAATCAACTTTTTTTCCTCTGAAAAATAGGAAAACCCAGTATAATAATAAAAATAACATTAAGGAATTGAGTAAAATAGAGCATTGTAGGTTATCTCCTCACATCAGGTAAAAGGAAAAAATCAGAAAAAAAAAGGTATGTAATATATCCTTCCTTCCTTCCTTCCCTCCCTTCCATCGATTTCATTTCCTCTCACCCAAAATCTTTTGGCCCACATACCTGCATTAAGATTTAAGCAAGAAGTTGTTAGAGAAAAACATAATCATCTTCTTCAAGAAACACTTAGATTCTTTAATAGCGATATAACGTAGAGGGAGAAGATGTTATTTACCTTCCAAGCATCATCATAGTAGCCTGAGGATTAGTTCCCGGAGAATTAAGAAGCGTAGAGCTATCAACCACACGCAGTGAATCCACACCAAGAACTTTATAATCACGGTCAATTACTTGACCAACTTGGGCACCTCCATGGTAATGCCATATAGTCATCACTGTATCCTTACAATACTGTTCCATTGAAAAAGTCGATTCAACGTGTCTAGGCCTCAAATTCATGGGAAGAGATAGCATCATGTTCATTAGATCTTTCGATGACACAAATGGAGGCTTGAATTTTGAAAATGCCTTTGAATCTATAACCTTTTTGATAGTTTTAATGCCTTGAACACATCTCTCCAGGTCCTGAGGATCTTTGAAGTAATTGAATGTGACTTTCGGGTTATCTTTGGGGTTTGTTGTGTAAAGTTCTAGGTGGCCGGTGGAGAGTGGTCCATCAACTTTTTCGAGGATGATTCCGCCGTTGATGAAGGAAGCCATATTAAAATCGTTGATGAAGGAAGGCATATTAAAATCAGCTCCAGGAATTCTGATATTGGATTTTGGTAATGGTGGCACTGTGTACCCATTCTGCAAGATGTATGTAGGAAAATTTCAAATTTAGACATAATGGATTACTCATGAAACTGCAGTGGCGAATCTAGTAATTTTGGCGAGGTGGTCAAATTTTGAGGAGTCATTAAAAAAATTTGGAGAGGGGGGTCAACTCCAAACTTTAAGGGATAGATATAGTTTATTTCAAAATATTTAAATTATAAAGGGCTAAAGTGAAATAATTGAAAAAATGAGGATCAAGTGACTCTCTCCCTCATGAAACAAGTGGCGAAGCCACATAGTAGACCCCTTTGTCTTTTGAAAGTTAATATTTTACTAAATGTAGAAAGAATATCTTTTAGCAATAAAATAATAAGAAAATTCAATAAAAATAGTACTGAATTGTATTTTGACCTTAGTAATTATAATTTTAAATTATTATGTAACATTTGACCCTTAATTTTTTCAATTTTTTTTTGGCTTTTCCACTGCCTGAACCATATACATATATAAATATATACTCTCTCCGTCCCATAAAATTTTATCCATTTTGCTATTTAGGGCGTCCCACTTAAAAGTCACACTTTCCTAAAAAGAAAACTTTTTAATACTTCTTTATTCATGAAACCCACTTGTCATACTCACAACAACTATCCACTTATTATTCTCTACCTCACTTTCTCTCTCCTGCCCACTCACAGCTCCTACTTTAATAATATTATATATATTTATTCTTTTTTTTAGTGCTCAACAATAAATGGGTAAGATAATGGGGACGGAGGGAGTATACATATATGTAGTTGGCCAAATTCAATAAGATTGATTATCAAAGTTAAAAGTGAGAAATTCTTTTCAATTTGATATATATATATATATATATATATATATATATATATATATATATATATATATATATATATATATATATATATATATATATATATATATATATATACTCCCTCCGTCTCACGTTAGTTGAGGCCCAGCTTTTTAGTGGGCAGGTTAAGGAAAAGTAAGTGAGAGAAAAAGTGAAAAGAAAATGTTGTGAGTATGAAGAATTAAATAGGAGAGAGAATGAGTGGGAGGAATAGTTAGGAGAGAGAATGTTGTGAGTGTAAAAGTGAAATAGGAGAGAGAATGAGTGGGGTAAATAGTGAAGATTCGCACTTTGTATTTTGGGCGATCTCAGTAACGTGGGGACGGCAGCAAAAGGAAAGAAATGCCAGCTAACGTGGGACGGAGGAGTATATATATATATATATATATATATATATATATATATATATATATATATATATATATATATATATATATATAGAGAAGAGAGAGAGAGAGAAAGAGACTAAACTGAACATACATGGGTTAGGTAATATGCAAGGTCCCTGAGGGATCTACGAGCCACCTGCAAGTCAAGTGGTGCACTTGCTGTTTCAATAAACCCGCCAAACTTGGGAATGCCCACAACTTGAATAAGCGAAATTTCAACGGGCCTAGGAGAAGGTACCAGGATCAAATTCATTGGGTTGTCCGAAAGGCCTTGTCCTACCTTGGGCTGATCCAGTACAACCTTAATTCCATGGGCCTCTAAATGCTCAGAAGGCCCAATACCACTCAACATCAATAGTTGTGGGCTTCCGAGTGTTCCCGCCGATATTATGATTTCATTCTTCTTATTGTTGGAGTCTTGGTTCAAGAATGCTATGTGTTTTTTCCCTTGGCTGTCTTTGAATAATACTCCCTTTGCTTTTGGTCTTGCTTCCCCTGCATTGCATCCATCATTTTCATTATTTAAACAAATTACTGGTTTGAAAAATTTGTTATACAAAATCTTACAAAATCACAAAATAGAAAAGAATTACTATATATTAAATGATACAAATTACAATAAAACATAAACAGAGAGAAAACCGTAAGTTGATCGTATTGATTTAGTTCGAGCACTCTCCTTAATCCAAATCCGCCCCCTCACCGAGTTGTGCTTGAGTTTGTTTTGGACGTTCGCCTTCATGATAAAACGGACGAACTGGACTAATCTTGCATACTAGAATCTCCGGCGAATCTCAATATTTTTGGACAAAATCACCATGTATAAATTTATAGGAGGTCAAAGAAAAAAGATGAACAAATTGCAAAGTGGAGGAGGAAGATTGATGAAAAAAGTTATTTTCATTTGTTGTGTTTTTCTCTAGTTATAACTTCAATAACCATGTGATGAATTTCCAATTAATCATTTTATTAATATAGGAGTCATTGCATTTTATTCATTGGGTTTAATTAC
Organism: Adenophora triphylla var. japonica; assembly: GCA_022495995.1. NCBI lineage: Eukaryota > Viridiplantae > Streptophyta > Magnoliopsida > Asterales > Campanulaceae > Adenophora > Adenophora triphylla. The sequence goes on from JAFEMH010000452.1 coordinate 254,783, forward strand.
ACACTTTGTATCCCCTAATCTAAAGGTAATGATTCCTATTAATCCCTCATTAATATGGGAATCATGTGACATCAATAGTGGGTTTAAATTCTAAAATTTACACTTTAAACCCGCCAACTTTGAGATATTATATCTTTCTTATCCAATCTCAAATTGGATATCTAGATATACCATTTCAATGTTCACACGGATTAGAATATGAACCCACGATAATCTTTGTCAAACAAAAAACGATTCATGTAAGAAAAATACACAATTTCCTTCACACACAACGTATTTTTCCAACAATCCCCAAATATGAAAGAAATTGAGAACGAAATTGGTGATAAAGTTAGACAGACGAAAATTTACATACGATAGTTGTAGGAATACCCATTGAACATTCGCTCGCACATGCATATTTAATCAGAATCTGAAGACAATGATGAAGACGAACTTGAGTTTTGTAGTGGTAACTTAGAGTCCGAGGATGATGTAGAAAATGATGACGAGGTAGAAGATTCAGAGTAATTTAACAATATTTTGAAATTTGTAACAAGATCGTACTCTTTTAATCTATGTATTAGTTATTCGACATGACAATATGTTTGTATTTTCTTTTGTCAATGTATTGCTATCTATTATTTTTTTTTGGCGAACCAGGACGGTACCTGGGAGGATTTTATTGATCACAAAAATTATAAGGATGTACATGAGGGGGCCAAAAGTGAGTAAATCACTAGTATTATGCTCAGTTTTAGGGTAAAAATAGAACACATGCTTTGCAAGCTTCCCCTTATCGGTTTTAAACTTCAAATTTGTTTATAGGCTCCCCTTCAAACCTCATCTTGCATCTAGCCTTCCATATTTCCCAAACTCCAAACAAAATGATTTCCAATCTGACCATGCCTATCTGAGATCTAACTGAGGTTTTATGCGTCCATATATCGACAAATTATCCAAAGAGTTATAACTATAAGGCAATCCAAACAATCCAGCTAACTGTTGCCAAAGATAGAGAAGCCTGAGGAATTTAAGGACCTTCGACCTTTCAGCCTTTGTACTTTCTTTAGTAAAATCCAGTCCAAAATTATAACCCTTTGATTAGCCAGATTTCTGCCAACTCTGATCTCCCCAAAGCAAGCTGGCTTTGTAAGGGGATTGAAGCCTCTGAACGGGCAAAGCGAAATAGGGCAAGTTCATTAGGGACAGGTACCAAACACACGTCAGGGACAATCAACTTCGTCGAACATTACTCGCGTATGGTAATAATATTTACTGTCTATTAATGTTTAAACCTCTATAAATATTGTATGTATAGTAGTTGGGTTGCCATGTTGATGCTATGAAATCCATGATTTAATTTAATGACTTTGAAAACATGCATGATATATACTCCCTCCGTCCAAGTAAGTATTTCACAGTTACTGTTCATGCGTGGATTAAGGAGAGAGTATTATATTGAAAGTGTTGTGAGTGTGAAATTAAAATAGGAGAGAGAATGAGTGGAGGGAATAGTAAATTATAATGGTGTTATGAGTATTAAAATAATGTAGGAGAGAGAATGAGTGGAGGGAATAGTAAAGATTCCTTTCCATTTTGGGAAAGAAACAAAGTGTGAAGTATGTAATTGGACGCCCAAAATAGAAAGTGTGAAGTATGTAACTGGACGGAGGGAGTATATGATTGTATGTGTGTGTGTGTGTGGGGGGGGGGTTGTTAGTCATATTACATGTCGTTTTAGGAGTTAAATTTTGTTCCAAAATATTTGACGTTTTTGCTTCCTTTGGTTGGATTGATTTTAGTTGTAGCGAAGACATATTATTTATGAAACGTGGTGTTCTTATTTTTCTTGTAAGTATATGTCTTATGTGTAAGGATACATTATTAACAAGCCTTGTTGTTTCTCAAAATCACCTCAAAAACCATGTTTTGTAAGAAGGGTCAGATCTGTCCACTTTTGGTTTTTTTTTTTTTTTTTGCTATTCATTCAAGTTTATATGCATATCTTTGAAAGAGTTAGGTTTAGGCAAATCCATGGTACTTTAAGCTAAGTGTGCTTTAAGTTTAAGATGCATATTCTTTGTTCTAATCAGGTTTGAAGTTAAGTTTTTCTTGCCACTATGTTGCTGTCCAGTATGAACAATTTCGGGCCACTCCTCTTTCATTGTTTATTTTAACCATGACATACTCATAATATGAGAAAAGACAAAAGATATTTTTTGTGGACAACAGGTGTAGAAGAATGCACATATTTTCACTTTATTTTTTCTGTTTTTCTAAGTTCCTTTTGTTTTATTTTTCCCTTAAACGGTTTATGTCCAGTCTTTCAAAATGAAGGTTATGTCCTGATAATTTCATTGCTATTTGACATAGCAAACCTAACTAGATGGACCTAAAATTTGGTGTACTTAATTTTAAATGTGTCCTCAACAACTATTAGGTTCTGAGTTTTATCTGATTTTGATCACAAATGGATATAAATGTTAAGTTTTCATGACATACGCAGTGTGATCCATTTTCTGGCAGATTGTATGGTCCAATGTTTAAATCATTTTGGACTCCTAATATCCTAATATTGGCCCATAAATCAAACAAAAAATCATGTGTGCTCTATGTTGTGTTAGGAAGAGAACTCCACTTTTTGTTTCCACTCCTTTTGATATTTGGACATGTACATTTGAGGTAGTATGGACAGCAGCCTATACTTGGGGCAGTTTGCTTGGAATGCTCCTTTTCTTTGGGATTTGTCTCCCGCATTTAACATTTTTTTTTTGAAATTGTATTCCTTTTGGGAAAAATAATATTGAAAAATTAGACATTAATTTTGGGACGGAGGGAGTATGTCTTAAGGTTTTTGATATATGTCATCTCATTATGGATATTTGTGCTTTGTGGTCATTAGTGTAATTTAGGTTATTAATGTTTATATATATAAGTGCTATTATTTAGTTTAACTTATAGCAACTATAATGATTGTAGACTAGGAAATTTGGCCCACACGTCTCCATTCCTAGTGTGTTTGTCAGCACCCACACTACCGCTAGTGCCCCCACCGATCAACCTCCTCAGTGGTTGATAAAGTTGAAGAATCTACATATGTAAGTAATAATACTTGAAGGATTTGCTATTGAATATGGAAATTTATATATGTATTGTGTATGTGATAAATATTGTTTGTTTTAATATGACAATCTGCATTTAGAGCTAAAATAGCATTAGCGGTAGCTGAGGGTCGTGTGGAGCAGCCTATTACTGGGACCCTGCTGGAGCCAAGAGATTTGGAATGATGTCGCTGCTGATGGAAGGACGAAGAGAGGATCAAGGGTATATGTCATTGGTGAGTATGCTGGTCAGTCGTCGACACGGTCGACAACTCAATCCCATGTTGTTACCAACCATGATCAAAGTGCAAGAATTGAGACTCTAGAGGCTGAGCTTGCACAACATCGAACAGAAACACAAGAAACAAAATAGCTAATGGCGTAGATGCATCAGATGCAGCAGATGCAACAAATGCAGCAGTGTCCGCAACAACCTCTAGTTAGTAGTACAATGTCCCCTTCATCCGCTAGCCCTAGTTCTGCTAGAAATATTTTCACAAGGCCCCTCCTACGAATTTAGGGAACAATTAGTGATTTGACTATGAAACTATGTGTAATATAACATTTACTGTTTAACTTAGTGTTTTAAATTGTGATTTGAGTTTGAAACATTATGTAATAGCATAACACATTTATTCATGTATTGTTTAACTTTGTGTTTTAATTTCGTATCTTTTTTGCATTGCAATTTAGTTTTTAGTAATTTGTTCATATAATTTGTTATATCACAGTTTCAGGAAAAATAATATTGATTTTTAAATAAAATATTTTAAATTATATTTTTGATATCAGCGACGGAATTATGTCCGTCGCAATGAAACATATTAGTTAAAAGATAAATATTATTAAATTGACATCAGCGACGAAATGTTCGTTACTATAGAGCGACGGAAGTAGTCAGCAACGGACATCAGCGACGAAATATTCCGTCGTTGCTAAGAGACGGAAGTTTTTGTCCATTGGTGAACAGAGACTGTAATAATTTCGTAGCTGAAAAGCGACAAACATTTAGCAACGGAATGTTCATTACTATACAACGACGGAATTTGCCAGCAACGGACATTAGCGACGGAAGTCTTTGGTCTGTTGGTGAACAGTGACGGTAGTCATTCCGTAGCTGAAAAGCAACAAAATTTCTTCGACGGATATATTCCGTCGCTGGTCTGAAATCAGCGACGGAAATCATATTTTAGCGAGGGAAATCTCCGTCGTTGATGACCAGTTTTCTAGTAGTGAAAATACTAGACTCTAGCCTTTGTCACTGCCTCATATCTCATCAATCGCATGCCCACGCCTACACTCAAACTTGCATCTCCCTAATCCACTCTACTTGGTCATCATCCCAATTATCTCAAACTTCGGAGCTTTGGATGTCTCTGTTATCTCTGGCTTCGTCCGTATACTAGTCACAAACTTGATCCTAATCCGCACCTTGTGTCTTCGTCGCCTACTCACCGACCCAGAGTGCTTATTACTGTTTGGAACATAAAACCTCCAAGATATTTGTGTCCTGTCATGTCAAATTTGTGGAAACACAATTTCCGTTCTTTACTCCTACCGCCAGTCCCCTCTCTAATCCTATTTCCACTGTTGATACGTGGTGCACTTTCCATTTTCTACCCTAGTCCACCACCCGAATCCCCACAACACGGCAGCAACCCACACTATCTTGGCCACACATGAACCAGCCGTACCAACTGATAATCCTACTGGATCTCCAACCTCCTCGATTGAATCCCCCACCACCCCACCCGGATTAGCCTCCCTGAGTTCCTCTTCATCCTCAACCCAATACCGCACACTGTCGATTCTCCACCAGCCCCATCCCCACTTGCTTCACACCCTGCCGCAAGTAGAGGCCCTTGGACCAGACTTCAGAACAACATCACAAAGCCTATCCAAAAATTAAATCTCCAAGCCACCCTTTCCTCCTCTACAGCTGAACCGAACACTGTGACTCATGCACTAAAAATACCTGAATGGTGAGCAGCCTTGCAGTTCGAATATAACACACTTCTTCGCAAAAACACCTAGGACCTCGTTCCATCTACCTCGTCTCAGAATTTGATTGGGTGAAAATGGATTTTCCGGACTAAATATCACCTGATGGGTCTATTCATCGTCACAAGGCTCGTTTGGTTGCTAAAGGATTCCATCAACGTCCCGGGTTAGATTATTCTGAGACATTTAGTCCCGTTGTTAAACCGCCACCATTCGCACCATCTTGTCTCTTGCAACAGTACATGGCTGGTCACTACATCAAGTGGATATAAACAATGCATTCTTATAAGGAACCCTTCATGAGGACGTTTTCATGGCCCAACCACTAGGTTTTGTCAGTACTACTCAACCTACTCATGTGTGTAAAATCCGTCAGGAAATCTACGGTCTCAAACAAGCACCACGGGCTTGGTATACTGAACTCAAAACATATCTCATGACACTTGGTTTTTCGACAAGTGTCTCTAATACTTCTCTGTTGATTCTTCGAGTTGCACATCATTTATTGTATGTCGTGGTGTATGTTGATGACATAATTATTATTGGATCCAACAAATCTATGGTGGACAGGTTTATTTCTCAACTCTCTTCTCAATTCTCCCTAAAAGACCTTGGTGATTTATCGTATTTCCTAGGTGTTGAAGTCCTTCTACACACTCATGGCTTATTTCTCAGTCAACACAAGTACGTTCAGGACCTTCTTACTCGAACAAATATGCTCGATGCCAAACCGGTGCCTACACCTATGGTGCCTCATCCACCGCTGACTTCATGGAGGTTCTCCCATTCCGAATCCATCTAAATACAGAGCCATACTCGGCAGACTTCAGTATCTTGCCCTAACAAGCTATGATCGTTCTTTTGCTATAAACCGGATGTCTCAATTTATGCACTATCCGACTAATTTACATGGGGCTACTTTAAAACGAATTTTGCGTTATTTGGCGGGTACAAGTACTCATGGTCTCCTCATACAACGTTACTCTCCCCTTACTCTGCACGCGTTTACAGATGCAGACTGGGCTGGAGATAAGGATGATTATATCTCCACAATCGGTTACATTGTATACCTTGGTCGTAATCCTATGTCATGGAGCTCTCGCAAACAGAAAACATTGGTCGAATCCTCCACTGAAGCCGAGTACAGGGCTGTTGTAGCCACTACAGCAGAGGTCTTGTGGTTACAAAATATGTTCAGTGAGTTGCATGTTCCTGTCAAGATACCACCCACCATTTACTGTGATAATATGGGTGCAACGTATGTAGCTGCAAATCCTGTTTTTCACTTCAAAATGAAGCATCTTGGTCTTGACTATCATATTGTTCGTGAACAAGTTCAAAACAACAACCTAGCTACGTGTCGCTCATATTTCGGGAACATACCAACTTGCAGATGCCCTCACCAAATCATTACCAAGGCTGAGATTTCTGGAGTTAATTGCCAAGATTGGACTTACTAACCGGTCGTCCATCTTGAGGGAGCGTAATAACAATAGAGATCCTACGTGATCTTCTTTCCTAATAACAATAGAGATCCTACGTGATCTTCTTTCCTAATATCAATAGAGAGCCTACGTGATATTCTTTCCTACTTGGTTTAGATATGTAGTCTGCATATTTAATTACTATTTCCTTTTCCTAGTTTACGTATGAGTCTTAGATTTGCTCATATATGAATACTATCTCAAATATCAATACAATTGAGTTTTTCTTTTATCAAAACCTATACTAGCAATATCATTTAAGTCAATTGTTGTAAAATAAGATCAATTAGGACATCGGAATCCTTAACATTCATGGTTCAACATTTAGAAATTCAGATTATCTGTACTATTTTTGTGTATATTGTGTTATAATATATCTAACGGTTTATATGTTTGGATGATCTCATTCATTGTGATGTCAATTTTAATAATTTTGAGTTATCGGATCTCTAATATTGAGAAGATCTGAACACTTAGACAACCTAGACAGCCAAATTACTCATTTTGTCCCTAGATAATATTTATTTCCATTTTAATAAAGAAAGTTATTAACTTTACTCTAGATTTCATTTCATACCTGCAGTAGTAAAGAATATTTGGTGGACTGTTGCATACAGGTACACACTAATCTTCTCTGGATTAGCATACTCTAACAAATCCGCAGCAGTATGTCTATGTCCGGTTTCATCAAATGTGCTCCCACCAACTTTAGTCCCATCAATATGATCATAGGTAAACCCATTATCCGGTCCGATTCCCGCCTCCAGCAACCCTTCCTTCACCGCCGTCTGCCACTGCAACACCGGCGGCTTAAACGCCACCTTCTTTTCCGCCCACTCATAAGACTCATCCACAAGTTTCTTGTCCCAACCTTCCCTATTGATAAAGTCCTGGCTTGCACGGGTGTAAAACCCCGCGTTCAGGGCGGACCCACCGCCCAGGACGCGGGCCCGGTGGTTGAGGACACCGTCGGTTGATACGAAGATTTGGGATGGGGATGCGGGTGAGACGTTGACTAAGGTGGAGAGGAAACCGGTTATGTTTGAGACGGCAGGGTTTCCGTAGGGTAAACCGCCTCTCTCGAGGAGGAGTACTGTGGCCCCTTCTGAGAGGGTGGCGGCTATCGCACAGCCGGAGGTTCCACCGCCGATGACTATGTAGTCGTAGTGTAGGATTGGGGGAGCTAGGGTAGCATCTCTGGCAAAACTAGGATATGGAGCTTTTTCGGAATAACAAGAATGATGAAAGAAGATGAGTGCAAAAACAAGAAGAAGATAAAGAGACCTCCATGGTTGACACCTTGAATCCATAAAATGATGAAAATAACCTCAACAACCCTTTAGGATAAAATGTGCAAAATCTTGGGGGGGCATTAAAGCAATATTTATGGTGAAAAGATGACGAAAAAATGGATGGAATGAGAATTTAGGGTTCAAATATAAAAGTTAATAAAATTTTGAGGCCAGAGATTAAAGAAAATTTAGGGTGGGTGTTTTAATAACCAACCAATGTGTTTTTGTTTCTACAAGACTCCACCTGGTAATTAAAGAATGAAGTCCGGGACCTATTTTTGGCATTAAATATGGTGGGTTAAAATAAAAGGTATTATCCATATAAGTTTATGTTTTTTTTTTTTTTGAGAGAGAGAGAGAGAGAGAAAGAAAAGGGTTGTGGCCTTCCATTCCATTAGAGCGTCGCACGAGAATCCTGTGGGAGCCGATTTGCTTCCATCTTCTTCCTCAATTCCCCTAGCCAGGGCATCCGAAAATGGAAGTTCTTAGTAAGCAAGCTGCTAACATCTCTTCCACGTGCCATAGCAATCCTTTAACGGAAAAGAGGAAACCAAATTAAAATTTTGCTTCTACTAGAATTTAGATTTTTTAAATGTGGAACAATTATATAATAGCATAAAATTTTCACTTGAGTATCCCATCAATCCATTATAAGCAAATTTGCTTCTTTTTTTTTTTTTTTTTTCATTTAGTTTATCCTGAATTGATATTTGTATTCAAGTTAGTTTCATATGAAAACATTTGCTCCTTTATTTTAAAATTATTTTGACTTATTATGCTTGATAGATGTTGTTCTTTGACACTCAATTAATAAGTCCACGTTATAATCATTGACAAAGCCCGACTACACGTTAGGGTGCGTGTTAGAGACATTATCCACATCGGGAATTGACAAATCTTACATACTCCCTCCTTCCCGGCCGACTTAGGATTTTTTGAAATGGCACGGGAATTAAGGAAAAGGTAAATGTTGTGAGTGTAATTTAAAAATAGGAGAGAGAATGAGTGGAGGGAATATTAAATTATAATGGTGTTGTGAGTATTAAAATAATGTAGGAGAGAGAATGAGTGGAGAGAATAGTGATTTAAGGTTTCCATTTTGGGCCGTCCTAAGTCGGGTGGGACGCCCAAAATGGCAAAAAGTCCTAAGTCGGCCGGGACAGAGGGAGTATAACATAAAAAAATCAAGGGTCACTCCCCATATCATCAACTGATTTTCCTTTTTCTTTTTCTAAAAAAGGTTATGTTGTTTAAAATGATAAGTAGTTAGCTCAATTTTTATTTTTATTTTTGAAATCAAACCAAAATTATATTTTTTTTTCACTACTCACACACACACACATGCACGCACAGAAGCGTCTAGGAGATAAATTCTAGGGAGCGAAAGCGTTCCCTCTAACTTCTGGGGGAATCAAACCCTTGACCTCCAGGTTGAAAGCAATGAACTCTATCCAGCAGGTCAAATCTCCATGTGCTAATATGCATAAAATCACAAGAATATGTGTAGGCTCTTCACAAATGTTGCAGGTTCAATCAAAATATTTGATAAAGTATTAGCTACTACAATGACATTTGAAGTATATAAACAACATAAGAAAAAGTGATTACTAATGATGGTGTTTGTGTCTGAAGTTGCAATGCCAAAAAAAAAAAAGTTAATATCGTTATAAAGCCATGAATCAAACAAAAAATTGAAATTTATGACCATTTACGATCTTTCATCTTGCACCTCGCTTAACAATATCCTGTAATATGAAGAAACGTCTCCAAGCGTAACTCGGACACTGTCATATAATGACATTCACAAAATCTTCAACCACTACTAGAAACTGGGTATTTACCCACGGAAAATTTCGTGGGTAAACAGGAAATTCTGTGGGTAAAATTGATTTACCCACGAAAATTGTCCGTAGGAGGTCCGTGGGTAAATTTTTGTGAGTAATACCCGCAAAATATTCTGTGGATATTACCCACGGAATATCCGTCAAAAGTCAAAAAATTCCGTGGGTAAAAAAGGAAAAATTCCCACGAAAATTTAACTGAAAAACATTTAACTTTGAAAACATAAAACACTAAGATTTCTGGGTTAACTATAAATCGCCGACCAAACTTTTCAAACAATGCTCATTGATGATTCCCTTAATAATAACATAAAATCAAAAAGAAAAAACTCTCAACAACAAGGAGAGAATACGAAGGCTTTCAACATATAGAGAAGACAATAAAATCAAACGCCATTTCACAAACATTATTCTTCAATTAATCAAAATAAAAAACAACGACAAAAAAAAGATGAAATCTGAATTTATTTGGGGTTGAAAAATTGATTTAGACAAGATAGAAAATTATGAAATGATGGGGAAACAAGTAAATATTGTATAATAAATGAAGATCAAACTTCAAATATGAATAACAAAGTGATGTGTTTAAAAAGAGAATTATGGAATTGGGTGAATCATAAAAAAATGACGATCATTAAAACCAATTTTATTTCTCTTTGTCACAATTACTAGAAGCAAAAATCTTTTTTAAAAAAAATGTGTTTTTTCTTAAGCTTAGAAAAAACGTGTTTTGTTTCTCTCGCTAGTGCCAGTGTAACAAAGTGCCTGCGCATTTATAACAAAGTGTCAGTGTAAAAAAGTGTCAGTGTTGTTGGGATTGGAGCCAAAACCAAGGAGAGGATCAAAACCATGGAGGAGCAGAAATTCGGGGCTGACTGTTAAGGAGGGCGGCCGCGCTTGTGGTGGAGGGCGACCGCGCTGATAGGTCGGACGATGGTGAAGGAGTCTCGGTCGATGAGGGCGACCGCGCTGGGGTGTCACGCGACCGCGCTTGTGACGGACGGATTCTCTGCAAGTGACGTGTAAGGAAACTTGGAGAGGAATTTAATTTGGTAACAAATTAGTATTCCTAATTTATGTGATACTCCTTCCATGTCAAGGACTCCGGGTGAATCAGGTTTTGATTAGGAATAGGTTTTGTATCCCTATAAATATATTGTGACTACCACCATATTATTTGTACCGAAAAAGGGGAGAAAGTTAGGATATCAAGGAGAGCTACAAAATAGTATAGAGGGGCGCCTGGGGCCCAGGAGAGCCATGGGGGCGATCCTACAACCCGGCCATGACTCGTGTTAATTTGTGAGTTCTTGGGGAGGTGAGATAATGTATATGAGAGATTGCTCATGGAGAGTTACTATGCTAGATCAGTGTGAGTGCATATGTAAAGTTGTAATCCTTCATATATTATTATAGTGATGTCCTGGCTTGGTGCCTCCGGATGTAGTTCACGAGTTGGTGAATGAACCGGTTAACAAATTATCGGTGTTATTGTTCTTGTTCTTTCATATTATCATGTGTTGATTTATTTTCTCCATATTGATGATCGCTAGTATGGGCTAGTGGATGCGGTGATCCCCCAATTTCACAACAACCGGTATCGAGCTTTTGGTTCGAGATCTAGGAGAAGATCCAAGGTGAAGAAAAGAGACAAGATTTTCGTGCGAATTCTTCGTGTGGAAGACGTGCAGGAATTTGAGAGCTTCTAGGGTTTATGGTTGAAGCATGACACGTGCCAAATAGGTCTACGATCGTGCGGAAGATCGGTAAGTCTGAAGAGTTCGTTTGTTTCTTGTTGAGATCTGCAGAAATTCGAGGTGGAATTTTGGAGATGCAGAGATCAAGAGATGTTCAAGGGTTTTTGGGGCAGTCAAGGTGGTTGGAGAAAAATATGAAAGAAAAGAAGTCTAAGTCGGAAGAGTTGGTGAGATCAAGTAGGAAAAATCGTCGGAACAGTTTCTGGGGTTTAGGGCGGCCGCGCAGGTGGTGGTGCGCGACCGCGCACTTGGACAGAACTTGAGGCTTGGAGGATTCCATTCGAGGGCGGCCGCGCTTGGGGGCTAGGGCGACCGCGCTGGCGACGGGGAAGGGATTTCTGCAGCTGATTAGCTTCCTATTTTGATACAATCTTTCGTGCAAAGGTGAGTGGTATAAGCCGGTTAGACCACGTGGGAAGAGGAGGACTTCTCGCAAAACGACGGATGAGGGGTAAGGAGGATGTTGTACTCTACCGACAACATCAATTTCGTTCCGGGTGGGAGCAAGAGGCTTGGGGGCCGGCCTGTTGGTGTAAAAAAAAAGGAGAGACATCAATAAACGGTGTGTTAGGGTGGAGAGGTGACAGTGTGTAGCTGGCCAGCAAGGAGACAGTTACAAGTACCTAACAAGAGAGCGAGAAAAGGTTCACGAGGAGACAATGCAAGAAGCAAGGTGTGTCCGAGTTTCATGGGGAGCATTGCAAGGGGAGTGGATCTAGGAGGAAGAAGGCGAAGTTAGTCTTGCAAATAAATCAAGGTAGAAGTTGATTTGGGGAGGCAAGAAGGATCTAACACGGGGAGGTTGAAGCGTCGCTTGGTTTCAACTCGCCTTATTATTTGGGCGTGGAGGCTCATGGTGGAGGAGCGTGGAGGCTCAACTTGGTGGTGTAAAATATTTGGTGGATCATTCTCAGGTGGGAGTATGATGGGAGCATGTCACAATGGTGGTTTATGTCTCCAGGTGGGAGATTGTTGGGATTGGAGCCAAAACCAAGGAGAGGATCAAAACCATGGAGGAGCAGAAATTCGGGGCTGACTGTTAAGGAGGGCGGCCGCGCTTGTGGTGGAGGGCGACCGCGCTGATAGGTCGGACGATGGTGAAGGAGTCTCGGTCGATGAGGGCGACCGCGCTGGGGGTGCTGCGCGACCGCGCTTGTGACGGACGGATTCTCTGCAAGTGACGTGTAAGGAAACTTGGAGAGGAATTTAATTTGGTAACAAATTAGTATTCCTAATTTATGTGATACTCCTTCCATGTCAAGGACTCCGGGTGAATCAGGTTTTGATTAGGAATAGGTTTTGTATCCCTATAAATATATTGTGACTACCACCATATTATTTGTACCGAAAAAGGGGAGAAAGTTAGGATATCAAGGAGAGCTACAAAATAGTATAGAGGAGGGGGCCGGGGGCCTAGGAGAGCCATGGGGGCGATCCTACAACCCGGCCATGACTGTGTTAATTTGTGAGTTCTTGGGGAGGTGAGATAATGTACATGAGAGATTGCTCATGGAGAGTTATTATGCTAGATCTGTGTGAGTGCATATGTAAAGTTGTAATCCTTCATATATTATTATAGTGATGTCCTGGCTTGGTGCCTCCGGATGTAGTTCACGAGTTGGTGAATGAACCGGGTTAACAAATTATCGGTGTTATTGTTCTTGTTCTTTCATATTATCATGTGTTGATTTATTTTCTCCATATTGATGACTGCTAGTATGGGCTAGTGGATGCGGTGATCCCCCCAATTTCACAACAAGTGTCAGTGTAACAAAGTACCAGTGTAAAAAAGTGTCGGTGCATGTATATTAAGTGTCAGTGTAAAAAGTGTCAGTGTTAATGTAAAAAAGTGCAATGTTAGTGTAACAAAGTGTCAGTATAAAAAAGTGTCAGTGCATGTATATTAAGTGCCAGTGTAAAAAAGTGTCAGTGCTAAGTGTTAGTGTAACAAAGTGTCAGTGTAAAAAAGTGTCAGTGTTAGTGTTATTAAATGCCAGTATAAAAATGATTTTTTCTAAACTTAGAAAAAATGCATTTTTTATAAAAAAACACATTTTTTATAAGACCAACTCTTACTAGAAACTCTTTCGTTTTCTCTATACTCATTTAATATGCAGATTTTATTATTCGTCATTGACTCATTGTGAATATTTTAAAATAATATAAACGTAGAAATTTCAAATTACATATAATAAAAAAAAGTTCAACACTATTTCCTATCAAAAAATCTGGGGAGAAACGCGTTTCTCCGTCGCGTATGGAGAAACGGGGCTTAGTTTGTCGCGCGACATACTTAGCCACAACAACTGGATATCCTTTACAAAGCTTCTGGATATCCAGAAGCTTGAATATGGATATCCAGAAGCTTTGGAAAGGATATCCAGAAACCAAATATTTTTTCTGGATATTCTTTCCAAAGCTTCTGGATATCCATATTCAAGCTTCTGGATATTCAGAAGCTTTGGAAAGGATATCCAGAAAAAATATTTGGTTTCTGGATATCCTTTCCAAAGCTTCTGGATATCCATATTCAAGCTTCTGGATATCCAGAAGCTTTGAAAAGGATATCCAGAAACTGGCTAAGTATGTTGCGCGACAAACATAGCCCCGTTTCTCCACACGCGACGGAGAAACGCGTTTCTCAGCAGATCGACTCATTTCCTATTCAATAATATAGTACAATATTTTTTAAGCACTTCATAAATCAAATTTTACTTTTAACGAAATGAATAGTAAAATTTGCTATTAATTATGAGCAGATTGAAATCATTTTTGGATGGACATCCATTTTTATATGGGGCTAGAGAGAACAATTATCTTGGGAAAAAAGGAAAAGTATAAGAGCCTTTTGTTAAAGCTAAACATCAGACAGACTGGAGATGGCCAAACGGCCGGCCCGTTTGCCTTAAACCCGCGGGAGAAACAGATATAAGCCCATTTCTCTGTCTCACCAAATGGGACTAAACCCGACCCCTTTCGTCCCAAAATGCCCGTCTAAGCCCGCCCGTTTGAATCGGATCCGAAGATCCCGAGCTTAAACGGGTCTTTTTAGGATTTTTTTTTAATCAGAAAAAGCATGAAAAAAATAAAAAATAATTTAGTATTTAATAAGCTTATTTTTAAAATATAAAATCATTTATACATAAGAGAATTAGTTATTTTATATATATAACAAAACAATATTTTATACGGTATCAACAAATAAAAATTATTCAAATTAAATTATTTTTTAAAAGGTATAAATTATATCTTTAAGAAAACAATTTAGTTTAAATAATTTTTATCCATGTGCCCCTTTACATGTGAGGTATCATTAACACCGGCCAAGAATATAAATTTCGAGCACCTTTTGCATTTAGCCTTTGTTTCACCGTCAACAATTACCAAATCATATAAATGTGCATACTTGGACACTCTAGATTGTGTATTTGTCTTACCCTTACCCTTACTCCTTACCCCAATAGGTGTACTATCCGAGATAACATTGTGATGATAGGTTATAGATGTATAATTTGTGTTGGACTCATTCATTCAATCTAGGGTCGAATTCAAAGTATAGCCGGGAAATGAAGGGGTGTTGATTGGGTTCGAGGATTGTTTAATTAGATTAAAAACAATTTGATCATTATGTTGCAAAAGGAAATTATCAATTGGTCCTAAATATGGCTGTTGGAGGGATAATTATGTCCAAAAAAATAAAATCTGATAAATGAGCCGTTATAAATAAATTGTACGAAAATACCTTTTAAACGGATTTATTAACAAATATATTTGAGAACATTTTAGACATTTACAAAAAAAATATATTGTTAAATGGGCCATGGACCCAACGGATCTTCTGATCCACAGACCAAAGTCCGGTCCATCACATATATCCCCGTGTAGGCCCGTTCCGTTTATCAAGCGGGTTGGGAGGCCGGCCGGCCCACAAACCCAAGGACACAGGCTACACGGACCACAGATAACAGGCTTGGCGATGCTCCCACGGGCTTCAGCCTAAAATGGCCATCTCCGCATCAGACTAACTAACAATTCCTACAGTGTAACACACCTAAATTAATATATACTCCCTACATCCCACATTACCTTACTCATTTTGTTATTTTGGGCGTCCCACTTTAAAGTCCTACTTTTCTAAAAGGAAAAGTTTTTAATACTTCTTTATTCATGTGACCCATTTGTCATACTCACAACAACTATACACTTACTATTCTTTATCCCACTTTCTTTCTCCTACCCACTCACAACTCCTACTTTAATAACACTAGTAAAAGCCCGTGTCCGAGGACACGTGTTTTTTTTTTAATTTTATTTTTTTTAAGGGCAAAATTGGAAAGGGACAACTTAGTGAGGACAAAATGGGAAATTTGGCAGATGAAACTGTTCATTGTACTGTTCATCCCCTTTGCCATTTATACTATAGATTATATATATTCATTGTTGGGATATTTTCTGGATAAGTTTCTTAAGGAAATAACAAAGAAAATGAGAAAGATAACGAGAAAGATAACGGAAATTGAAAAAACAAACTTGATGTAGTCGAGGCTTGTGTTTAACACAATTTCCGTAAGAAGTATTTGTCCCGCACTGGTGCTTACGGTTGATGACAAACTTCTCGTGAGATGCAACGACTTCTATTTGTTAATAGGAGCACTCCAAATTAACAAATCTAACGAACAATTTACTATTTGGAACTTTAGGACTTGAAGGAATTTATGCAACAAGATGAAATGATTAGGCTATGTTAATATATCACAAATGTGTGTAGGAAGACTCAATTTACTGTATGTATGAATTGAAATTCGGAGGGGAAGTATATAAGGAGAGTTAAGGGGTTTGTGGCTTTTCCCTTGAAAATTCACAACTTTTCGGGTGGAACAGCACTTGCACGGCTGTGTCCAAGGAACTGCACAGCCGTGCAAAGGCAATATGCACGGTCGAGTCCAAGGCTCTGCACGGTCGAGAGGCAAGGCAAGGCACGGTGCACGGCCGTGTCCTAGACACTTGCACGGCCGTGCAGAAGCTTCTTCAGCCTGCTCATCAGCCCTTTAGTCAAAACAAGTCCAAACCAATTTTGGGACCAACCCAAATCAAACTTTGACCCATTATTTAACTCTTTGTTAAGTTACAATCTTTTGTCATTAATTTCTCATTCACCCGAAAATGGTTTTAGAGACAATAAATGAGTTTCATAATCTACACTAAATGTAGAATACATTTTGTAACTTACTTCGTTAACAAATAACGAACTCCGTTGGAAGTTAACGAACTTCCGTTAGAAAGTTAGGTCAACGACAAGTCAAACATAACTTTCGTTACCCATTTTCAACAATCCCCCACATGAATGACAATTAATTCATGTATACAATTTCGTCCAAAAGTTTCGGCGAACCATTATTACATCGGGATAGATAGCTTATGGCTTTGAATCTCCCCTAGTGAAATATTATCGGATATACTAGCCATTTGGTAGCGAGCCGCTTTGAACTAGTGACTGTATGATGTATACCAAGACAACAATACTCACATAATAATAGCTCTAACAGTTGTTGTTCTCACGTATTGTCCATTTCGGCCCTGGACCGTATCTCATTCATAAGTGTTCATATCAGAAGCGGCCAAGTTACTTCTCACTTATATAGGTGATTCATACTATAAGGAGTATCCTGCACTACTCCACCCGTAGGTATAGGAATCATTAAAAGTTTTTTCAACTTATCCTCACCACTGCTGCATGTGCTTATACTTGGATGTTCTGGGAATGAGTATTCAACATCTCCAGGTCATTCAACCGAGTTGTTGTTTCCAAGTGATTCTACTAGAACTTATAGCTTGGTTGTCTCATTGAACCAAGGGCATGGGATCTTCAATTCTCAAGGTTGAGTGTCCACTATGAGTTCTTTTATTGTGGGTTTTAAGCCCATTCCCCTTAACAGTTTATACAGTTGATCTCTATTTATACCTTTCGTAAACGGATCCGCTATGTTATCATTTGACTTCACATAGTCAATTGTGATAACCCCATTCTTGATCAACTGTCTAATGGTATTATGTCTACGACGGATATGTCTAGACTTACCATTATACATACTTGCGTATGTGCCCTTTCTATTGCGATTGACTATCACAATGTATTAGTACAACGACGCGAGCTTATTCCAACAAGGAATATCCTCCAGGAAGTTTTTAAGCCATTCTGCTTCTTCTCCAGCTTTATCTAAAGCTATAAACTCAGATTCCATCGCAGATCTTGCTATACACATTTGGAGGATTTCCATGACACTGCTCCTCCACCTATTGTGAAAACATATCCACTCGTGGATTTTGAGTCCTTTGTGTCCGATATCCAGTTTGCATCACAGTATCCTTCTAGTACTGCTGGATATTTCTTATAAAGTATCCCATGATTTAATGTATACTTTAAATATCTCAGTACCCTCATCAGTGCTTTCCAATGATGCATCTTGGGATTACTCGTGAACCTGCTTAGTTTGCTCACTGAATATGCAATGTCTGGACGTGTACAATTTGTTAAGTACATCAGACTGCCGATTATTCTTGTATACTCCAATTGAGAAACTGGTTCCCCTCTGTTCTTTGCTAAGTGTAGAGTTAAGTCTACCGGTGTCTTAACCGGGGGGCTGTTAATGACATCGAATTTTCAAAGTACATTTTCCAGATAATGGGACTGTGATAGAACTATTCCTTCTGATGTTCTAGAAATCTTTATTCCTAATATAACATCAGCTAATCCCATATCTTTCATGTCAAAGTGCTTCTTTAACAAGCCTTTGGTATTCATGATCAATTCATGAGTACTTCCCATTATCAACATGTCATCCACGTAAAGACAGACAATAACAAATGATTCAGATGTTCCTTTAATGTAGACACATTTGTCACATTCATTAATCTTGAATCCATTTGATAACATAGTTCTATCGAATTTCTCATGCCACTGTTTAGGTGCTTGTTTTAGTCCATATAACGACTTTACAAGTTTGCACACCTTTCGTTCTTTACCAGGAACCACGAACCCTTCGGGTTGTTCCATGTAAATTTCTTCATCTAGCTCTCCATTTAGGAAGGTTGTCTTCACATCCATTTGGTGTATCTCAAGATTATGCACTGCTGCAATAGCTATGAGAACTCGTATAGATGTGATCCTTGTGACAGGGGAGTATGTATCGAAGAAATCATATCCCTCTTTCTGTCTAAACCCTTTGGCAACTAGCCTAGATCCATCGGCTTTATACTTTCTTTTAAGAATCCATTTGCAACCTAATGGTTTGCAACCTGGAGGGAGATTCACCAATTCCCAAGTATTATTAAGCATTATGGATTCTATCTCACTGTTAATAGCCTCTTTCCAGAACGTACTGTCCGGTCCAGATAACGCTTCTTTAACAGTAGCTGGTTCGTTTTCCAACATAAATGATAGAAAATCAGGACCAAAAGACTTTTCCACTCTTGCCCTTTTACTACGTCTAGGTCCTTCATCTTCTACTTGAGATGGACCGTTTGTAAATTCATATGTTCTCTTTTGAGAATTACCTTCTTTCCTATCCTTGGCAGGAAATATATTTTCAAAGAATACTGCATTCCTTGATTCTATTGTCATTCCTATATTCATATCAGGAATTTCTGATTTGTGCACTATGAATCGATAGGCACTACTGTTATTGGTATATCCAATAAAGATGCAGTCAACCGTCTTCGGACCGATCTTTACTTGCTTTGGTTTAGGTACTTCAACCTTAGCTAGACACTCCCACACTTTAAGGTATTTATAACAAGGCCTACGATTATGTCATAATTCATAGGGCGTTTTATCAATACCTTTCTTGGGTATCTTATTAAGAATGTAATTAGAAGTGAGTATAGCTTCCCCCCACAAGTTGTCGGGTAAGCCTGAACTTATCAAAAATGCGTTCATCATCTCTTTGAGAGTACGATTTTTGCGTTCAGCAACTCCGTTAGACTGAGGGGTATATGGAGCCGTCGTTTGATGAATTATGCCGGATTCCCAACATAGTCCTTCAAATGGAGCTTCATATTCTCCTCCTCTAGCACTTCTAATTTTCTTAATCTTTAAGTTAAGTTGATTTTCAACTTCTGTCTTATAAGTCTCGAAAGCCCCTAAGGCTTCATCTTTACTTCTTAAGAGATAAACATAACAATACTTAGTGCAATCATCTATGAATGTAATGAAATACTTTTTACCTCCTCGAGTTTGCACAAGTTTTAAATCACATATGTCGGTGTGAATTAATTCGAGAGGAGTTGTGTTTCTTTCTATTGCATTAAATGGCGACTTCGTCATTTTTGCCTCAACGCAAACTTCGCACTTATTAGTTGAATCAGATTTAGTCATTTGGATTAAATCTTGTTTAACTAACTTCTTAATAGTGTCGAAGTTTACATGACCTAATCTATCATGCCATAAACTAGGACTTTTCGACAAGTAAACATAAGAAACAACATTTTTATTCTTCGCACCTTGGTGGATAACATTCATTACATTCATCTTGAAAAGTCCCTTCTCGAGGTAACCCTTTCCAAGGAATAAACCATTCTTGGTTATTACAAACTTGTCGGATTCAAAAACTAATCTAAAACCGGCTTTACTCAACAAAGCACCGAAAACTAGATTCTTGCGGATGTCCGGAACATGCAGCACATCAAGCAAGGTCAATTCTTTGCCCGAGGTCATCTTCAATACAACATTTCCAACGCCTAGAACATCGGAAGTTGCAGAATTTCCCATGTATAATTTCCTTCCGGAAATGGGAGTATAAGAAGAGAAACTCTCCTTATTAGCACAAATATGGCGGGTAGCCCCGATATCTATCCACTATTCCTTTGGATTGTCATCCAAATTTGCCACGTTTGCCTCGAAGATCACCGCAGCAAAATCAAGATCCATGTCATCCACATTGTTCGCCTCCTTCTTTGGGTGCCGACAATCCTTTGCTATATGGTCTTGCTTGCCACAATTATAGCATGCTCCTTTGAACTTCTTAGTTGAGGAGCCCTTGTTCTTCCCTTTCTTAGCATTCCCGAAATGCTTCCTTTTGGTGCCGCTAGTGCTTGCCTCGGCGAGATTGACTTTTGCCTCCATCTTGCCTTTGGTAGCCTTGGTTTCATTGTCTCGATTATTCTCTTCAATTTGAAGACGAACAACCAAGTCCTCCAAAGTCACCTCTTTACGTTTGTGCTTGAGATAATTTTTGAAGTCCTTCCATGAAGGCAGCAACTTCTCTATGATTGATGCCACTTTGAACGGATCATTCATGATCATTCCTTCGGCATCAAGTCCATGTAAAATAATTTGGAACTCATCAACTTGAGTTGTCACCAACTTTGAGTCCACCATTTTGAAGTCAAGATATTTGCCGACGACAAACTTCTTTGACCCGACATCTTCAATCTTGTACTTCCTTTCCAAAGTATTCCACAATGCCTTGGCTAACTCGACGGTACTATACACATTTTAGAGTGCATCGTCAAGTCCATTCAAAATGTAATTCTTACATAAAAAATTACCATGGTCCCAAGCCTCTTTGGCCAAAAGCCTTTGAGGGTTGGGATCACCATTTTGAACAATCGGATCTTCTTTTAAGAACCGATGCAAACTTAGAGTGGTCAAGTAGAATAGCATTTTTTGTTGCCATCTCTTGAAATACAACCCGGTAAACTTTGGGGGTTTCTCACCGTGAACCGAGTGAGTAGTAGCGGGTGCAACATTCTTGAGCAGTGCATCGCCTTGAGGGGGAGTAAGCTCGGATGATTCGGAGGTGTCTTTCTCACTTGCCATTGTAGGAACGCCTTAAGAAACATCAAATACTTCTTACGATTGTTGGGATATTTTCTGGATAGGTTTCTTAAGGAAATAACAAAGAAAATGAGAAAGATAACGAGAAAGATAACGGAAATTGAAAAAATAAACTTGATGTAGTCGAGGCTTGTGTTTAACACAATTTCCGTAAGAAGTATTTGTCCCGCACTGGTGCTTACGGTTGATGACAAACTTCTCGTGAGATGCAACGACTTCTATTTGTTAATAGGAGCACTCCAAATTAACAAATCTAACGAACAATTTACTATTTGGAACTTTAGGACTTGAAGGAATTTATGCAACAAGATGAAATGATTAGGCTATGTTAATCTATCACAAATGTGTGTAGGAAGACTCAATTTACTGTATGTATGAATTGAAATTCGGAGGGGAAGTATATAAGGAGAGTTAAGGGGTTTGTGGCTTTTTCCTTGAAAATTCACAACTTTTCGGGTGGAACAGCACTTGCACGGCCGTGTCCAAGGAACTGCACAGCCGTGCAAAGGCAATATGCACGGTCGAGTCCAAGGCTCTGCACGGTCGAGAGGCAAGGCAAGGCACGGTGCACGGCCGTGTCCTAGACACTTACACGGCCGTGCAGAAGCTTCTTCAGCCTGCTCATCAGCCCTTTAGCCAAAACAAGTTCAAACCAATTTTGGGACCAACCCAAATCAAACTTTGACCCATTATTTAACTCTTTGTTAAGTTACAATCTTTTGTCATTAATTTCCCATTCACCCGGAAATGATTTTAGAGACAATAAATGAGTTTCATAATCTACACTAAATGTAGAATACATTTTGTAACTTACTTCGTTAACAAATAACGAACTCCGTTGGAAGTTAACGAACTTCCGTTAGAAAGTTTGGTCAACGACAAGTCAAACATAACTTTCGTTACCCATTTCCAACATTCATTTCTTATTTTTCGTTCTCAACAGTAAATGAGTAACCTAATGTGGGACGGGGGAGTATAATTTATTTCGGTAATTTTTCTTCAAAATTTGAGTGTGAGATGGCCTACCCTGGACTGTGGTTGGATCCGCCCGTCGTTGTCGAAGTCGAAAGATGAAGCATTATAATTTTCATCATGGGAACTACAAAGAGTCGCATTAACGCATTGATAGCAAGGTTACGGCCCAGGCGGATCTTGGCGGCGGGCGAGTCCAGCACAGGCGGGGACTAGTCGGGATTAATCGAGATTAGTCGAGGCCTAGGCGGGTTTTAGAACTAGGCGTTGGAGAGGGGCCTAGCGCCTAGGCGGGGCCTAAGCGCCCTTAGGCGGGGTCTTTTAGAACACTGATTGATAGTGGATCGAATACACTTAAATTAAAAATATTAATAAAATTATTACAAATATAATTTATAATTTTGTAAGCAAAATTTTATGATTATTTGTACCCCTAATATCACTCAAAAAAATAGAATGGAAGGAGTAATAATTTAAGAGAAATAATAAAATTATAAACAAATGTTACAAAATTTGATTTAAAAAATGATGTATCAAGATTTTATTGGTGCTTTTAATTAATGTTTATCAGTTCCACAATTGATACAACCAATAAAATATCATTACCTCATTTTGTATTCTATTTTCTAAACTTCTTTCGTTTCGCTAACATTATCCATAATTTAACCCAATCTAAACAGAGAAAAAAAGAAGATCACCTGCCTGTGCAAAGATGACACAGACAAATTGAGAAACCAGAAGAGATATTACAACAAAGTTTACTAAATAGGAGTGTCCGACACGAGTACGGCGATGTAAACCAAAGAGTCTGAGCATCAGATATTGTACAAATACCTAGAAGCCATGATTTTATTGGATTTCATAAATAAAATACGTACATGTTAATGTTCATCTCCCCTCCCTTTTGTATACAAAAAAATCAAGGAATTAACCATCAAGCTTTGGTCTGGTGTCCAGAGCTCATGGCTTTCAACCTGGAGGTCATGGGTTCGATCCCCCAGATGTTAGAGGGAAGACTTTCTCTCCCTAGAATTTTCTAGGCGCTTCTGTGTGTGTGTGGGTGAGTAGTGAAAAAAAAATCAGGAAATTGAAGAACACCAAAAAAGAGTAGGGCGAAAATTTATGAAAAAAAGAAGAAGAATATATAGGTCTCAAAACTTGCATCATACAGTAGTATTTTATATTTTGTGTCCGTAAACAAGAAAAAAAAAATCTTTAAGTATACCAATTACTAGGTAAAGAAGGAGTAATCTTGATGACAAGACCCGGATAGACATCATCAGGATCATGGATATGTGGGTTTTGCTCCACAATAAACGGGTCACCGCACTTGTCGCTGATTGTGTGAAGCGTTTCGCCTTCTCCGACCACATATATTTCATCGCAAGCGGCGCCACGCCGGAACGACATTAACAGCTGCAGCTGGCTTTCATGTCTGAACGAACTGTTCTCTTCAACTGAGGCCAATAAGATTACAAGGACTAGGATAATGGCACAGTACCATGAAGCAAAATCAGATATGGTTATTGTTGCTCTCATGTTCTTGGAACCCTCAAAAAAAGCCATTATTTACAGTTTGAGAAATAAAATTAGTTTTGAATATATAGTGGGACGATTGTAGGAGGTGGGTGGAAGTTTTGTTGTACCGGGATACTGGGATTGTAGTGGAAAGAAGTTGGGGTTTTAAAGAATTTGTGAGGTGAATGACTTGTAATTTAAGGTGAATATCTCTTGTAATTGTAGTCCAATTTGTTACTTCACAGTTACTGTACTTACGTAAATTAAGGAGGGAGTATTATATTGAAAGTGTTGTGAGTATGAAAATAAAATAGGAGAGAGAATGAGTGAAGGAAATAATAAATTATAATGGTGTTATGAGTATTAAAATAATGTAGGAGAGAGAATGAGTGGGGTAGGGTTAATATTTTAATAATATAAAGTTTCTATTTTAGGTAAAAACAAACAAAATGTATGCTAATATTTTAAAATAGAAAGTAAAGTGTGAAGTAAGTAAAATGGAGTATATAATTATTAATTATTGTACTATATAAACGATTAATTATAAATTTTATTATTATTAATTATTTTATTAATATTTATTAGTTTTATTTATATTATTTGAAGAAGTTTATATCTAATAAATTATAACATGAAAATTACATACGAAAATAAAATACATTAAAATATGTAATAAAGCATAGAAAATATTAAAAATTACATGGGATAATTAGGATTCATAACTATAAAATGAATTTTTTTGGACAAAATTAAAATGAATAAAATGGCTAATATTAAACAAAGAAAATGTTTTTGTAGAAATTGTAGGGAGTATATGAAATTTAGAATCAATTTATAGAAAAAAATTACTGCTGCAATTATTTTTAACCGTCGGAAGTATTTTTATTTTATTTTTCTCAAATAGCCGAAAAAAAAAAAAAGTCATTGACGCCACTCAAACTTGTTATGGACGGGGACTTCATGACTGCCACCTAAGCCTAGACATGTCCAAATAGAACCGGGAACCGACGAAACCGGCTGGTAGAACCAGAATCGGAAATCGGCGAGAACCGGGAACCGCCGAAACCGGGAATCGAACGTAACCGGGAACCGGATTGAAACGGTTTGAATATGAATCCACCATATTGGGAACCGAGGAACCGGCGAAACCGGGAACCGACAGTTCCGGAACCGGGAACCGGCGATTGATCAAGGTAAGTTAAATGTAATATTTAGAATTTATTTAGTATTTGTACTTGTAGTGTAGTATTGTTTTATTTAAATGAGACTAGAATTTAGATAAATGTTGTAATATAGACTATAATATACTAACCAAATTTTGTCCACTTCTCATTCTTTTCAAAAACATACTCCCTCCGTCCCACCAAAACTGATACTTATTTCCTTTTTGGTCCGTCCCACCAAAACTGATACTGCCCAAAATAGCAAAGGAATCTTCACTATTTACCCCACTTATTCTCTCTCCTATTTCACTTTTACACTCACAACATTCTCTCTCCTAACTATTCCTCCCACTCATTCTCTCTCCTATTTAATTCTTCATACTCACAACATTTTCTTTCACTTTTTCTCTCACTTACTTTTCCTTCATCCGCGTGCCCAAAAATTTGGTATCAATGTTGGTGGGACGGAGGGAGTACTCCCCAAGTGAAAAAAAAAAAAACAGATTAGTTAACGTCTTTACTGTATTAAGAGGTTTGGATTAAAAAAAAAAAGTAGATGGTGATGGAACCGGTGGAACCGTTGGAACCGGAATCGGCAGATAGAATCGGAAATCGAAAACCGGATTAATATGATTCAAATACGATTCCGACTATTTAAAAATCAAAAATCGACAATTTCAAAACCAAAAACCGAAACCAAAACCGTTTGGACATGTCTACCTAAACCTAAGCCCATACCGCGTGAGTCAAGGCCATGGTAGCAGGTGCTCTAACAAGACCAATTTACCAAAAAACTTCAGATTGATATTCGGAGTTTCGATAAATATTTTTTTATTGGGGACGTCAAAACCGACAAGTTTAGTAGGGGCAAGTCTTGTCTGATTTGTTTTGAATGGATTAGACAATATCATAAAAAACACTCAAAGTGTTAATCTTTTACTTTAGCCGTCTCAATTTGTTTGATCATATTTGACTTTTGATTTGATGATTAATAATACAAGTAAACTTTAAAAAAAAATTAATACTCTTTCCGTCCCGGATCTACATGTCTAGTTTGATTTTTTACGTAAATTAAGGAGAGAGTATTATATTGAAAGTGTTGTGAGTGTGAAAATAAAATAGGAGAGAGAATGAGTGGAGGGAGTAGTAAATTATAATGGTATTGTGAGTATTAAAATAATGTAGGAGAGAGAATGAGTGGAGAAAATAGTAAAGATTCCTTTCCATTTTAGAAAATGTGCACGTAGGTTTGGGACGCCCAAAATAAAAAGTGTGCACGTAGGTATAGGACGGAGGGAGTATTAATTTAATCATTTTAATAAAATTTTAAAAATTGTTATTGCTATGTTACTAAGGGTAAAAATTCAAATTTATCCCATTTGAAACTCATTCCATTATACTTTTTGAGTTAAATTAATGTAAGAAAAAGACACAATTAATGAAAATATATTTGATACTTTATTTATAAAATTATAATAATAATTGTTTTAACCTTAAAGTCAACCTACTTCTTTTGTATCATAATAATTTGTTGGGTATTCTGGCTCATACACTTATAAAAAACTATACTCCCTTCGTCTCGGACCTTGGTATCTAGTTTAATTTTTCACATAAATTAAGGAGAGAGTATTATATTGAAAGTGTTGTGAGTGTGAAAATAAAATAGGAGAGAGAATGAGTGGAGGGAATAGTAAATTATAATGGTGTTGTGAGTATTAAAATAATGTAGGAGAGAGAATGAGTGGAGAGAATAGTAAAAATTCCTTTCCATTTTAGGAAATGTGCACGTAAGTTTGGGACGCCCAAAATGGAAAGTGTGCACGTAGGTATGAGACGGAGGAAGTATATGTTATATTTGATTGATATCATCAACTTGCATGGCTATTTTATTTACTTTATTATCCTATGTAAGAAATATTTATACTTCAATTTTTAGATAGTCCATTTTATAGAATATGTTTGTTATGTAATATACTCTGCACCTTTTGTTTAGCTCTCTGTTGGGTCAAGAAAATTTGAAGCGCAACTTACAGCTATTTTTCCCTCTCACTGTTTTGAGCACCCCAGCTACTCCATGGCACCCCCAATGAATTTTCTAAGCGTTCCATAGCTCTTGTGAGCGCCCCTCGCTCCTTTTTTAGCCTGCCTGGCTCATTATTTAGCACCAAATTGAGAACCCTACTAAGTGTTCTAATTAGAGATCATGACTCGAGCGCTCCCAACAGTTCAACTCTCAAACTTAAAAGATTTATAAAGATATGGAGATCAAAAGCCTTGGAATCATAAGGATCCTCTTATATGAAGGGCACCTGTCACAAGACAACTCTTATCCTTATCCAAATACTTTGTGTCTAACGACTATATTGAACACATGCTCCAATCAACACTCAACAACACATTGTCCTTATAACTTATCCACAAAGATATTCGACGGCTAGTTTTTGAACCTCACTATAAATACCCCATAACTTCAACCAATTGAAGTTGCTTGAGATTTTGATTGCTATACCTCCATTGAATATTTGAAGATTGCTTTCAAAATTTTCAGAAATTTTAGAACACCTTCATACATTCATACATCCGAACCCATATTTCATAAAAAGCCTTGTAACACCCAAAGAATCATTGAACTTTAGATCATACAAATTTATAGAAAGTTTTTGATTCTTTGATACAAACACACACATTTATAAGCTTGATTACATTGATCATATTCAATAGAAACACCGGTCATAGTTTAGGATTTGTTCTTCATTTAAAAATAGTTGTTAGATTTATAAGCAAGATACCTTGTAATCTCTCCGGCAAGAATCTAATACAAACTAGTGTATAGAAATCAAAGACCAACCATATTGGTAGAGGACGTAGATGTTTAACGATTGAACCTATCCAAATTACTTGTTCTTACTTTTTGTACTATACTTTGATGTTTATAATTATTATTACCATATTTACTTGTTTGATATTAATAGGTTCAATATATTTGTTTGCATTGTGTTTGTGTTGAAATTGCCCTAGCTTCTCATTTTAAGCCTAACTCTTTTAAGGCAAACTAGCGCTCCCTTTCTGTGTGTGCGTCACTCTTGATTTTTAGAGCGTCCCTAACTTATTACGATCTGCATTTTGCTCTCTTTTTAGGCGTCTCTAAGAACAAGTTAAGAGTTAGTAAGTATTTGTCTGTACTTTGCAAAAAGGTTTGAAAAAGTTTCAAAACATCTATTCAACCCCCTCTATCTATTTTTCACACCTTTGTTGCCCGCCCCTTTATTACCAACACAGTTGACTTTATAAAACTTTTTTCGAGAAGTATATTTTATTCATTTGTATTATTTGTATAATGTTTGCACCAAAATAAAATTATACTAATACTATAATTTTTTTTTATTAAATTAGAAGTGTACATGTTACTTATTTTGAAATGAAAAAAAAAAAAAAACACTTATTATAAATGGAAGGATTATCAGCCATTTTTCAACATAAAAGAATCAATTACTAATGTTGATAAACAAATAAATAACATAATTTAAGGTAATAGATATACTTAGGAAATGTAAGAAAGGGTTGACCATATTATATACTCCCTCCGTCCCACAATAATCTACAAAAAGATTCATTTTGGATGTCCACAATAATCTGCATTTGCACTTTCCCAAAATGGAAATGAGACCCGCTTCTTTCTACTCACAACCATTACCCACTTACTTCACTTTCTCTCTTCATATCCAACCATCTACACTCACAACACATCATATTTTTTACCTTTCTCCTTAATTTCTTCACCATCCAAAAAAGTGCATATTATGTTGGGACTGAGGGAGTATTATGTTGGGACGGAGGGAGTATGGTGAGATTATTATGTCCATATATAGGTGGGGATGTGGTACCAGCCTCTATTAACACACAAGCAAACAAACATTAGAATTGACTTGTTACTAACTAATCTTTTCAATAATTAAGGACGCGTGGGATTATCAATTTAATCAAATTGTTCTATGATTAAGACATTTAATTTTCTTCGCACTGCAAGTGATTGGACCTTCCTAACCAACCTTATTTTCTAAAAACTAATCTTTTCTTTTCCTAGTATAACTTTGCACACTGAGCTTTCAAAAATATTATCACTGACGCTAAAAAATATTATCACTGGAGCTCGAAAAACACAGTGACTACACTAAACAAATACTATCACTGGCACTTAAACGGACCCTAAAGTTTCTATAAGCAGTTGTAGCGTTTAATAGTGTTAAAGAGTGTGTTATTAGTAATTTTAGAGAGTGTTAGTGCATTTATTTTGTTAGTATCAGTAAATGTGTTATTGAGTGCGAATATATGTGTTCAAAAAGTGTTAATATATGTGTTAAAGTATGTTGGGTGTAGTATTAATGAGTGTAAATTGTAATTTTAAAAGCCGTAAAGATGTGTTAATAATCTTTATTTTACAAGCCAAAATCTTGTGAAAAACTAATTTTTTCGTAATATAAGAAAAAATTAGTTTTTAAACACTAACTCTATCAAATAATAGCGATGAATAATGCTAAATACTAGTTTTTAATAACATTTTGAGAAAACTAATTTTTCATGAGACCAGCTCATTTTACAAAAATATGAATGCACATTTTTTCACGTTCGTGAATTTATCTTGGTTGTCAAATGAAATTAGGACCCGTGATAATATTTAAAGGTGATACGTTTTAATCTAACTTTATGACTCATGATCAAGATTGATTAATTATTGTTGTTTATAAAATTAATATGCGTAGTATATCTTATTCCACCAAAGGACTAGAACAAGTTAAGCAATCCATCTACCCCTCCAACCAAATTAAGCAACCATCAATATGGTAATTTGTCAAATCCCAAATATGATTACCAATTTGTCAAATCCCAAATATGATTACCCAAGGGAGGGGCTATTGTATTTATATATATATAAAACACTGATTTCCATATTATTAACTTGACTATTTTAACATAGATAATTTAAAGCCAAAATCTCACAAAAAAAATCAGTTTTTTCTGAACAATAGGAAAAATGAATTTTGAAATAATGCGCGTCAACTCCGTAGTCATGTTTCACCCGTTTTCTCAAAAGAATGTCCATGCCCCGCCACTGGTTCGACGGGTTCGTTGTTTAGTCTCTCCCCTCTCCCTTCCATTTACACCTCCCATAAAAAGCTCTGATTTTCGATTCGGCCTAATATCGTGCCCCAACTGTTCGATTAGGGCTTAGGCAACATTGATGGTTTGATTTGAATGGCATTGGGAGATTTGATGGTGTCTAGGTTTTCTCAATCATCAGTTGTGGTGGCGGTTTCCAATCACTTGGATGAGTAGACAAACAATCATGAAGGTGCTGTTGTCGATAGGGATTTGGTATCAGTTGGCTTGCAAAGAAGGGATGTTAGGGATAGGGATTTCGAGACTGCTGTTAATAGTAGTAGTTACAGTGGCGGTGGTGGTGTTAATGTAAAATAGTGTCAGTTTCAGTGTAAAAAAGTGTCAGTGTTAGTGTAACAAAGTGTCAGTGTTAGTGTAACAAAGTGTCGGTGTTAGTGTAAAATGAGTGTCAGTGTTAGTTTAACAAAGTGTCAGTATTAGTGTAACAAAGTGCTAGTGTTAGAGTATCAAAGTGCCAGTGTTAGTTTATAAACTGACACTTAATATACATGCACTGGCACTTTTTTACACTGGCACTTTGTTACACATGCACTGACACTTTGTTTACACTGGCACTTTGTTAAACTGGTACTGACACTTTTTTACACTGGCACTTTGTTACACATGCACTGACACTTTGTTACACTGACACTTTGTTAAACTGGCACTGGCAAAAACGGGGAAAACAAAACACGTTTTTCCTAAGTACTAGAAAAAACACGTTTTTTGTAAGACCAACTCTAATGTAAAACTAAAAAAGTACAAATTTAAAATAAGAAGTTAGGTTAAAAAGGAGAATTAAAGAGATATGTTTACTCTAAAATTTTTGTTACATTTTTATTAAAGGCAAGTATGTAAGATTTGGAAAAACTACAAACACCCAATATTTATAGTACAATAGGAGGAGTCCTATTCTAATACATAGTTTCAGAAATCTAATCTATACAATCAAATATCTTGTTTCCTAATCTATATGTAACTGAAATATACACCAAATCAATCTAGAAACTGTAAGTACCCAAATCTGGCTCATGCCTTCCGGTTAATTTTCCCGGCAATTCCGGTAATTTTTCCGATAATTCCCCGGATTTTCCTAAAGTTCCGGAGCAATTCCGGAACTGTTCCAAGCCTTTTAAGGGCTGAAGGGAATGCTTGGTGATTAAGAAACACATTTTTCTTAATCCCAAAACCCTTCTAGAAGGCTGCCACCTTGCACGTTTCTAGAAGAAGCCAGATCTGGCTACTTATGTCGTGCGACATAACCAGCCAGAGAAACCTTCTAGAAACCTGCCACCTTGCATGTTTCTAGAAGAATCCAGAAGTGGCTACTTATGTCGTGCGACATAACCAGCCAGAGAGAGTTCTAGAACCATGCCACCTTGCATGTTTCTAGAAGGAAAGCAGTTATGGCTTGTTATGTCGTGCGACATAACAAGCCCATGCAGGCTGCCTATAAATAGAGGCCTTCACCTCTCATTTTAGACACACCTCCTCCACCCCTCAGTCCCCCTCTATAGGGAATACGCTCCAGAAGCCTCCTCTCTCCTCACATACCCCCCAAATCACCTCAATCCTACCAAACTAATCACACACACACTTCCCACACACACACACACTTCCTATACATCAAGAACTCGAGGTTCTCAAGGATCCAAGGCCTGAACTCAGTCTCCGGAGGAGGACGCTAGAAGGCTCCTATATCTAACTTGATATAGGAGTTGTGGATCTTCAAGGGTAACGAGTTTCTACCCCTTTTCCACTCTCTATTTTCCTTTGAATATAAAATCTATGTGTTACATGCATTGATAATATAGTATTACGATTAAAGTTGCATGCTTTAGCTTCATATTACCCAGATCCACATTTTATTTCATTACATTTCATATAAAATCTTCGTTTTGACTTGGTTTTTGCATGAACACTCAAGATGAGTGTGGATCCCTCATATCCACACCCTCTTGAAGTGTTCATTATTGTTAAACATGCTCCCTGAGATTTGTTTGTGAAGTAACTTGACCATTTTGGTGCCTTGTTACCTCTGCAAATCTCAGTTGTAAAAGCCTCTGCAAAATGGCTAGTTATGTCACGCGACATAGGCGGCTATGTCACGCGACATAAGTAGCCGGTTGCGAAGCTTCACAGTTTCAAGCCGTAATCGATGTTAAACCCCTTTAAGCTATAACCTGATGTCTATCTGCAATTTAGATAGTATCTATGTACATACTATGTCATCTTTTCATTAAAATATCATTCTCATACATAAAGGTGCATCCTTTACACCTAAATCCCATTTTTCATGCATTAAAATCATTCCTTTTCCATTTTAAATCCCTTTTCACATTAAAGATGCACTCTTTGCACAAAGATCATTTCTTTACATAAAAAACATCCATTTGCAATCAAATGCATCATTTTCAAACCAAAAATGCCATCTTTTTGCTAAAATATCATTTTTACATGCATTTCCCCCTTTTCCCCAACCTTGGAATGGACCGGTGTAAAAGTTCTCATCTTTGCATCATTCCTTCCATTAAAGGTTCCATATCTCTTTAGAAAGGGACACCTTGAACCCTATATCTCCGATTATCGCTTAAGAAAGAGTATGAAGCCTCTATACGAGCTCGACCGTCTTAAAGCGTAGGATTGATGGGCTAAGGACATTCCTTCCTAAAGAACCTCATCTTTGACCAAAAGAGAGTCATTCTCTCGATCACGCAAGTCCCGAGGGTCCCGAGGTTAAAATGCGATGATCACAAGTCACAAGATGAGGACGGGATCATAATCCCAAATACATAAATTCCAAGGAATCCCGAGCGACAACCAACAAATGGTTTGTACGTCCGGAAGATAACTTGGGACATTTCCCCCCCCTTATTTTCAAACACATGCACACAAAGAAAGCACGCAAGCAAACACGATTAATGAAATCTAGGGAGACTTGCTCCGGCAAGGCACTTTGGGTGAACGCCAAACGTTCTTCCCAAGGGGTAACTTAACCTCCGAACCCATAAAACCTTTTTTTCAAAGTTTTGAGGTAATCAAAATGGCGTGGCGACTCCGTTTTTCAAATAACTCGGATGTCTTCAAACTCGCGTGAATCCAAAATTTGGGCACGCATTCACAGTTTGGCGACTCCGCTGGGGACACCCAAAGGAGAAAAGCTTTATTTTCAAAACAAAAATCGATACTTGGTATATAGGTGGACCCCACTTACCCTTCCTGTATCGCTCCCTAACCCGGGGCTTGGGATAACCAGGTGGTTTAACAATCCCACGTACCAGTATCCCTTTTTCGAAAAAAATAATTTTGAAAAAAAAATAGAAGAAAGCTTTTCCCTTTGAGCGGGTTAGACTCCCATCGCCGATTTCATTAAATCGTGCTTGCTTTCTTTACCATGCATTGCATCATTTGCATCTTGGAATCTGTGCATACTTTGAAACGGGAAATAACCCGAAAAATAGCAAAAGGAGTGGAACCTGGAAAATTGATCCATGCAGTCGTGCGGCTCAATCCTCATTGGATTCTCGACCTGCGACCTCGGTGGCAATTCCACCAGGAAAAATCATGGTTAACTGGGCAGCCCTAGCACTTGGGGCTACTCAGCTCCATGGCCGGCCCCGGGGCTCCCGAAAAAATTTACGTGCTTATGTGTTGCATTTTCCCCGTCCCGAAAATCATTCCTTTAAAACACATTTATGAAAATCTCTGTTTTCACTCAAAAAGGACCATTTTTAGGAGACCGCACACTACGCGCACCTGATATATCCTGTACACTTTTTTGCACGCACGTCCTTCAAACCCGAGGGTGGTTCCACTCAGCCACGGACAGCCTTACGATGCTCCCGGCGCGCACGGAATCATCCCAACCTCCCCATGGCAGGCCGTCGACCAATGCACACCCGTGTCACACGTTTCAAAACCGTGACTTTTGGTTGGTTTTTGGTCTAGTCCGTGTCATATAGCCCGGTTGCATACCCACGTAAAGGTCAAGCCTTAGCTCATAACGGAAGCCAAGATTTTCGCTCAAGCGAAATTACGCCAGAAATTCCGACAAGGAAAAAAAAATCGGTGGGATCTTGACTCCGACATTGACTATTGACCTTGACCCGCACGGAATGCGTAAGAGTCGAGACCAAGTTTTTGCCAAAAAAAAATCAAAAGATCTTTCGCTCAGCGAAGCTCCGCCAAAATTCCGACAAGGAAAAATTGGCAAGATCTTGACCGGCATTGACTTCGATTCGACTCACGCACCGCGTATGCAACGAAGTTCAATGTGACCTTTGTGTCATCCGGCTTTTGCCGCCCGACCCATGCCTATTATATTCTCGGACATTACCGAAAGTCAAAACGTCATTCGCTCAAGCGAAACTCACAAAGATCCGTCAAGGCGAGAGACGAGACTTTCCCGGTATTGCATTGACTATAATCCGCATCGCTCGTGCGTTGAAAGGTCCTATGACCCGCTAGACCCGTTAGGAGCGTTCTTTCCTCTCGGTCGGTGGGATCCGCGTGCCCTATAGGACCCTCGCCCGGGGCTGTCCACCCTGGGAGGTCGAAATACGGGTGGAATACGAGGGCTTATAGACGTAGTGACGGAACCCACTGATCCAGGATCTAGAGTAGTTGCGAAAAAGAAGGGCAAACCCCCCTTTTCCAACCAAATAGAAATAAATAAAAGACATTGTTTTAAGTAAACTTGAACAATTAGTGTAATCATAATTGCATGTTCCTATCTCTGAAATCCCTAATCGAGACCTTTTCGGTCCGATCTCCGTTTTCCTCATCCCGACCTTTCATGGTCAAATCCCTAATCGAGATCTTTTCGGTCCGATCTCCGTTTTCCTCATCCCGACCTTTCATGGTCAAATCCCTAATCGAGATCTTTTCGGTCCGATTTCCGACTTTCTATCCCGACCTTTCATGGTCAAACCCCTAATCGAGACCTCCTCGGTCCAATTTTCGATTTCCCATCTCGACCTTTCATGGTCAAATCCTTAATCGTGACCCCCTTCGGTCCGATCTCTACTTCCAATCTTGACCTTTCAAGGTCTCATCTTTTCCGATCAATTAGGATTAGGAGAAAATGCGTTTCGAGCAAAAGTTAAAGCGATAAGGGCATGTTACTTGAGCCTTCAGTCTAAACACTTACCTTCGAGTCTAAACCTTACCTATCCTTCGAGTCTAAACCTTACCTATCCCCGAGTCTAAACCTTGCCTATCCCTTTCCCGCAGCGAAAAAGAAGTGAGCGAGAGTCTTGGGTCGTGGCTTTTCGGTTCGGACGGTTCATCGGCTCGGAGAGTCAGAATGGCATATTTGACAGAAAACAGTGAGGGTATGGGAAATCAGATGATTAGGAAGGAAGAGTTAGTCCTGGCTTTGGAAAATGCCCAGAAGGTTCATGAAGAACAGCTGTCATTGCTTATCGGTGCTCTTCACCGCAATGGAGTCCAAGTAACAATTGAGTCCAACGGTTCTCTGGTAGTGGTCGAAAATGAGACTCCAGTAGCCATCTCGGTTCCCCGGCCTATAACCAATACCTTCCTCCATCCACATATGATCCCTTGCCAAGGACCACTTCTCCTCGGTCCTTTCCAACATCCCGGCTCATCGGGGCCCCATCGCCCTCGGCTCCTCGAACGGATTGAACTTCACCCCACTTATCCCTCGGTCTCAGCAATACACCGCCGGTTTATGCTCCAACCTCACATAATCGGTTTGAGATATGTGGCTATGTTAAAGCCCCTATACCCGCTTTGAATGTGATCATGAGTTACCAAAGATGAACCGAGTTTTCAGTTACCTCTGGGACTTAGTGAATTCAGTAGTCGGTTCGCTACTACAAGTCCTGTTGCCGGTTCCGATAGCCCAAGAGTCCCAGTTGACCCCTATGTGGCAATATTGATGGAGCGAAGTGAAAGCAGATGCAAGAGAAGCTTGACCTCATGATGAGTATCAATACTCCCTTGACCCAAGATGTCGGACCGGGCAAAGAAATGACTCCACCGAGCATAACACAATACCAAGCGACAACCGTGCACTGGCTCGGCACCGGTACCTCACAAAGGAAAGAATGTCACAGCCTTCCTTGACCAAATCCAACAGTGGAACCAATTGGACAATGGGAATCTGAGTCTTGAGAATAACAAGGTCCCCGAAAACCTCGCTCCTTTCACTTTAACAATACAGAGATGCCTTTAAGCAAGATTCTGGAAGAGCTAGTGAAAGAAAAAGCGATAAAGCCACTTTGGAGAATTGGAAGCCCGGGAACCCCGGTGTCAGAATGGACGAGACCAAACCTTTGTCGCTTCCATCAATACCATGGGCACAACACCGACAATTGCACCGCTTTGAGGCATGAGATCCAAAAGTTGATAGAAGATGGGAAGCTTGAGAACCTCCATGGGCCAAAGACAGAAAGTTATGACAAGAGGTCAATTCAAGAAGTGCAAGGTCGAAACGTCGGCTGATGATTTTGGGATGCCCATGAGCAAAGTTTTCAACGATTTGGTGAAACGAAGCCTTCTCGCACCTCTCGAGAATCATAAGCCAAGAAACCCAAGTAGAGTTGACGGGGCCAAGTTACAGTGAGTACCACAAGCATTATGGTCATGTGACGGACAAGTGTGTGGAGGCTGAAGAAAGAAATTCGGTGGGCGATCTACGAAGGAAAGCTCGAAGCTCCTGGCAGTCCAACCCGTGAAGAGTAACTAGACTAGGGTTTACCTATCCTTAAAAAAAAAAAAGGAAGAAAAAGAAAAATAGTCTCTCAGTCAACCTTCGTAGGTCCTAGTATTTTTTCCTTTCAATTAAGTCCTCCTCGGACATTGTAACTAGTCTTCAATTTTCTATAAAAGAGTCTTCTTCTTTTCTTGCTAGACTTAAGACATTATTTGCACACCTACATTACATTTAATGAAATGGTTTTATTTTATATGATCACTTGCATTGCTCAACGAACAATCTCTCGAAATAATTAACGTTCTGATTAATTGGTGTGAGAAAGTCAACTAATGCCATCAAGCCATACACTTTCCTTACCCCACAAAAGGCCTTCATCAAAGCCATACACTTTCCCAAACCATGTCCACCTTCATCTTGACCAAGTCAACGACGGCGACAACATCAAGGAACGACAAAAAAGGCCACTCAGCTTCGAAAGATTGACCCCGTGTCGACAACAACCTAGGGGCTTGGCTTAGACTTCAAGGGTATCAAGAATGTTCAAGCAGGGGCTCGCCTTGGTCCTCGGGTGCTCTAGAAAATAAAAAAAAAGAAGAGAAAAAGAAAAAATGTGTGTAGTGCAAAAAGAGTAATACCCAGCTAGACTGAAAATCCCAAAAAAGGGCGAGTCTAGGCAAAAAAAGGGGTTGCACATAAAAAAAAAAAGAAAAAAATCTTAGTGCAAAAAGAGTAATGCCCGGTAGGTGAAAATCCCAAAAAAGGGCGGTCTAGGCAAAAAACGGGGTTGCACATAAAAATAAAAGAAAAAGAAAATGAGGCCAAGGACCCGGCACCGCCCATCAAAAGCTTGACGGACGGGCAAAATCAAAGCTCAAAGAATGAAAGTTGTCGATAACAATGGGGCGGTCGAAGCAAAAGCGAAGCATTTCATGAGCCTTTAGGCATATGCAAGTCCTTTCTCCCCCAATGAAAGACGAGAATCGAAAGCAATTGAAGCAAACGGCCCAAGAATGACTTGGTCAAGGAATCATCCCGAGGCCCATGCCTCATCATCCGATCTTCTCATCCTAGCCTTTTCACTAAAGGAACCACAAATCCCATTTCCCAAAACGATCAGGCCCAAGGCCGAACTACGGCGACCTGAGCTCCTCACAATGAGGGAACGTAGGCAACCAGCAATGGTCCGGTCATAAGCATATCCAAATTACCGAAAACCCGGTCTCATCAAATGACTTCTCCCATGGACACAGTCAAATCCCAGAAAACCCGGTCTCATCAATGACCTCCCTGTACACAAACCTTTCTTTCACACCCAGCCAACCTTGATCCGCGACATTGGTTGACTTTCTCCTCATGATTAATAAGAATGTTTGTTCATATCGAGATTAGTGGTTGAATAACCCGAACATTAATAAAGGGTTTTAAGCAATCTTGTGATCATTGTAAATAAAACAAGTTTTCAGATGTCTTGACAAGTCTTCCTTTTCTACATCTTAGGAAAGATAGCGCTAAACACTGATTTTTACGTCGGCGGGGGCTTCCATACACTTTTACCAACCTTTCTACGCTTATACTCTCTCAAAAGAGTCAAACCCAAAGCGAGTTTTTGCGCCTACATTGAATAAGGCCGTCGAAATAACACAAAAATCGGGATCTATTCCCACTTTTCGAAAAAATATGCCCCTGCATGTATATATCTTCCTAAAAGTTCTTCTCTTCGTCCACATCTTCTTAAGGTTGACTGAGTGACTAAAAAAAAAAAAAGAAAATAAAAAAAAAAGGAAGGAAAAGGATAGGTTTTCCCTCTTCTGCTACAATTCGCATTAGGGCTGCCTCGAAACTCTTCCAAACTTTGCCAAATCATTCCTTTAAAGCTGGGGCTTCTTTAGCCATTTTCGGGGTTCGCATCGGGTTCTTCACTAGGTCCCTAGATGGATTCGATCTTGGTCAGGTCAATTTCAGAATCACGTTCGCAATACCAATCAGATTGGGATTTTTATTAGGTCACCAGACTGAGGCTTCGCCAAGTCACTTCGCTTGCTCAGCTCATTCAACCGGGGCTTTGCCAAATGAAAGGATCTTTCCTGGCTTTAGTAAGACATGGGGTTTTGCAGAAAGTTTTTCCTCCGACCGGAGCTCCGATAAGTCATATCCATCCCTAGAAGAAAGGTTTGGTCACTCCAACATACGCTTTGGTTGTAAAAGCACTTCGGCATCAACTTCAAGCGCCGAGTTTAAGAAAAGGACCTTAGTCAAGACCCGAGGTTTAAACCCGGTCTCGGCCCAGAAGGAATTCTCGTCCACGTTGACAACAGCAACAGTTCAGTCCGCACCCAAGGGATACAACCCCACCTGTTTGAAACCCGTCTCAAA
The DNA here is from genome assembly GCA_022495995.1 of Adenophora triphylla var. japonica. Classification (NCBI taxonomy): domain Eukaryota; kingdom Viridiplantae; phylum Streptophyta; class Magnoliopsida; order Asterales; family Campanulaceae; genus Adenophora; species Adenophora triphylla. Next base: position 293,941 of record JAFEMH010000452.1, read on the forward strand.
CAATTCCCAAATACATTCCATATGTACATCCAGACCCAGTCCCTACCATGTTTCCAAGAGAAAAATCATCCCTAGGCTCAAGTAACGTGCCAATTGCTAATGATAACATTTTCTCCCAAAAGCGCCTTCGTTACTTCCGTTATAACGAGATAACACCAGGCGACAGTTTCCTAATTGTCAAAACGTCGAAAATCCTAGACATCGTTCCTAAGCTGTCTAGGTAAAGTTTGAACTACGATCAAGGCTTGATTCCTCCGGGATACGTAGGTAGCCTTTCATAAAGGTCCAGCCATCTGACCACTTTGGTCACCTTTTTCTTCCTCCACTCTCCAATGGTGCGTAAGCTTTTCATAAAAGTCCAATTTTGTGACCATATGGGCCACCTCTTTTGATTTGGAACATTCCTGTGAAGGATTGGTTGCTTGACCTCCTAGGTCACCCCATTTCCATCCTTAATGGACCAATATCTCTTTGCCATTGTCCCTAAGGAGACCGGGTTTGTGACCTATTTGGTCACCCAATTCCAACTTGTGTCGGCGAATTCCGGTCAAGGCCAAAGGTAAGAGAAATGCGGTCTTGGCTACTTATGTCACGCGACAAAATCAAGCCGGTTGGCTACTTATGTCGTGCGACATAACTAGCCACATCGGACATCGACATCGCACTTCTGCTTTCCCCAGGGCACTCCCGACTTGTCAAAAGCTGCAAATACCATCCATTCACCTCTCAAATGCATAGGGAATGGTTCATTTTACCCCGTATACACTCATGCATTCATTTACAAGCTAAAAATTCATCCAAGTCATCCATTCAAACCATTTGTACATACAAAGTAGATCAAGTCCAAAAAGTTGTGCATAAAAAAAATAATAACATGTGTTTTCCCCAAAGGGGTACAATAGCCAAAAAGTCATAAATGTCTAAGGGGAAAGGGGCTACTCGAATCCTCTCCATCACCATCTCCATCATCCTCTCCCTCATCTCCATCCTCGTCGTCATCCTCGGCCTCCTCGGCTCATCGTCGGGATCGTCCGAAGGTGCCTCGTAGGCTATGGTCTCCGTGCGGTAGTAGTCGTCGAGCTCGGTGATGACGGTAGAGTCAAGCTCGTAGTCTCGTAGCCGTCTCGGCTCCTCATCCTCATCCTCATCATCATCATCATCAATCTCAATGGAGTGCAGTAAAGAGGCACATTTGCGATCTTTGTCAGGCGTCGGTCCTCTAGTGCTCCCGGGTGCCCACGTCATCGGAGCGGCTCTTCTTCCTTCTCGGTTGGCCGGGTGGAGAGATATCAATCGAACCACTGTGGCCGGGCGATTCTTCCGAGAAACTCATGCCTTTACGGAGCTTGCCAATCATGCCCACGGCGCCGGTATATGCCCTGGTCAAATGTACGTAAGCTTTGGCAGGAACTGTTACAAGCGAGACATAAAAAGCGTCGAATGCGGTTCTTGATAACAAAAAGAGATGCAAGCAATCCAAAGAGGCGTAAGGAACAAGACTTGGCGCATCTAGAACCTCGCGGGAGCACCCGATGAGGATGAGTGCAGGACATATCAATGTGAGCTCGCCTCATGCGACCGCCGCCACGATAATCAATGAAAGTCGGGGGCGAAAGGAGGTCTAGCTACGTAGCCGGTCGAAGGCCCTGCGCTATGAGCACCATAACCAACCCACAGTGCATGGAGACGAAGATGCATGGCCACGTACATAGTATAGTCCCCTCCCGTGTGTAAAGATGTGCCGCCATGCCTACGATCAAAGCATCTACATTCGCCAGCGGCGAGGCAACCACATCCTAGGCGGGGATCATCGGGGATCCGAGCGTGCTTATTCGGCCCATGCTTTGTCTATACACCCTCTCTCCTAGATACAAGGCGTCTCCGGACAAGCCCACCGGTAGCTTGCGACACTCGTGAAGTGCGCGGCGTGATCTAAATCCCAAAGCGCCATAACGGCCGGTCCAGGGGAACAAGCTCATCCTGCAGTGGAACCCCTCTCGGGCATGTCAACGTATCATGATAAGAAGCGGTAATCCTGCACCTCGAGCCCTCCGGCGTCACAGTGCATTTCTGGCATCCTTCGTCCACCGACGAAGAGCATGAAAAGTGGTGGCAGGAAACTCATCCTTGATCCGCCACTCATAACGGCCAAAATACTCGTATGCCCAAGCACGAAAAGGAGAAGAAGAAGTCAAAACGGGGAAAACAAGGGATATAATGAAATGCGCTAAGGAAAAGAGATCAAGGTGAGAGAATACCTCGAAAGCCGGATGAAAGCAGTGAAGTACTTCGCCTTCCTCGGCGACGTCATCTAGGGCCAAATACATCTCGCCTAAGCTGCCTCCCCCGGGACAGATTCAGACGGTATCCCAGGCTCTCGGTAGCTCCAATAGTGAAACGAGGCGGTAGATGCGCTGTTAATGAACGGCATGTCGGAAAAGCCCACCCATACAAAAGCTCTAGCCAATCTCTCGGCTCTCACCGGCTCTCAACGGGATCATCTACCACGGTGTAGTCCACTGCTCGCCCCTCAATCGTGCCATGTAGCACCCCCAACTCATATCCATTCCCCTTCTTGATCCGGGGAACGAAACCAAGTAAGCCCATAAAATCATCATCGCAATAGTCGGGGCTCAACTCCCCGTACAGCTCCTCTATGTAGAGCGGCTCATCCGTAAAGGCGATCCCGTGATGACCGCAAAGTCCAGGGAGTGACCGTCGTCTCACCCCAAGAGAAGTGAAATGAGTGAGTGGTCTCCCACCGAACTCTCTGAATGCCCTCACTAGATCCACACTCCTCTCGAGTGCCCCCGACGGCCTTCGCCATCTCAAAAAATTGCCCTAGCCCAAGGCGTAAATCAAGCCCTTAGGCGAGTCCACCTGCTCCGGCTACCCTAAGCAAGCTATCCCATAGCCTCGCCAATCACCTCAGGGAGCCACGGGTGCGCAATCCCCGCAAGAAAACATGGCACAAATATTAATATTTCGTGCTATTTCTTGAAATCATCTCAAGCAAAAGTAGGACAAAATGGACCAATGTATGGCATGCATTTACGCATTACATTTCCTAGATTCATTCATGTTCACAGGCCAATCCATATGAAGTTCAAATGCGATGCGAGAAAACTCGGTTCAAATCAATTTCGCACAAATTGAAAATTTTTCAAGAAACCCTAGGTTTCTTACCTCTTCCTTCTTCGTGACATCCAAGTATGCTCATTGAGCCGTGGGTAAAAATCTCCCCTTGGTGCTTCCGGAAGAAACGGCCGTTGATTCCTTTGCACCCCTTTCTCCGAGCAGCTAAATTGGCGTGTTGAGAACCCCTCTTGGTCGGATAGAGCCTAGGAGGCATTCTTCAATTGAATCGGACTAAGAAGTGTTGGATTTCTCTCGATTTCCTTCGAATCCCCCTCTCTGATGTTCGCCCTCTCTCTTCTCACTGTCGCCTCCCTCTCAATTTCAAGCCTAATTAAATTTCAAATGGCGACCGTGCGTATTTTTAAAGATAACTGTCCACAGGCCTGTTATGTCGTGCGACATACTAAGCCCTGTGGCCGATTTTTACAATTTTGCCCCTAAAGGCTCCATTTTACAATTTTGTCCCCCGTAGGCCTCTTTTACCCTTTATGCCCCTGGCATTTCTAATTACTTTCAATCCGGTTTTCCTCCAGTGCCCGTGGCCTATTTTACAAGTTTACCTCTCGTGGTTCATTTTATTTGCCTTTGGCATTTTTCAATTCACTTATTTTTCAAATAATCGAGGATACATCCCAGTTTTCTTTACAAAAAATTATTCGGGTGCGTCCACTTTTCTTTACAAAAACTATTGATTCCTTCCAACTTCTCTACAAAATCCAACCTTTTCGCAATCTCTCCGCTATAACGGGATAACGCTAGGTGACAACCTCCGAATGGTCAACTCTAAACTTGTGCTACCACTATCAGTGACGAATGCCCAAGTGAGATGCCCAAATAGTGACGAATGCCCAAGTCATTTCAAATTGTGCTACCACTATCCGCGAATAGTGACGCATGCCTAAATCATTTCAACTTGTGCTACCACTATCCGCGAATAGTGACGAATGCCCAAGTTATTTCAAATTGTGCTATCACTATCCGCGAATAGTGACGCATGCCTAAATCATTTCAACTTGTGCTACCACTATCCGCGAATAGTGACGAATGCCCAAGTCATTTCAACTTGTGCTACCACTATCCGCGAATAGTGACGAATGCCCAAGTCATTTCAAATTGTGCTACCACTATCCGCGAATAGTGACGAATGCCCAAGTCATTTCAACTTGTGCTACCACTATCCGCGAATAGTGACGAATGCCCAAGTCATTTCAACTTGTGCTACCACTATCCGCGAATAGTGACGAATGCCCAAGTCATTTCAACTTGTGCTACCACTATCCGCGAATAGTGACGAATGCCCAAGTTATTTCAACTTGTGCTACCACTATCCGCGAATAGTGACGAATGCCCAAGTCATTTCAACTTGTGCTACCACTATCCGCGAATAGTGACGAATGCCCAAATCATTTCAACTTGTGCTACCACTATCCGCGAATAGTGACGAATGCCCAAGTTATTTCAACTTGTGCTACCACTATCCGCGAATAGTGACGAATGCCCAAGTTATTTCAACTTGTGCTACCACTATCCGCGAATAGTGACGCATGCTACCACTATCCGCGAATAGTGAAGTATGCCCAAGTCATTTCAACTTATGCTACCTCTATCCGCGAATAGTGGCGTACGCTCAAGTTTCCCAACTTAAGTTACCTCTATCTCCGTCATAAAGAGATAGCGCCATAAGCTCTAGCTTCCTCAGGTGACAGCCTCCGAATTGTCCGAATTGTCAAAATCTCAAGGATCCTAGACATCGTTCCTAACTATCTAGTGATGTTTGAACTACGATCAAGGCTTGATTCCTCCGGATACGTAGGTAGCCTTTTATAAAAGGTTCCGACCGCTCGACCACCTTGGTCACCCAATCCATCTCGACATTCGCCAGATTGGATCCTTTTCTATCGACAACCCCACTCGCCCGCAAGTGACGTTGCCGAGGGCTTCGTAAGTACCCAATCGCTCATTGCCTTTCGGTTAATTTTCCCGGCAATTTCGGTAATTTTTCCGGTAATTCCCGTATTTTTCCTAAAGTTCCGAACAATTCCGGAACTGCTCCAAGCCTTTTAAGGGCTGAAGGGAATGCTTGGTGATTAAGAAACACGTTTTCTTAAATCCCAAAACCCTTCTAGAAGGCCGCCACCTTGCACGTTTCTAGAAGAAGCCGGTATCCGGCTACTTATGTCGTGCGACATAATCGCCAGAGAAACCTTCTAGAAACCTGCCACCTTGCATGTTTCTAGAAGAATCCAGTGGCTACTTATGTCGTGCGACATAACCAGCCAGAGAGAGTTCTAGAACCATGCCACCTTGCATGTTTCTAGAAGGAAAGTGAGTATGGCTTGTTATGTCGTGCGACATAACAAGCCCATGCAGCGCACCTATAAATAGAGGTCTCCACCTCTCATTTTAACACACCTCTTCCACCCCTCGCCTCCCCTCTATAGGGAATACGCTCCGTAAGCCTCCTCTCTCCTCACATACCCCTCAAATCAACCTAATCCTCCCAAATCCATCCCACACACACTTCCCACACACACACTTCCCACATACATCAAGAAATCAAGGAGTTCCCAAGGATCCAAGGCTCGAACTCGCCTCCTGAGGAGGACGCTAGAAGGCTCCTATATCTAACTTGATATAGGAGTTGTGGATCTTCAAGGGTAACGAAGTTTCTACCCCTTTTCCACTCTCTATTTTCCTTTGAATATAAAATCTATGTGCTACATGCATTGATAATATAGTATTCTCGATTAAAGTTGCATGCTTTAGCTTCATATTACCCAGATCCACATTTTATTTCATTACATTTCATATAAAATCTTCGTTTTGACTTGGTTTTTGCATGAACACTCAAGATGAGTGTGGATCCCTCATATCCACACCCTCTTGAAGTGTTCATTATTGTTAAACATGCTCCCCGAGATTTGTTTGTGAAGTAACTTGACCATTTTGGTGCCTTGTTACCTCTGCAAATCTCGGTTGTAAAGCCTCTGCAAAATGGCTAGTTATGTCACGCGACATAGGCACTGTCACGCGACATAAGTAGCCGCTTGCGAAGCTTCACGCTTCAAGCCGTAATCTGATGTTAAACACCTTTAAGCTATAACCCGATGTCTATCTCGCAATTTAGATAGTATCTATGTACATACTATGTCATCTTTTCATTAAAATATCATTCTCATACATAAAGGTGCATCCTTTACACCTAAATCCCATTTTTTCATGCATTAAAATCATTCCTTTTCCATTTTAAATCCCTTTTCACATTAAAGATGCACTCTTTGCACAAAGATCATTTCTTTACATAAAAAACATCCATTTGCAATCAAATGCATCATTTTCAAACCAAAAAAATTCCATCTTTTTGCTAAAACATCAGTTTTACATGCATTTCCCCCTTTTCCCCAACCTTGGAATGGACCGGTGTAAAAGTTCTCATCTTTGCATCATTCCTTCCATTAAAGGTTCCATATCTCTTTAGAAAGGGACACCTTGAACCCTATATCTCCGATTATCGCTTAAGAAAGAGTATGAAGCCTCTATACGAGCTCGACCGTCTTAAAGCGTAGGATTGATGGGCTAAGGACATTCCTTTCTAAAGAACCTCATCTTTGACCAAAAGAGAGTCATTCTCTCGATCACGCAAGTCCCGAGGGTCCCGAGGTTAAAATGCGATGATCACAAGTCACAAGATGAGGACGGGATCATAATCCCAAATACATAAATTCCAAGGAATCCCGAGCGACAACCAACAAATGGTTTGTACGTCCGGAAGACAACTTGGGACATTCCCCCCCTTATTTTCAAACACATGCACACAAAGAAAGCACGCAAGCAAACATGATTAATGAAATCTAGGGAGACTTGCTCCGGCAAGGCACTTTGGGTGAACGCCAAACGTTCTTCCCAAGGGGTAACTTAACCTCCGAACCCATAAAAACCTTTTTTTCAAAGTTTTGAGGTAATCAAAATGGCGTGGCGACTCCGTTTTTCAAATAACTCGGATGTCTTCAAACTCGCGTCAATTCCAATGAAACAAAATTTTGGGCACACATTCACACCTGGGCGGTCGCCCATGTAGACAGCAACATTGGTCTTCAGCGTTAATCATACGTGGGCGGTCTCCCACCTTGCCTTGGGCGGTCGCCCATGTGTACAGCAACTTCTCATCTTGTGGGATTTCAGCATGGGCGGTCGCCCATCATTCCTTGGGCGGTCGCCCACTCCAACAGCGGTTTCAAGGTTTGGAACACCAACTTGGGCGGTCGCCCACCTGATCCTGGGCGGTCGCCCATCGCCACAGTGGATTCACCAGCTTTCTTGACCATTTTGCTTCACTAATTTCACTAACTCCCTGAACTAACAAAACACTCAAATATACATTAAATTCTCAAGGATTTGAACAGAAAATAAGCTTAGGAGCAAATCTTTTGGATGGGTAAAACCACATCCATCATATCTCCTTGGCAAAGGCTTTACCAAGGGCCATATTGATAATACTTTGTTTATCAAAAAATATGGAGATGATCAGTTGCTCATCCAAGTCTATGTTGATGACATCATCTTTGGCTCATCAAATGAGGACTTGTGCACTGAATTTGGAGATATTATGAAGGATCAGTTTGAAATGAGCATGATTGGTGAGCTCACCTTCTTCTTAGGACTCCAGGTCAAACAAATGGAGGAAGGAATCTTCATCAACCAAGCTAAATATACAAGGGATATGATCAAGAAGTTTGACATGCAAACTGCTTCCCCTGCCAAAACACCCTTGTCAACCACAACCAAACTCCATGCTGATCTAGATGGTCAAAGTGTAAATCCAACACTTTACAGAAGCTACATTGGATCTCTTCTTTATGTAACAGCTTCAAGACCTGACATTATGTTTAGTGTATGTCTCTGTGCTAGATTTCAAGCTAATCCCAAAGAATCTCATCTCTCTGCTGTCAAGAGAATTCTTAGATATCTCAAAGGAACCCCTGATTTTGGCTTGTGGTATCCCACTGAATCCCCATTTTCTTTAATTGGATTCACTGACTCTGACTATGCTGGATGTAATCTAGATAGAAAATCCACAAGTGGTGGATGCCAGTTTATTGGCTCAAGAATAATTTCATGGTCAAGCAAAAAGCAAACCTCAGTAGCCACTTCAACTGCTGAGGCTGAGTATATTGCTGCAGGCTTGTGTTGTTCACAAATTCTCTATCTTAAAAGTCAACTTCAAGACTTTGGAATTGAATTATCCAACATTCCCATCTTCTGTGACAACTCAAGTACTATTGCCATGACAGAAAACCCTGTCCAACATTCAAAAACAAAGCATATTGAGGTCAGACATCATTTCATCAGGGATCATGTTGAAAAAGGGAATATCAACCTTGCAAAAGTTTGCACTGAGGACAATGTCTCTGATATTCTCACAAAAGCCATGGATGAAAAGAGGTTTGAGATACTAAGAGCCATGCTTGGTATGATAAATATGCCAAAATAAAAGGTTGTTCTTCATAAATAAAAAGAGGAGTGAAGACCAATGTCAAGAAAACAGGGGTGTTAAAGAAGACTGTGGTATCTCCTAGCAAAAAGGGCAAAAACAAGGATGGTCAAATGACTGACAGTGACAAAACCTTGTCTGACAGCCATAGAGTGGATGTGGAAGAAAGAGGTGTTGGTGTTATGCCCTAGGCCTATGATTGATAGACTTATGTGTTGACATTATTTATTATTATATGAGATGTTTATTATTTGATTATTATATGTTTTGTATATTTGTTTATAATAATCACTGTCCCTAATTATTAAGAGAATATATTAGTATAATTGTCAATGGATAATCATGTGATGATTATATGCATAAGAGATGCACATTGAAATTATGGGTACTTGTTAGAGAACAAGTGACTGGACATGACCCGCATGAGATTTATGTAATGGTCAAATGTCATACTTAAATCTCATACGGTTACTTCATTTATTTCCTAGACCTGAGACTATCATAACCTTACATATGATGAAAGCCATGTTTGATTTTAGTCAAACGATATCTTAACACGATATCTATAAAGGCTATCATTGGCATGATCGGATTCATGATGGGAAGAATGATAAGTCAAGAAGGAGTTTGTCCCTCGGAAGAGAGATGTTATGCTTGGGCCCTCGATGAGTGATAATGATGAAAGTGTATGGCCGTACCCCAATATGATTGGAATTATCATTATACTCAAGAATCGAGAAAGCATTGAACAATAACAAGTCGACAAGGACCATGACTTGTGTTCAATATAACATCGTGAGACAAAAAGGGATAAATGGAAGTACACCGTTGGAAACGTGAACTCTTACGTTGCATCATTTGGGTAGACATAATGGCTTGCTAGAGTCCGCTTATGTCTTATGAGGTTCGATATGATCGATCTCATTGCCAACATGATGTAATCCTATTGGGTCACACACAACTAGAATGAATTGGTTAAACCGGAGGAAGAATGATTGAGAGACACAGAAACTGGCTACTTATGTCACGCGACATATCAAGCCAATGGCTTGATATACCGCGCGACATAATAGGCCAATACGCGGTATTGACAGCCTGTCTCTCCTAATTTGATTAGAAGAGGTATTTACACTATTTGTAGTATAAATACAGGGGTTCTGTCAGACCTAAAAGCCTAGCCGAAATTTTAAAGCAAAATTCACAATCAAATTCTCTCAATATTCTTCAAGGTTTAGATCTAGCAATCAACAAGAAATTGTTCTTGGATTCATTCGAAGGTGTGGATACCAAAAGAGGGTCTTCGCTCGTTCATCGATCAAGACCTAGAGTTCAAGCAAGTTGAAGAACGAAGTTTGTGATTCAATATCACATAATCAAATCGTTCGATAGCTCAAGACCGGAAAGCGTTTCAAGGTTGGTTTAATTCTATTTCATTGATATTCAAATTAATTGTATAGAACGGATCCTAGGGCTTCTTGGGTTTTATGTTTTTAATGCTTAATTCCACGCGCATGGACCCGTAAAACCCAACAAAGGGTATCGTAGCCCCGTTCGTATGATTAAGTTTGAATTAACATGCTAGGTTTAAGATATAAATTGTTTATATGCTTATTGCATGTTTTGTATGTGATAGAATTTTAATTGTTTATGTGAAACAATGTGAAAATCGTTTTCAATTTATGCTGAATTAAATCGTAAAAAGGCCGTTTTTATGTGATTTAATTGGCCGTAATCAGATTGGTTCGAACGGAAATCTCAGAACCTCGTCGCCTATGTCGTGCGACATATCGAGCCATGTGGAATTCAGTTAACCGGCATGTTAGGTCGCGCGACATATTAAGCCTATGGCCGATGTTGTCACGCGACATAACAAGCCAAAACCGGCGTAATCTGCTTGTTCAAATTTTCTCGCTATTCTATGATTGTGTTTACAATCTGATATGTTAATATGAAAATCCTGGATGTTATAAAATTGAGTTTATAAGTCCGCGATAGATTGATTCATTGATATACATGATTAATTGATTAAAATATGATTTTAATAATTATTGCAATGTGTATGAAAAACTGGATGTTATAAAATTGAGTTTATAAGTCCATGCTAGATTGATTCATTGTTTATGCATGCTTAATTAATTTAAATGTGTTTTATTAATTGTTGCGATGCATGAATTATTTGTTCTTAATTGTTAAGAATTATTAAATTAGATGTTTAGTTGAAACATGATATTTAGTTTCCTAATATGTTTAGATTTAGACATTGTAAATTTTGGATCTTATGATTGTTTATGGAAACAAGTCATAAATACGCGAAATTTAAAAGGAAACCGATTGTTTATAAAAAGGTAAGGATTATGTTGCCTAATCGTAGTTGATTTCTAATTATGCATGTCTAGGAGAGTTCTGTCTAAGGAAGAGTTGGTACTTAAGAAGTCCTTGCGGCTCACCTATCTTCCCCGGGAACTTACCCGGTGCATGATTTTGACTATCTTTCCGATGTGCTTATAATCTACCTTTAAAGAACCTTCATTTAACTTTTAAGTTCTTTATGCCAATTCATGATTAAAAACACTTGAGACCATTCGGATAGTTTTGGGTGGGCTTGCCATAGCAAGGTGCTTTGATTCTATTCGAATGCGAGCAAGATGAGGAAATGGTGGTTCCTATACGTTTTAAAGTGAATGAACTTAATTGGGTTATCAAAATGGTTTTGGACCCAAGGCATAAGATGAGATTAAAATATGCCTAGACATATGATGTCTTGAATTGATCTCATAAAAGATCTAAGAGTCATATATGTGATATGATTGATGTTTTCTACCTAATTAATTTAATTTTGAGCGGTTTGCCATAGCAAACTTGAAATTGAATTAAAGTTGGATCTTAGCCCATTAAATGTATATTATGCTTATTTGCATTTGAAGGTGTATAATTTAGTGGGAGCATTTATTTAAATGCACTATACTTCTCATATGATATGTTTACTTATATGTGTTCATATTTTATGTATATCTTTTGTAGAATAAATGGCATCAAACAATAATCACTTTTCACCGCGATCCGTCCCTGAGAAGGAAAAGTTGGAAGAGAATGGTACAAACTATATGGATTGGATCCGTAGTTTGAGAATTGTTCTCAAACAAGAGGAGAAACCGTACGTTCACCGAACCTATTCCACCCGAACCTCGTCGCCAATGCCGCTAGGGCAATAAGGGAACAATATCTCAAGCACAAGCGTGACTCTACAGATGTTAGTTGCCTTATGCTCTCCGCCATGTGCAAGAGTCTTCGTAAGAATCTTGAGCACTTGGGGACAATGACTTAAACAATCGGCCGATGGAAATGTTCCAAATTCAAGCTAGGCAAGAAAGGTACAACACAGCTTGCATCCTTGACCTCATGCAAGATGAGTGAAGGACAAGCCGTTGGTCCCCATGCTCTCAAGTTAAAGGGCCACATTGAGCATCTTGAAAGGCTCGGTTTTCCAATTAGCCAAGAGTTGGCTACCGACATAATACCGAATTCATTACCTAAAAGTTTTAGTCATTTCATAATGCACTATAACATGGGTGGAATGAATAGAAACCTTTCCGAGTTAGTTCAAATGTTGACTACATCAAGGAAACCAAGATTGTCGAGAAGAAGACCGATCAAGTGCTAATGGTTAACAAGGGGAAAGGGTTCAAGGGTAAAGGAAAAGCAAAGGTTGCTAATCCTAAGGCAAAGGTTGCCAAGCCCAAAGAGGCCTCCAAGCCTAAAGAGGCTAAGCCTAAGTCCCAAGAGGACGCAATCTGCTTCCATTGCAATGAGATTGGACATTGGAGTAGAAATTGCGCAAAATACAAGGAAGCACCGAAGAAGAGCAAAGGAGTTGCTTCAACTTCGTGTATCTTTGTTATAGATATATTCCTATCTACTTCTAGTTCTTGGGTATTGGATACCGGATGTGGAACTCACATTTGTTTAAATGTGCAGGTCTAAAGAACAAGGATGCTTAAGGAAGGTGAAGTGGACCTACGTGTGGGGAATGGAGCAAGAGTTGTTGCATTAGCCGTAGGAACTTATGAAGTTACTTTACCTAGTGGACTAATACTTGTTTTGAACAATTGTTATTACGTTCCAGCTTTAAGTAGGAATATTATTTCGATTTCATGTTTGGATAATGAAGGTTTTAATTTTCTTATATGTGATAAGAAATTTTCTATTTACAAGAGTGATATGCATTATTGTACTCGTTTCATTCAATGGCCTTTATATTCTTGATGTTGAAAATCGCGATAATGATGTCTATAACATTAACAAGAAATCTAAACCCAATGATGTAAACCACACTTACTTATGGCATTGTCGTCTTGGCCATATAAACGAGAAACGCATTTCTAAACTCCACAAAGATGGATTTTTGGACTCACATGATTATGAATCATATGAGACATGCGAATCTTGTTTACTTGGCAAGATGACCAAGGACCCATTTACCAAAACCGGTGAAAGGGCGGGCGACTTATTAGGACTCATACATACCGATGTATGTGGGCCTATGAGTAGCGATGCTAGGGGAGGATTTCGGTACTTCATAACATTCACTGATGATTATAGTAGATTTGGATATGTTTATCTAATGAAACATAAGAGTGAATCGTTTGAGATATTTCGAATATTTCAAAATGAGGTGCAAAATCAACTTGGCAAAACTATTAAGGTACTTCGATCCGATCGAGGTGGTGAATATTTGAGCCAAGAATTTGACAAATATCTTAAGAGTTGTGGAATCGTTTCGAACTCTCTCCACCCGAACACCACAATGGAATGGTGTGTCTCGAAAGGAGGAATAGAACTTTGTTGGACATGGTTCGTTCTATGATGAGTCAAGTTGAGCTTCCTTTATCCTTTTGGGGACATGCACTAGAAACCGCCGCTTTCACTATAAACAGAGTTCCTACCAAATCGGTTCAAAAGACCCCATATGAGATGTGGCATGGAAGAAAACCTAGTTTGTCTTTCATGAAGATTTGGGGTTGTGATGCATATGTCAAGAAGTTAACTTCTGACAAGCTAGCACCTAAATCTGATAAATGTGTTTTTGTGGGATATCCTAAGGAAACCAAAGGATACTATTTCTACAACCGAAACGAGAACAAAGTGTTTGTTGCTCGAAATGGTACTTTCTTAGAAAAGGAGTTTCTTCGCAAAGGAACCAGAGGGAGTAAAATAGATCTCGAAGAAGTTCGAGAACCCGAAACAACATTGAACCAATGGTAGAAACCGAACCAAGTTCACAAACCGTTGTGGAACCGGTTCAAGATGCACAAGTTCCTCGCCGAAGTGGTAGATCACGATCCGAACCCGAGAGATATGGATTTCTTGTTACGGAAAGTGATGAAGTGGAGTTAATCGAAAATGATGAACCCACTTGCTATCAAGAAGCGATGTCCGCTCCGGATTCGGAAAAATGGCAAGAAGCCATGAAGTCCGAATTACAATCCATGGCTGATAATCAAGTTTGGAACTTGATTGATCCACCCGAAGGTGTAAAAACCATAGGGTGCAAATGGGTTTTCAAGAAGAAGACCGACATGGATGGGAAGGTGCACACCTATAAGGCTAGGCTAGTAGCTAAGGGATATAGGCAGATTCATGGCATAGACTATGATGAAACCTTTTCGCCTGTAGCTATGCTTAAGTCTATTAGAATTTTACTTGCCATAGCCGCATATTATGACTATGAGATATGGCAAATGGATGTCAAAACAAATTTTCCTTAATGGGAAGTTACTTGAGGATGTATACATGATACAACCCGAAGGTTTTGTCACCCGTAAAATTCTAACAAGGTGTGTAAGTTGCGTAAACTATTTATGGATTGAAGCAAGCTTCAAGGAGTTGGAATCTACGTTTTGATGAAGCAATCAAGGAGTTTGGTTTTATCAAGAACGAAGATGAACCTTGTGTATACAAGAAAATTAGTGGGAGCGTAGCACTATTTTTAGTGTTGTATGTCGACGATATCTTACTCATTGGAAATGACATTCCCGCACTAGAGACCGTCAAGTCTTGGTTGGGAAAGTGCTTTTCAATGAAAGATATGGGCGAAGCCGCATATATCCTTGGTATCAAGATCTATAGAGATAGATCCAAGAGGATGATTGGTTTAAGTCAAAGTACTTACATTGACAAAGTCCTTAGAAGATTCCAAATGGAAAATTCTAAAAGAGGGAATTTGCCAATGTTGCATGGTATATCTCTTAGCAAGAATCAATGTCCAAAGACTAATGATGAGCGAAAGAGAATGAATGGTATTCCATATGCTTCGGCAATTGGGTCTATCATGTATGCTATGTTATGTACTAGACCCGATGTCTCGTGTGCTCTAAGCATGACGAGTAGGTACCAATCTCGATCCCGGTGAACCACATTGGATAGCAAGCCAAGAATATCCTTAAGTACTTACGAAGAACTAAGGATGCATTCTTGGTCTTTGGAGGAATGGAAGAAGATCTTGTAGTCAAAGGCTACACAGATGCTAGCTTCCAAACCGACAAAGATGATTTCGGATCGCAGCCTGGATTTTTGTTCATGCTTAATGGAGGCACCGTGAGTTGGAAAAGTTCCAAGCAAAGTACCGTCGCGATTCTACAACCGAAGCCGAGTACATAGCGGCATCCGATGCCTAAGGAAGCAGCTTTGGATCAAGAAGTTCATTAGTGATTTGGAAGTCGTTCCAAGCATCAGTAGATCCTATTGAACTTTATGTGATAACAATGGTGCCATTGCACAAGCAAAGGAACCAAGATCACACCAGAGATCCAAACACATACTTCGACGTTTCCACATTATCCGTGAGATATGTGAAAGGGAAGACGTTAAGATATGCAGAGTAGACATCGATGACAACGTGGCGGACCCACTAACTAAGGCTCTCTCGCAAGCTAAACATGATGGTCATGTTAGGTCCATGGGTATTCGATACATGGTAGATTGGGCCTAGTGCAAGTGGGAGACTGTTGGTGTTATGCCCTAGGCCTATGATTGATAGACTTATGTGTTGACATTATTTATTATTATATGAGATGTTTATTATTTGATTATTATATGTTTTGTATATTTGTTTATAATAATCATCGGTCCCTAATTATTAAGAGAATATATTAGTATAATTGTCAATGGATAATCATGTGATGATTATATGCATAAGAGATGCACATTGAAATTATGGGTACTTGTTAGAGAACAAGTGACTGGACATGACCCGCATGAGATTTATGTAATGGTCAAATGTCATACTTAAATCTCATACGGTTACTTCA
Organism: Adenophora triphylla var. japonica; assembly: GCA_022495995.1. Taxonomy (NCBI): domain Eukaryota; kingdom Viridiplantae; phylum Streptophyta; class Magnoliopsida; order Asterales; family Campanulaceae; genus Adenophora; species Adenophora triphylla. The sequence continues at coordinate 309,877 of JAFEMH010000452.1, forward strand.
TTTATTTCCTAGACCTGAGACTATCATAACCTTACATATGATGAAAGCCATGTTTGATTTTAGTCAAACGATATCTTAACACGATATCTATAAAGGCTATCATTGGCATGATCGGATTCATGATGGGAAGAATGATAAGTCAAGAAGGAGTTTGTCCCTCGGAAGAGAGATGTTATGCTTGGGCCCCTCGATGAGTGATAATGATGAAAGTGTATGGCCGTACCCCAATATGATTGGAATTATCATTACACTCAAGAATCGAGAAAGCATTGAACAATAACAAGTCGACATGGACCATGACTTGTGTTCAATATAACATCGTGAGACAAAAAGGGATAAATGGAAGTACACCGTTGGAAACGTGAACTCTTACGTTGCATCATTTGGGTAGACATAATGGCTTGCTAGAGTCCGCTTATGTCTTATGAGGTTCGATATGATCGATCTCATTGCCAACATGATGTAATCCTATTGGGTCACACACAACTAGAATGAATTGGTTAAACCGGAGGAAGAATGATTGAGAGACACAGAAACCGGAAGTTACTTATGTCACGCGACATATCAAGCCAATGGCTTGATATACCGCGCGACATAATAGGCCAATACGCGGTATTGACAGCCTGTCTCTCCTAATTTGATTAGAAGAGGTATTTACACTATTTGTAGTATAAATACAGGGGTTCTGTCAGACCTAAAAGCCTAGCCGAAATTTTAAAGCAAAATTCACAATCAAATATCTCAATATTCTTCAAGGTTTAGATCTAGCAATCAACAAGAAATTGTTCTTGGATTCATTCGAAGGTGTGGATACCAAAAGAGGGTCTTCGCTCGTTCATCGATCAAGACCTAGAGTTCAAGCAAGTTGAAGAACGAAGTTTGTGATTCGATATCACATAATCAAATCATTCGATAGCTCAAGACCGGAAAGCGTTTCAAGGTTGGTTTAATTCTATCTCATAGGTATTCAAATTAATTGTATAGAACGGATCCTAGGGCTTCTTGGGTTTTATGTTTTTAATGCTTAATTCCGCTGCGCATGGACCCGTAAAACCCAACAAGAGGTGTTGTTGATAGCCATAGAGATGACACCATGGAGCAAACTCATGCTGGTGATGCTGATGTAGATCCTCAAGAACTCCAGGCAGCTATCAAATTGTCAAAAATATAGCATAAAGGAAAGCATCCTCTGACAGCTATCCCTACCAAGCAGACAGTCACCAGATCCAAGGTATAACCCTCCTTATCCATTCCTTCTAAAACTTTGCCAAAGAAAAGAAAACTAGAAAAGAAAACCCCCAAAGCCAAGAAAACCAAAATAACTACCCCTTCCATCTCTCCAAAATCCACTTCTGTTAGTCCAGGAGTGGACAAGTCATCCACACCCACCAGGTCATCACCGGCTATCAAGCTATCCTCAATCTCAAAGAACCATCAGAAAAGCAACCTTTAAGGGGGAACATTGATGAGAATATCCCCTCTTCCCAAACTCAATAGTTAGCCAAAATCCTGAGAGCAATTGATGCTATTGAGTTGGATGGAAACCCTGACACTGAAAAAGTTGTTCTCTTGTTTCTTGATGATGTTCTAAGCAAGGAAGAGTCATTAATGGACCTAGATGAACTCAGGTCTAGGTTTATGAAGAAAAGGAGTGGACCTGGAGAGACATCTAGTAACCCCAAGGTGACAGCTATGGATGTAGATATCCAAACCTTCCCTTCCATTCCGAGACCGAGGGTGAATGAACCTACCCCAACTGTTGAAATTGATAGGGGGAATCTTGATAATATCACTGAGGTTATTCAAAGTCTCAAGAAGGTTGGAGTTGAAATAGATCCAAATCAAGTCTCAAAGGGAGATTCAATCATAAATGCTTGCAAGGGTCTTGTGTTTGAGGGAACTCCTGAAAGTGAGGAAGCCCTGACAGCTATTCTAGAGAAAAGGTTGGCCAAAAAGGAAGTAAGGGCAGCATTAAACCTCCTTAAATCTCAATTCAATTCCAATATTCTCAATCAAAGTCCTGGCCAAGCCTCTGAGTCAATCCCAACTGCTTCAACCCAAGCCCCTGTACCTTCCAAACCAATTTCTCCAATCCCTGAAAATGAACCTTTTGAAGCCTCTCCTCAAAGTCCAATCCTTGCTGGACATGGTCAAGATATATCTGACTGATCCCATTCTTGACAGTCCTGACAGCCATCCAAGCCATTCTATTCCTCCTACTCAAGCATATCTTCCCAAGAAAGAACCTTGGATGCTTAGCTGTGGCATTGACTTCTCTATGTCTTCCATCAAGGCAGCAAGAACAAGGTTGGCTCATGTAACTCATTTCCCAGAAATTGCAAACCCATTTACCTATCCAAAATCCTGGGAACTATCAAGAAATGGTTTGATAATGGTAGCAAGAAACCTTGCAGGGTTAGTCTTCTTTGCCTATGAAAAATGGCAAGTGTCAAGAACCTCATCAACCTCCAACTTTGTTCACCAAATCCCATCCTTTCCAAAGTTCATCACTCCCAATACTCTTCTTGATTGGGAAGTTCTTTTCAGCCAACTCATCTCTCCATCACTCAATTCATGCCTGTATATGCCAAAGGGTCTAGTCTTCACCCTCTGCATTGACCTTGCAAAATCCTTTTTCCTTTCTCTGTTTGAACAAAAGTATGCCCTCATGCTTTTGATAAGCAAAATGGTCAACATCTTTCCCCCAACCCTTAATCCAGGAATTGAGCCCTACCTTTCTCCCTTCATCACTGTTGATCCCATGAACTTCACCTCACCCAATGAAAACTCTCACTTCATGAACTTGGTCTCTATTCCTGAGATCAAAGAATTCAGAGAATCCATAGCTGACAATCAAAACAGAACCAAAACTGTTATTGATCTTTCCTCAGACTCTGACAGTGATGATGATGATGCTCCTTCAAGTCCAGATCAAGAACCTCCTATTACAATCCCATCTCCTACATTTACCAACCCTCCTCAGCAATCCACTCATTCCTTTCATGAAGCTCAAGTCTCGGCTCAATCACAACCAGATCAAACCATTGTGCCCATGAAGAACAAAAGAACAAGGAACAAGAAGAAACATTTGTGGGGCACAATGAGAATCGAAATGATCGTATTCCCCTTACAAGAGCTCAACCGAAATCAAAGGAAGATAAGTTCTTCAAGTATGATGAGAGGATGTCCTGGAATGGAACAATGAGTTCTACTACAGAGGAGTAGAGCCGATATCGAAGAGAACTGGAGGAAGAAAGAAATCTGATTATTTCAAATGTGCAAGAAAGAGAGGAGTTCTATGATCAACTGGCCGATGATTGAAGTGTAGTTTTATGGAACAATTTTTGGTGTGTTAAAACAATTTGTTTTTGATTGGCTCAGCTTTTGTGACTGTAATCTGTGAACCTTTTCATCATGAGATTAAATTCATGCATTTCAATCTCATTCTGATTATTTGTGCTTGCTATAAATCCTTGTATTATTTCTTCTACTATTATTTCTCTTATCAAATGTGAAAACATGTTCTAAAATAGATCTTCCTTTACCAAAAAGGGGGAAATTGTTAGGACCTAACTTTGATCAATGTCTTAGTTAGTTGGTTGTGATAAAGGAATATATATATAGAACAGGGTTTATATCAAAAGACGAAGACCTGGGTCATGATCCTCTTCTCTCGATAGCTAAGTCCATGATCGACCAAATCAAACTTCATATTCATTGCTTTGTATTCCGACAACTATGAGTTTGATAGTTATGATTCTGTTGTATACAATGATTACAATCAATCAAAAACATGAATCATATTCTCTCTCTAAGCCATCAAGATCATCAAAGTGCATCTCAGTCCTTATTAGAGAACATCTCTGATAGCTAAGTCTTGTATGATCTGACAGCCATGACTTCATTCCTCTGATAGCCATCACTTTGTCTCAATCTCTATTACCACAATCTCAACCAAAGTGGAACCTGGATCTTCATAGCTGTCAAGTTCACCAATCAAGACCAATGAAGACCACTGAAGACCTTCTAGAAGCTCTCAGTTCAAGTCACAGCTCAAGCCAGCTCATGAAGACCTGCATGTGGACAAGTGGGACAAAGACCAGTCAAGGCTCATTAATGTAGCTGCAACAGTCATATTCCAATGGCTACATTGAAGGGTATAAATAGAGGAGTTCTTCCTCTACACAACCACTGAAAAAATACTCTTTTTCACAGTCCAAAACCTTTCCCTCACACCCACACACACCTCCTGTAATTCACACACACACTCACCAATCCTCACACCCTTTAAACTCTGTTCCAAACCAAACCCTCACCCCAAAACCTTTGCCTCCACAACAAAACACCCCTTAGTGTGTTAATTCACAAATTCCAAAATCCTAAGACTGTACTTTAGGTATAGAATTAGTTTGTAATCACTCAAGACTGTACTTTGAGTGTATTATTTGTTTTGTAAAATCTTGAGACTGTACTTCAAGTTGTAAAAACACTTAAGACTGTACTTTAAGTGTATCCCTAGTTGACTGTACTAATTAGGAAGAGGAAGTTCAAGGAACTTGCCTGAATCAATCATTTGTAATTTTTGTTGATTAAAGATTATAATAAAATTGATCTCACTTGTCAAGATTGACAGTGGGGGTGGATGTAGGAGGAGTGAACTCTGAACCACTTTAAATTCTCTGTGTTATTACATTTTTGCAATCACATTCACACACTTGCATTATTTCTTTGTGTTTCTTGTCCTATCATTATTTCAAATCTCTCTTATTCCGCTGCACAATTCAACTATCATCTGACAGCTAAGCCAAAAACCATAGCTGTCTGATCATCTGCATATTAACAAAGGGCCTTTCAAGAACATCATCAGAAATTGGTGGATTTGCTCCGAAAACAGCATCTGCAATTGTAATCACCCCTGGATTTTGGCTACTTAGACCTGCGAAAGCTACCGCATTTGTATGTCCCACATTAAACTGAAAGTGAATGAGTCCTTGAGGGAACACGAATACATCTCCCACATTCAAGATTTTAGTGATGAGACGATTTTCGGTGTTAGATGTAACAAATCCAACGTACAAGGTGCCTTCGACAACAAAAAGTATCTCACTTGCCCTTGGATGTGTATGGGGTGCGTTTTGTCCATATGGTTCATAGTCAATACGAACTAGGGAGATACCCAAGGTGTTCAATCCTGCTATCTGAGCAACATTTACTGCAGTAACATTTGACCGAACTCGGTTTGTTGTGTTTCCCGGGATATTGAGACCTGAAAAAGAGAAATCATCGGCAACGACATCCTTTGGATCTTTGCAGAACCTCCCATTCACGAAAACTGCAAGTTATGTCATGCATGTTAATAAATCAACTAGTACTCTTGCCATCTCAAAACTCAATTACTGCCTCCGTCCTTAAATATCCGTCCTTAAATGAAATGAGTGTCCAAATTTGATCATTTCAAGGGAGATTATGAAAAAAAAAATGTGCTTTTTATACATTTTAATGGAAAAGATGCGTAAATATTCTTGTTATTCACTTTCTAAACATTTAGTTTTACAATAATAAAATGATTAGGGAATTTTTTTTAGGCAAAAAAGCGTACAGGGATAAAGTTTTTTACAAAAAAGACATTCATTTTGAGACAAAAATTTCTTAAATTTGGACATTCATTTAGCGACAAAAAAGGAGTAAAAAAATATACTCACTTTCTTTTCTATTTCTCCCAATAATACATACCTATTACTAAGAAACATTTATTTCTAGTGTAAAGTAAAAATGTGCAGGCAACATCTAAAGCGTGTATAATTAATCTACAAAAACTATAAAAACATTGATTTGTCAAATTAGACTTTTTTTGGGACGGAGAGAGTTCGATATATATAACAAAAATAATGAAAAGCTAGAGAGGGAGAGAGGAAGAGATAGTACGTACGAGCTCCGTTAGGGTCATCAGTAGCTACACAGAAGTCCTGAAGAGGACTAGGATCGGAGGCAACAGCTAACGAGAAGGCCAATGCAAACATGAGAATGGTTACAACAAGTTTAAGACCCATTTTGTATCTGATATGTTAGGAATTAGAATTGTTTTTTTGTGCGAGATACAATATTTAGCAAGAGGATTGTTGCGTATTTATAGGTAAATATTTCGCGACTGTAGCCTTGCTGATGGATGGTTTGTAAGACTTTGTTTTGTTTTTGTAAAAGAAGAACCATTCTGTTAGGACCTAACTTTGATCAAAGTCTTAGTTAGTTGGTTTTGATAAAGGAATATATATATAGAACAGGGTTTATATCAAAAGAGGAAATCTGTTATATTCATCTTTCAGTTTATCTGACAGCTATGAGTATGACAGTTATGATTCTATCTTATACAGTGGTTACATTCAATCAATAACATGAATCATATTTCCTCTCTTAGCTATCAAGATCATCAAGTGCATCTCAGTCCTTATTAGAGAACATCTCTGATAGCTAAGCCTTAGTATGATCTGACAGCTATGACTTCATTCCCTCTGATAGCCATCACTCTGTCTCATTCTCTGCTACCACAATCTCAACCAAAGTGGAACCTGGATCTTCACAGCTGTCAAGTTCACCATTGAAGACCAATGAAGACCACGAAGACCTTCGGAAGCTCTCACTCAAGCCACAGCTTAAGCCAGCTCATGAAGACCTGCAAGTGGACAAGTGGGGCAAAGACCAGTCAAGGCTCATTAATGTAGCTGCAACAGTCATATTCCAACGGCTACATTGAAGGGTATAAATAGAGGAGTTCATCCTCTACACAAAATACTCTTGAAAAATACTCTTTTTCACAGTCCAAAACCTTTCTCTTACACCCACACACACCTCCTGTAATCCACACACACACTCACCAATCCCTACCCTTTAAACCCTGTTCCAAACCAAAATCCTCACCCCAAAACCTCTGCTTCAACAACAAACAACCCTAGTGTGTTAATTCACAAATTCCAAAAACCTAAGACTGTACTTTAGGTGTAGAATTAGTTTGTAAACACTCAAGACTGTACTTTAAGTGTATTAGTTGTTTTGTAAAATCTTGAGACTGTACTTCAAGTTGTAAAAACACTTAAGACTGTACTTTAAGTGTATCCCTAGTTGAGTGTACTAATTAGGAAGAGGAAGTTCATGGAACTTGCCTAAATCAATCATTTGTAATTTTTGTTGATTAAAGATTATAATAAAATTGATCTCACTTGTCAAGATTGACAGTGGGGGTGGATGTAGGAGGAGTGAACTCTGAACCACTTTAAATTCTCTGTGTTATTACATTTCTGCAATCACATTCACACACTTGCATTATTTCTTTGTGTTCTTTGTCCTATCATTATTTCAAGCTTCTCTTATTCCGCTGCACAATTCAACAAACATCCGACGCCTAAGCCAAACCATAGCCGTTCGATCATCTCGCATATCAACAAAGGGCCTTTCAATTGGTATCAGAGCTTGTCTTCACATTCAAAAGTCTAAACAACTTGTGAAGGATCCTCTTCAAACCCACCATGCCTCAACCAAGGAGAAATAATGAGAAAGACATCCCACACATTGATGACTGTGGATCTTTTGAGATCTATGCTTCAAAAATAAAAACATACCTTGATGCAAACAATATATGGAACTCGGTATGTTCTAGAGAATGAAGTGTCCTACCCAACTCAAATCAGTATTGATGGAGGACCTAGTAAGACCAAATCCCCGTAAACATGGTCTCGAATCGAGAAACAATTGATCGCTGCAAACTTAAAGGTCAAAAACATTCTTCAAAAGTGTAAATGACTCACTAGCACAAGAAATTGCTAAGGAACCAAATGCCGATCAGCGATGGGCTCTCATTCAAACAAAGTTCATTAAGCACACCAGTGTCAGGACACAAAATTTGTATAACTTGCTTAGGCAATTAGACAACTTCAAGTTCTATCCTGGAGAAAAAGTGAGTGATGCTCAACCAAGGTTTGAAAACCTTGTTAGATCTATTGCTGACCATGGAAAAACCTTTGAACAACAAGATCTCTGCCTCAAGATATATTCTAATCTCCCACAAGAATATGAAAAGGTAGCTTTACCTATTAGAGAAGGATGCGAATGGAGCACAATGACAGCTTGAACAAGATTTTGGAAAGCTTGAAGCTTATGAACTGGAAGGTATGATAAAAATTCAACCAGTTCCTACCATTTCACAAACTTTAGCCTTAATCGCTCAAGAAACTGTCCACAAACCAATCACTCACCAAGACATTGAGACCATTGTCAACAATGCTCTTCAAAAGATAAACATCGCTCCAAACCCGTCGCAAACAGATCTCTCAAGAAGACATTCCAAGTCTCATATCCATGGCCGTCGAAATGCCATGAAATTTCAAAAGAAATCTTTTGACAAAAATACAACCCTTCCACATCTAATTCTCAACAAGACAAAGCCTACAAGAAGACAATTGATTGCTTCAACTGTGGAAAGCAAGGACATTACTCATCCGATTGTCCCGAACCAAGGAAACCTAGGGACAATCGACAGCCTAAGAAGATGACCTACTCAAAAGAGATCATTCACAGTTCCAAGTGCAACTGCTTCAATTGCTCCAAAAATAAACATGACAAAAACAAGGAGCAAGTTATGATAGCTGACTCATCAAAATTCAGTGATGAAGAGTGTGTGTCAAGTGATGATTCTGACAATGAAGGAGAAGAAGCCATGCTATGCCTTATAGCTGAAGATGAGGAAGAATCAGACAATGAGGAAGAAATGGAAGCACTTGCTGCTGCAGATGAACTGAAAGAGGTACATGATTTTAACTCTTTAAATATTGATGATTTCAAACAATTAGTTTGCACTCTTTTAATTCAAACCAAAAAACAAAAAACTAGCTTTGCTTCACTGGTCAATGAAAACATCTCCCAATCCTCAACCATTGACACCCACACAAAAACCATTTCTGAGCTTGAGAAAGCATGTCAAGGTCTAAGAGATCAATGCATAATGCTTGAAAAACAAAACATGGATCTGACAGCTGAGACATCAAGTAATCATGAAAATTGTCAAAAACTCAGTAATCTTGAAAAAGAAAATGATGCTCTTAAAAAGAAAATAGACTCATGGAACATGTCAAGCAAATCATTATCCCTTTTCACCTACACCCAAAGGCGTCCCAGTGACAAAACAGGGATTGGTGCTGATGATCCTACACAAAAGGTGTACACTCCTCCCATTGGTGAAAGGGCCATTGAAAAAATGGTTCTAGAAAACCTATGTTCTGGCAGCTATCAAACTCAAACTTATCCTGTTCAAACCAAGGGAAAATCTAAGGAAATCTTACCTGGTCCTAGTCACTCAAACAAAGGACCAAGTAAAATTCAAGGAAGCAAGTATATTTGGGTTCAAAAAGGGGCCAATATACAGAAAGAAATTGAGTTGCAAAAAGATGCTAGATGCCCAAGCCCCCGACAGACATCAAGGCCCGACAGCATGCCCAAGATCTTCCAAACCACATAGAACCCCAAGGCAACAAAGATTCTATAACAAACATAGGTACACCAAACAACAAAAACCTCAATGGCAATACTCAAATGGAAGAAGTCATGCAAGTCAAAATGACTCTCCCAGATCATCCTTTGCAAATAACTTTCAATTTCAACCCCAATACAACAACCCAAACCAATTCTTCAATCCATCCCAATCCACTGTCCTTACACCTTACATGATGCAAATCATGTCATATTACCATACCCTAAACCAGTTCTTCACAAAGGGATCAATGAACAAAGCTAGGGTTCCAAAGAAAAATTAATCCTTTGGACCCAAAAGAATTAAAAGGGGTACCATAAAATTTACTTTCTGTTTTGCAGGTATCTAGGAAAGGACTCTGGTATTTAGATAGTGGTTGTAGTAGACATATGACCTTCAATAAAGACTGGTTGCAACAATATACCCCTAAAAATGGTCCAAATGTAACCTTTGGTGACAATTCCCAAGCTAAGGTGAAAGGATCAGGAAATCTTATTACAAAAGATATCATTTTTACTAATGTGTCTTATGTAGAGGGTCTCAAGCACAATTTGATTAGCATCAGTCAAATCTGTGATAAGGGATTTCATGTTGTTTGCACCAAGGATAAATGTACTGTTAAAGATAAAAGCAATAAAGTCATTCTGACTGGATCAAGAAAAGGAAATCTCTATTGCTTAAACTTAGAGATAGTGGAATCCTCAAATGCTCACTGCCTTCTGTCATTTAGTCAATCTGACATGTCATGGCTTTGGCACAAAAGATTGGCTCACCTTAACCATAAAACCATCTCCAAGCTTGCAAATTCAAATCTAGTCAGAGGTCTTCCAAGGATCCCATTCAAGAAGGACAAACTTTGCAAAGCATGCCAATGTGGGAAGCAAAAGAGATCTTCATTCAAGCCCAAGACCAGATTGGACACATCAAGACCTATTGAACTACTTCATATGGATCTCTTTGGACCCATAAGGACTAGATCTTTAGGAGGAAAGAGATACTCCCTTGTTGTGGTTGATGACTTCACCAGATTCACTTGGATCATTCTTCTTGAATCCAAAAGTGACACCTTTAGCTGTCTGACAAAGCTGTTCAATAAAATTCAAAATCAAAAAGGGACATCCATTGTCAAGATCAGATCTGATCATAGAAAAGAATTTGAGAACACAGGAGTAGAAGAGTATTGTGATTTAAAAGGTATTGATCACAATTTTTCAGCCCCAAGAACACCCCAAGAACACCCCAACAAAATGGTGTTGCTGAAAGGATGAACAGAACAATCTGTGAGGCAGCAAGAACAATGCTGTCAGAACACAATCTCCCAAAGTATTTTTGGGGTGAAACTGTCACTACTGCTGTGTATGTTCAAAATAAAACACTAATCAACAAATTCCATAGGAAGACTCCATATGAACTATGGAATGACAAAGTTCCTACCATTTCCTACTTTCACAGTTTTGGAAGCAGATGCTTCATTCACAACAATGGCAAAAACAATTTGGACAAATTTGACTCCAAATGTGATGAAGGAATCTTTCTTGGATACTCTAACACAAGCAAAGCTTATAGAGTTTACAACAAAAGAAGACTTGTTGTGGAAGAATCAATTCATGTTGACTTTGATGAAAACAATGATCAAAGTGTAACTGAATTGTGTGATTTTGATGAAGGTTTGGGAAACCTAGATAATCTCCCTGAATCATCTCCCATTCTTGATTCAACTGTTCTTCATCATGAACAAGATTCATCAAATCTTCCATACATGGTTCCAAGAAATTCATCTGACAGCCATCCTGTGCCAGACAGCCATGACAAATCCCACTCCCATCAACAACCAATCTTGCCAACCAAGTCAACATCAATCACTCCTACTACCAATCCAATTGATGAGGAAGAGAATACCCAAATGAATGGTCATTCCTTGACTGACATCTCCCAAATTTCTTCCTTAGCTGACAGCCAACCCTTAGCTGACATCCATCTAAATTCTTCTTGTAATCCATCCACTAGCCATCTTCCATCCCCATCCAATAATCCTCTTTTTCCTCCCAAAGTCAATGATGAATCCACCATTACTCACATCATTCCACCAAATAAAGACCTTTACATCAGCCTTCAAATTGATAAAACCCCAGTTCCAGACTACATTCCTTTTCTCATGAGTGCATTCATATCCCAAGTGGAACCAAAGAAAATAAATGAAGCACTCCAAGATGCTGACTGGATAGAAGCCATGGAAGAAGAACTAGAGCAGTTTGAAAGGAACAAAGTGTGGCAACTTGTTCCTAAACCAAGAAACCAAACTGTCATTGGAACAAGATGGGTTTTTAGAAATAAGATGAATGGAGAAGGTGTTGTAGTAAGAAACAAAGCTAGACTGGTTTCTCAAGGATACAGACAAGAAGAAGGTATTGACTATGATGAGACTTTTGCACCTGTTGCAAGACTTGAAGCTATTAGGCTATTTCTTGCCTATGCTTCATTCAAGAAGATGAAAGTATTCCAAATGGATGTCAAGAGTGCCTTTCTGAATGGAGTCTTAAATGAAAAGGTTTTTGTATCTCAACCCCCTGGTTTTGAGCACCCAAAGTTTCCTGATCATGTGTACATATTGGACAAAGCATTGTATGGGCTTAAACAAGCACCAAGAGCTTGGTATGATACTCTATCTAGATATCTCCTTGGCAAAGGATTTACCAAGGGCCATATTGATAACACTTTGTTTATCAAGAAATATGGAGATGATCAATTGCTCATCCAAGTCTATGTTGATGACATCATTTTTGGTTCATCAAATGAGGACTTGTGCACTGAATTTGGAGATATTATGAAAGACCAGTTTGAAATGAGTATGATTGGTGAGCTTACTTTCTTCTTGGGTCTTCAAGTCAAGCAAATGAAGGAAGGAATCTTCATTAACCAAGCTAAATACACAAGGGATATGATCAAGAAGTTTGACATGCAAACTGCTTCCCCTGCCAAAACCCCCTTGTCAACTACAACCAAACTCCATGCTGATCCAGATGGTCAAAGTGTAAATCCAACACTTTACAGAAGTTACATTGGATCTCTCCTTTATGTAACAGCTTCAAGACCTGACAATGTTTAGTGTCTGTCTCTGTGCTAGATTTCAAGCAAATCCCAAGGAATCTCATCTCTCTGCTGTCAAGAGAATTCTAAGATATCTCAAAGGAACCCCTGATTTTGGCTTTTGGTATCCCACTGAATCCCCATTCTCTCTAATTGGATTCACTGACTCTGACTATGCTGGATGCAATCTAGATAGAAAATCCACAAGTGGTGGATACCATAGACAATGTGGAGATAACCGTTACTCAAGAAATGGTAAGTGAAGTCTATGGGATCCCAAACAAAGAAGATGCTGTGAAAAACATATGGGATAGAGGGTCAGATAGATTGAAGACAGTGTATGAGAAATTCTTTATGGTAAAAGTTCATGACTTCAAAAGTGTGCAGGACAAGGCCATGGTGAAGGACAAAGCTGACATTTTCAAATCAACTCTTATGGATGTGGTGAATAAAGCCATTGATGGCAAGCAATCTTCATTTGATCAAATGGGATCAAATGAATGGAAGCAAATGCTGAGCCTATTGACCAAAGACACAAACTGGTGCATTGTTCTTCTTCACAACTTCCAGCTTGCAGTCTCAACCTCCACTCTAAAATTCAAGAAGCAAGGTGTAAAGATGAACAACTTCAGATTCATGAGTGGAATTCTTGATGTTCTAATTCCTAAGCTCAATCCTCCTCTACACAAGAAATGGTTGAAGACTGTGAAGCTGTCAGAGACCAAGTGTTTCAATGACAGAACTTTTGCATTGAAACAAAAGAAGGGAGCTGTGATGAGAGCTGGAGATGATGTAAGTATCAGTAGTTTTGTTGAAACACAAGAGAAACTGCAAGCAGAAACAAGAAAGAAGATTGAACACTGGAAGGACTTGATAGCATTGGCTACAAGTAGGAGAATAAAGAGAGGTGTACAATCCAATGTGAAGAAGACAGGATTGTTGAAAAAGACTGTGGTATCTCATGGGAACAAAGGCAATAACAAGGATGAACAGGTAGCTGACAGTGAAACTACCTTGTCTGACAGCCATGATAAGGATAAGGAAGAAAGAGGTGTCATTGACAGTCATGAGGTTGACACAATGGGTCAAGCTAATGTTGGTGATGATACCATAGACCCTCAAGAGCTTCAGGCAGCCATTAACTTATCCAAAACTGTGCACAAAGGCAAGCAACCTCTGACAGCTATCTCTACCAGGCAGACAGCTACCAGATCCAAGGTACAATCCTCTCTATCCATTCCTTCTAAATCCTTGCCAAAGAAAAGAAAACCTGAAAAGAAAGTACCCAAGGCCAAGAAAACCAAAATAAATACCCCTTCCCTTTCTCCAAAATCCACTACTGTCAGTCCAAGAATGGACAAGTCATCCACACCTAGCTCAGGTCATCAGTCAGCCATAGAAGCCATCCTTAACCTCAAAGAACAATCAGAGAAGCAACCTTTAAGGGGGAACACCGATGAAAACATCCCCTCTACCCAACCTCAACAGCTTAGCCAAAATCTTAAGAGCCATTGATGCTATTGAGTTGGATGGGAACCCCGATACCTTGAAAAGGCCGCTCTCATTTATCTTGAGGAGGTTCTAAGTAAAGAGGAGACAAAGTGATAGCCATAGATGAACTCGTGTCTAGGCTTATCAAGAAAAGAAGTGGACCAGAGAGTCATCCAAGAACCCAAAGGTGACAGCTATGGATGAAGATATCCAAACCATCCCCTCCATACCTGAGACTGAGCTTGTGAATGAACCTACCCCAACTGTTGAAATTGATAGGGGGAATTCTGATAAGACTACTGAGGTTATTCAAAGTCTCAAAAAGATTGGTGTTGAAATTGATCCCAATCTTGTCTCAAAGGGAGAAACAATCCTTAATGCTTGCAAGGGACTTGTGTTTGATGGAACACCAGAAAATGAGGCAGTCCTTGTATCCATTCTTGAGCAAAAGTTGACCAAGGGAGAAGTCAGGGCAGCCTTGAACCTCCTGAAATCCCAATTTTGTTCTGATCTCCTCAAGCAAAGTCTTGATCAATCATCTGTCTCAATCCCATCTTTTTCAACCCATGCCTCTGCTCCTACCAAGCCAATTTCTCCAATTCCTGAGAATGAATCTACTGAAGCCTCCCCTCAGAGTCCAATTCTAGCTGGACAAGGTCAACAGATATCTGACAGTGATCCCATCCCTAACAGTCCTGACAGCTCTCCAAGCCATTCCATTCCTCCAACTCCCAGTCAAGCCTACCTTCCCAAAAAGGAACCTTGGATGCTTAGCTGTGGCATTGACTTTTCAATTTCTTCCATCAAAGCAGCAAGAACAAGGTTAGCCAATGTGACCCATTTCCCAGAAATTGCAAACCCCTTTACCTATCCAAAATCCCGAACCGCCAAGAAATGGCTTGATTATGGTGGCTAGAAATCTTGCAGGATTAGTATTCTTTGCCTATGAAGAATGGAAAGTGTCAAGGACTTCATCAACCTCTCATTTTGTTCACCAAATCCCATCATTCCCAAAATTCATCACTCCCAATACACTCATTGATTGGGAAATTCTCTTTAGCCAACTTCTCTCTCCATCACTCAATTCTTGTCTCTTCATGCCAAAAGGTTTAGTTTTCACCTTGTGCATTGAACTTGCCAAATCATTCTTTCTCTCTCTGTTTGAACAGAAGTGTGCCCTTATGCTTTTGATAAGCAAAATTGTCAATATCTTTTCCCCAACCCTTAATCCAGGCATTGAGCCCTATCTTTCACCCTTCATCTCTATTGATCCCATTCTCTTCAACTCTCCCAATGAAAACTCTCATTTCATGAAACTGATCTCTATTCCTGAGATCAAAGAGTTCAGAGCATCCATAGCTGTCAGCCAAAGCAGGGCTCATAATATTATTGATCTTTCATCAGACTCTGACAGTGATGATAATGGTGATGATCTTTCAAGCCCAGATCAAGTCTCTCCCATAATCATTCCATCTTCTACCATTTCCAACCCTCCTCAACAATCCTTTCAAATGTCCCATATTCCTCAAGCCCCAGTTCATATGTCCCCTGTTCCTCAACCAGATCCATCCCTTGTGCCCAAGATAAGCAAGAAACCAAGGAACAAGAAGAAGCATCTGTGGGGCACAATGAGAATAATAAATGATCAGATGCCTCTCACAAGAGCCCAACTGAAAGCAAAGGAAGATAAGTTCTTCAAATATGATAAGAGGATGACTTGGGAATGGAACAATGAGTTCTATTACAGAGGAGTTGAACCAGAAATGAGAAGAGAACTGGAAGAAGAAAGAAATGAGCTCCTCTCAGCAAGGCAAGAAAGAGAAGAATTCTATGATCAACTTGCTGATGACTGAATTGTATTTTGTTGAAATTCTTTTGTGGTTGAAACAATCTTTTGTTTGGTTTTGTGTTTGAATGGCTGTAATTTATGAACTTCTCTCATCTTGAGATCAAATCCAAGTATTTCAATCTCATTCTGATTACTTGTGCATGATATGAATCCCTGAATTATTTCTTTCATTAGTATTTCTCTTATCATTAACTGTAAAGACATGTTCTAAATAGATCTTTCTTTATCAAAAAGGGGGAAATTGTTAGGACCTAACTTTGATCAAAGTCTTAGTTAGTTGGTTTTGATAAAGGAATATATATATAGAACAGGGTTTATATCAAAAGAGGAAATCTGTTATATTCATCTTTTAGTTTATCTGACAGCTATGAGTATGACAGTTATGATTCTATCTTATACAGTGGTTACATTCAATCAATAACATGAATCATATTTCCTCTCTTAGCTATCAAGATCATCAAGTGCATCTCGCCCTTATTAGA
Organism: Adenophora triphylla var. japonica; assembly: GCA_022495995.1. NCBI lineage: Eukaryota > Viridiplantae > Streptophyta > Magnoliopsida > Asterales > Campanulaceae > Adenophora > Adenophora triphylla. The sequence goes on from JAFEMH010000452.1 coordinate 326,303, forward strand.
GAACATCTCTCGATAGCTAAGCCTTAGTATGATCTCGACAAACTATGACTTCATTCCTCTCGATAGCCATCACTCGTCTCATTCTCTCGCTACCACAATCTCAACCAAAGTGGAACCTGGATCTTCACAACCGCCAAGTTCACCATTGAAGACCAATGAAGACCATCGAAGACCTTCGGAAGCTCTCGGCTCAAGCCACGGCTCAAGCCGACTCATGAAGACCCGCAAGTGGACAAGTGGGGCAAAGACCAGTCAAGGCTCATTAATGTAGTCAACAAATTCATATTCCAACGGCTACATTGAAGGGTATAAATAGAGGAGTTCATCCTCTACACAAAATACTCTTGAAAAATACTCTTTTTCACAGTCCAAAACCTTTCCCTTACACCCACACACACCTCCTGTAATCCACACACACACTCACCAATCCCTACCCTTTAAACCCTGTTCCAAACCAAAATCCTCACCCCAAAACCTCTGCTTCAACAAAAAACAATCCTAGTGTGTTAATTCACAAATTCCAAAAACCTAAGACTGTACTTTAGGTGTAGAATTAGTTTGTAAACACTCAAGACTGTACTTTGAGTGTATTAGTTGTTTTGTAAAATCTTGAGACTGTACTTCAAGTTGTAAAAACACTTAAGACTGTACTTTAAGTGTATCCCTAGTTGACTGTACTAATTAGGAAGAGGAAGTTCAAGGAACTTGCCTAAATCAATCATTTGTAATTTTTGTTGATTAAAGATTATAATAAAATTGATCTCACTTGTCAAGATTGACAGTGGGGGTGGATGTAGGAGGAGTGAACTCTGAACCACTTTAAATTCTCTGTGTTATTACATTTCTGCAATCACATTCTGTTAAAATGTGGAGAGGAGTAAGATTATAATTTCTATATTATTTCCGTCTCATCTTTTACAATTGTCCTAAACACCTATTTATACTACTTTTAGAGTCCTAATTCTAATAGGAGATACAATCCTATATATACATAATAATCCTTCTTTGACTAGGATTCTATTTTAGCTATGTATTCTACTTTCCTACTTAATTAAGGAGTCTTCCTAAAATACGAAGCTAACATTAGGAAACAAGTATTTTCTTGCAAACTCGGTCCGCTCCATCGGTCTAGATCCGTTTCACTCTGTCCGATCCATGTCGCTCCACCATATTCTCCAACTCCCCCCCTCAAGTTGGAGGATCTACAACGTAGATACCCAACTTGCCAAATAAAAATTAAAACGTTTTAAAAAAAATTCTTTCACTTCGACATGCGACATCTGCGTCAAGTTCTTCCTTTTTCGTGTTGCAGTTCAAGCAACCTCGGGTTCGTCTTTTTTTTTTTTTCAACAACAACAAAAATTTGTTCCAATATCTGAAGAGTCATCTACATCAGGTCTTCTTTCTTCAAATCTGTGCACAATTTGTGCTCGCACATATCTTTTTTTTCTTCAATCTCCCTTTTTAGAGTGAACGACACTCGATCATCGTTTTTATAGTGAACGACACTCAATCATCGTTTTTATAGTGGACGACACTCGATTATCGTTTTTATAGTGGACGACACTCGATTATCGTTTTTATAGTGGACGACACTCAATCATCGTTTTTATAGTGGACGACACTCGATTATCGTTTTTATAGTGGACGACACTCGATTATCGTTTTTATAGTGAACGACACTCAATCATCGTTTTTATAGTGGACGACACTCAATCATCGTTTTTATAGTGAACGACACTCGATTATCGTTTTTATAGTGGACGACACTCGATTATCGTTTTTATAGTGAACGACACTCAATCAATGTTTTTATAGTGAACGACACTCAATTTTTTTTTTAATTTTTTTTTTTTCAAGGGATAGTGAAGTTGGTATAATCAAAGGGATAAAGCAACAATCGGAACCCTAGGTTTTAGGAATTCGTTGCGGAGGCGAATTGGGTAATCATGGAGGAGACATTAAAGATAAAAAATTTTAAGAAAGAAAAAAAATTCGAAGGGGAAAAATTTGAGCCGAGGGGGGTTTAATTACAAAAGAAAAAAATTGGGTCGTAAGGTTTATTGGTGGATGGCTGTCAACCGGGAGATTGCTTCTGTTTTACCATTCTGGTCATGGTTCACGGCAAAGGCACTCATATTGGTGATGGAAGGCTAGAGCAGAAAGATTTGGAACAACACAGTCTGTGCCTAGTGATGAGGATTAGAAGAAGGCTAGGCATGCTAGATTTGCACCAGTTTCTAGTACTATTATTGATTCAGCGGAAGAACAGAAAAAGAAAGCAAGGGCACTCAGGTTCTCAGAATCGCAAGTGAATGGCAAAGGAACTATGACGGTGATGTGGTTTGGGGCGGCTTAGGGTTTTGCCGCTAGGGTTTTGGCGGAGAAGTCCTTCTATGGATCTTAGCTCTGATACCATGTTATAATTTCTATATTATTTCCGTCTCATCTTTTACAATTGTCCTAAACACCTATTTATACTACTTTTAGAGTCCTAATTCTAATAGGAGATACAATCCTATATATACATAATAATCCTTCTTTGACTAGGATTCTATTTTAGCTATGTATTCTACTTTCCTACTTAATTAAGGAGTCTTCCTAAAATACGAAGCTAACATTAGGAAACAAGTATTTTCTTGCAAACTCGGTACGCTCCATCGGTCTAGATCCGTTTCACTCTGTCCGATCCATGTCGCTCCACCATATTCTCCAACTCATTCACACACTTGCATTATTTCTTTGTGTTCTTTGTCCTATCATTATTTCAAGCTTCTTTTATTCCGCTGTACAATTCAACAAACATCTGACAGCTAAGTCAAACCATAGCTGTCTGATCATCTGCATATCAACAAAGGGTCTTTCACATTCTACAACCACTACATGGAAATGGTCCTTCAACGTTACCGTTGAAATTTAGTCCTTAAGTTTATAAATCACTCACTAGCATTTAGTCATCTTAGCACGAGATCATATGACATGTAAAAAAGATAAATATTTGCAAGATTATGACCGTTTAACTAACTATAGCTGAAATTAGATGAACTGGTCAGATTATTAACTATTTCTAGTTCTGCTAATGGAAGGTTCTTTCGGTAAAGTAGAACCATTCTACAATAATTTATTGTATCAACAAGGAAATATTATATAAAATCGGTAGCTTATATATGTATCTATCTTACGTAATAATTTTTATTGAATATTAGTATCTATGGAGTTGATGTTTCAATCTTTGGTGCGACTCTGAAAATCGAAGCATCAAAGATGTTACCAGTTCATGTACTAAATGTTACGTCTCAAAACAGAAGTCATCAGTTTAATTTGAACATAAACCTCAAGTAGAAGCACTTTAAAAATAAGGCCGACGGACCCTAGAGCCCTCTAGTGAGATTCAATCCCAATTTAAGAAATTATCTTTTACTAATTCCTCATACACCCCTCGCTGTTAAAAGACAAAAATCCCCTTGGAGTATAACACTTATTAAGCTCTTAATTTCGCCACATACATGCCTTCAACCACCCACTTTCACCTTTTCCATTTCAGGCAACACAAAAACCCAATTTCTCAAATCCTCATTTCTCAAACCATTTTCTCTCTCTAAATCCATGCGAAAACTCAGGCGATTTCCGAAGATCAGGCGAAAACTCCATTTTAGTGAATAACGTAGTGATTTAAACTTCTAAAAGGTAAATTTATGAAAAATTTCATCGAAATCAAAATATATAATAAATCACTAGCATAAATTCTTAAACCTTAGTACCACCTTCTTTCTTCATTTCACTCAAATAAAATTGGAAAATATCATGCGTTAGAGCTAATGAACACTGAGAAATTTTATGAAGCATGTTTGAGCGAAGCTAGATCTACTGAACATTCTTTCAGTTTGTCCCTCGATTTGTTACTCGAATGGAACATATAAAATGAATGCGCTACCTACAGAGGGCATAATATCATTAACTGCTTTGATGATCCCTTTATGTCGATCTGAAATAAATGTCATTGTCCGTTCATTTATGTGAGGTTGCAGATTCTCAAAAACCATGTCCAATTTTCTATATTCTCAAAGCCTACGATTGCAAAAGCAACAGGGAAAATACCTACAATTATAAAAGAAATTAAACAGTAAATATAAGTTTAAATAAAAAAACATAAATAATAATTTCTATAAGACCTATAAATGGTCTTATAACAGGGTACTAATACCATTTATATGTCCTATAACTAAGGTAAAACACAAGTTTCATACAATTATCCCCATCATTTGATGTTGCTGCCAAAAGAGTACCTTTATAATTTGCATAAAGAAATATGTTATCAATAGCCTCTCCAACTAATTTGTATGACACTTCAAGCCCATAATACTTTCTAAGATCATTAACAACATCCTTTGCCCTAATAAATAAATTGCCTCTAACATCATCAATTAAAACACTTGCAAATACACCCGAATTCAATCTTCGCCCTTGTCCAAACACATTATTAACAATATCTATGCATGTATGGTTTAGAACATATGAAATCTCCCTCTTATTAAAATTATCTAGCAAGTGCACTAGTTTATCAATGTATTATTATGCTTACTTGCAAATGTTGAATCCAATTGGACTAAAGAGAAACATGTGTATTTTATTAATCTAAGAAAACAAAATAAAACAATTAAAGATAACAATGAATCAAGGGATTCATGAATTGGGTATCATAAACAGTGTCTCTTTATACTTTTTAAATCATCTAAAAGGAATACAATCTCTTCTTGGGTTCGTTTACAAAAATTTAAAGTTAATATGTTAATATCTTCCGTGAATTCGATAAGAATATTAAAACTCTAATATCTTTATCTTGTTTATATATTCCGTGAAGTCAATATAAATATTCAAGAGATTCAATTAAAAACACAAGAATATAAAAATCTAGATTTATTGAATTCCGTGAAGTACTCAATGAAATATAATCCTCTTAACAATGGTCAATTTATAAATCATCCATGTGAGTGAAACAATTTGTAACAAAATAGATTCAAAGACCAAAAGTATATTAACATACAATTAAAACCTAATAATGATCTTGAATAATTTTGAGAATAACAAGAATGAGAAATAGATAGGAAGAATTAAATCAGTAACATAAATATCCAACTGTTACTTACCTCAATCCACGGATTTTTTTTTCAAAATATTGCTTTTTAAAAATTTAAATACCAAATTAACATGAATGAAAAAGTATGTACCAAACTAACACTTTCAAGTGGATTTCGGAATTGATAATTCCGGAATAATGTAATCCGAAATTACCAATTTCGGAATTACTTTTTTTTTTTTTTACAAAAATGAAAAAATGAATTTTCGTAAAAAATTGAATTCCGAAAATTGCATTTCCGGATTCATTTAAAATTGAATTCCTGAAGTTGCATTTCCGGATTCATTTGGGTTTCTGACGTAGCGGAAGACTTTGATAAAGATTAATCGATGAATTTCGCTCGAGAAATTCAACAATCAATCGACAATTTTCGCTCGAGAAAATTGAAAGAAAATGAATCAATTCATAAAACGGCAAAACCGCCTCTCAAACCCTAAAACAAAGTATAAATAAGTCTGCAAAAACCCTAATTCGAAATAATCCTAAAATAGTTCAAATGACGAAAATATCCAAAAACTAAAGAAAGCTGCCAGAAAACTTCGTCGGGCCTTTTTCAGTCCTTTAGAAGCGTTTTTTGGTCCTTTTCAGGCCTTCTCATGGGGCAACGCCCATGAATCTTTTTCCTCTCGAAAAGACGGTCGTTTTGATATGTTGTGCGTCCCGTAACTCCTCTGGAATCAAAAGTTACGCCCGTTTCCGTGTTGTCGCTCAAACGACTCCAAAAACGACTCCGCAATTATGTCCGCATCAGTTTCTTTCGTTGAATTTATACAATTTGTTTGACCCCATGAAAACCCATTATTTGTATCAAAGAAAGAATAAATGTTGCTTCCACCATTGTTGCCACCACTTCCATCATTGTTGTCCCAATTCAGCAAATTTGCATAATCAAGGGTAATATTGGGAGAAGAAGAAGAAGAAGAAGGCTTGATAATTGATGGAAGAATATTATTGGTTGAAGAATTTGGATTGAAAAACAGATCCCCAGAATCAGAATTCATAGATAGACCAACATTTATAACTTGCTCATAATTATAAAGTCTTATGGAAATGGGTGATGGATGGTTTAATTATATACCTGCAAGTTTAGGGACAGAGCTCCAATGTACCATGGCCAAATTTGGTGATATGTTGAATGAGTTTTTCAACTTCTTCAGGAGACCAAAGACCTTTCCTAAGCTTCTGCTTGTAATAACAATGGTGGAAGTGGTGGCAACAATGGTGGAAGCAACTGTTATTCTTTCTTTGATAGAAATAATGGGTTTTCATGGGGTCAAACAGATTGTATAAAGTCAACGAAAGTAACCCAAATGAATCCGGAAATGCAACTTTCGGAATTCAATTTTAAAAGAATCCGGTAATGCAACTTTCGAAATTCAATTTTTTACGAAAATTCATTTTTTCAGTTTCGTAATTAAAAAAAAAAAAGTAATTCCGAAATTGGTAATTCCGAATTACATTATTCCGAAATTATCAATTGCGGAATCCACTTGAAAGTGTTAGTTTGGTACATACTTTTTCATCCATGTTAATTTGGTATTTAAATATTTAAAAAGCAATATTTTGAAAAAAAAAATCCAATCCACGAATCAAATAATTTAGTCTCGAAGTGACATTGAAATAAATAAACCTTGTTATTAAATCTTCAAAATAAATAAAAACCTAATTTACTATTTACAAGAGGAGAAGTGAGAAGAAGAGATAAAGAGGATGATAAGAGATAAAAGGAGATAATAAGAGATCATAAGAGATACAAAACATAGTCTATGAGTCCTTTATATAGTAGGAGCAAGGAAAGATTCCTAATTGTAATCCAAATCTGACCAAAATTTGCTAAAATCCAAGTCAAATTCGAATTCAGCACCAAATCTGTCACAAATCCGCTGCAATTTTGTCACTAATCCGCTACAATTTCCTCACTAATCCTTCGGAAGCTGCCTTCAAATTTTGTGACGGAATCAAATTCGTCACAATTTTCCTCTCTGATTAAGTGGAGGGACCGCCCAACCTAGTCCGCGCGCTCGCCCACAATTTCGGGCAAAATCGTGCATTCGCTCCCTTCCTATTTTCAGCTTAGTCCCTCCTATTTTCTCTTTTGCACTTTGGTCCCTAATCTTTCAAAACACAGATTAACTACTCCATTTCTGCCTAATTGCACTTAAACCCTTATACTTATAAAACACTAGAAAATACATTAAATTTCAAAGATTTCGAACAGAAAATAAGTTTAGAAATATATATATTTTGGATGGGTAAAACCACATTATTCAACATACGTCCTTATCTAAAGAAATCCATTAATTAACCTTTTCAACTGAGGCATGAATTCTCCAAGTACAACCTTTGTCCACTTTAAGTCTACACTGAGCAGTAACAAGCTTTCTGTCATTTTTCAGATATTCAAATTCAAATCCAACTTATTAGAAAACTTACAAATTGTATTTCTAAACCCTCGACAACCCCTTTCAAATATCTGACCAGCCTTTTAATTGAAGTTGCCCATTCTGTACTTTTTAGAATATTATCTTTATAACGGAAAAAATTAACAGCAACATGGTTCCTAATACAACAACTACTACTAATACTAAACTCAATATCACCATATTCAACACAACCCTGATCAACAAACTTAGATGATTCAGCTCCCCCATCATTTATACTAGAATCACAACTTTTATTCACATGAATATCTATGCAATCAAGCATATTCTAACGAACCAACATAATTATGCACGTAAAATCTTATTCATTAACCAACATATAATGAGGATTGCTAGGTAAAACATAAAAAAGAGATATATTATCACTTTTCAAAGTGACCTACCTCGAACAAATAAATTCAACAATAGAATCAAATGATGAAAATAGAGAAATCATATCAACAATAGTCAAATCTCCAAACTTGAAGAATGCCATTACATTTGAATCCATAGCAAGTGATTTTGGGAATGTATATGATTTGCACATAATATATAAATAAACAAAATTCAATAAACATAAATATAAAGATATAAGAGTAATTCAAACACAACAATAACAACTAGAAAGCAAACTAAGATATAATGCAATGGATTTGCACCACACTTTGTCTACACACAGAGACATAACAATCGAAAAAACACTAGAAAGAAATAAAACTAAGGTAAAAAACAATGGATTTCCACCAGTTTTTGCAGAAGAGTTTTCAACAGCACACCACGAACACAAAAAACGTTGAAATCATGCAGAAATCAAACGAGAAAACACAAGATATAGGGTTTATCGCCTGAAAATCTACCAAATCGCAAAATCACCAATCACCTCTCTTTATAAAAAAAAAATCGAGAAAATGAAACCATATGTTAAAAAAGAAGTATATATGTGAGGGTAAAATAGAAAGTTAACATTTCTATTAAAACAGGAAACTGAAAGTCAGTGGTGTCAAGAGAATTATAATTTTGATTGAACTCTTTTTTTAATATTTACGAAAAGGGACTTCATAAAATAGAATAAAATCTGAACATAATGGCACATGGGATAGTTCCTAAAAATAATAAGTAGAAGCACTTTAAAATTAGGGCTAAGCTTGTTTTCCGAATTCAGGGTCAATTGTAATACCGAAATTAAAAGTAAACAGTATATTTTTTTCTTTCACATAGTGTGTGCGGATAAAATCCTATCTATCTATATAGGGACTTAATTATTAACATTTATTGGTTCCGATGCGTCAAATGAAAGGAGTAAAGTTCAACTTCAACCTTGAAGGACCATTTCCATGTTAAATAAGCCTTAAATAAAAATAAAATAAAATGTTTAGTGGTTGTAGAAATGATTCTATTTTACTAAAAGAACATTTCATGAGTAGAATATATCGCTTGGTTCTAAGCTGGTAAAAAATACCCGCGACATTTCAACGGCAATACTCTTTCTTCTAAAATGATCTTTCAACTTTTTTTGTCGATAACATCATGAAGGACTAAATTTCAACTGCAACGTTGAAGGACCATTTCCATGTTCATATCAGCTTACAGATTATTATAAACGACCACTATAGTAGTTGTTGTAGAATGGTTCTTGTTTACAAAAACAAGCCAAGTCTAACCGTCCATGATCATGGATATAGAAATAGTCAGTAATCCCGTTTGCTTGCGAGTACTTACCTATAAATACGCAACATCCTCCTGCTAAATATTGCATCTCTCACCCGAAAACTATTCAATTTTGAAAGGCCCTTTGTTAATATGCAGATGATCAGACAGCTATGGTATTGGCTTAGCTTTAGCTGTCAGATGATAGTTGAATTGTGCAGCGGAATAAGAGAGGTTTGAAATAATGATAGGACAAGAAACACAAAGAAATAATGCAAGTGTGTGAATGTGATTGCAAAAATGTAATAACACAGAGAATTTAAAGTGGTTCAGAGTTCACTCCTCCTACATCCACCCCCACTGTCAAACTTGACAAGTGAGATCAATTTTATTATAATCTTTAATCAACAAAAATTACAAATGATTGATTCAGGCAAGTTCCTTGAACTTCCTCTTCCTAATTAGTACAGTCAACTATAAAATGGGTCTTAGACTTGTTGTAACCATTCTCATGTTCGCATTGGCCTTCTCGTTTGCAGTTGCCTCCGATCCTAGTCCTCTTCAGGACTTCTGTGTAGCTACTAATGACCCCAAAGGAGCTCGTACGTACTCTCTCTACCATGCTAATGTTTTTTTAAAAAAAATAAAATCACTCCATCAGATTATTTATTTTTAGATGTCATTAGTATATATTTATTGATTTATTAACATGTATGAAATAATATGCATGCAGTTTTCGTGAATGGGAGGTTCTGCAAAGATCCAAAGGATGTCGTTGCCGAGGATTTCTCTTTTTCAGGTCTCCATATCCCGGGAAACACAACAAACCTGGTTGGGTCAAATGTTACTGCAGTAAATGTTGCTCAGGTTGCAGGATTGAACACCTTTGGCGTCTCCCTAGTTCGCATTGACTATGCACCATATGGCCAGAATGCACCCCATACACATCCAAGGGCTACTGAGATACTTTTTGTTGTTGAAGGCACCTTGTACGTCGGATTTGTTACATCTAACACCGAAAATCGTCTCATCACTAAAATCTTGCATGTGGGAGATGTATTTGTGTTCCCTGTGGGGCTCATTCACTTTCAGTTTAATGTGGGCCATACCAACGCGGTAGCTTTTGCAGCTCTAAGTAGCCAAAATCCTGGAGTGATTACAATTGCAGATGCTGTTTTTGGAGCGAATCCACCAATTTCTGATGATGTTCTCACTAGAGCTTTCCAGTTGGAAAAGAACACGGTTGACTATCTCCAAGCGCAATTCATGAAAAACTAACTAGAGAAAGGCGCCAACAAGAAATTTACGTCGATATATAAGTTTTAAAATAAGCAGATATGATAATTTTCTGCTGGTTACTGTAATACAATATAATAAATGGGGTTATTTATGCAACCGTCCCTTCTCTTCTTTTTTTTTTTCTTATTTTCTGCAGTAGATAAGATAAATATTATTTTGATACATGTATACTAATATAAAGAAAATGTGCTGAATGAAAAAAGACTAGTTGAAATGGAAAACCAAGCTCCTTGGTAAAATTGTTTTGATACATGTATAGCTTTCTTCGCTATATTTTCATTAGTGTATGTATATATATATATATATGGTTATTAACATTGGGATATTCAGAAAATGTTTATTCCTTGGGATAAGAAGAGGAGTACAGTGAGTTTTGGTTGGAAAATTCAGAAAAAGAAAATCTTACTATGAAGAAGAAGAGGTCATGTGAATTGAGACCAAGGAGGCATAGGAACCGTCTTTGATATTAATAAGCGCCTCGTGTTTTCCTTTCTCAACAATCACTCCACCTTTAACCACTGCAATCACATCTGCTCCTTTTATGGTGGACAGCCGATGGGCCACCACAACTGTTGTCCGGTTCACCATGACCTTCTCTAACGCATCTTGAACAACTCTTTCTGACTCTGCATCTAATGCACTTGTAGCCTCATCTGTTAGAACATGGTTTGCAAAATGTGTATACTTAATAAATATATGTAAACATGTAGACGTACATGTATAAGTCATAAATATAATGTTGTATAAAGTATAGAAATATAATCAATGTGTAGAATTTCCGAGCTTAGGATTACCTATTTATGATGGACAAAAGTGTTAGGACCTAACTTTGATCAATGTCATAGTTAGTTGGTTTTGATAAAGGAATATATAGAACAGGGTTTATATCAAAAGATGAAATCTGTAAGTAATGGTCCTTCACTCTGATAGCTATGAGTCTGACAGTTATGATTCTGCTTTATACATTGGTTACAATCAATCAATTATGAAAGGCCCTTTGTTGATATGCAGATGATCAGACAGCTATAGTTTGGCTTAGCTGTCAGATGATAGTTGAATTGTGCAGCGGAATAAGAGAGGCTTGAAATAATGATAGGACAAGGAACACAAAGAAATAATGCAAGTGTGTGAATGTGATTGCAAAAATGTAATAACACAGAGAATTTAAAGTGGTTCAGAGTTCACTCCTCCTACATCCACCCTCACTGTCAATCTTGACAAGTGAGATCAATTTTATTATAATCTTTAATCAACAAAAATTACAAATGATTGATTTAGGCAAGTTCCTTGAACTTCCTCTTCCTAATTAGTACAGTCAACTAGGGATACACTTAAAGTACAGTCTTAAGTGTTTTTACAACTTGAAGTACAGTCTCAAGATTTTACAAACCAACTAATACACTCAAAGTACAGTCTTGAGTGATTACAAACTAATTCTACACCTAAAGTACAGTCTTAGGATTTTGGGATTTGTGAATTAACACACTAGGGTTGTTTGTTGTTGAAGCAGAGGTTTAGGGGTGAAGGTTTTGGTTTGAGACAGGGTTTGAAGGGTAGGGATTGGTGAGAGTGTGTGTGGATTACAGGAGGTGTGTGTGGGTGTAAGGGAAAGGCTTTGGATTGAAAAAGAGTATTTTTCAGGGGGGTAGTTTGTGTAGAGGATGAACTCCTCTATTTATACCCTTCAATGTAGCCGTTGGAATATGACTGTTGTAGCTACATTAATGAGCCTTGACTGGTCTTTGCCCCACTTGTCCACTTGCAGGTCTTCATGAGCTGGCTTGAGCTGTGGCTTGAACTGAGAGCTTCCAGAAGGTCTTCAGTGGTCTTCATTGGTCTTCAATGGTGAGCTTGACAGCTGTGAAGATCCAGGTTCCACTTTGGTTGAGATTGTGGTAAAGTTGAGATTGTGGTAACAGAGATTGAGACAAAGAGATGGCTGTCTGAGGACTGAAGTCATAGCTGTTAGATCATAGCAAGGCTTAGCTATCAGAGAAGATCTCTAATAAGGGCTGAGATGCACTTGATGATCTTGATGACTTAGAGAGTGAATATGATTCATGTTTTTGATTGATTTTGGTCAGTCATGAACATAGCTGTCAGAGTAAAGGATCATGACTGACAGTCTTCCTCTTTTGATATAAACCCTGTTCTATATATATATATTCCTTTATCAAAACCAACTAACTAAGACATTGATCAAAGTTAGATCCTAACAATTTCCCCCTTTTTGGTAAAGGAAGATCTATTTTAGAACATGCTTTGACATTTGATAAGATAAATAATAATAGAAGATATAATACATGGATTCATAGCAAGCACAAGCAACCAGAATGAGATTGAAATACATGAATTTAATCTCAAGATGAAAAGTTTCACAGATTACAGTCATAAAAACTGAGCCAATCAAAACATATTGTTTTAACAAACCAAAAAATTGTTCCATACAACCACACTTCAATCATCAGCCAGTTGATCATAGAACTCTTCTCTTTCTTGCCTGGCTGAAATAATTAGATTTCTTTCTTCCTCCAGTTCTCTTCTCATATCTGGCTCCACTCCTCTGTAGTAGAACTCATTGTTCCATTCCCAGGACATCCTCTCATCATACTTGAAGAACTTATCTTCCTTTTATTTCAGTTGAGCTCTTGTAAGGGGTATCTGATCATTTCTTATTCTCATTGTGCCCCACAAATGCTTCTTCTTGTTCCTAGTTCTCTTGTTTTTCATGGGCACAATGGATTGATCTGGTTGAGATTGAACTGAGACCTGAGCTTCAGGAAAGGAATGAGTGGATTGCTGAGGAGGGTTGGTAAATGTAGGAGATGGAATTATTATTGGAGGGTCTTGATCTGGACTTGAAGGAGCATCATCATCATCACTGTCAGAGTCTGAGGAAAGATCAATAACAGTTTTGGTTCTGTTTTGACTGTCAGCAATGGATTCTCTGAATTCTTTGATCTCAGGAATAGAGACCAAGTTCATGAAGTGAGAGTTTTCATTGGGTGAGGTGAAGTTAATGGGATCAACAGTGATGAATGGTGAAAGGTAGGGCTCAATTCCTGGATTAAGGGTTGGGGAAAAGATGTTGACCATTTTGCTTATGAAAAGCATGAGGGCATACTTTTGTTCAAACAGAGAAAGGAAAAATGATTTTGCAAGGTCAATGCACAGGGTGAAGACTAGACCCTTTGGCATATACAGGCATGAATTGAGTGATGGAGAGATAAGTTGGCTGAAGAGAACTTCCCAATCAAGAAGAGTATTGGGAGTGATGAACTTTGGGAAGGATGGGATTTGGTGAACAAAGTTGGAGGTTGATGAGGTTCTTGACACTTTCCATTTTTCATAAGCAAAGAAAACTAACCCTGCAAGGTTTCTTGCTACCATTATCAAACCATTTCTTGACAGTTCCCAGAATTTTGGATAGGTAAATGGGTTTGCAATTTCTGGGAAATGAGTTACATGGGCCAACCTTGTTCTTGCTGCCTTGATGGAAGACATAGAGAAGTCAATGCCACAGCTAAGCATCCAAGGTTCTTTCTTGGGAAGATATGCTTGAGTAGGAGGAATAGAATGGCTTGGATGGCTGTCAGGACTGTCAAGAATGGGATCACTGTCAGATATATCTTGACCATGTCCAGCAAGGATTGGACTTTGAGGAGAGGCTTCAAAAGGTTCATTTTCAGGGATTGGAGAAATTGGCTTGGAAGGTGCAGAGGCTTGGGTTGAAACAGTTGGGATTGACTCAGAGGCTTGGCCAAGACTTTGATTGAGAATATTGGAATTGAATTGAGATTTAAGGAGGTTTAAGGCTGCCCTGACTTCTCTTTTGGCCAACTTTTTCTCAAGAATAGGCCGTCGTGGCTTCCTCACTTTCAGGAGTTCCATCAAACACAAGACCCTTGCAAGCATTTATGATTGAATCTCCCTTTGAGACTTGATTTGGATCTATTTCAACTCCAACCTTTTTGAGACTTTGAATAACCTCAGTGATATTATCAAGATTCCCCCTATCAATTTCAACAGTTGGGGTAGGTTCATTCACAGCCTCGATCTCGGGAATGGAAGGGAAGGTTTGGATATCTACATCCATAGCTGTCACCTTGGGGTTACTAGATGTCTCTCCAGGTCCACTCCTTTTCTTCATAAACCTAGACCTGAGTTCATCTAGGGCCATTAATGATTCTTCCTTACTTAGAACATCATCAAGAAACAAGAGAACAGCTTTTTTAGTGTCGTGTTCCCATCCAACTCAATAGCATCAATTGCTCTCAGGATTTTGGCTAACTGTTGAGGTTGGGTAGAGGGGATATTCTTATCAATGTTCCCCCTTAAAGGTTGCTTCTCTGATGGTTCTTTGAGATTAAGGATAGCTTCAATGGCGATGATGACTGGTGGGAGTGGATGACTTGTCCACTCTTGGGTAGACAAGTGGATTTTGGAGAACTGGAAGGGGTAGTTATTTTGGTTTTCTTGGCCTTGGGGGCTTTCTTTTCTAGTTTTCTTTTCTTTGGCAAAGTTTTAGAAGGAATGGATAAGGAGGATTGTACCTTGGATCACGGTATTTATGCGCTTTGTAGGGATAGCGCGAGAGGTTGCTTTCCTTTATGCGTGTTTTTGACAATTTAATAGCTGCCCGGAGTTCTTGAGGATCTACATCAAAGATCACCAAAGATGAGTTTGTTCCATGGTGTCATCTCTATGGCTATCAACAGCACCTCTTTCTTCAACATCCACTCTATGGCTATCAGACAAAGTTTTGTCACTGTCAGTCATTTGACCATCCTTGCTTTTGCCCTTTTTGCTAGGAGATACCACAGTCTTCTTTAACACCCCTGTTTTCTTGACATTCGTCTTCACTCCCCTTTTTATTCTCTTACTTGTAGCCAATGCAATCAACTCCTTCCAATGTTCAATCTTTATTCTTGTTTCTTCAAGCATCTTCTCTTGGACTTCTTTGAAACTTTCAAGGCTCATATCTCCAGCTTTCATAGCAATTCCTTTCTTTTGTTTCAATGAAAAAGTTCTTTCATTAAAACACCTTGTTTCTGACAGCTTCACAGTCTTTAGCCACTTCTTGGGTAGAGGAGTTTTTAGCTTAGGGATTAGATCATCAAGAATTCCACTCATAAACCTGAAGTTGTTCATCTTCCCACCTTGTTTTTTGAACTTGAGAGTAGAGGTTGAGACTGCCAGTTGAAAGTTGTGGAGAAGGACAATGCACCAGTTTGTGTCCTTGGTCATCAAGCTCAGCATTTGCTTCCATTCATTTGATCCCATTTGATCAAATGAGGATTGCTTGCCATCAATGGCTTTGTTGACCACATCCATCAGGGTTGACTTGAAGATATCATCTTTGTTTTTCAACATTGCTTTGTCTTGAACAGCCTTGAAGTCGTGGACCTTAATACCAAGAAATTTCTCATAAGCTGTCTTCAACTCCGTCCGACCCTCTATCCCATATGTTTTTCACAAAGATCTTCTTTGTTTGGGATCCCATAGACCTTACTGACCATTTCTTGAGTAATGGTAATCTTTACATTATCTATGGTGGCAGTTATTGAGTTGATCTCTCTGTTTCTGTTGCCCACCAAATAAATCTCTCTGCACAGTTCTTCGTAAATTGGAGGTCTAGCTCCCATGAAATCAATTAATTCATTTACCTCAAGAAGTTCTTGGATGAGTATTCCAACTTCAGTCTCATAGAAGTTAGGTTTGATGAAATAACCATGAGCATCTGGGTAAATAGCTTTGGGGTCTGCCATTGATGGTTAAAGGAATTAGGGTTGAAGGAATACGATGTTGTATTAGAGAGGGAAAGAGATGAATTTTAAACTGAGGGTTAATGAAATAGGAATTTTGGTGATTGCGAAAGAGAGAGAGAGACAAATGATGAGTGGGACGTGGGTTTTAATGAGCATTGGGGGTTTCAAAGTTATGTAACTGTTCATATGAACAGTGGTTTTTACCCTTCCCCACGTTGAGACATTAATTCCCACAAAACACAAGAAGAACATTCTCTTTTTCAAGAAGCTTTGCAGGGGAAGAGACGGCAAAGGAAGTGACAATTGTGAGCAATTAACACGATCAAATCACATAAAAGTTGCTTTAACCTAGCTGTTGAAGGAAAACTCGGCGCTTAAGTCTAGTTTGAATGATGATGGCCGCAGAGATAGCTAGGTGAAACTTGCCTATAAAACAATGACAATTTCAGAGGAAAATTATTCAGATTGTTTTACAAACACAAATGGGTAGACTTTCCTCAAAGTTTAATCCAAAAAATATGGCTCAAACAGCAAAAAGGTTGGTTTTAGGGAAGAATTGTGAGGATGATTTGAGTGGGGATGAAATGGAGATAGAGAGAGAGTCCTTCAATGTAATTGAAAGTTTAGAGGGAGTGAGAGACAAAGGTAAGAACAAGAGAGTGAGAGAAGATCAGGACTATGGTGTTAAGGAGATAGCTGTCAGAGAGAAAATTGATAGTAGAGAGGGAGAGGGAATAAGGCTCTTTGGAAAGACTATCAAGGTTGATCAGGGTGAGCCCAGTAAAGGAAAAAATAAGGTGGAGAGGGTTTATACATTGGGGGAATTGGTTAATCAAGATAGGGCTCAGACAGCTATGGAAAGGAGCTTAGCTGTCAAGAAAAAGGTTAAGCCTGAGAAGCTGTATACTCCTGTGAGTAGGGATTCACTCTCTCCAGGGGTTGGTTTGTTGGAGGGGAGAGGGGATAACTTTGCAGGAGTGCATATATCTCCTTCTTCAACAATCTCATACCTATTCAACCAGGTGATAGGTTGCTTTAGTCCTGCTAGAGTTCCTGCTGTGGAGAGAGTGGAGTCAAGTGTTGGTCAACCTTTTGCAGTTGCAGGGAATGGTTCTTTTTCTGGAGATTTTAGCTTTGTGACTCCAATGGAGGGATTGCTTCAGCCATATGATGCAGTTGAAGAGTGGTGGCCAAGGAGAGCAAGTCCTTCTCTTCAATATTCAGTCACTTCCATTGATCCTTTCTTGGAGAGGCACCCAATATGGTTGCAAAGGTATCAACAAACCTTGCAATCAACTCAGGAGGCTAGGAATGAAGGAATGAGTGCTGGAGGAGGATCTGGAGAGACTGTGACATTTCCAAAGAATGTCTGACAGCTAAGGTGAAGGTTTGAAGAGGGGAGCTGGTTTTGAAGATTGTATGGTTTAGAGGAAGTTTTTGTTGGGTGAATGAAGATGAGAGAGAGGGATTTCAAGGGATGTTGAATGTTTTTGTTGAATGATTTTGTTGTTGTTTTTGGTTTTCATGGGTTTTGGAAAGATAGCTATCAGTGGATAGCTATCAGGAATGTTTATGAGGGAATAGCTGTCAGGCAACATTGTGACAGCATTACCCAGTATGTAAGCCTCCTTTTATTTATGAAGAACAAACTTTTATTTTGGCATATTTAACATACCAAGCATGGCTCTTAATGTCTCAAACCTCTTTTCATCCATGGCTTTTGTGAGAATATCAGAGACATTCTCCTCAGTGCAAACCTTTGCAAGGTTGATATTCCCTTTTTCAACATGATCCCTGATGAAATGATGTCTGACCTCAATATGCTTTGTTTTTTAATGTTGGACAGGGTTTTCAGTCATGGCAATAGTACTTGAGTTGTCACAGAAGATGGGAATGTTGGATAATTCAATTCCAAAGTCTTGAAGTTGACTTTTAAGATAGAGAATTTGTGAACAACACAAGCCTGCAGCAATATACTCAGCCTCATCTGTTGAAGTGGCTACTGAGGATTGCTTTTTGCTTGACCATGAAATGATTCTTGAGTCAATAAACTGGCATCCACCACTTGTGGATTTTCTATCTAGATTACATCCAGCATAGTCAGAATCAGTGAATCCAATTAGAGAGAATGGGGATTCAGTGGGATACCACAAGCCAAAATCAGGGGTTCCTTTGGGATATCTTAGAATTCTCTTGACAGCAGAGAGATGAGATTCCTTGGGATTAGCTTGAAATCTAGCACAAAGACATACACTAAACATAATGTCAGGTCTTGAAGCTGTCAGATAAAGGAGAGATCCAATGTAGCTTCTGTAAAGTGTTGGATTTACACTTTGACCATCTCGATCAGCATGAAGTTTGGTTGTGGTTGACAAGGGAGTTTTAGTAGAGGAAGCAATTTGCATGTCAAACTTCTTGATCATATCCCTTGTGTATTTGGCTTGGTTGATGAAGATTCCTTCCTTCATTTGCTTGACTTGGAGTCCTAAGAAGAAGGTGAGCTCACCAATCATGCTCATTTCAAACTGATCCTTCATAATATCTCCAAATTCAGTGCACAAGTCCTCATTTGATGAGGCAAAGATGATGTCATCAACATAGACTTGGATGAGCAACTGATCATCTCCATATTTTTTGATAAACAAAGTATTATCAATATGGCCCTTGGAAAATCCTTTGCCAAGGAGATATCTAGATAAGGTATCATACCAAGCTCTTGGTGCTTGTTTAAGCCCATACAATGCTTTGTTCAGTTTGAATACATGATCAGGAAACTTTGGGTGCTCAAATCCAGGGGGTTGAGATACAAACACCTTTTCATTTAAAACTCCATTTAGAAATGCACTCTTGACATCCATTTGGAATACTTTCATCTTCTTGAATGAAGCATAGGCAAGGAATAGCCTTATAGCTTCAAGTCTTGCAACAGGTGCAAAGGTCTCATCATAGTCAATACCTTCTTCTTGTCTATATCCTTGGGCAACCAGCAGCTTTGTTTCTTACTACAACACCTTCTTCATTCATCTTATTTCTAAAAACCCATCTTGTTCCAATGACGCTTTGGTTTCTTGGTTTAGGAACAAGTTGCCACACTTTGTTTCTTTCAAACTCGCTCTAGTTCTTCTTCCATGGCTTAAATCCGGGCCAAGATCTTGGAGTGCTTCATTTATTTTCTTTGGTTCCACTTGGGATATGAATGCACTCATGAGAAAAGGGATGTTGTCTGGAACTGGGGTTTTATCAATTTGAAGGCTGATGTAAAGATCTTTATTTGGTGGAATGATGTCGGTAATGGTAGTTTCATCATTGGTTTTGGGAGGAAAAAGAGGATTATTGGATGGAGATGTGAAATAGCCCGGATCCGAGAAAGGCTTCGCAGCCCCGGCATCTGGCAATCTTTCGCGTTGGCGGCGGTTCGTCTCGCCGTTTTTTTTCGCATTTTCTAGAGTCGCCACGCCGTTTTTATTAAGCCCAAAACATTGAAAAAGGGCATCAGTTTAAAGATAATTTTAAACTGTTTTTGTGTGATGAGATTTTGAGTTCGGAGGTCAGATGACTCCTCGGGAAGAGAATATTAGAATATTAGAGCTCACCCGAGTCGCCTCGTAAAACGAGTCTTTCGGATACCCCTAATATCCTTTAAATGTTGTGTGTGTGTGTGCTTTTAAAAATGCATGCTGTATCGGATGTCTACATTGTATGCTATGTATTGAAATGTATTAAAATAGTGATGGAAGGAAGCCTTACCAATGTTGGTTCGTGTCTGTCTTCCGCTGGGGAATAGTGTTTGAGGTCGGAGTAGCGTTTCGGTACGGATCGGGATTGCTTCGGGAAGGGCCGGTTGTCTGCGGACAGAGTTTCGGCGTGAGTTGAGGTTGTAAGCTGCGTTCGGGCAGAGGTTCGGCGTGCGTGGGGATCGTCGGGATCACTCGGGCAGAGGTTCGGCGTGCGTGGGGTGGCAGGAGTCACTCGGACAGAGTTTCGGCGTGGTTTGGGATTGCCGGTTTGACTCGGAAAGAGCCGGGACACCGTGGAAAGACCAGGCAAGGCCTCGAAGTACCACGAGGGGCCTCAGAGTACCTCGAGAGTGCCTCGGGGCAGCGCGGGAGCATCGCGGGAGCGTCGCGGGAGCGCTCGGGGAGGCTTCGGAGCACCACGAGGGGGCTCGGAAGGCCTCGGAAGGATCCGAAAGGGGCCGGGAATGCCTCGGAAGGACTTAGAGGGGAAGCCAGAAGGCCTAGGGAGGAAGAGAGAAGTGGGAGGTGTGTGAAAATGAGGAGGGGGAGCCCTCTATTTATAGTGCCAGATTAGGTGCAAGAAGGTCCGTACGGACCTCCCTGGTAATCCAGTTTTTTGGTTTTCCTCGATTTGAGGAAATATGTGATGATGGTGAATATTCTGTAATTATGGTGTCCCCTGAGCAATAAGGTCCGTACGGACCATCTTGCATGCAAAGAGGTCCGTACGGACCAACTAAGCATGAGGGTAATCATTTTCCCCGGGATTTGAGGGAATATTGTGGACTTTAAGAAGATTCAGTAATTATTAAAGCAAAGAGGTCCGTACGGACCATTATTGCTTTTCCAATTTCCTGAAAATTCCTAAAAGGTCCTTTTGTCCCTTTTTATCCCAGAAAGGCTCCTCCCTTGGTTTGGCTGGGGGTTTAGAGAGGGTTTTGAGTGAGAGGGGTCATCGAGACTGCGTTGATGAGTCTGCGGTGCTTCCCGTGTGTTTGAAAGGGTGTGATCCAGATTGGGGTACTTACAGAAGCCCCTCGACGACGTCACTTATGAAAGAAGTGGGGTCGCCGATAAGATAAGGGTCCTAATCTGGATCGCGTGCTGGGAGATAATGTGACCGGGGAGGTCAGTGTGAGGACGTGGTGGTGTCCTATTGTGTGACCGTTTAGGCCGCAGGGCCGGACCCTGTGATAGGATTCCTACGTATCCCTGGCGGGAATCAAGCCTGGTCGTAGTTCGGGTGTGGGGTGAGTGTTTTGTGAATGCGGGCGTGGTGGTGCCCTGAAGTGTCGCGTGACCGCCGAGGTCAGTGGTAAGGACGTGGTGGTATCCTGGGTGACCGCATAGGTCGATGGCTGGACCCTGTGATAGGATTCCTACGTATCCCTGGCGGGAATCAAGCCTGGTCGTAGTTCAGAGTGTCGTGAAATTGTGAGTGCGGGCGTGGTGGTGCCCTGAAGTGTTGTGTGACCGCCGAGGTCAGTGGTAAGGACGTGGTGGTGTCCTGAAATGTAGTGACCGCTGAGTTCAATTGTGAGGACGTGGTGGTGTCCTGGGATGGAAATTTTACGATTTTCCTAATCGGGTGGTTTAAGGCCTTCCGGGCCGGAGATAATTGTGAGGACTTGAATCGTCTTCTGATTGCGGTTGCGCCATGTTTGAAGACTTTGAATCATCTTCTGGCTGAGGTTGGTGCCACGCGGGAGGACTTTGAATCGTCTTCTGGCGGCGGTTGATGTTATGCGCGAGGACTTTGAATCGTCTTCTAGCCGCAGTTGGTGCCACGCGGGAGGACTTTGAATCATCTTCTGGCGGCGGTTGATGTTATGCGCGAGGACTTTGAATCGTCTTCTAGCCGCAGTTGGTGCCACGCGGGAGGACTTTGAATCGTCTTCTGGCGGCGGTTGGTGTTATGCGCGAGGACTTTGAATCGTCTTCTAGCCGCAGTTGTGGAGGCATGGCTGCCTTGTGCTTTGATTGCGAGAGGCGTAGATGCCTTGTGTTTTTGCATGTTGAGTAGAAGGTTGGACTTACGATGACTGCCGGTGCTTGCGTTGCCGTTGAAGTGG
Organism: Adenophora triphylla var. japonica; assembly: GCA_022495995.1. Classification (NCBI taxonomy): domain Eukaryota; kingdom Viridiplantae; phylum Streptophyta; class Magnoliopsida; order Asterales; family Campanulaceae; genus Adenophora; species Adenophora triphylla. The sequence goes on from JAFEMH010000452.1 coordinate 348,383, forward strand.
GCAAGGATGACGGCCGGTGATTGCTTCACCATTTGGCATTTTGGAGGCGCTTCGTGCCTTAGGACTTGTGCTCGGAGGTGTTGGCTCCTTCTTGTGCTTGTTTTGCCGTTGAGTGGGCAAGGATGATGGTCGGTGCTGGGGATATGCAGTCTTGTATGACTTCCCTTTGACTTGTTGGGGGAGGAGCTCGGGCTTACTTTGATGGCCGGTGCTTGCGTTGCCGTTGAAGTGGGCTAGGTTCGGGCTTACAATGACTGCCGGTGCGTGAATTGCTGGGGATGCGTGACCTTGTAGGGGCCCTTTTCTGTTGGGAAGATGACTTCGGACCTCTTTTGAGGGCCAGTGGTTGAGTTGTCGTTGAGCGTTTGGAGGCGTCTTGTGCTTTGATATTCGTGCTGGGAGGTGTTGGCTCCTTCTGGAATTGCCGTCGGGCGCTTTGGAGGCGTCTCGTGCCTTGATATTCGTACTGGGAGGTGTTGGCTCCTTCTTGAATGGCCGTTGAGTGGGCGAAGACTGGTCTGTGGTTGAATTGCCGTTGGAGTGGGCGAGGTTCGGGCTTACACTGACTGCCGGGGATTGAATTGCCGTTGGAGTGGGCGAGGACCGGTCTTACGTTGATGGCCGGGGATTGAATTGCCGTTGGAGTGGGCGAGGACCGGTCTTACGTTGATGGCCGGGGATTGAATTGCCGTTGAAGTGGGCGAAGACCGGTCTTACGTTGACGGCCGGGGATTGAATTGCCGTTGGAGTGGGCGAGGACCGGTCTTACGTTGATGGCCGGGGATTGAATTGCCGTTGGAGTGGGCGAGGACCGGTCTTACGCTGACGGTCGGTGCTTGAATTGCCGTTGGAGTGGGCGAGGACCGGTCTTGGCCGACGGCCGGATTGAATTGCCGTTGGAGTGGGCGAGGACCGGTCTTACGTTGATGGCCAGGGATTGACTTGCCGTTGGAGTGGGCGAGGACCGGTCTTACGCTGACGGCCGGTGCTTGCGTTGCCGTTGGAGTGGGCGATGTTCGGTCTTACGTTGATGGCCGGGGATTGAATTGCCGTTGGAGTGGGCGAGGACCGGTCTTACACTGACGGCCGGTGGTTGAATTGCCGTTGGAGTGGGCGAGGCTCGGGCTTACGCTGACGGCCGGGGATTGAATTGCCGTTGAAGTGGGCGAGGCTCGGGCTTACGCTGACTGCCGGGGATTGAATTGCCGTTGGAGTGGGCGAGGACCGGTCTTACACTGACGGCCGGGGATTGAATTGCCGTTGAAGTGGGCGAGGACCGGTCTTACACTGACGGCCGGTGGTTGAATTGCCGTTGAAGTGGGCGAGGCTCGGGCTTACGCTGACTGCCGGTGGTTGAATTGCCGTTGAAGTGGGCGAGGACCGGTCTTACGTTGACGGCCGGTGGTTGAATTGCCGTTGAAGTGGGCGAGGACCGGTCTTACACTGACGGCCGGTGGTTGAATTGCCGTTGGAGTGGGCGAGGCTCGGGCTTACGCTGACGGCCGGGGATTGACTTGCCGTTGGAGTGGGCGAGGACCGGTCTTACGCTGACGGCCGGGGATTGAATTGCCGTTGAAGTGGGCGAGGACCGGTCTTACACTGACGGTCGGGGATTGAATTGAAGGGTTAGGGACCATTCTGCACTTGGATTTGCTGGAAAAGGCCTTAGGACAGCCAGGGGCAAAGATTATAAGGGCAGGAAAGTAATTTGGCCACCCCTTGCAAAGAGGTCCGTACGGACCAACCTGGCTGCAAAGAGGTCCGTACGGACCAAGTTGGTTTTTTACAGTTCCCAGGTTTTGACCAGGTTAAATGCTGGAGCCTTTCCCCATTTCTTCTTCTTCCGTGCGTGAACCAGAGAGAGAGAAAGAGAGAAAATCCTCCATTGTTAACCAAAATCCTCCATTTTTTGCTTGAATTGCTTGCCATGGCGGAAGGATCTCGAAGGAATCGTCGTCAACGCAGTCAAGAGGTGGTCGAGCAACGGATGGAGCTCCAAAGAAATTGGATCTCGTTTGTTCCCTCTTCGAAGAACCCGGATGTCTTGTATCCAAATCCGGAGGTGCACAATCGTCGTTCTAGGAACGTCGGGAGGTAAGAAATCCGTTCCGTTTTGATTCCTGCCGAATTTTTGAATGCTAGAACTAGATTTTAGTTTTTCGCATTTTTGAAATTTTTGTTATTATTATTATTTTGTTTTTATGTCTTTTGTGAAATTCTTGATGAATTGTTGAAAATGGACATGTAAAAATAGTGGGTATGTGTATTTTGTGCAGAAATGTGTAGATCAGCTTTTATTTGTGAAAATAAAGTGCTTCTCTAATGAAATGCATGCTTTGGTGTTTTGTACCGTATGCTATTTATGTATGTACATTGTGAGAAAAATTATCGTGTAGTGATAATTTTTTGTGAAGAAATGTGACATGTGCCGTGTTTTGTGACGGGTTTTGTCTGAAAGTGTGTGCCGTGTAGGGACGGATTTTTTGAAAAATGTGTTATGCATATGTGTCGTGCCGTGTGTGCCATGTTTTTGGGTGACGGACTTTGTGGGGAAAATATGTGCAATATGTGCCGTGTTTTTGTGACGGGTTATATGTGCCTTTGCCGTGTTGGGACGAACTTTTTTTTTTTTTTTTTTTTTTTTTTTTTGAAAATGTGTCGTGTAGGGCTTAATCCCTCTTTCGAGAAAATGTGTACAGTGTATGCCGTATTTTTGTGACGGACTGCATGGGAAAAATTATATGTATAATGTATGTGAAAATTATGTGCAATATGTGCCGTGTTTTGTGACGGGATATATGTGCCTTTGCCGTGTTGGGACGGATTTTTTTTTGAAAATGTGTCGTGTAGGGCTTAATCCCTCTTTTGAGAAAATGTGTACAGTGTGTGCCGTATTTTTGTGACGGACTGCATGGGAAAAATTATATGTATAATGTATGTGAAAATTATGTGCAACATGTGCCGTGTTTTGTGACGGGTTATATGTGAAAAATATGTGCAATGTGTGCCGTGTTTTGTGACGGGTTATTTTTCATGGCTTTCCGTGTTGGGACGGACTTTTGTGTCTTTTGTTTTATATTAAGTACTGTGATTGACGTACCTTTGCTGTGTTTACCTGCAGGATGCGGGGCTTATGGCCGGGAAGGCCAAGAGGATGAAGACTCGGGGGTCGCTCGAGGCTGTTGTTGAGCTGTGGCAGCGGATGCCCGATATTTCCGTGGATGGTAGGCCGAGTCCCAGGAGGCCGGTCTACGCTTCGGCCCGGGGTGTTCGTCGAGAACCCGGCCGGAGTTTCGATACGAGGAAGAACAAGAGCGTCTTCCTTGGCCTTTCGAGTACCGGTGGGATACCACCCACACCTTCCATCCGAGCCGGGAGAGGTGACGGTGACGCCGACCGACTTTGCTGCGATTACCGGGCTTTCCTTCAAAGGAGGGCCGGTACGGTGGAGAGATATGATCTCCGATGTTGTGTTGACCGAGTTGCTGGGCTTTGAGCCTCGTCCTCGCAGGGGCCTGGGGATGCTATATAGCGACGTGGAGCTGAAGATCACGGCCAAAGATTGGGGCCTATGTCCGGGTACCGACAGTGACGGGCGGAGCTCGGCGCGCTCCTTTTTGTGGTATGCATTGTCCGAGACTTTGTTCTCGAACCACGCGACTGCGGCTCTCTTTGCTTTGTTGGAGAGCTTGATTGATCTGGATAGAGTTTGTGACATCGCTTGGGGCGAGGCAGGCTTGGCCGAGCTCTACTTCTCTTTGGACCGGTTTAGCCTGGGGTGCGCGCCCATTGGCCTGTTTTGACTTCGCTTTGGAGGTATGAGTTTATTGCCGTTTTTGATTTAGCAACTTGTCTTTTCTCCGTTTTCTTTTGCACTGAGCCTTCTCTGTTTTTGTCACAGGTGTGGTTTTATGAGGTTTTTCAGTGTTTCCCGTGGGATAGAGATCCTGGGGCTGTTGCTGCGTATCCTGCTATGCTGGGCTGGGCTCGTACGGCGAGGAAGAGGAGGACCAGCAGGGGGAAGCTCACCATCGCCTACGGGGATGTGCAGGAGCGTTTGGAGAGGGGTAGCCCGGAGGGGTTCGTTTTGTTCCCGTGGGCTCGGTATGAGGGGGATGAGTTTGAGGGGGCTCCCGAGGTGACAGCGCAGCGGAAGATGCTGCGGGGCTTGACCTGCGACGTCATGTACCTGGGGGAGCGGGTCTTCTGGCAGCATGGCCCAGGTGTGCTTCCCGTGGCTCCGAGGGACCCTCCCTTTGGGATGCTTGATTCCCGGGATATGGATGTGCTTGATTTTGAGAGGTACCTTGGCGGTGTGGGCGCCGAGGAGTTCATCTTGTATGGAGAGGAGTACGGGGCCTTCGTGAGGAGGAAGCTGAGGACGCCGCAGGTACTGGCGAGGGAGAGAGAGGCTGGCCCGCAGGCTCCCCCAGAGGTTCCGATGCCGGGGCCGGATTTCACGTATGTCCGTGGGGACGGATCGAGGAGGAGGGTGTCTGTACCCGTTCCTGAGCAGGCTCCTGCTGCATACAGAGTGGATCCTGACAGATCGGTGAGTGTGCTTACTCTTTTCCATCTTGGCATCTTTTCTGCATTTTTCTCTTTTTGTTGTTGAGTGTAACTGTATTGCTGAGCGTTTCCTTGGCTGCTTGTTGGTGCAGGTCCCGGGGAGAGCCTATGATATGCTGACTCGCCGTTATGTGGCGATGAGGTCGTTTGCGAAGAAGATGGCGTCGAAGATATCTTGCCGGTCTTCGCGACGCGTGCCGGCGTACGAGCCTATGCCTTCGAGGCATTCTGTAGACGTTCCTCCGCCTAGAGCCGAGCCGGAGCCGCAGCAGGAGGGACCTTCGAGGGGGCGGCATAGTATGGATGCCGGGACATCTTCTGGAGCTCCGGGGCAGCAGCCCTTTTATCAGTTCTTCCCTCCTCAGGATGCACAGGGCGAGGGTCCGTCAGAGCCTTCCTTCTTTGATCCTTTCGCCGGATTTGATCCTTCAGATTACTTTGAGTGGCAGCCTCCGGCGGGGGCTCGGTACTCTGATGACGAGGATGTGGCGGGCGAGTTCACAGGGATGCCCGACTTCTCTCTGGAGGACCTCGGCGAGGATGATGATGATGCTGAAGAGTCGGATTAGGGTCCATTTGCTTTCCCTCTTTCCATATCTTCTTTTTTTTTGTTTAGCAACAGACATTTGATATTCCTGTAATAAAACACTCATATTTGCACGGCAAACAGCATTTTATTTTAAGATGTAATGTCATTTTTGTGATTCCCGGGATTTGTCCTAGAAATGGTTGCTATTATTATTTTTTATTTTGTGCATGCCACGTGAGCTGAGAGTGCGTTTGTGGGTAGTGTATGTTTGCCGGGAATGGCTTTGGCCAGTGTTTGGGCAGTTTGGAGCAAGGTCCTGCTGAGGACAGTGGTTGTTGTACTGTTTGCTGGGGAAAATGGGTTCTTTTTGCAAGGAGGTCCGTACGGACATACTTAGCATGCAAAGAGGTCCGTACGGACCAACCTTGCTTTTGGGAAGGACATAAATGCTTTCCAAAGGTCCGGTTCTTCCCCATTTCCCCATTTGCAGCCATTTTCGAGCTTTCTTCCCCATTTTCTCTAGGAACCTCCATTTTTGCCATGGATTCTTCGTACGTCCCTAGAATTTTGCCGAGGCTTTCGCAGGAGAGGCAAGCACACTTCCTTGAGCAGTTGAAAACGTGGATGCGGCGCCGTATGAGGCATCAGAGACGGGCTTTCGAGGTAAGGTTTCGTCTTTGCTCGATTTGGTCTTTTAAGGAGTATTGGGATTTGTTGCGGGCTGCCGCGAAGTTCTGGGATGTTAGGAGGCATGTGTACTGTTTCTCCTACAATGAAATGGTGCCCACTTTTGAGGATTTTCGAGCTTTGATTGGAGGACCGGAGGTGGAGGCCATCTCGCTTCCTTTGATTGGTGGTGCTGCGGTGAGCGTGAAGCTTGCAGGCTTTCTTCGTACTTCGTTGGAAGAAGTGCAGGCATGATCCTTGATTCGGGTCATATCGACATTTCTGAGCTGCCGGAGCGGTTCATGGTTGATGATGAGAGTGACGTCTCTTGGGATGCATTCGCCTTGTGCGTGATGGCGACGCTTTTCATGGTCGCCTCCTTGGCATTTGTGATGGGGCTTTGCTAGATGTGGTAGGGCACCGCAGAGCCGGAGAGGATATTGTCCCGTTGGTGCCGGGGGAGACTCTTCATGGTATCGACTGTCCGGCGACCGGGGATCGTTTCATGAGAGGGGAAGCCCCGCTTTGCTCACCTTGTGGCTGCGAGAGAGACTTCAGGCCATGCCCGAGGCTCCGACGTCGTTTAGCCCGTGGTCATTTGCTCGCCGACCTCTTGTGTTGGATATGGATCACCCGCCCGGGAGAGATGGATGGCACACTTGGTACGCATCGGATCCGCCGGTGGGTTCCGCACCGGGAGGATTGAGACTAGGAGGATCTTGCAGAAGGGTCCTACGTTGTCGAGTTCCAGGTTTGTCTTGGTCCTCCTTCTATATTCCGTCGCTTGTTTCCCGGCGGTTTGGGATGAAGCAGGAGCCTTTGTTGGGCTGGGATGACCTTGCTACTGCGGAGGTAGTTCCTCTTTGTATGGCAGCTTCAGGTGCCTTCTTGTATTTTCTGAGGGTATGGAAGTATTCCGCTTTCCCTCCTGTGGTACTCCTTACACGTCGAGGGAGTGTCGTATTGACGACTGAGCAACGTGTTGGGCAGTCCCAAGTGGTCTTGGAGAGCAGGCGTGTAGCGATTCTGGGACCCGGTTGCCGTAGTAGCTATTGCCTTAGGAGTGCCGAAGCCTGGTCCGACCCTTTGGATGTGACGGGAGACACTTTGTTTGACTACGAGACTAGAGTTGACCGACCGACGGGGAGAGGTCCTCTTTTGCGCACTCGCAGGAGGAGATCCGAGCCGAAGCACGGGCGAATGAAGCCCCGAGAGCTGCGGATTGTTTGACTCTACGGGAGGACCCCGATCTCGGACCGAGAGACGCAGAGTTGGTTCACGTGGAGCGAAAGAAGACTCGCCGGACGAGTGAAGAAAGGAAAGAATGGCGAGGGGACAAGCGCAGACGGCGCGGAATGACCTCCTAGGTATCCATTCATTGCATTGCAAACACATTATTAGTTAAATGTATTAAGCTGTCTTTTAGCATGTTGTGAACTTGAGAGTAGACCGTGCTTGAACTTATCAAGAAATGTTGTAACCGTTAGTGATTTGTGTTTTATTTTTAAAGCTTTGTCGAGACGCAAGATCTCTTGTTCGCCTTTGTTTCTTTTGTGCACTTTGTCGGCGTCCATCTTTGGACTTTTCAAGGTGCATTTGCGGACGGCAGGCCTGGGCCATGACGGCAATCCCTTTTGCTTAGGCTTTGTGCTTGGCTGAGAGGTTGAATGGTCCCCTGACAAGTCGTTTTGACGGTCTTTTCCGCAGCTTCCTTGCCTCTTGTTGGCGTCGGGCTCTTGACCTCTTTTTGTAGCTTCTGCTTGAGCTTCTTTTGTTTTTTTGTGAGCCCTTGCTCGAGCTCTCTTTTTTTTTTTTTTGTGAGCCCTTGCTCGAGCTCTCTTTTTTTGTGAGCCCTTGCTCGAGCTTCTTTTTTTTTTTTTTTGTAGCGCGTGAGGGCGAAGACAAGCCCCTGGCTTGGAAGCAGACATGAGTCCGGCCGTTTGATGCCGAGTGACCCTCGGATGTCCTTTGATGTTGCCGCCGTCGTTTGACTTGGTCAAGGTGACCGCCGGGGGCGTGTTTCTTGAAAAGTGCGTAGCTTGATGGAGGTCTTGATTGACATTCAAACTTTTGACTTTTGTGTATTTTTAGACCGGACCAATTAAGGTTGCCTACGTTCCCTGACTAGAGGGCTCAGTCTGCGTAGTTCGACACTACATGGAGTGCCAAGAGATGCACACTGTTCTTCTTTAGGCGAAGTATCTCGCGAAGTTTGCTTCCGTTGACTGGATTCATGAAGGGATTGCCGTCTAGGTCCTGGGCTGCCTTCATGGCGCCTCCGGAGAAGATCTTTTGAACCACGAAAGGGCCGATCCATGTGGGTTCCCATTTTCCCAGTGGGTTGGTTCGAGTGGGAGGCTTTTCTTTGAGTACAAGGTCACCTTTCCCCGATGTCTCGGGATTTGACTTTCTTGTCGAAAGCTCTAGCCATCCCGCTTTGATAGGCTCGGACGTGTTCCATGGCCTTTAGTCGTCGCTCGTCTAGCGTGAGCCAATTCGTCGTGTCGGCCGGAGCCATTCGACTTCGTTGATGTCATTTTCCAGCAAAGACTCGGAGTGAGGGAATTTCTAGCTCGATGGGAAGGACTGCTTCCATCCCGTATGTCGTGGCAAATGGGGTTTCTCCCGTGGTCGTTTCGACCGATGTGCGGTAGCCCCAAAGTGCAAGGTGCAGCTTCTCAGGCCAATCTCGTCCTCGGGTGGTCATTTTTCGGATGATCCGTTCGAGGGTTTTGTTTGCCGCTTCCACGGCGCCGTTTGTTTGTGGCCGGTAGGGAGAAGATTTGTGGCGTGTGATCTTGAATTCAGCCAGCGATGCTGTCGAATTCCCCTCGAAGTGTGAACCATTGTCCGATATGACCTCATTTGGGATGCCGTATCGGCAGATGATGTTTTCCTTGAGGAAATGCGCGACCTTCTTGGAGGTGAGTACCTTGTAGGACTTGGCTTCGACCCATTTGGTGAAGTAGTCGATGGCTACTAAGATGAACTCGTGACCGTTGCTACCTGGCGGAGCGATTTTCCCGATGACGTCAATTCCCCAAGTGGCAAATGGCCAAGGTGTAGTCATGCAAGAGAGATCGTGGGGCGGCGGATGATTGAGGTTGGAGAACCGTTGGCACTTGTCGCAGCTTCGGACAAAGTGGATGCAATCCGCCTCCATGGAGATCCAAGAGTAGCCCATCCCGAGAATGATTTGCATCGTGGCTCTAGCGTTCATGTGGGGACCGCAAGCCCCATTGTGGACTTCGTTCATGAACTTGCTTGCTTCTTCTTGGCTGATGCAGCGTAGGAGTGGCCCATGGTAGCGTTTCTTGTATAGCATGTCCCCGAGGATGACGAAGTGAGAGGCGAGGCGTTTTAGGGCCATGATGCTCTTGGTTTTGACCCCTCCTGTGTGTGGGTCTTCCTTGTTCATGAAGGTGGTTTCCCCGCTCTTGAGGTATTGGAAGATCTGGTTATACCATGGCTCATTGACGGGCTTAGGTTCGATTCGATCTCACAACAAGAGGGCAGGAATTTCCTTTCGCCCGACTTTGAAGGGTTTGATTGCTTTTCCTTCAGGGATTTCCACAAGGGAAGCCAAGGTGGCTAAGGCATCTGCAAACCTGTTTCGGTCTCTTGGCAAGTAGTGGAAGGTGACTTCTTCGAATTGTGTGATGAGGTCCTCCATGCAGGCATGGTATTTTTGCAAGCCTGGGTCTATGGTTTTCCACTTGTTGGAGACTTGGTTGATGATCAAGGCTGAGTCCCCATAAACTTCGAGTTTCTGGACATTCCTCTCGAGTGCGGCTTGTAGTCCAGCAGCGCAGGCTTCATATTCGGCGGCATTGTTGGTTACCTCAAAATTGAGCTTTATAGCAATTGGGGTGTGCTCGTCCTTGGGATCTACCAAGAGCATACCGATGCCGTTTCCCTTTTTGTTGGCTGCTCCGTCGAAGAACAGTTGCCATCGATTTTCGCTTTCGATTGCGAAGATTCCCTCGTCTGGAAATTGTGGTTCGGGGCCTCGAGCCTCGTCGGTTGGGAAATCAGCCAATTGTTCAGCCATGGCCCGTCCCTTGATTGACTTTTGGTTTACGTACTTGATGTCAAATTCCGCTAGGAAGAAAGACCATTTGGCGAGCCTCATTGACAGAGATGGTTTGTCGAAGAGGTACTTGACTGGGTCCATTTTAGAAACCAAGTGTACCGTGTGCGACTGCATGTAGTGCCGTAGTTTCCCGACAACCCATACCGTAGCCGCGCAGGTTTTCTCGAGGGCCGAGTAATTGAGTTCGCCGCCTTGAAACTTTCGACTGACGAAGTAGATGGCATTTTCGACCCGTGACTCCTTCTTTTCTTGACAGAGCATGGCTCCAACTGCGGTGTCGGTCACAGTTAGGTATAGCAACAGTGGCTTTTCCTCGTGGGGAGGACAGAGAATCGGAGGACTCACAAGGTATGCTTTTATTTTCTCAAAGGCATCTTGGCATTCCGAGTTCCATTCGATGTCGGCGTTCTTCTTCATCAGTTTGAAGATTGGCTCGCACATAGAGGTCAATTGGTTGACGAAGCGGACCGATATACCGTAGGCGGCCCATGAAGCTTTTCACCTCTCGTCCGAGTTTGCGGTGGTCTCATTTCGATGATGGCCTTGATCTTTTGAGGATCAACCTCGATGCCTCTCTCGGTGACCATGTATCCCAAAACCTTGCCTCGGCTAACCCCAAATGTGCATTTGGCGTGGGTTAAGCCTCATTGAGTGTTTTCGGAGGCGATTGAAGAATTTTCTCAGTCTCGTGAGGTGTTGTCCATCTGATCCCTTTGAGTGAACGATCATGTCATCAACGTACACTTCGATCTCTTTGTGGATCATATCGTGGAAGAGGGCGGTTGCTGCCCGTTGGTAGGTAGCCCCAGCGTTCTTTAGTCCGAACGGCATTACTGTGTAGCAAGAGGTTCCCTGTGGGGTTGTGAAAGCCGTCTTTTCTTGGTCTTCTTCGGCCATCTTGATTTGATTGTAGCCGCAAAACCGTCCACGAAGGACTTGACTTCGAAATTGGTCAGTAGTGTCTACCAACATGTCGATGTTGGGTAGTGGAAAATCGTCCTTGGGACTTGCTTTGTTGAGATCTCTAAGTCCACGCAACAGCGTACTTTTCCATTGGCCTTGGTGACCGTGACGATATTGGAGAGCCATGTGGGGTACTCGATCACCCTGATGAAGCCGACGCGGAGCATTTTTTCGATCTCCTCTTTGACTTGTAAAGACCATTCCGGCTTGATTCGGCGTAGCTTTTGCTTGATGGGCTTAGCCTCGGGATTCAAAGGGATTCGGTGCTCTACAATGTTCGGATCTAATCCGGGCATGTCTCGGTAAGACCAAGCGAACACGTCCACGAACTCTTTGAGCAGTTCAGTCAATGCGTCTTGCTCTGTGCCGGTGAAGAAACTTCCGATTTGCGTCTCTTTTGGCTCTTCGCCAGCTCCCAAATTCACTTTGGTTAAAACCTCCTCGGCCTTGGGCCCGGTTTTTCTCTCGTTTGACAACATGCTTAAAGATGTGCTTAATGTATTGTTCGTTTAATGTGTCTCGCTTCTTTATCAAGTGAATCGTTATTAACTGTTTGTGTGTTAGTTAATTTATCGCTTGTTAAAGATGCAATGAGAGGATACTCGAAAAGATCGAAGCATTCATTAAGAGCATACGGGAATACATTATTGGTAATGAGCTCGTAATCTTCCGGCGTGAGGCCATCGATGACTCGAGAGACTCAAATTCAAAGCTAATGGACTCGGGATGAGTTTTGACACTAGACTCTAGGACTCGAGGGTCGACCAAGTTGTTCGATCATGTCCTTTTGGCCGGGCAGGTGGGTCCGGAGAAGGTGGCCCAGCTTATTGAGTGGCAATGAGCTTGATAGGAGATGGGGCTTGAAAGGGCTTTATGTCACCGTTCCCGATCATTGCTATCACAGAGTTATCGAAACAAAATCGATTAGATCCGGCATCTCGATTTCTTCTTTGAAGAAGCAGTGGAGCAAAGGCTCGTCCCAAGCATCGTCTCGCGGAGTCTTTTGCTTTTGTCTTGGGCATTACTAGCTCGAATGCGGGCTCGTCCCGCTTGTTGAAGGCAGGAGTGTTGACAGAGAGTTTTTCGAGTTCTTCCGCCAAAGAGGGGTTTTCCCGAACCAAAATTCATTGTGAATAGTGGTGGTTGTGGATCCCGGCAGAGGCGGTGTGTCGAGGAATGCTCTTCGGACAGGATTTGGCTTGAGGCCTCCGAATCTTGCCAGTTCTCCGGAGCTTGTCCATGGTTGTCGGCCGCCTTGTTTGGCGCCGATCGCCTCTGTTCCCTTCTCGGATCTTCTTCCAAGTTACCGGCCTTCTTTGTGAAGTACTTGGTCATGTCGAAGCCGTAAGGACGAAGATCGGAGATTGCGTGCAAGCCTCTTTTGTTATCTCGTGGAGCGTTTTCGTGCAGCTCGCTTGTCCTCCGCAATGTGTTCGGGAGTAGGAGAGTATCCCGTGCCGTGCGAGGTATTCTCGTTCTTTGATATTGATGATCCGTTGAGTGCCCCGATGGCGTTTTCCCAAACCGAGCCCCGGATGTAGTTCATGTGCTTCATCATTTTCATCGGGGGAGGGATCTTGTCCCAAATCAAAGGCGTGTCTATGTGGCACACTTGGGCCTTTGGGCTTTCGATGGTGAACCCTGTTAGCATCATGCCATCATCGTCGGGTTTGATTTCTAAGACCGGACGCCGTTTGTGTCGGTCCTTTCGTTGACTACGCTATCACCGTAGATGATGGTAAGATCTGTTCCTTGGACGAACTTTACGCACCGATGGAGAGTGGATGCCACCCCATTGATCTCGGTGTAGCCAAGGGCGTCCCAAAATGGCAGTGAATGTGATCGGGATGTCGATGACTTGGAAATCCGTCGGGACCATTTTGTTTTCCGAACCACAAGTTCAAGGTGGCTATTCCTAAGACTGGGCGGGATGTTGAGTCGTATGCCTTGATTGCCTGAGTCGAGGGCTTTAGATCAGTTGCTTTGATCCCTAGCAAATCCATCATTTTGGCTGGAAGGACGTTCATGGATGATCCCCCATCTACCAACACCCGTGGGAGACGACGCTCGTCGGTTGAACTGTTATGTAGAGAGGCTCGTTGTGGTCGCCCCAAATTTTGGAAGGTCGAGCTCGTGAAAGTGATGATATTGCTTTGTAATTGACGTTGCCAATCATCTCGAACCGCTTCATCGTGTGTCACCGTGATGGGAACCATGGTCTCGGCCAGGCTTTCTTCCAACTTGAGCTTGTGCGGGTAAGATGAAGTGAGTAAGGACCGTGAGCGAGATGTTAGCCTCGAGTGCGCTTGAGCCGTGTCAAGACAGGATCTTCAACCTTTGGGTCCAAGGTTTCACTTTCTTTGGCGTAGGGCCCCTTTTCAGCCCGTGGCTCGTGTATGGCCGGCCTTTTGTCCGTCCGTGGAGGATTCACCGGGATTTGACCGGAACGTGTCGAACATTCACCTCTGGACTTATGGTTTTGCTTGTCTCTCCTATTTCGTAGTGGGAGGAGCCTGATTGGCGTAAGGCCGACCGCGCATTTCAATTCGTTCACCGTCATAGCCTTTACCGAAGCATCAATAGTGGCTTTGAGATCTTCCCAAGACAGGGGTTGGATTATCTGGACCTTCGGGCCTTCGGTGGCGGTGCGGCTCGTCCCACTGATCATGGAGCGACATTGCCGTGGCCTTGTGCAGAGCTAGACTTGCTGGAGTAGATGACATAGTAGTCAAACTTTCCCGAGGGTTCTCCAAGGGTTCCGACTGTGGGATCACCGGATTCGTACCTCTTTTCAGTTTTTGTTGAGAAGATAGCTTCTTCTTTCGTCGAGGACGGCCCTCGTTCATTGCATCCCGGAATTCCATTTCCGACAAGCACCGCAATCGCAGACGTCCCACCGTATGTGTTCGTTGTTCGGCGGTGGTACCGGGACCTCGGGAGGCCGGATGGGCGGGCTTTCCTCCGGAAGGTCTTGTGGCCTTACGTCATAACCGCATGGCTCGTATGAGGGTAACAGGTTGACTTACGGGAGACAATGAGAGACGTTAGAGGCCATAGGAGCGGTCATGACTTGGGAAGCCCCTGTGTAGTTGGGTGGCTAATGTTCCAAAGTGGTGCATGGCACCTTCGATCCAGGCTTGTTGCTCACCTTGACGTTTCTCAATAGCCATGAGGACCTCGCCAAACTTCTTCCAATGTTGGGAAATTTCTTGGGGGTAAGGTCCCGTTCTCATCGTTGTTATCCACCGACTTGGCCATGGGGAATTGACGGACCGTCCCGGTGACAGAGCCGGGAAGGAGGTAGGACCTTGTTGTTTTGACACTCGGGAGACGGGTTCCCGGGCACTCTCGACCACTCTCGGTTCGCTGGAGGGGGTGACGAGCAGGGTTTAGACACGGGAATGGCCTAACGGGATAAAAGGGGAAAGCTCACGTGGCATGCGGTTTCCGTTTCTTTTATTTTCTGATTTTTTTTGTTGTTTTAATTTACTTAAAACATGTTTTCTCAGAGTCCTAGGTAGGTTGGAAAAGATTGCTCTTCTTTTCGCAACTATGCTAGATCCCGGGTCACCGAGACCATCCGTGCGGCTATAAGCCCCTCGTTTTGCACTCCGTATTTCGACATCCCAGGTGGACAGCCCAGGCGAGGGTCCTATAGTGCAAGCGGTTTCCACCGGCCTAAAAGAAAAATCGAACCTAAGGACCGAGCTGTCATGTTCGTTTTGATGCGTTAGCCATGTGAATAGTGAACCGAGCCGGCCACCGAGTCAAGATCGGAGTCAAGAGTTCGGCATGACCTCTCTTTACCTTGCTTGCGCAAGGGATGCGTGACGTTAGGCGTTGGCCGGGTCATATTGTCATGGCATGACGTATCAAAGGCGTGATGACATGGTGTCATGTGAGCATGGATGTATATCCGGACGGAACATCGTGCAGGTGTAGCCGAAAATCAAGATCGTGTCAAGATTTTAGCATGACCTTTCATCGCTTTGCTTGCGCAAGGGATCTTGAGTTCCGAGCCTTGACTCGAAAATGGCCGGCATGGTATATGTATCCAGCCGTATGACACGGATCGGGTAAAACCAACCGGGTCTGGACAGAGTGTGACTCAAGACTCAAACGTGCGGGGTTGACGCTTGGCTAGGATGGGATGTTTGGAATGATCCCATGCGCGTCCAAGAGGCCTAGGAAGACCAAACAGACTGCAACTGAGACCACTCCGGGTTGAGGGTTGTAGTGTGCGTGTATCCGAGGCAGAAGTGCGCGTAGCGTGCGGTGTAACCGAGGCAAGCAGGGAGTAGTGTGCGGTGTAACCGAGGCAAGAAGTGCGCGTAGTGTGCGGTCTCTAAAATTCTTTTCTAAGTAAAACGAAGTTTTTGAAGAATTTTAAATGTATGCACGAGATGTATATTGATGCATTTCTTTTGTATTATTTTTTTTTGTAAAATAAAAACGAAGCACGTGCACACACACACGACAGTTAAAGAAAGGGGTAAAATGAAAGTTTGACCCTCATCATCGTTTTAAAAATCTTTTGTTTTGTTTAAAAAGTTTTTAAAACAAAATGTCCCCAGCAGAGTCACCAACTGAAATAGCCCGGATCCAGAAGGCTTCGCGCCCGGCATCTCGGCATCTTTCGTTCGGCGGCGTTGTTGGAGGTGTCTCGCCGTTTTGTTTTCGCATTTTGTAGAGTCGCCACGCCGTTTTTATTAAGCCCAAAACATTGAAAAAGGGCATCAGTTTAAAGATAATTTTAAAGCTCGTTTTTGTGTGATGAGATTTTGAGTTCGGAGGTCGAGATGACTCCTCGGGAAGAGAATATTAGAATATTAGAGCTCACCCGAGTCGCCTCGTAAAACGAGTCTTTCGGATACCCCTAATATCCTTTAAATGTTGTGTGTGTGTGTGTGTGCTTTTAAAAATGCATGTTTGTATCGGATGTCTACATTGTATGCTATGTATTGAAATGTATTGAAATAGTAATGGAAGGAAGCCTTACCAATGTTGGTTCGTGTCTGTCTTCCGGGGAATAGTGTTTGAGGTCGGAGTAGCGTTCGGTGCGGATCGGGATTGCTTCGGGAGATGCCGGTTGTACGCGGACGTAGTTTCGGCGTGAGTTGAGGTTGTAGGCTGCGTTCGGGCGAGAGGTTCGGCGTGCGTGGGGATCGCGAGGATCACTCGGGCGGAAGGTTCGGCGTGCGTTGTGGTGGCGAGTCACTCGGGCGAGTTTCGGCGTGGTTTGGGATCGTCGGTTTGACTCGAAGGAGTTCGGCGTGCGTTGTTGTGGCGGAGTCACTCGGGCGAGGTTTCGGCGTGGTTTGGGATCGTCGGTTTGACTCGGAAAGAGCCGGGACACCGTGGAAAGACCCGGCGAGCCTCGGAGTACCACGAGGGGCCTCGAGTACCTCGAGAGTGCCTCGGGGCAGCGCGGGAGCGTCGCGGGAGCGCTCGGGGAGGCTTCGGAGCACCACGAGGGGCTCGGAAGGCCTCGGAAGGATCCGAAAGGGGCGGGAATGCCTCGGAAGGACTTAGAGGGGAAGCCGAAGGCCTAGGGAGGAAGAGAGAAGTGGGAGGTGTGTGAAAATGAGGAGGGGAGCCCTCTATTTATAGTGCCAGTATTAGGTGCAAGAGGTCCGTACGGACCTCCACAGTAATCCGAGTTTTTGGTTTTCCTCGATTTGAGGGAATATGTGATGATGGTGAATATTCTGGTAATTATGGTGTCCCTGAGCAATAAGGTCCGTACGGACCATCTTGCATGCAAAGAGGTCCGTACGGACCAACTAAGCATGAGGGTAATCATTTCCCCGGGATTTGAGGGAATATTGTGGACTTTAAGAAGATTCGGTAATTATTAAAGCAAAGAGGTCCGTACGGACCATTATTGCTTTTCCAATTTCCTGAAAATTCCCAAAAGGTCCTTTTGTCCCTTTTTATCCCAGAAAGGCTCCTCCCTTGGTTTGGCTGGGGGTTTAGAGAGGGTTTTGAGTGAGAGGGGTCGTCGAGACTGCGTTGATGAGTCTGCGGTGTTTCCCGTGTGTTTGGAAGGGTGTGATCCAGATTGGGGTACTTACAGCACCCCATATCTGACATAATGTTTTCTTTGATGAATTGGGCCACTTTTCTGGAAGTGAGGACCTTGTAGGACTTGGCCTCTACCCATTTGGTGAAGTAGTCGACTGCTACTAACACGAATTCATGCCCATTGCTTCCTGCCAGGGCTATCTTCCCTATCACGTCAATACCCCAAGTTGCAAATGGCCAAGGAGTCGTCATGTAGTACAGGTCATGAGGCGGGAGATGGTTGAGGTTGGCAAACCGTTGGCATTTGTCGCACGCTCGGACATGCTGGACACAGTCTGTCTCCGTGGAGATCCAGTAGTAACCCATTCTGAGGATCACTTGCATCAATGCTCTGGCATTCATATGAGGACCGCAGGGACCATTGTGGACTTCGGTCATCAACTCTCTGGCCCTTTCTTGGGTGACACACAGGAGGAGTGGTCCATGGTACCGTTTCTTGTACAGGTCGCCCCCTAGAATGACATAATGGGAGGCCAACCATTTCAGGGCTTGCAAGCTCTTGGCCTTAATGCCTTCTTTTGGTCTACCTTCTTCATCTCTGAAAGTTGACTCTCCATGTTTGAGGAACTGGCAAATCTGACTGTACCAGGGTTCCTTGACAGGCTCGGGTCCCAAGTTTACTTCACAACAGAAAGCTGGGGCTTCTCTTCTACCCACTCTAAATGGTTTTATGGCCTTTCCCTCAGGGATATCTACCAGTGAGGCTAGAGTGGCTAAGGCATCTGCGAATCTGTTCTTTTCCCTTGGCAGGTAATGGAAGGTCACTTCTCTGAACTGCTCAGTCAACTCCTCCATATAGGCATGATATCTCTGAAGATTAGGGTCTACAGTCTTCCATTTATTAGAGACCTGGTTGATGATCAGGGCTGAGTCTCCATAAACTTCGAGCTCCTTGACATTCCTTTCTAAGGTAGCTTCCAAACCAGCAATGCAAGCTTCATATTCGGCGACATTGTTCGTGGCAAGGAAATTCAACTTGAGGGCTATGGGTGTGTGCTCATCTTTCGGATCGACCAGTAGCATCCCTTTGCCATTTCCTCTCTTGTTGGCAGCTCTGTCAAAGAATAGTTGCCATAGATTCTCAGGCTCAACCACGAAGATCCCTTCATCTGGGAATTGGGGTTCAGGTCCGCGGTCCTCATTGCTAGGGAAGTCTGCCAGATGGTCTGACAACGCTTGACCCTTGATAGCCTTTCTCGTCACATAGTTGATGTCATACTCAGCCAAGAAGAAAGACCACTTTGCTAGGTGCATTGAGAGGGTAGGCTTGTCGAAGATGTACTTGATGGGGTCCATTTTTGAGACCAAGTTCACAGGGTGGGCTTGCATGTAATGCTTCAGCTTACCGACTACCCGGACCGATCCTGCCTGAAGTCTTTTCACATCTTTGAGTAATTGAGCTCACTTCCCTGCAGCTTCCGGCTGACAAAGTAAATGGCGTTCTCTACTCGAGAGTCTTTCTTCTCCTGAGCAAGCATAGCCCCAACTGCCGTATCAGTAACAGTGAGATAGAGCAGAAGAGGTTTCTGTCTATGTGGGGGGCATAGTATCGAAGGCTGTACTAAGTATGCCTTGATTTGGTCAAAGGCATCCTGGCATTCCTCGGTCCATTCTGTGTTTACATTCTTCTTCGTGAGCTTGAAGATGGGCTCGCACATAGTAGTCAACTGGTTGACAAAACGGCTGATGTACTGTAGCTTGCCCATAAAGCTTTTGACTTCTGTATGGGTTCGAGGTGGCCTCATGTCCATAATGGCTTTGATCTTTCGGGGATCGACTTCGATACCTCGCTCTCTGACCATATACCCAAGCACTTTTCCCCTTGTCACTCCGAAGGTGCATTTGGCAGGGTTCAGTCTCATGGAATGCTGTCTCAGCCTCTCAAAGAACTTTTACAGGTCAACAAAGTACTGCCCATCCTCGCCTTTAGAGTGGATTATCATCTCATCGACGTAGACCTCAATCTCCTTGTGGATCATGTCATGAAAGAGTGTGGTCGCTGCCCTCTGATAAGTAGCCCCGGCATTCTTAAGCCCAAATGGCATCCTTTGTATAGCGATCGTTCCCCACGGTGTGGTGAAGGCTGTCTTTTCTTGGTCCTCCTCGGCCATCTTGATGCGGTTGTAGCCAGCAAAGCCATCAACGAAGGATTTGACTTCGTAGTTAGCGATGGCGTCCACGAGAATGTCTATGTTTGGCAAGGGATAATCGTCTTTGGGGCTGGCTTTGTTCGGATCCCGGAAATCTACAAGCGTGCACCTTCCCATTGGCCTTGAATTCTGAGTCACAATGTTGGATAACCATGTCGGATATTCGATGACTACGATGAATCCTACCCGCAATAGCTTCTCAATCTCTTCTTTGACCTGTAGAGACCATTTTGGCTTGATCTTCCTCGGTTTACGCTGCGGCTTAGCATCGGTGCTAGAGGGATTACGTGCTCCACTATCGAGGCATCTAGCCCCGGCATATCCCTGTATGACCATGCAAAAAGGTCCATGTATTCTACTGAGCGAGATTGACCGATGTCTGTCCCGTTGACCCCACGGAAGAAGTTTCCAATCTGTGTCTCTTTAGGTTCCTCGACGGTACCCAAGTTAACACTTGTCAAAACCTCCTCGGCGGCTTGGGCCCGGTTTTCCTCTTTGTACGTAACACCTTAAAGATTTCTTTAATGTATTGTTCGTTTAGTGTGTTTGCATCTTGTTCAATTGATTCATTATTAACTATTGTTAAGTTTTGAGTTAATTTATCATTTGTTAAGTTGGCAATAAGGGGATACTCAGAAAGATCTGTCATTTCATTCAAAGCAAGAGGAAAGATGACATTAGTTACATATTCATAATCCTCGGGCGTGAGGCCTTCGGATGACTCGGAGGGCTGGAATTCAAAGATTCACGACTCAGCTGTATGGATGACGGGTGTTTGACACGGCGGGTGAGAAGGATGGGGTACCAATCCAAGCTCCGTGATCATTTCTTTGTCGGGCGCTATCGGTCTGAGAATGTCTCCCAATTCTTCAACGGCATCTCTGTCTTAGTCACCAAAGTGCGGGGTCAAAAGGCTCTTCACCACCGTCTCCAATTACGGCAACTACCTCGTCATACGAGTGAAGTCGATCAAATCGGGGATCTGCGCTTCTTCATCAAACGGCTTTTGCAAACCCAACTCACTTGTCTTCACTCTTGGCGGCTTCTATGGGCGATCTTCGGAAGAGCTAGCTCGAAGGCGGAGAAATCCATTACCCCGGATGAGGAGAGCGGACTCTTTGAAAGCTATGCAGGTTTCCTTTGAAGGCATACTTGTTACGAGCAGTGAGTGGTAGCCCCGGGAATGTCGGCAAGTCAAGGAACATCCTCAGAACGAGATTTCTTTGGTTTTCCCGAACTTTCTCAAGGTTTTCCGAGAAGAGTTTTCTCAAGGAGATTTGCGATCACTTTCATCATATTGAGTCCCACCTTTTGTGAAGTAATGGGCTAGAGACAAGGCTGTAAGGATGGAGACGGACCCCTTCACTTCATTTTCTTGAAGCTGTGCCTTTAGCTTTTACTGTCTTCCCGAGAATTTCGGTTTGTACCCCAAGCCATATCGGGTAGTACGTTCCTTCACATCAATGATAGCATTGCGACCACAGTCTTTTGCCCAATCCGAGACACGGAAGATAACCCATTTTTCTCATCATTCACATGGCAGGAGGTATTTTGTCGGAGGTAGTAGTGAGGTCAGTGCAACACACTTGTGCTTTGGAAGAAGCTACAGAGAATCCGGTCAAAGCAAACCCTTTATCATCATGCTTGATCTCTAGGATCGGGATGCCTCCAGTGCTGGTACCTTCCACGGTGACACTGTCTCCATAGATAGTAGTAATAGTCCCATCACCTGACTGGAATTTGACGCATTGGTGCAAAGTAAAGGCTACCCCATTTATCTGGTGAATCCAAGGTCGTCCAAGCAGAGCGGTAAATGAAATGGGAATGTCAATCACTTGGAAATAAACATCCATGGCCTTTTTTCCAAACCACAACTCAAGAGTAGCAATCCCCAGAACTGATCGTGCAGTGGAGTCGTAGGCCTTAATAGTCTGACTAGAAGGCTTCAAATCTGTGGGCTTCAGATCCAACAAATCCATCATCTTTGCTAGCAAGACGTTCATTGCAGACCCCCCGTCAACTAGTACCCTTGGCAATCGGCGTTCTTCCAAGCGGGTGTGATGTAAAGGGGTTCGTTATGACTAGCCCCATATTTTGGCGAGTCCAAGTCGGTGAAGGTAATGATGTTTCCGTAATGGATACTTCCAATCATACGGACGACCTCATGCGGGGTGACATCTATGGGCACCGTGGTCTTGGCCGGACTTTCTTCTAGCTTCGGCTTATGAGGGTATGAAGAGGTTAACGGGGACCACAAGGAGATATTGGCACAGTACACTTCAGCGAGTCGGCACCGGATCCTCTTTTTGAGTACGGCATTTACGCTTGGCTTATAAGGTCTTTTGTACGTTTTCGGCTCGGAGACGGCATTTCTTTTGTCACCCTTAGGCTGCTCAACACTCATCTGTCCGGACCGAGTCATCACATAGACATTAGACTTTTACGAGTCATCATTCCTCTTGGAGGATTCCTTCGGCTCTTTCAAAGTCGAGGCGGGCTTTTTGCGGCATATGGCCAACTACGGTGATTAATACGATTAACGGCACGATCCGGGGCATAGGCGGCTTCCCGAATCTGATCCCGAGTCGGCTTTACGGCCTTTTACGGGTTACGACTTCCTAATTGGCTTAGCAACCGGTGGTCTCGGCTTCATCTTCCTCGCTCAAAGCCTTCACGGTTTCATTCAAGCTTTTCGGAGTCAACATGCACCAGGAATTATCGTTCCCAGGGCTTGGAGGTTTGCTAATGGCTTCCTTGCACTGGACATAGCAACTTTTTCAACGGAGCGGGGTCACATTCCTCATCACTATCAAGCATATCCCTTCTTTCTCTAGGGGTCGGCCTTACGACGGCATCTTTGACATTGGCCAAGCACTTTACGAAGTGGGAGATTCCATCATCGAGAAGGATTTACTGCGGGGTCAAACCTCATGGCGGAGTTCTGTTCTCTACTCTCGGGAGGGTTTTACGGGCTTTTCGGCCACGGGCTAACCACTCCTCTCTTGTTCCTTACGGCATTTATTTGTGTCTTCTTGAGTATCACTACGGTAACTCATGTGAGAACTTTCATCTTGACTACGATGACCAATAAGGGCAAAAGCAGGTCGGGATACTTGGCGCCATATAAGGGGTATTCTGGACTCTTCCCCCGACTTAGGGATTACCAAGAAAACATCATTGTCGTCATAAGATAGGAAGGGGACCGGGGTCGCTTCAAACTTTAAGACTCTTTCTAGAGCTTCCATACACTCTTCTTCGGACAAGGTCTCAGGGGTGACCCTCAATACTGCGATGGAGTCTACTCTTCCCGATGGGGACTTAGCCTCAATGACGCTTACGTGTTCTAGATCGGCGGGTGGAGCCCACTTCCCTCTTTCAGCTAAAGCTTCGATCAATTTTCACCATTCACCGACCAAGTCTTTGTAAGGAGTGTTGAATTCTAGGATGTGGAATTCATACCCTGCCTCATCTGAGCTTGCATCCATTTTATCTTCCAAGTCCTTGCAAAGGCGACAGACACACTTTAGTGATACGAGTCTCTCATTCCGGGTATGTGGTTTTCTACTCCGTCTTGTCCTCCAGATTTCACTTCCGTTGGCTCCGGAGTTCATTCCTTCTCGACTGTCATCATCACGTAAATCCATCCATTCCTATTCTCATTTCCAGTGACTCTTCACTGTCCATTTATGCGGAAGATAGGCAAATTCACGGGCGTTGATGAAGTTGGAAAGGTCGGCGTCTTGGAATTCGGGGATAAGGAAATTTGGCTCGAGTGAGAGGAGGGAAAGTGAATCCCATGGGGTAATGCGGAGGCTGCGTATAAGCTGGGATAGGCTGTGGCGTTTGCTCTCTGTTGGTAGGGAACAAAGTTGGGTCTTATACGAGGAGGCGAGGGCGTTGGAACCACGATGGCACAGGATGTGGGAAAGGGCGAAAAGGGGTAGTCCTTGGTAAGGGATCATATGTGGATGGAGGAGGGCATTGGTTATAGGTTGGGGGTCTTTGAGATGGCGCTTACGGAGTCTCATCTTCTACCATAACCGAGGGAACCATTGGACTCGACCACTATACGAACCCCATGACGACGAAGCGCATCAATGAGCATGGCTTGCGGTTCCTCATGGACCTTCTGTTGTTTTCCAAGGCTAAGGCTAGCTCTTCTTCCTAGTCATCTGGTTACCCAAACCGCTGTTTTTACGTCAAATCGGCCATTCGACTCTCTACGGGTGACAAAGCGAGGATTACGCGAACTGTACGAGAAATCTGCGCTAACAAGCCGGACCCGGTATTCTCACCCACTTCTTTCTCGGCTGCGGGAAAGGGATAGGAGAGGTTTAGACTCGGGGTAGGTGTTTAGGGTGAAGAGCTCAAGCAATATGCAAATTAAGAATCTTCCGGTTTACTTAAAACAGATGTCTTTTATTAATTTCTATTTGGTTGGAAAAGGGGTTACGCCCTTCTTTTTCGCAACTACTCTAGATCCTGGATCGGTGGGCTCCGTCACTATGTCTATAAGCCCCTCGTATTCCACAGTATTTCGACCTCCAAGGGTGGACAGCCCCGGGCGAGGGTCCTATAGGGCACGCGGATCTCACCGACCAAGAGAGAAGAACGCTCCTAATGGGTCTAGCGAGTCATAGGAACTTTTAACGCACGAGCGATGCGGATTATAGTCAAGGCAATGCCGGGAAAGTCTCATATTTCAGCCTTAACGGAATTTCGGCGGAGTTTCGCTTGCGCGAATGACGTTTTGACTTTTCGGCAATGTCCGAGAAGATAATAGGCATGGGTCGGGCGGTAAAAGCCGGATAACACAGTGTCACATTGAACTTCGTTGCATACGCTGTGCGTGAGTCAAAGTCGAAGTCAATGCCGGGTCAAGATCTGACCAATTTTTCCTTGTCAGAATTTCGGCAGAGCTCCACTTGCGCGAAAGATCTTTGGATTTTTGGCACAGACTCGGTCTCGACTCTTACGCATCCCGTGCGGGTCAAGGTCAAAGTCAATGCCGGAGTCAAGATTCTGCCAATTTTTTCCTTGTCGGAATTTCGGCAGGGCTCCGCTTGCGCGAAAGATCTTGACTTCCATCATGGGCTAAGGTTTGACCTTTACGGGGATATGCAACTGGGCTGTATGACACGGACTAGACCAAAAACCAACCAAAAGTCACGGTTTTAAAATGTGTGACACGGACTGTGCATTGGTCGACACCTTTTGCCATGGGGAGTTTGGGATGATTCCGTGCGCGCCGAGGAGCATCGTAATCTTGTCCGTGGCCTGGCCCGAACAACCACCCCTGGTTAAAGGGACGTACGTTCAAAGTGTACAGGATATATAAGGTGCACGTAGTGTGCGGCCTCCTAAAAATATTCCTTTTTGAGTTAAAACAGAAATTTTCAGAAATGTGTATTAAAGGAATGATTTTTCGGGACGGGGGAAATGCAGCAAATAAGCACGTAAATTTTAAGGAGCCCGGTCGAGTCTTGGGAACTGAATAGCCCCAAGTTGCCAAGGCTGCCAAAGTTAACCTCAATTTTTGTCTGGTGGAATTGCCAATGAAGCCGCCCGGTCGAGAATCCGGGGAGGATTAAGCGTACGGTGCATCAAGCAACTTTCCGGGTTCCATTTCTTTGATCTGAGTTTTCCCGGCCTTTTTGGCACCTTTTCGGCTCAGAATGCTTTCTGTTCGGTTTCAGAATATGCACAATTCCCAAGAACCAAATGGATGCATGCAATGCAATGCAAACATAGAGGCAAGTATGAGAAGCGGATCCGGGGCGGAAGGCTAACCCACTCGGAAAAAGATTTCTTTTTTTTCGAAAAGGGATACCGGTACGTGGGATTGTTAGACCATCGTTTATCCCAAGCCTCGGGTTAGGAAGCGATACAGGAAGGTTAATGGTTTCCACCTATATACCGGGTATCATTTTTATTTTAAAAATGAAAGCTTTCTCCTTTGGTTATTTCCCAGTAGTCGCCAAGCGTGAATGTGGTGCCCAAGATAAGCGGCTCTCCTTTTTGTTTATTTTACTTTTGGAACCACTTTCTCGTGTAAGGGGGATCACCGCCTCACATCAGTTTGGAAACGTCCGGTTTAATTTGAAAAACGGAGTCGCCACGCCATTTTGATTTCCTCAAAACTTTGAAAAAAAGGATTTGGGTCCGGAGGTTAAGTTACCCTTTGGGAAGAACGGATCGTCGTTCACCCAAAGAGCCTTGCCGAAGCAAGTCTTCCAAGATCCGCTTTTCATACTTGCCTTAGTGTTTTCGTGTGTGGGATGTGTGCTTTGAAATGGAGGGAATGTTCCAAGTGGTCTTACAGACGTATAAACCATGAGTTGGTTATCGCTCGGGATTCCTTGGATTTTTATGTATTAGGGACTTTGGTCCCGTTCTCATCTTGGACTTATGATCATCATGATGAGACCTTGGGTCACATGAGATCGGAAAAGGGACACCGTTTTTTATAGTCCAAGGATGAGACTCTTTAGAAAGGAATGACCTTTGCCTATCAATCCTACATCTTGAGACGATTTGGACTTTTCGGGACATTTATGCTCGTCTCAAGTGATGATCGGAGATATGTGGCTAGGGCTCATCCTTTTCTAAAGGAGAATCCGTCTATGGCATCTTTAAGTGAAAGAAATGATGTAAAGATAGGACCTTTGCACCATCTCATTCCAATAGATGCTTCAAGTACCAAGGGGGACTAGGGGAGGGGTATAAAGATTGGATCTTTATGCTCATCGTATGCCCTTTTGTGCCTTATGAAGGTCACTAGGCAATCCTAGGAGAGAGATCCAACCATGAGGGACATGGGGGATGCATGTTTAAGCTAAAGATGCCATTTTAATGAAAAGATGACATTTTAAGTGCAAAGGATGCTACTTGATGTGCAAAGGATGCTACTTTGATGTAAAGAATGATTTTTAGTGCAAAGGATGCAACTTTATGTGGAAAAATGGCATTTTAAGTGCAAAGGATGCTACTTTAATGCATAAGATAACATTTTAAGAGCAAAGGATGCTACTTTGATACATAGGATGCTATTTTGTATGTAAAGGTAACATTTTTAATGCAAAGGATGCAACTTTATATCTAAAAATGGCATTTTAGGAGCAAAGGATGCTACTTTATGCAAAGACAACATTTTTAATGCAAAGGATGCAACTTTATATGTAAAAATGGCATTTTAGGAGCAAAGGATGCTACTTTATGCAAAAAAGGGGGAGGGGTATGATTTACATGCCTAAAGATAGGATCTTTAATGACAATATACCAAGTCCCAAGCAAGTATATAGCAATATGTAAAGCAATGAGCAAATATATCACATAAATCCAAGTTTAATGCAAGATAAAGGGGAGGAGAGGTTACCAATGGTGGTGTCCCTCTTTCTCCTTGAAGTTTGCCTAGGGAAGGACCAACTTTGGAAGGTTTTGAAGAGGAGGGAGGTGGTTTTTGTCACTCTCAGCTCTCTGGAATTTCGTGGTGGTATTTTGGCAGAGTAACACTACTAAAAAATCCCCCTAAAATGAATAGAGGAGGTCTCTATTTATAGGCAGTCTGGCAGCAGCTAATGAAGCCGTGCGGCTGTAACACCATGGCAAATGAGGCCGTGCGGTTTTATCCTGAAATGACTCAGTTCATTTCTAGAACCATGCAAGGTGGCCTTCTAGAAGGGCTTTTCCAACGAAGGACTACGTGGAATTTTAATTCCTAGTAAGTCCTTCGCCCCTCAGAAGGTTTGGAAAAGTTCCCGAATTGCCCCTGAACTTTAGGAAAGTTCGGGAAATTATCGGGAAACTTAACCGGAAGGCATGAACCAGATTTGGGTACTTACACACACGTACATGGAGGAGCTCATTGCTCAGTTCAAGGATATCTTTCCATTATTTGCCAAGAGACGGGAACAGCTTCGCAGATGCCCTGGCTACCCTAGCATCTCTTATTGAAATTCCCGAAGGGAAATCAGTAAAACCCCTCAGAATAGGCAGACGGGAAACACGCGCTTATTGCTGCGAGATCGAAGTTGAACATGAACCGATCGTCGAACCCTGGTACAATCAAATCTACCAGTACCTCCAAAATGGAGAAGCTTCCTTCACAAATGAAGATGGAAAATACAAAGAAGGGATCAAAGCCAAAAACATGATGGCACTATAACGCCTGGCATCCCATTTTGTCTGGGGGTATGTTGTACAAGAAGTGCCATCAAGGACCACTCCTCCGGTGTGTAAATAAAGAAAAACCCAGCGAGCTAATGAACGAAGTTCACAACGAAACTTGTGGTCCGCACATGAACGCCAGAGCATTGACACAGATCATCCTCCGTATGGGTTACTATTGGGTATCAACGGTTCTCCAACCTCAATCACATTCCTCCTCACGAGCTCTATTGCATGACTACGCCATGGCCTTTTGCTACATGGGGAATCGACGTCACGGCAAAATCGCTCCACCAGGGTGCAATGGTCACGAGTTCATATTAGTCGCAGACGACTACTTCACCAAATGGGTAGAAGCCAGATCATACAAAGTACTGAATTCTATGAAGGTGGCCGAGTTCATCAAAGAGAACATCATGTCCAGATACGGGGTGCCCAACGAGATCATATCCGACAATGGGACCCACTTTGAAGGAGATTGTGATCAACTGTTGACCGAGTTCAGAGTTACACGCCACAAGTCTTCTCCCTACAGACCACAGATAAATGGTGCAGTAGAGGCAGCAAATAAGACTCTAGCAATGATAATCAGAAAAATGGCCGTTAGAGGTCGGGATTGGCCCAAGAAGCTACATCTAGCGCTCTGGGGATACAGAACATCAGTCAGAACCGCCACAGGGGAGACTCCTTTCGCACTTACATACGGAATGGAAGCAATGTTACCAGTGAAATTGGAAATTCCATCCCTCCGATTCCTCTTGGAAAATGGAATCAATAAAGTCGAATGGCTCCAGATCCGTCACGACGAACTAGCTCTACTCGACGAGCGCAGATTGAAAGCCATGAAGTTAGCAGATTTGGACGGGATCCCTTTTGTTAACCCCGTGAACGGAAGCAAGCTCCACAGATACTTTGTTTAAGGAAGAGCACGAGTCAACTCTCCTTCCCCATACACCACCCCTCAGTAAAATTAAAGTGCTAAAAGAGTAATACCCAACTGAATACATTCCCGATAATGATCCAGGTAAAAAATAGGGTCGCACTTCTTTTGTCATTTTTTCTCAAATTTCACCTAAAGTGTCGAACTACGGTGACCTGAGCCCCTTAGTCCAATTGTAAAAGGGGAACGTAGGCAGCCATCATTGGTTCGGTCTCAAAAACAAAAAAAATAAATAAGCACCAATGGCTTGTGTTTCGAAAAACTCTTTAAATTAACCTACAGATTAATAACGGTTAAAACAATCTTTGATTAGTTCAAGCACGATCAACTCTTGACTCGCTACATGCTAGCAAAACTACAATAAATATTAATCAATTAATGTGTCTGCAATGACAATGGGTGGCTAGTCTGGACAGCAAGGTCAACCTAGTCCCCATACTTGGTCCTTCATCCTTCTTCCCCTTCCCTTTTCCACGATGGGTATTCTTCACCTTCACAGGGAATATTCCCGTAGTCCTTCTACCTGGCTCTGGGACCCTTCCCGACGCCTCCATCAAACTTGCAGCTGCCAATGCAGCCCTTTCCCTAGCTCTATAACGAGCTGCCTCTCTTCGAGTCATCATTTCCATGCTCTGATCGGCCGCCCGACTAGCATTGGCCTCATAATCAGCCATGTCATCCCCAGTACAATCCTGAGGGTTAGCCGCCGCTTCGGCCCTCCTCAAAGTCGAGCCGTCAGGGTAATCAAGGCCCAACAGCTCCCTCCATCTCCACAAAATAGCCATCTGTGTCTCCCCCATACACTCCTCATACCAATTCAAATACTTAGTGGACAGAATAGTTGATCACAATCTCCTTCAAAGTGGGTCCCAAACACGTGAGAAGCAATAGCGTCGAAGGATCTTCCATCAGAAGAGATCCCGCCTCGAAGGTAGCAGCATTACCCAAACCCGTCAACGGCACCTGCTCCAGCCCGAACTGGCACAGCACCAATGATGGAATATAGAAAGAAGTCTGGGACACCCCCGGGACTCTGACAACAAGAAGACCCTCTTGAGCGGTCCGAAAAGTTTGTAACTTCCAATGAGGAACCCACCATCGCAAATGATGCGTGCGGAGTCTGGCCATCCAAAGCTCCAGTTCAGCCTGATCGCCCCCTATCACCAAAGGACGTCGAGAAAAGGACCAGGGATCACAT
Organism: Adenophora triphylla var. japonica; assembly: GCA_022495995.1. Lineage (NCBI taxonomy): Eukaryota > Viridiplantae > Streptophyta > Magnoliopsida > Asterales > Campanulaceae > Adenophora > Adenophora triphylla. The sequence continues at coordinate 377,741 of JAFEMH010000452.1, forward strand.
GACACTGGCACCTCGGGCACCATTTGCAATTGCTCCCTCAACCACAGAGTAAGCATAGCGGGACTCCCTCCCCACATGTATCGGCTACCGGTCGCCATCCGGCTTATGCCAAGGAACGTCTCACCCAAGATCAAAGGCACGATGTCTCCTCCGTTTCGATACTGCCTCACCAGATCCAGTACACTGTGATGGCACACACCCAAGGATGTGAATGTGAATAAAGTGGCGATTGCGCACAGAGCAAAAGCATCCCACGCGAAAATGCTCCCCTCAACACCGGAAAATTTATCGGGCAGCCTCGAAATGTCGACGTAATCCGTGTTCGGTATTAGCATCCCGTATTATTCTTCAGCTGAGACGCCAAGCAAGGACACTAACTTCTCAACGGTGGTCAAGCCGCCCGTCAAAGGAAGAACCATTTGCTCCGCCTCTGGTCCTCCAAGTATGGCCCGAAAATCTTAAAATGTGGGTGTAATCTCGTTGTACGAAAAGCTGTACATGTGCCTCCTTACATCCCAGAAACGAGCCGCAACTCTCAAGAGATCCCAATCCGACATGAGCTCCTTCAAAGCCCAAATCGCTTTCATCCTATAACAACCTTCGAAAAATCCCTTGCTTTGCCTCATGTGGTGTCGTACCCATGACTGGAAACTACCCAAATATCGCTCTTGTATCTGAGACGGTAGCCTGGGAAATGGAGCCATGAAAAACAAAGGAAACCTCCAAGAATTCAAAGGAGAAATCAGCTTTGATCAGAAGCAAGCGTAGTGTTTTCAAAATTGCAAAAACTGGACTGCAATTTAAATCAAACTGGAACTGAATCCCAGTCAGGTCGGACTGTTTTTCAAGTTGACTTGGTCAACTCTGTAGCCAGCTGCCTCAAAACTCAGGAACATTTCCAAACAGCCTCCTGTTCAAGCCTTGTCTAAATTACATGCATCTGTATGATTAATCATCCACTGTCGACACTGCATCCGCCCCGGGCTCGTGCAACAGTGCAATTAATTAAATAACAGTGCATATAGATATAAATTTTGACCAGTTCGAGTTTTTATGCATGTCCCATTATTATTTATTTTTTTGATCAACCTACTTGCTTATTTACCAAAAATAAAGGAAGGTAATCACTAGGACCCTCATACGCCAGCCGTGTGCGAGGGAGCGGGTAGTCCCGGGGATATGCAGAGCCCTCGCCCTCTCTGTGCAACACCTGCGGGCTCCTCAGCCTTGTCCTTAGGAAAACCTCATAATCATCATCCTCCAGCATAAATTCGGCATAGGACACACCCTGCCTGTACCGCTGCAAATCCTCCATCGGTATCAGCATAGGATGCTGCATATGAGGAGGTGGGTCCATCGGAACCAAAGGAATGGACCCCGGACCATGATGACAAGTCACCCTCTCGCCAAAGTACATCTCGTCGCAATGAAGCCCCACCAGCAGCTTCTGCTGACGCGTAACATTCCTAGCGGCATGCACCACAAAAGCATCAATCCGACTCCACCAAGTCAGATGGATCCGCGGAGAAAAGCCTCGGCTCATGGCCAAAGACACCACCTCATAAGTCAGCCGAGTACTCTCCCTCGACTTCGCCGGCTTCCTCGCCTCCTTTTGCCAAATCAACATGGCAGGGAACAAGGGCGCATACTCCTCCTTGGTCTCCCACCTCTGCGGGTGAAACACCTCCAAGAACCACACCTGTCAAACACATGGAAAGTTATATCAGCTACAAAGCAGATACATACGAGTACAAATGAGACAAGGAAGAGAAAAAGGAAAGAAACTCACATCCAAGGCAAACAGAAAACAGCCTAAAGTGTTCTCCTCTCCCCGTAAGAACCTGTCCAATGCATGGTAGAGCTCGGCCACATTGGCCTCTCCCCATGCAAACCCTCTCACAGCCTCCAAATCAGTCAGTGAGCTGAGCAGAGGAAAATGACATGACGTGTCAGCAGTGGGAAACAAGGTAGCTGACAAAGCGAACCATAAAAACCCTCGAGCTAGGCGCTCTGCTGTCATCCTCAGGGACCCTCCAAATACGTCTCAATATCCCTCCTCAGATGAGTCTCCATTGGCCCGTACCGAATACCCAATCCCCTAGCATCGATAATGTCAAAACCGAGCAGCCCCGACAAATGCTCCTGGGTGTAACCATCCACCCACACAACAGTATTGCCCTGGAATGGCAACCCAGTAATCGCTGCAAAGTCAGTGGGAGTCACGGTTGCCTCCCCCACCTGAAATGGAAGGTCTGGGTCGTATCCCACCAGTACTCACTCAGAGCGACATGCAGAACCCTCGCCCTCTGCGTCGAAGCCACCGCGGCTACTGCGCTGATAAATCCTGCCAAGCTGGAGTCAACCACAAACTGCCGTGGACTCCTCTCTCTGTCCCGAGCCTCGTCTGGGAGTATCTCCCACAGCGCACGAATTGCCTCAAAGGATCCCCTCCTCTTTAAGTTATGTACATCGACCGGCCCTCGCCCCTGCACGTGAACACGGCAAAAGTGTGTTACTACAGAGATAACATCCACAAAATGCACAGGCGCATATCAAGATGATGATACACATATATAGCTATTTTCTCCTAAAAATATTCCTGTCCCAGTCAGAATATTCACGGTCCAAGCTTTCAGAACATCTCGAAAAATCCGTCGAACTCGGAACTTTCAAAACATTTCGAAAAATCTGTCGAACTCGGAACTTTCAAAATATCTCAAAAAATCCATCGAACTCGGAACTTTCAAAACATTTCAAAAAATCCATCAAACTCGAAACTTTCAAGACATTTCGAATCTCCGTCGAACTCAGAACTTTCAAAACATCTCGAAAAATCCGTCGAAATCGGAACTTTCAAAACATTTCGAAAAATCCATCGAACTCGGAACTTTCAAAACCTTTCGAAAAATCCGTCAAAATCGGAACTTTCAAAACATTTCGAAAAATCCGTTGAACTCGGAACTTTCAAAACCTTTCGAAAAATCCGTCGAAATCGGAACTTTCAAAACATCTCGAAAAAACCGTCGAAGTCGGAATATTCAAACATTTCGAACATTTCAAAAAATTACTCCGTCCTAAATTAAACTTGCTTTAATTTCGGAAAACACCCCTAGACACGGAATTTCGCAACCAAAATTCTTATGTTGTCTACCCGTAATGTCAATTGAACTAAGCTCTAGTCAATTTCGACAAAGGCACATCGCAAAGTCAAAAGCCCCAATTCGGGCACCAAAAGCCCTAACTCAATCCTAATCAAATTTCTAAAATTCAAGAATGCACATTCTGAAAATTAACGGAATTTAGAGGATGTTTACCTGTCTCGCGATCCCTCCCTTAAATTTACGAGTATCCCAAGCCGAATAAAACTCGGTTGGATCCATGGAAAGAGTGGTGGTCCGCACGGTCCTCCTCAACCTCGCTCTCTCATTGTCGGTCCTCCTATGACGAGCCCGTGGCCCTAATCCGGCGTCCATAATGATTATTCCGCGAAGATTCGAACAAAACTCGTAAAAAGAGGAAGATTTTTCTCTCTTTTCTCTTTTCTCTCTTCTCTCTCGCCTGAAAATGGAGGATTTTGGTCTGGTTTGGCGTCGGCGCTGGTGCTGATTAAAATCTGTCCAAATTGAATCCCAGTCCGGCAGGACTCTTTTACAGCCTAAAGTTTCTTTACCACTTTGGTCCCTCAGCTTCCCATGATTTCAATTTTACCCCTTTTGACCCTCAAAAGTGTAAAATTTCCCCAGTTAGACCATTCTAACACCCCCTCCCCCGAGGTTAAATCCCAGTTAGACATTTCTAATGTTCCGTCTCCAGTCGTTAAATTTCCAGTTAGTTCTCACTAACCTTCTGTCTCCAGACGTTAAATCTCAAACCATCTTCGGACGTTAAATCACAATTTCGTCTCCAGACGTTAAATTTCCCATTAGTTCTCACTAACATTCCGTCTCCAGACGTTAAATGTCCCGTTAGTTCTCACTAACATTCCGTCTTCGGACGTTAAATCACAATTCCGTCTCCAGACGTTAAATTTCCCGTTAGTTCTCACTAACATTCCGTCTCCAGACGTTAAATCTCAAACCGTCTTCGGACGTTAAATCACAATTCCGTCTCCAGACGTTAAATTTCCCGTTAGTTCTCACTAACATTCCGTCTCCAGACGTTAAATTTCCCGTTTGTTCTCACTAACATTCCGTCTCCAGACGTTAAATCTCAAACCGTCTTCGCGTCTCCAGACGTTAAATTTCCCGTTAGTTCTCGCTAACATTCTGTCTCCAGACGTTAAATCTCAAACCGTCTTCGGACGTTAAATCACAATTCCGTCTCCAGACGTTAAAATTACCGTTAGTTCTCACTAACATTCTGTCTTCGGACGTTAAAACCCTCCTCGGCCGCCCTAGTAAGCCCGAGTACCTTTTCTCTCCAGCAATTGAACATTCATTTCCCCGGCCGTCAATCGTAATCCCGACCATCCCATCTCAGCGGCCATCAAGGTAAGCCCGCATAACAATCCCTCTTCGGCCGCCCTAGTAAGCCCAATATCTTTTCACTCCAGCAAGTGAACACTCACCTCACCGGCCGTCAATCGTAAGCCCAACCATCCCATCTCAGCGGCCATCAAGGTAAGCCCGCACAACAATCCCTCTTTGGCCATCATCGTAACCCGAACAACATATCCCCAGCAGGACAGACATGAGCGGTCAAATCAACGTAAGCCCGCACAACCACCTTTCAAGAAAGCCTTTTCGTCAAACCCGGAACTATCTCCATTTAGGTTCAGACGCCTCACTGTGATGATGTGCCATTCGCGGGAAAAATTCGGTTTTGCGTTTCTTTGAAAATCAAATAAAACCGGAAAAAAAACGGAGTCGCCACGCCATTTTTGTTTTAAGGGCCAAAACTTTGAAAAATGCCCGAAATTAGAAATTTGGGTTCGGAGGTCACGTTACACGCCGGGAAGGACGTTAGTGTGCACCCGGAATGCCTCGTAAAACGAGTCTTCCAAGCTAAAAACCATTTGTTTGTGTGTGTGTGTGTGTGTGTGTTACTTTGGCCAAAATAAGTTGAAACTGAGGAAAGTAAAAATTGGGAATTCTTTATTAGACTTTGGAAAGATCCCATGATTTTTTGTGTGATTTTTGGGTTGAGATTTGGTACTCAAAAGATTTTTGGAAGTTGAAAACCATTTCTGCCAGAATGAAAAAGGCAGTGGACACTTGATTTTGAAATGGACTTTAGGGCTTGAAAACTCCAGAATCTGGGAAAAGTCCAAGAATGAAAAATATTCAAAACACCTTAAATAAGGTTTCTGTAAAATAACTTCCCATTTTGGATATGATTTGAGGGACCAAAACCTTCTGGAAATCTCAGATGTGAAATCTGGATTTCCAGAGACTGATGAACTGACCTTTAAAGGAAAATTTGAAAAATGGAGTTTTAATCATGAAAAAAATAAAGTAAAAATATGTCTGGAAATCTCTAGATGTTGGCTACAAAAAGTGTTTTGTAGTAAACACCAAATTCCATGTTTATTTGTGTCCAAAAAATTAGACCATGGACTGGGGTTTTAGAAAATTGCTACTGGACAGCAACTTCTCAAGAAAGAAAAACATGATTTTAAAGGGGGTTTGGCATCCATGCTTGTCCCCATTTCCCTAGGTTTTGATTAGTGATCACTTGACATTTTAGTGGTGAATCAACTATATCAAACCATCCTTGGGGTACATTAGGACTAAGCACTTCATTTGCTTGGGAAGGGGAATTTTATCCTTTGAAAATGAGATTTGATGTATGAAAATAATTTTTAGGGTTTTGAAAATGTGTTTTCCTTGCAAGAAAGTAAGAACACTTTGAAAATAATGTTGATCCTTGTAGAAGATCATCCATGGAGATGAACTTCCATGGTGATCTTCTTGGATCTAAGACAAGAAGGTGAATGAACTACATTTTGTAGCTTGAAAATGCATGCATGGATGAGAGATTTTTAGGGTAAGGAGAGGGGGGTTATACCTATCTTCCTTGTGTTTTGTGTTTGAAAGGCTTGAATGTGTTTAGGGCTTGAAAGTTTTTAGGGCTTGAAAGTGTTTAGGGTTGATGATTTGAGTTGGTTAAAGAGAAAACAAGTAGATAACAATGAAGTCCTCTATGTTTTCTCTCTAATCCTCCTCCCAAGGGGTGATTTGAGCTTGGATTGGTGTATGTATGTATGTATGAGAGTGATTTGAAAGTATTTTGAGTGAGTGGGATTTGGGAAAGATTGGAGAGAAAATGGTGGCAATTCAAGTGAATTCCCACTTGTTTTCTCTCTATTTTTCGCTAGAGTGCGATTCTTTGTGAGTGATTTGTGTTGTGTAAGGCGAGAGAGGAGGGTTCAATTTATAGCCCTCTGAAATTGACAAACATGTCCGCGCGGATAGGATTGTAACGATGCCTTGTTCATTAAATGCGGCTCCGGGCTTTGGACGGGAAGAATAATCTTTTGAAAATTCAAAGCTGGTTATGTTTTTCAACTTACGAGATTGGGTTTTCAATTTCTTTTGCTTTTAGATTCTTTTATAGGTTTAACCTTAAATAACAATGCCCACTTTGCCCTTGCTTGGTTAGAAAAGTTAGGAATGTTAGGAATTGTTAGAAATGTTATAACTTTCGTTAATTTTCTAACGAAAATACTAACAAGCTCAAATTGGAGCACTTACAGTAGCCCCTCGGCGACGGCGCTTTCGAAGGAAGCGGGGTCGTCGATAAGAGTAAGGCTCCATATTTGGCAGGATGATCAAGTGATCGAGTGGCTGAACCTATTTAATAGGCTACCTACGTATCCTTAAGAGGAATCAAGCGGCCGTAGTTCGGGTCTTTGACCACTAGAGTGGCTTGTTTTAGGGTGTCAACCTAAGATTTGACTATTTTTGGGAAGTCGCCCTAAGATTTGACTATTTTTGGGAAGTCACCCTAAGGTTTGACTATTTTTGGGAAGTCGCCCTAAGGTTTTGACTATTTTGGGGAAGTCGCCCTAAGGTTTTGACTATTTTGGGGACGTCGCCCTATGGTTTTGACTATTTTGGGGAAGTCGCCCTAAGGTTTTGACTATTTTGGGGACGTCGCCCTATGGTTTTGACTATTTTGGGGAAGTCGCCCTATGGTTTTGACTATTTTGGGGAAGTCGCCCTAAGGTTTTGACTATTTTGGGGACGTCGCCCTATGGTTTTGACTATTTTGGGGAAGTCGCCCTATGACTTGACTATTTTGGGGAAGTCACCCTGGTAATGGTTTCGGTTTTTAGGGGATGGTTGCTTTCCTCGTGTTGTGTGTGATAGCGTTTTAGGTGCCTCAAACCTTAATGATGGCATCTTAGGTGCCTTGAACCTTGACGATGGCGTCTTAGGTGCCTCAAACCTTGATGATGGCGTCTTAGGTGCCTCGAACCTTGATGATGATGGCGTCTTAGGTGCCTCGAACCTTAATGATGATGGCGTCTTAGGTGCCTCGAACCTTGATGATGGCATCTTAGGTGCCTCGAACCTTGGTGATGGCGTCTTAGGTGCCTCAAACCTTGATGATGGCATCTTAGGTGCCTTGAACCTTGATGATGGCATTTTAGGTGCCTCAAACCTTGATGATGGCATCTTAGGTGCCTCGAACCTTGATGATGATGGCGTCTTAGGTGCCTCGAACCTTAATGATGATGGCGTCTTAGGTGCCTCGAACCTTGATGATGGCGTCTTAGGTGCCTCGAACCTTGGTGATGGCGTCTTAGGTGCCTCAAACCTTGGTGATGGCGTCTTAGGTGCTTGAACCTTGATGATGGCGTTTTAGGTGCCTTGGATCTTGATGATGGGTGATCTGGAGGTGACAACTTGTTTTGAAATGATTTCCTTCGATGTTCATATCCTTTCGTTGGGGACAGACTTCGAGGGGGATAGACAGTCTTTTCGTGGATTTCATTTGAAGGGATCGGTCTTACGTTTGCTACCGGAGGTGAAAGAGACGGAATTCCGTTGGCTTTCGTCAGGGATGAACCTAAGTTGAGGTTTAGTTCCATTGTATGAACCTAAATGAGGACTCAGTTCAGGAGTATGAACCTAAGTTGAGATTTAGTTCAGGAGTATGAACCTAACTGGGGGCCTAAATTGAGGTTGAGGGAGACTATTTGAGGGTATTCTCGCTGGGAAAGATTAGAGCTTATGCTGATTATCGGGGAAAAGGGTGACCGTGTTGGTCAAGCGGCTGGACCTATGGTAGGCTACCTACGTATCCCAAGTGGGAATCAAGCCTGGACGTAGTTCGAAATCTACTGGACAGTTAGGAACAGGTCTAGGATCCTGGGCCTTTTGATAATTCAGAGGCCGTCACCTTAAGGAACTAAAGCTTCCATCGCTATTTGCGGAGATAGAGATAGCTAAAGCTATGGGTAATCATGCAACATTGTGATGTATGCATATTTTGAGATATGTTGAGGACTAACGTACCTTTATTGTGCTTACTGCGGAGAGCAAGTCGCGGAGGCATGTGGTGGTAGTTGAGAGTCTCGATGTATCTGATCAAGATGTTGAAACATTTAGGGGCGTGAGGTACCTCTGACCGATTGGCATTTGAGCTTGGCATCCCTGACCTACTTGCCTTTGAGAACTTGGCATCTCTGATTGAATTCGAGAACTTGGCGTCCCTGACCGATTTGCATTTTGAGAACATGGCGTCCCTGACCGAATTGTATTCGAGAACTTGGCATCCCTGACCGATTTGCATTTTGAGAACTTGGCGTCCCTGACCGAATTGTATTCGAGAACTTGGCGTCCCTGACCGAATTGTATTCGAGAACTTGGCGTCCCTGACCGATTTGCATTCGAGAACTTGGCGTCCCTGACCTTTTTGCATTTTGAGAACTTGGCGTCCCTGACCGAATTGTAGACACTGGAGGCGGTTTTCATATGTTTGTGGATGTTGGGGGTTGTCTTTATCCATTTGTGGACATTGGAGGTCGTCTTTAGCAAGTTACAGACGCCGGAGCTTGTCATTGCCAAGCTATAGACATGGGGACTATCTTTCCCCGTAGATCTTTGGAGGCATCTTCATCCATTGGAGGTCGCCTTTGCCGAGCTGGAGATGTCGGAAGATGTCTTCACGGACTTGATGCTTGTAGACACAGGCGTCTCAAGGTGTTGTTGGCATATCGATCATTTGGGTAGTTCCGTTGAAGTCATTGGAATTACTTGCAATTTTGTTGAGACCATTGATTTTGAGCTTTGGCTTCGGGTAGTGATGGAAAACTGGTTTATCTTCCCTTGTGTTTGAATTGCTACATTTGTTAGCAGAGGGACAAAATGCACATATGATATTCATGATGATGGATGCATGCATAGAACCAAAAATGATTGTGAGAGTATCACTGCGTATGTTCGCGAGATGATGCATTTACTTGCTTTTGAAGATGCACCTAGCCTAAGCTTTTGGCAGGGAAATTATGATTTATGATCTTCAATCACTTAGGATTTTTCCTATTGATTCAAGTTTTGTGCATGCTACATGAGCCCTGGGGAGATTTTTGTGGGGATGCAGGTGGATTGTTTGGGACAAGCTTTGTGCAGGTGGGGTGATATCCTTTGGCCGCGGACTGAATTGCATGTCATTGATGAGGTCAATTTTGATCTTGGGGTGAAGTTGGATTTGAACCCCGGGTCTCGATTGAAATTTCTTTTCAGTTTCGAACATTTGAAGCTGATGCTGACAGGTTCTAGCATCAAAGTATGTTGATATGAATGAACCCTCTTTCGCTTGGGTTAGTTGTGACTTGACATGACTTGGCGAAATCTTTGATATGAGGAGATTCCAGAGTTTTCAACCTTTAATGATGCAGGGAGTTGCCATATATCAAGTTCTAAAGCTGAAACTCCAAGATAGTTGTTGAGGTGACTAGGCCTTTCTTCTGAAGGTAGGTATGACTTGATAAAGCCCCATTCCGTGGAAAAGACATGGAGAAAGCCACGACGCTTTCGATTTGATGAAGCCCCGGAGTTCGACAAAAGCGTTACTACGGGGTCGATCAAAGGTTTGGCGTAAAGCGACATCTTGATGAAGTATCCGGCCGATCGATCAACGTGAGAGACCTCGAGGTGAAGTTGATGTGACCCCCGGACTCGTTGCGGCATTACGTCATAGAGTGAGAAACCCATCTTTGATAACAACTATGCAACTAGAATCCTCCCTTCGAAGGGCGTCTTCCATATGGGAGCTGTTAGCCATAGTGGCACTTGGCTTGTTCGTAGCTTCGATCATATTCACCCTATAGTTTCTTAGGGAATGGATTGATGATTGTGTTGGGCCCTTGGGGTATCCTTTTCGATCGGTTCTCACACCGCCCTTTTCGGGAGCATACTAGTGGGGAGCACGAGTTTAGTTGTGTCCCAAAGGGACACGGGATCCATGGGGCGATGATTGTCGGTCAAACCTTCCTTCACAAATCCACGAAAGACGTCGCTCAAAGGCACTCCGAAATCTTCAAGCTTAAAGCTTCGCGACTTGGGCACATCACCTTTCCTTGGCACGAAAGGAGTGACATTTTTGCAATCCTGTCCTGAATAGGGCTGGGCAGGAGTCGTGTCGGAGGTGGAAAAAGCCCGGTATCTGTAAGCAGGTGCAACAACTTGCTGCTGATTGTAAGTCCTCTCAAACTTAGCCCCGGAATTGACCATTGCCCGCAGATCCGGATAGGGAAATTGCGAGGGAGGCTCTCGAATGTGGTTTCGAGGCATGACCGAAAGATGCCCGATTGTTCCTCTTCGGAAGGAGGGGTTGCCATTTCGCTAAGCTTGGGTTCCAATGCTCATAAAAATCCCCGATGTTCTCGTCGGGGCCGCCTTGTTGTCTGCAAGTCAACTCTTTATACTTTTCCGTGAAGGCACTTGTAATCTGGTCCCATGTAGCCCTGACCTCGGGTTTTAAGCGGAAGAACCACTTCAAAGCACTAGATTTCAAAGAGAGGCTGAAATAGTCCGCCAACTGCTGATTGGCGCACCCTTTGGCCTTCATTGCCAAGGTATACGTGTCTATATGGGTTTCCGGGCATGCCGTCCCATCAAAGATGTCCAGATTTAGGCATCACGAATTTGTGGGGCAGGGGAACAATGGAGTCCGGGTCCGTGGGCCGGAAGGCAGACTTCTTAGCGGTCAATTCAGCAATCTGCGCTTTCAATTCCTTATCTTTGTTCCATGAACCAAAACCGAGATGAGGGTCCGGTGGTGTAACCGAGTGTTCAAGCCGATGGCCCAGGCTAGAGAGGAGCTACCACCGGCGGACTGGTGGAGGGAACGGTCGATCCCAGGGGATGTAGGTGAAAACTGTCCTTGGCCCGAATTACTGGGGAGTGTGAGTAGGAGCACAGTCAAAGGGATAGAACCCGGTGGCTTCTTTGTTAACTTCCAATTGGCAAAGAGGGTGGTGGTAGACTGATGTAGCCGGGTAGCTTGGATTTCCGGAGTGAGGCCCATAAGTAGGCTTAAGTGCGAGAATTTCTTTGTCCACAGGTTGTTGAATTGCATGGCGTGCTGTGGCGAGGTGTATAACCCGGGGGAATGCTACTTGATCTGGTGATTACGATGAAACCGGGATGGAGGCTTGGTAACCCATCGAAGCATGAGTGAGAAATGGATTTGTGAAAGGCTGTGTGAGGAGCGGTGAACTAGCATCATTTTATTTTCCGGACCAAAGCGTGGTGGCATCCCAAAGCTGTTGTTGCGGCACTCTAAGCTGTTGTTGTGAAGGTTCGGCTTGATCGTTTCGAAGCGAGACGGGATCCCAATTTCTTTGTGGCATTCCAAGCTACCCCCAACCATGAGAAGACATTCCGTGCGATTTTGTTCCTACTGAGGAACTGCGAACTGATTCGTCCCGTCAGGCTGCATGGATCCAGTGGTCTGTAGTTGAGGAGCTGGCTGACCCAAAGATCGAGGAGATGGTACCATAGGAGGCTGGTGGTGGCATCCTGGAGTAGCCTGGGCAACCGAGAGTGGGATTGGGGGTTTGCTGTCCCGTTGAGGCGGTCATGAAGGGATCTTGTGAGACTTGTGCGGTGCCTGGGGGCCAGTCTTGAGCTTGGGTTCTTTGTCGAGGCATTCCAAGCTATTGGGCTGAGAAGTTCAAACTGATCTATAATTGACCGCCGTCCCAAACCCAACTGAGAAGTCATACCAAGCTGATGTAACTGAGAAGCCCCTGCTGAGGCATACCAAACTGCTGCGACATACCGAGCTGACCCCAACTGTATTGAGGCACACCATACTGGCCCAAATCGGGCTGAAATCAATTTGTTTCCCCAAACGACTGTCCCAGACTGAACTGTGAATGTATACCGGGCCAGAAATTTGAAAGGATGAGCGATTCACGGGTTGAGAAGAGTGTGGCCCGGTGGAGGTTCCATGTAAGGAAGGTGGTGGCATTTGGCGGTAGTCTGTCAGCCGGGATAGGGATGGGGATCCTCTTCCTCTTCTATCGTGAAAGTCCCATCGGGGTTGAGGGCAATCGCCAAACCAAAATTCTGACACCTTCCAAAATTGATCATCAACACCTCATCTGATTGGCCCAAGGGATTTTAATATTAGCCATGATGAATCCACGGTTACGATTAAAATTCCGTTCTCGACCTTGGACATTAAAGAAGCGTACTTGACAAACCCATGACCAACATGGGGATCAAATCTCACTTTGCTTGGCGAGGCCTTGGTACGCGAAGAGATGTGTTTGCGAAGTCTTGATTTTGAAGACGCGACTTGGTAGAGCCTTTGTCTCATGATTGTGAATGCGACACAAACCACGGTAAGCATTGCGGGCGATGCGAGATGAGTCTAAACAAAGACCCGGCCCATCTTGTAGCAAAAGCGAAGAACCGGCGTGACCAGAGAAGCCCCAATCTAAACAAATGGCTTGACGAAAGTCCTCCCTCAAAGAGTACAGTGCAGCTCTAATGCAAATTGAATTGTCATGTAGCAAATGAGGCAACCCATCCTTCTATATTTACTTTATTATTTTCTTTAGTCAATTAGTCAACCGGAAGAAAATGTAAAAGAAAGACAATTTAGGAATGTATACCTGCAGGGGCATATTTTTTCGAAAAGTGGGGATGAATCCCCGATTTGTATTATTTGATGGCCTCATTTGATGAAGGCACAAAAGAACTTGCTTTGGGTTTGACTCTTTTGAGAGAGCATAAGTTTAGAAAGGTTTGTAAAAGTGTATGGAAGCCCCTGCTGACAGAAAATTAGTGTTTAGCTCTATTTTTCCTATAATGTAGAAAAAGAAGACTTGTCGAGATATCTGAAAACATGTTTTATTCAAAATGATCACAAGATTGCTTAAAACCCTTTATTAATGTTCGGGTTACTCAAACCCCTAATCTCGATATGAACAAACATTTTGACTAATCATGAGGAGAAAGTCGACCAATACCAGGGGTAAAGTTGGCGAATTGTGAAGAAAGATTGTGTATAGGAGAGGCCATTGATGAGACCGAATTTTCTTGGGATTTGGATGTGTTTATGACCGGACCATTTCTGGTTGCCTACGTTCCCTCCATTATGAAGAGCTCAGGTCGCCGTAGTTCGGGCTTGAACTGTGTTTGGCTTTGGAAAAGGGGTATGAACATTTGTGGTACTCTTGGTGAAAAGGTTCGGATAGGATGTTTGGATGATAAGGTACGGGCCTTGAGGTGATTCCTCGACAGGTATTTTGGCGATTCTGTTACTTCTTAATCGTCGTCCTTCATCGGGGGAGAAAGATTTTGGATGCAGCTTAAGGGCTTATGATATGTTTTTGCCGTTGCTTTAACTGCTCCCTTGTTGTCGACAACTTTTGTTCTTCGGGCTTTAATTTTGCCCATATGTCAAGCCTTTGATCGGAGGTGCTGGGTCCTTGGCCTCATTTTTTTTTTTTTGAAGCTTTTGTTTTTGCTCTCTTTTTTTTTTTAAAGCTTTTGCTTGAGCTCTTTTTTTTTTTTTTTTTTTTTTTTTGAAGGCAAGCCTGCGCTCGAACTTTCTTGATGCACGTGAGGCGAAGGCAAGCCCCTTTTTCGACATGGGGTCAATCTTCCGATCTTTGAAGTGACCTTTTGTTGTTCTTCGATCTTTGCCGCCGTCGTTGACTTGGTCAAGGTGATGATGGGGACATGTTTTTGAAAGTGTATGGCTTGATGGAGGCCTTTGTGAGGTGAGGAAAGTGTATAGGGAGGGCATTAGTTGACTTTCTCGCACCAATTAATTAAAATCTTAATCATTTCTAGAGATTATTTGTTGGGCAATGCGAGTGATCATTCAAAATAAAACCATTTCATTAAATGTAGGTGTGCAAATAATGTCTCAAGTCTAGCAAGAAAAGAAAAAGACTCTTTTATAGAAAATTTAAGATTAACTACAATGTCTAAGGAGGACTTGATTGAACGAAGAAAGTACTAGAACCTACAAAGGTTGACTAAAAGACTGGTTTAATATTAAAGGATGGGTAGCCCCTAGTCTAGCTACTCTTTGTTGTTGGACCATGTCTCTATCCTTTAGTAGACTATGCTCGCCTTTGGTAACTTCAAGGAATTCCTCGCTTACCGGCCCTGACGGTTGCCTTATCTGCCATCAGATCCCATTTACCCTTGGCGTCAGTCGTGAACTTACTGGGGGGCGGGAGTTTAAAGCATTTCACCAAATCCAGCTTTGCCGTGGTCACATGCTTGTTGCAGTCAAACCAGCCATTCTCAACATTTGTTACGACTAAATCATCTGGCTTGCCAAAGTCTATTGAATTCACAGAGCTTGAATCATGAAACTCAATCATGTTTACACTCGTCTTGTTTGAGAAATGATCATTGTCAGGGTTGAGGTCACCGAGGCGCTCGAGTTTGCCCTTCTTAATTAACCCCTGAATCGCCTTTCTCAAAGCTGTGCAGTTGTCGGTTATATGACCGTGATACTGGTGGAAAGCACAATGCTTAGCGGTGTCCAAAGGGATTTTGGGATCCTTGGGCTGATAATTTCTCATGGGTTCGAGGAGACCCTGCTTTAGCAAGCTATTTAAAACTTTGCTTAAGGGAACACCCAAACCCTCGGGATGTGGTTTCTCCTTTGGGGGAGAATGAACTCCTAGTGCTCTTTGATTCGAGATTTGGTCATTGACTTGGTCACCATTCTGAACAGGGTTTACCGGTTTTGGTCCATTGGGGCGCTCAAGCTTGCCTGTTTCGATTAACCCTTGAACCGCTCTCTTCAATATTGTGCAGTCGTCGGTCGTATGGCCATAATGATCATGGAAGGCGCAGTGCTTACTCATGTCGAGGAGTGCATTTGAGCTCCTTGGATGGTAGTGCCTGAGGGGCTCCAAAAGGCCTTCCTTTACTAAACCCTTGAAAATTAAGCCCATGGGCATCCCAAAATCATCAAAATGTTCTCGTCGTCTTAGAGGACCACCATTTCTTAGTTGCTTTTGGATGCCGTCAATTGTACACAATGCCCTCTTTCCTTTAATGGATGTTGCAGCCGTGTTGGAAGGGTAAGGTTTATAGCGGTGAGACATGTTCCGACCCGTAGTGCTTCCCCGTGCACGAACCCTTTTGATGTAATCATCGATGTAATCGTCGAGATTCGACCTTTTGTAAACCTCGTTCGTGTCAGATACACAAGATTGATATGGTGAGATGGCCCTAGTCGAGCGATCGTCGATACTCTCGTTGCTAGGCTTTTCTTGTACCTCCTTAATTGGTTCCACCAATAATCCATTGGACGAGTCAATAGGAACACTAGGTTTGCCCTGCAGCCATTTGCCACAAGATTGGCATCGATAAATGAAACCACGGTAGGAAGTACTGCGGTGGGAGGGATGACAGTCCCGAGCATTAAAAGCGCGGCCCGTAACCCTCCTCATAAGGCACAGCGGTTGTCGAGGATGAGGATATATGACTCGTAATGGTTGGATACCAGGGAGCAGTGAGTGCGGATCCAAAAGGCTGCTGAAGACATGAGGTTTGAGGCATCGTAACAGTAGGACTGAATGTGTCTTGACCACACTGAGGAACGTGACTACAAGGGTAATGTGCATACTGTACTTGATGAGCAGGAGCAGCTTGCGTAACATGCAGGTGGAGAATTTGATGAGGAGCATTTGACCTTGTCGGACTTCCCAACCTAGGAGGGCGAGGTAGAGCTTGGAGGATGTTGTGAATACGGTAAACCTGATGAAGTGGTGATAAGAGCACAGTGGCCCATGTGATCTTGCAACATCATAGGGGCAAGTGTGCTTTGAGAATTGGAGGAAGCAAGGCTGGCCCCCTCTGAACCATGGAGCACGAGAAGCGAACCGTCCCAAAATGGCTTGCGGAGCCATGTCAAGCTGCTGGGCTTGAGAAGTCGTGGCCGACCCATTCCGAGATGATGACCCGAACTCGACTGATGTTGTGAAGTAGTAAGCGGCCCCTTCCAATCTGTGGGGCGAAAGCCAGCTGATTCAATCACAGTGGTGAGATGCTGAGAGGCACGGGGGCGGGTTGACCTAGATCGGACTTTGTTGAGGAGTATCGATACAATGAGGCCGAGAGGCGGGGTGAGTGATAGGGTGGGGATGCTTAGCCCATTAGTAGTTCCACACGAAAGGGAACGGGGCATTTGATGGTAGTTGGCATGCCCAGGAGGGTAATTAGTTCCAATCTTCGCATCAACCGTAAAGGTTCCATTAGGGTTGTGAACAATTGTTAGCCCCCAGGTTGATACCTTCCAATAAGCGGGCGATCGAGCCTCTTGATGTTGTCTTATACGTTCCAACACCTGATTCCACTTTGCTCGGCATTTTCGGATTTTCGGGGTGCGGAGTTGTACGTCCCCACGGTTCTCCTCTCGAGTTGGCCATTACGAAACTTTGAGCTGGAGCGAAGGAGGAAACCAATGAAGTATCGACTCCGGAATGAGCCGAACAAACGATGACCAGGGCTTGATCCAAACTTTGCTTCTTTGTGAAAGGCGCAAAAGGGTGTGGTTCGGACTCGGGAAGCGAAACGAGGTTGGTGTTTGGGCTTAGTGGCTCATGCAACATGCGATTATTCATTTAAATTTACTTAAAACATGTTTTATTAAACCTAATCGGTTGGAAAAGATTGCTCTTCTTTTTGCAAACTACTCTGGATCTCGGATCAGTGGGCCCCGTCACTACGTCTATAAGCCCCTCGTATTCCACACGTACTTCGACCTCCCGGGGTGGACGGCCCGGGCGAGGGTCCTATAGGGCAAGCGGGTCCCACGGACCGAAAATGAAAACGATCCTAAAAGTCCTGGGCGAGGTAATCGAGTCTTAACGAGCATTCGATGTAAATTACGGACAAAGGCGACGTCAAAGTCAAGATTATGTCAGAGGGCTCGACAAAAAGTCGGCATGATTTGGGTGATAAATGTCCACAATTGATCTTGACTTGTCGTCAATTAGGCCGTAATTAGGCATGGAATAATCATTAATCCTTGATGACTCGAGTGTCATCTTTGGAGTCGATGTATAATTTGTGCCGGTCAGTCAAAGTCAAGGCGCCAGTCAATATCTGGTCAAAGTCCGTGACGGAAAACCGGCAGAACTTCGACTGATTAGGGTCCCCGAAAGATATTTACTTGGTATGCCGACTAAGGCTTGAAAGGAAAGGTCTATACACAGACAGGGCATGACATAGACCAGACTAAAAACCAACCGGGTCTCGGACAAAGTATGTCACGGACAAGTGCATGGTCGACACGAGGCTCCATGGGATATTAGGGTAGTCCTGTGCTTGCACCGAGAGGCGTAATAAGACCAAACGGGCCGTGACAAGGATTTCCCCGGGTTAGGGACGTAGTGTGCAGTGTAAGGTCACGTGCGCGTAGTGTGCAAGCAATTTATCTTTTTTTTTCTGAGTAAAATAGAAATTTTTTATGTGTCTTAAAAATATGATGCATGATTTTTTTTTGAAAATTTTCTTTTTTTTTTGAAAATCTTTTTTTTTTGAAATTTAATGAACACATAAGCACATAAGCACAAGAATTCCGACAGTTAGGGACATGATTCCGACAGTCAAAATTTTGACTTTTTTCAAGGCGGCCAAAACAACACGAAAAATGTGCAAAAATCGACACATACAACAAATGATTTTTTAAATGCCGGGACGGAAGCTTGACCCTCAAAAGCTTTTCTTTTTTTTTGAAAATGATGATACCGGTACGTGGGATTGTTAAACCACAATTTATCCCCGACTCGTGTTAGGAGGCGATAACGGGAAGTTTAATGGTTTCCACCAATATACCAAATATCATTTTTTTTGTTTTTTAGAAAAAGCTAATCCCCAGCGGAGTCCCCACTGTGATGATGTGCCATTCGCGGGAAAAATTCGGTTTTGCGTTTCTTTGAAAATCAAATAAAACCGGAAAAAGAACGGAGTCGCCACGCCATTTTTGTTTTAAGGGCCAAAACTTTAAAAAATGCCCGAAATTAGAAATTTGGGTTCGGAGGTCACGTTACACGCCGGGAAGGACGTTAGTGTGCACCCGGAATGCCTCGTAAAACGAGTCTTCCAAGCTAAAAACCATTTGTTTGTGTGTGTGTGTGTGTGTGTGTGTGTGTGTGTGTGTGTGTGTGTGTGTGTGTGTGTGTGTGTGTGTGTTACTTTGGCCAAAATAAGTTGAAACTGAGGAAAGTAAAAATTGGGAATTCTTTATTAGACTTTGGACAGATCCCATGATTTTTGGTGTGATTTTTGGGTTGAGATTTGGTACTCAAAATATTTTTGGAAGTTGAAAACCATTTCTGCCAGAATGAAAAAGGCAGTGGACACTTGATTTTGAAATGGACTTTAGGGCTTTAAAACTCCAGAATCTGGGAAAAGTCCGAGAATGAAAAATATTCAAAACACTTTAAATAAGGTTACTGTAAAAGAACTTCCCATTTTGGAGATGATTTGAGGGACCAAAACCTTCTGGAAATCTCAGATGTGAAATCTGGATTTCCAGAGACTGATGAACTGACCTTTAAAGGAAAATTTGAAAAATGGAGTTTTAATCACGCAAAAAATAAAGTAAAAATATGTCTGGAAATCTCTAGATGTTGGATACAAAAAGTGTTTTGTAGTCAACACCAAATTCCAAGTTTATCTGTGTCCAAAAAATTAGACCATGGACTGGGGTTTTAGAAAATTGCTAATGGACAGCAACTTCTCAAGAAAGAAAAACATGATTTTAAAGGGGGTTTGGCATCCATGCTTGTCCCCATTTCCCTAGGTTTTGATTAGTGATCACTTGACATTTTAGTGGTGAATCAACTATATCAAACCATCCTTGGGGTACATTAGGACTAAGCACTTCATTTGCTTGGGAAGGGGAATTTTATCCTTTGAAAATGAGATTTGATGTATGAAAATGATTTTTAGGGTTTTGAAAATGTGTTTTCCTTGCAAGAAAGTAAGAACACTTTGAAAATAATGTTGATCCTTGTAGAAGATCATCCATGGAGATGAACTTCCATGGTGATCTTCTTGGATCTAAGACAAGAAGGTGAATGAACTACATTTTGTAGCTTGAAAATGCATGCATGGATGAGAGATTTTTAGGGTAAGGAGAGGGAGGTTATACCTATCTTCCTTGTGTTTTGTGTTTGAAAGACTTGAATGTGTTTAGGGCTTGAAAGTTTTTAGGGCTTGAAAGTGTTTAGGGTTGATGATTTGAGTTGGTTAAAGAGAAAACAAGTAGATAACAATGAAGTCCTCTATGTTTTCTCTCTAATCCTCCTCCCAAGGGGTGATTTGAGCTTGGATTGGTGTATGTATGAGAGTATGTATGAGAGTGATTTGAAAGTATTTTGAGTGAGTGGGATTTGGGAAAGATTGGAGAGAAAATGGTGGCAATTCAAGTGAATTCCCACTATTTTCTCTCTATTTTTCGCGCAGTGCGATTCTTTGTGAGTGATTTGTGTTGTGTAAACCGAGAGAGGAGGGTTCAATTTATAGCCCTCTCGAAATTGACAAACATGTCCGCGCGGATAGGATTGTAAACGTGCGGTGTTCATTAAATGCAGCTCCGTGCTTTGGACAGGAAGAATAATCTTTTGAAAATTCAAACTGGTTATGTTTTTCAACTTACCAGATTGGGTTTTTTTCAATTTCTTTTGCTTTTTTAGATTCTTTTGTAGGTTTAACCTTAAATATCAATGCCCACTTTGCCCTTGCTTGGTTAGAAAAGTTAGGAATATTAGGAATTGTTAGAAATGTTATAACTTTCGTTAATTTTCTAACGAAAATACTAACAAGCTCAAATTGGAGCACTTATACTCACAATAGTCTCATTTAGGTTCAGACGCCTCACAACAAAGTCTCATCCTCATAGGTTCGACGCGCCACTCAGCCTCACTTTCTAGGTTCGTACGCCTCAAAGTCTCACTTAGGTTCAGACGCCTCACAACAGTCTCACATAGGTTCAGACGCCTCACAATAGTCTCACTTAGGTTCAGACGCCTCACAATAGTCTCCACTTAGGTTCAGACGCCTCACAATAGTCTCCATTTAGGTTTAGACACCTCACAATAGTCTCCCTTAGGTTCAGACGCCTCACAATAGTCTCCACTTAGGTTCAGACGCCTCACAATAGTCTCCATTTACGTTCAGACACCTCACAACAGTCTCGCTTAGGTCAAGGTCCCCACGAGCGGCCCTTGCACCTACGAACTACGATCGACTTAATTCTCGCTCGGGATACATAGGAATCCTTCCGCCAAGGGTCCAGCCAGCTGACCTCTCAGGTCTCTTCAAGTAAGGCATCCCCCGATTTGGATCCTTATCTTTTTTCGACGACCCCACTTCCTTCGAAAGTGACGTCACCGAGGGGCTACTGTAAGTACCCAAATCAGGATCATCAAAATCCGTTAGAAGTTAACCGGAATCAGTTAACTGGCCCTTTCCAGGTTAATCGGAACCCGTTAAACTCTCCGTTCTCAAGCCAACGAGACGTCCCATGACTGCCCCGTGCATCCCAACATCAAATCGTACTCAACACACGTTATCACACGTAAAAGTACAGCTTTTCCCAAAAAACGCACTTTCCGGCACTTTCCGGGAGCGTTTCGGATATTTTCCGGACAGTTATTTAAAAAGGGACAAAATCGGGAATAACGGGACAAAAACCCTAGCCTAGGTGAGTCACAGGGGCACGTGGCACGCATGACAAGACCCTCCAATCAACATTAATCAGATTTCAAGGTGAAAAGACCAAAATGCCCCTGAGATTGAGTGACAGTGCGGACGGACTGTTTTACAAAAAATTCAGAATTGCCAACAAGTCCCCCAATTTTCGAAAATACCAGAAAACCTCCCCAAATTGAGGAAAAGTCCGTCCGGACTGTTTTACAATTTCACCCTATAAGTACAAGGGCTATCAAAACATTTAGAGGAGGAAAAATATTAATTTCTTTCACCAAATCCCACGGCATAAACCATTTCCAACCCCTCCCAAGCCCCGTTTTGTCTCGATTTGCGTGAAAACCTCGTTTTTCAACCAAACACGAACCAAACAAACTCAAAACACCCTTTCAAACACTAAAGCGTATCCCGTATACGTCAACCGAGCCAAAAGAGTCAACCCCTAGCCATAGGCAACACTCTCTCTCCCTAAACGCTCGTTCCGTCTCGGTTTACGCGTCAAACGCTATAACTGCTTTGGTCAAAGTCCTTGAAATGTAGACGTAACGCCGTCTATGGGGTCCGATACGTTTTAGTCCAAGATCATCTTCTCTCCCGTAAGAGAAGTAATCTCGGGTTAAAACGGCGTTCCGGTCCCGTTCTTTACGTTTATATTATTTACGGTCCGAATCGTTTGATCCGTCGATTCGCAACTTTACAGTCCGAACCGTTTGGTTTGTGATAGTTATTTACAAAGTCCGAATCATTTGATCCGTTGATATCGTCATTTAAATTACGTAACTTTACAAGTCCGAGCCGTTTGGCTCGTTGATTGCATCTTTAATGTCCGGATCGTTTGATTCCGTGGATATCGCATTTTAAATGCTGTCATTTACAAGTCCAAGCCGTTTGACTCGTGATAGTATTTACTTATCAAAGTCCGAGTCGCAAAACAATTTGTTTATCGCATATCATTTAATGCCTTTTTCATAAAATCACTAACAATGTAATGCCCGGTTCAAAACCGGAGTTCGTCTTTCGAGCTCCCTTTCAAAACGCGCAAAAGTGACGTTTGGCATCCAAACGATCATCTTTAAACTCAAAACTCGACGTTTGAAATTGAAACGCTCTTTTCTTAAAAGTCAACATTTGACACTTAAGCTAAAGATTTAAACTCGTCACTCGCACCATTTTTCCTAAAAAACTCCAAAACCGACGTTTGTCATTCAAACGCTCTCTTTTTCCAAGAATCATAAAATCAAACTTCGACATTCAAATCAAGATTAAGCTTGTCATTCAAGCCCCCATTTTCAAAATGCAACACACAAACACACACACAATTTCGAGAAAGGTAGAAAGACTCGTCATACGAGGCATTTCAGGTGATCTCAACATACTCTTCCTGAAACGTAACGTGACCTCCGAACCTAACAATCTCTGGTACTAAAAATCCATTTCCAAAGTTTGGGCTCAAAATAAAAAACGACACGTTTTCAAAAGCCATTTCCAAAGTTTGGGCTCAAAATACAAAATGACACGTTTTTCAAAGCCATTTTCAACGTTTGGGCTCAAAATACAAAACCGCGTGGCGACTCCTCTCCTTCCCGAAAGCGAGGTCCCAAACACCGCGAAAGACAACCGCTCGCACGCAGCCCGCGCGATCCGGGTAATTTCAATAACTTGAGAAAATTATATCTTGTGTTATTTATTTCCGCTGCACAAATCTTTTTCAAACTATTTAGTTTTGTGGTAACATCTACGGTAACATCTCTTTCTAGTGAAGCCATTAACAATTTCACGTAGGAATCCTACTAAAGGGTCCAGCCATCCGACCGAAGCGGTCACACCACGGGACACCACCAAGTCCGCAGCCAGTCAACCTTAGCGGTCACATCACCTTAGGAAACCACCACGTCCTCAAAACCGACCCAAGCGGTCACCTTAGGACTTCGACACGTCCACCTCACCTTGGGACACCGACACGTCCACCTCACATTAGGACACCGACACATCCTCCCCTCACATCAGGACATCGACACGTCCACCTCACATCTGGACACCGACATGTCCACCTCACCTTGGGACACCGACACGTCCACCTCACATCAGGACACCGACACGTCCACCTCACATCAGGACATCGACACGTCCACGTCACCTTAGGACACCACCACATCCTCACATCCCGAACAACATGTTCACTTTCCCTCTCCCAACAAGCGATCCAGATCAGGACCCTTATCTTTATCGATGACCCCACTTCCTTCATAAGTGACGTCGACGAGGGGCTTCTGTAAGTACCCCAATCCGGATCGCTCCCCATCCGACACATGGGAAACACTGTGGACTAACACAAACGTGATCCCGAACACCCATAGCCTTTAAAAACCCTAAAAGCACCAACCAAACCAAGGAAGGACCTTTTCGGGATAAAATAAAACAAAAGGACTTTTTAGGAATTATGAAAAATATTCAGCCTGCAGAAGTGTCCGAGCGAACACTTTTGCAACTAAACATAATCATGAAAAAATCCCCTTAAAGTCCACAATATTCCCTTAAATCCGGGAAAACCAAAAAAATGGTAATGACATAAGTGTGCGCGCGGACATGTTTGCATTTTTCTTGGGCCTATAAATAAAGGGCTCTCCCTCTCATTTTCTTGACACCTCCCTTCTCTCCTCTCTCCCCCAGCCTTCAGGCTCCCCTCTCAGCCCTTTCGAGGTAATCTCGGTCCCTTTTGGTCCTTCCCGGGGCCTTCCGAGCCCTCCCGAGGCACTCCGAAGCCCTGCCGAGCCATCCCGAGATGCTCTCGAGCCATCCTGAGGCACTCCCGAAGCATCTTGAAGCCCTGCCGGTCCATCCTGAGCCATTCCGGACCATCTCGAGGCATCTCGGTCCATCCCGAAGCCCTGTCGGACAATCCCGAGGCATCCCGAAGCACGCCAAACCTCTGCATGAATCCACCTAGCAACCCCGAGGCACGCCGAACCTCTGCCCGAATCCACACAGCAATCCCATGGCATGCCGAACCTCTACCCGAATCCACACAGCAATCCCGAGGCACGCCGAACCTCTGCCCGAATCCACACAGCAATCCTGAGGCACACCGAACCTCTGCCCGAATCCACACAGCAATCCCGAGACACGTCGAAGCTCTGTCCGCAGACACACCTAGCACCCTCAAGGCACACTGAAGCTCTGTCCGCAGACACACCAGTACATCCCGAGGCAATCCTTATCCATCCCAGTCTGACCTAGAGTACTATTAACATGCAACTAACACATTCCCAAGCGGAAAATAGACACGAACCAACATTGGTAAGGCCTCCTTCCAACACTATTTCAATTTATTTCAATACATAGCATACAATGTAGACATCCTATTCAAAATGCATTTTTAAAAGAGCACATACACACACACAACTTTTAAAGAAAGAGGGATATTGAAAGATTCGTGTATACGAGGCGACTCGGGTGAGCTCTACTATTCTCTTTCCGAGGCGTAACCTGACCTCCGAACTCAAAATCTCATCACACAACAACCTTTTAAAATAAAGCCTTTTCTCAATATTTTGGGCTATATCAAAACGGTGTGGTGACTTTACAAACGAAAAAATGCAGCAAACGACTAGCCAGCATGTGAGATGCGCGGTTCGCGCAGCTGGATCCGGGTAATTTCAGTAGTGTGATAAATCAATGTGTTCCAGACATAGTCTTGTTGGGGAACACTTACAAGTAATTGATTGAGGTGCACATTATATGTCCTAATAAATAATCTAGTGAATATATGGACTTGGATGCCTTGAACTTCAATGCTTGATTGCACTTGCAGTTCTTGACAATATCACTCTCAAAGATCTCCAATGCACCAACCCTCTTCAATGCTATGATGAAGGTATTTATAGTGACTCCATGGAAGAGCTGTTGTCTTTGAAGGAGTTGAAAGAATGACTTGGATTCTGACAAGCATTTATTGAGAATATCTTCTACATTAAATGCATAAGATTTGACGTACAACCATCTTTGAAATTTCCACTGGATAAAGGAGTTGTTGTGAGTATTGGTAACTTTGACATTCCTCAAATTAAAGTAGTTACTGACAAGGCGGCAGCAAAGTCTTCATAGCAACTGTTCTACCATCTTTAGCTAAATTATAGGCTGAGTAGGTGAGAACATTAAATGCTTCAAACTGATGAAAATCTTGTTGAGGAAGCTTGGCTGGAGGCAGCAACAGATGGAAATTAGCCGTTTGGCTGACTCAATCGGCTAAGAGGTTGGTCGGCTAAGGTGTAAACTGGTTAAGGAGTCAACTGGTTGAGGCCTTGACTAGTTGACATGTTATGCCAATATCACTTGGAAAATCTTCTAGGTCTTCAAGCCTTCATTCTTTGAGGAAAAAATACATTTAGAAAAACACTGGCACTAGCACTAAAGGGAACCTAAGGTACATAGAAAAATGTAATTGGTCTAGTTAAAATTAGGGATCCTCAATAATGCTTATTATGATTGAGATTAAACAATTCTAAAGCTATACATATATTTGACTAACAATAGTACATAGTTTTCAATTTATTATATATTCAAGTAAAAAAAATGTTACAGAAAAGACTTGCCCCCTTATTATGTTGATGTTGTGATTTGAAGTGACCAAATAAAGTAGGGTGTCATGACCCTAATCTTAGGCACCATTTTAGTACATGTTGAGCATGTGGGGGTGGGGTGTGTAGCATCTCATTCTATGCATTTTGTGATATTTGAAATGTTTAGGTGTTTATTATGATATATTGATAACTTATGTGATTTTAGGATGTTAATAAATTAATTTTAATTACATAATGTCTAAATGAAACAAATACGAAATGTTGTAGTGAATTTATAATATTTTAAATTTTAAATAAAAAGTTGAGGAGCAACGGGGTCCTGTGCAGTTGATGATAGAGGCTCGCCGCCGTGAATACCTTGAAGCAGATTACCTGACCAATCGATCTTTCAGAGATACAGAGGCCCAGGGGAACCCAGATAATGTCACTGGTGATGTTGCGAAGGACTATCGGAGGCAAGAGCTTTGGAGAGCTGCTATGAGAGATGATCCTGAGGTGATAGCTCGCAGAGAGGCCTTGAGGTAAGAGAGGATTGCTAGGGCAGCTTTGAGAGAGACTGGTCTGATCGATCTGTTGGCTCACACCATACCTGAGCTAGGACGAGCTCAAACTTACTTATTTGACATTCCTAGGTCAAGGACCTCCCGGGGACCGAGGAAAAGGAAGAGAAGAGATGCAAGTTCGGGAGCGGGAGCGAACACCTAGACACTTTATTGAGAGATAGGAGACACTTTTATTTGTATTTTGGGAAAGAGATTATTGTATGGAACATGAGTATCCCTTGATTACTTATTGCGGACACAAATAGATGTTAGAATTTTGAGAAAATATTGCTTTTATTCGCAGCAAGTTATATGAGTCGAAAGCAGGCCGTGCTTGAACTCATCAAGAAGAATATTAACTTATAATGAATCTTTGAAAAGCTTTGGAGCTGTAATCAAAACACATTTTGGCAAACTTGAAAGCACCATTTATTTGACAAGATTAGAGGTTTTGCAGCATTTTAGACTGAGCCACAAGTGGTTGCCTACGTTCCCCTTTTGCAAAGAGAACCAAGGGGCTCAGGTCTCCGTAATTTGACTCAATTAACTTTTGTGTTTAAGAAAGGGGAGATAGAAGGGGGACATGGTGCAACCCCGTTTTTTACCTAGACAACCCTTTTTAGGGTTTTCAGTTTAGTTGGATATATTCTTTAGCACCGATCGCGTCCCTTATTTTTGCATGGACTGCCTTTTGAGAGGTTTTCAGTCTCATCTGGGATAATTTTATTGCGCCTTTTATTTTTTCTTTCTTTCTTTATATACAGAGGGAGAAGACTCGATTAAATATAATACCGCCGCAACTTGTCGCCATTGATGGGGTGCAGGAATGGATTGCCATCCAAATATGTCAGTTGCATAGCCCCTCCGGAGAATATTTTCTTCACCAAAAATGGCCCGACCTATACAGGTGCCCATTTGCCCAATGCACTGCTCTGATTTGAAGGTTTCATCTTGAGGACCAGATCACCAACCTTGATATCCCTGGGTTTCACTTTTTTGTCGAAAGCACGAGCCATTCTCTTCTGATACGCTCGGTTGTGCTCCATAGCATTTAATCTGCGCTCATCCAATAGTGCCAACTCATTGTATCGCCTTTGGAGCCATTCGATCTCATTGACCTCATTTTCAAGCAATACCCTAAGGGATGGAATCTCTAGCTCAGTGGGCATGACAGCCTCCATTCCATAGGTTAAGGCGTATGAAGTTGCACCGGTAGCAGTCCGAATTGAAGTGCGGTAGCCCCACAATGCTAGATGAAGTTTCTCCGGCCAATCCCGTCCTCGCTCGGCCATCTTCTTGATAATTCGTTCAAGGTTCTTGTTGGCAGCCTCTACAGCACCGTTTGTCTGCGGTCTATACGGCGATGATTTATGGCGCTTAACCCTGTACTCGGTGAGCAGCCGATCGGTTTCTCCTTCAAAATGGGATCCGTTGTCAGAGATGATCTCATTCGGGACTCCATAGCGGCAAAATATTTTCTCTTTTATAAAGAGAGCAACTTTCTTGGCTGTAAGCACTTTGTAAGATGCAGCTTCCACCCACTTCGTGAAGTAATCTACTGCGACCAAAACAAATGAATGTCCGTTGCTCCCGGATGGAGTTATCTTCCCGATGACATCAATACCCCACGTTGCAAAAGGCCAGGGAGTTGTCATGCAATATAGATCGTGAGGAGGGATATGGTTTAAGTTGGAGAAACGCTGACATTTGTCACACTTCCGCACAAATTGGATGCAATCAGTCTCCATGGTGATCCAGAAGTAACCCAGTCTGATGATGCTGTGCATAAGGGATCGAGCATTCATGTGCGGTCCGCAGGCACCGTTATGAACGTCTTCCATTACCCTCTGAGCTTTCTCCTTACTGATGCAGAGCAGGAGTGGGCAACCTTCCCTTTTCTTCCATAAATCATCTCCGAGTATGACATACTGTGCTGATAACCTTTTTAGAGCTTGTAGACTTTTGGCCCGGATACCTTTCAGGTCACCCTCTTCATCAACAGGGAAAGATGCCTCACCATGCTTGAGATACTGGAAGATCTGGCTGTACCACGGCTCATTGACGGTTTCCAGCTTGATTTCACAACAACATGCTGGATTCCCTCGCCTCCCGACCATGAATGGCTTAATTTCCTTGCCTTTTGGTATTTCCACCAAATAAGCCAGAGTAGCTAATGCATCAGCGAATCTGTTCTTATCTCGCGGCAGGAACTGGAATGACACTTCCTTAAACTGGCCGACGAGCTCTGCAATATAAGCATGATACTTCTGGAGACACGAATCTGTCGTCTTCCATCTGTTGGCAGCTTGGTTAATTATCAGCTGAGAATCGCCAAAGACTTCCAAATCATCAACATTCCGCTCAAGGGCAGCTTCAAGACCGGCTATGCATGCTTCATATTCGACTGCATTGTTGGTAACTGAGAAGTTTAGCTTGATGGCAATGGGGGTGTGCATGTCATTCGGGTCCACTAATACCATCCCGATGACGTTACCTCTTTTATTCGCTAAACCGTCAAAGAATAGCTACCATCGATTGCTGCTTTCTACAATGAAGATTCCCTCATCTTGAAACTGGAGATCTGGCCCCCGAACATCTGTACTGGGAGAGTCAGCCAGCTGATCAGCCAAAGCTTGTCCTTTGATTGCTTTTCGGATCACATACTTGATGTCAAACTCTACTAGGAAGATGGTCCATTTTGCTAGCCTGGTGGACATACTGCCCCTGTCACTCTGAAACAAGTACTTAATCGGGTCCATTTTGGAAACCAGATGTACTGTGTGGGAGAGCATGTAGTGTTTTAACTTTCCGACCACCCAAACCAGAGCTGCACACGTCTTCTCTAGAGCTGAGTAATTCAACTCGCTCCCTTGGAATTTGCGGCTGACAAAATAAATAGCATTCTCTACTTTTGAATCCTTCTTTTCCTGCGCTAGCATGGCTCCAATGGCCGTATCTGTGACCGTCAAGTATAAAAGCAAAGGTTTATTCCCATGAGGCGGACAAAGGATGGGAGGGTTGACAAGATAAGCTTTGATCTTCTCCAAAGCTAACTGCATTCTTCATTCCAAATCACTCCTGGTTCTTTTTCAGCTGTTTGAATATTGGCTCGCAAATAGAAGTCAGCTGATTGACAAATCGACTAATATATTGTAGGCGGCCCATAAAACCCTTTACCTCAGAGACAATCCTCGGCGATTTCATCTCGACGATTGCCTTGACTTTTCTGGGATCTACCTCGATGCCACGTTTTGTGACCAAGTACCCTAAGGCCTTGCCACGGATAACCCCGAAGGTGCACTTGGCCGGATTCAATCTCATGGAGTGTTCCCGAAGCCTGTTGAAGAACTTCCTTAGATCTATGAAGTGTTGCCCATCTGTCCCTTTCAAATAAATGATCATATCATCGACATAAACCTCAATCTCCTTATGGATCATATCATGGAACAGAGTGGTAACGGCCCTTTGATAGGTAGCCCCAACATTCTTTAATCCGAATGGCATCACTGTATATCAGCCTTTCTATTTGATCAACTAACACAAGTATGAGAAGAAAACAATTGAACAACACTGCACACAATATTTACAGGCTAACGCCCAACCTTTTATTACTTCAATAATACAAAGGAATGCAGTAATGTTTACACAAGAGAACAAGACCAGTAATGCCTTTCCTTCTCTATCATTCTTGCCTAACTCAAATCTGATACAAACCAGTTTAGATCAGCCTTTTAAATGACTGCATTGGACAAGCCAAACTGCCTTTAACCGCCGGGACACATGGCTGTTAGATAGGGTGGCAGTTTCATGTCCTAAAACTGCCCAAAACTGCTCTAACAACCATGCTTCAGCCAACCGCTCGCTGTACCTGATGCTGCCATCTGTCCAACCCGTCTTGGCCCAAAATTCCAGCCTACAGCCTGACTTTCCAGCAACGTCAACAAGGCCAGCCCGTTAGCCTATCAGCTTTTGTCCTGCACAGCCAATGTCAATGCCCAAGTCCATCGCAGCAACCTGCTCACGCCTATGTCTAATGCCATAGCCCGCGTGCGCACCTGTTTCTTGCAGCCATGCTGCCTAACACAAGGCCATGACATGCCCAGCTCATGCCATGGCCGCACTTACCAACTTAAGTGCTTACAAACTCTCCCCCACTAGGAGAGTCTGATGTCCTCATTGGATTGTCATTCCAATAAGAACGAATCTGATCTTCAAACTGCCACAAAGTCACGTCGCGTTCCCAAGTAGCATCTGCCACGCCTTCTCCTTTCCATTGCACAAGAAAATCTGTCCTACGATTCTTCTTACTCATCCCCATCATTCGATGATCAAGAATCTTCTCAATCTGCTTCTCGAACTGTTTTGAGATGGTAGGAGGAGCTCGCTTCAACTGTTGTTTCTCCCGCAATAGACTTTCATGGAAAGGCTTCAAAAAACTGACATGAAATGTAGGATGCATCTTCATCCTCTCGGGTAGGTTCAGCCAATACGCCACTGCCCCAACCCGCTTTAACACTTCAAATGGCCCCTCATATCTTGGAACCAATCCCCTAAGTCTCGACTTAGCATTGATGTTCTTCCAGATTTGTGGAGTTAGCTTCAACAAAACTTTCTCCCCAACCTGAAATTCCAACGGCCTTTTGTAAGTACCCCAATCAGGATCACCCTCTTCCGAACACACGGGAAACACCGCAGACTCACAAACACAGTCTCGAAGACCCGTGACACTCAAAAACACTCAAAAACCCCCAACCAAACCAAGGGAGGGACCTTTCTGAGCCAAAAAGGGACAAAAGGACCTTTTGGGAATTTTTCAGAAATTGGAAAAGCATAGGTGGTCCGTACGGACCTCTTTGCTTCAATGATTACTGAATCCCCTTAAAGTCCAACTTATTCCCTCAAATCCCGGAGTGCATCATTACTGAAATGCATGGTTGGTCCGTACGGACCTTATTGCCTGACATATTGGTCCGTACAGACCTTCTTGTCACCAAACATCATAATTTCAGTATCCTCTTAAAGTCCAAGTTATTCCCTCAAATCGAGGAAAACCAAAATCTTGGATTACATGGAAGGTCCGTACGGACCTTCTTGCACATTTTCTAACAATATAAATAGAGGGCTCCCC
Organism: Adenophora triphylla var. japonica; assembly: GCA_022495995.1. Lineage (NCBI taxonomy): Eukaryota > Viridiplantae > Streptophyta > Magnoliopsida > Asterales > Campanulaceae > Adenophora > Adenophora triphylla. Next base: position 409,146 of record JAFEMH010000452.1, read on the forward strand.
CTCTTGAAATTCACACACCTCTCTCTTCTCTCCTCTCCCCCCAGCCTTCTGGCATCCCTCTAAGTCCTCTCGAGGCACTCCCGGCCCCTTTCGGATCCTTCCGAGGCCTTTCGAGCCCCCTTGCGGTGCTCCGAAGCCTCTTCGAGCGCTCCCGCGATGCTCCCGCACTGCCCCGAGGCACTCTCGAGGTACTCTGAGGCCCCTTGTGGTACTCCGAGGCCTTGCCTGGTCTTTCCCAAGGCATCCCGGCTCTTTCCGAGTCAAACCGGCAACTCGAACGCACGCCGAAACTCTGCCCGAACGATCCCTGCGATCCTAACGCACGTCGAACCTCTGCCCGAGTGATCCCTGCGATCCCAACACATGCCGAACCTTTTCCCGAGTGATCCCTGCAATCCCAACGCACACCGAAACTCTGTCCGCAGACAACCGGCTCATCCCGAAGCAATCCCGGTCCGTCCCGAAATACTATTCCATCCTCAAACACTATTCCCCCGCGGAAGACAGACACGAACCAACATTGGTAAGGCTTCCTTCCCTCACTATTTCAATACATTTCAATAAAGCAGTGTACAATGTAGACATCCGATAAAGCACGCATTTTTAAAAGCACATACACACACACACACAATAGTTAAAGAATATAAGGGGTACCGAAAGACTCGTTTTTACGAGGCGACTCGGGTGAGCTTTAAGATTCTAATATTCTCTTCTCGAGGAGTAATCTGACCTCCGAACTCAAAAATCTCATCACACAAAAAACAGTTTATTTTTAAACTGATGCCCTTTTTCAATGTTTTGGGCTTAATAAAAACGGTGTGGCGACTCTACAAGCAAAAACACGGCGAGACATTCTCCAACACCGCAAAAAGCGGGAATGAGCCAGATGTCGGGGCGCGAACGCGCTGCCTATCAAATCCGGGCGACCATTCCCCGAAACTGCGACGCATGAAATGCGAGATGCCGGGGGCCCCCGCGCGCGAGCCGGATCCCGGGTAATTTCAGTTGGCGACTCTACTGGGGAAATTTTGTTTTAAAAAACTTTTAAACAAAGCAAAAGATTTTAAAACAATGATGAGGGTCAAACTTTCATTCCTTCTCTTTAACTGTTGTGTGTGTGTGCATGCGCTTTACGTTTTTATTTTACAAAAAAAATAAAAATACAAAAAATGCATCAATATACATCTGTGTGCATATATTTAAAATTCTTCAAAAACTTCTGTTTTACTCAGAAAAAGAATTTTAGAGACCACACACTACTCGCACTGCTGCCTCGGTTACACCGCACGCTACCTGCACTGTTGCCTCGGTTACACCGCACGCTACGCGCACTGCTGCCTCGGATACACTGCATACTACAACCCTTAACCCGGGGTGGTCTTAGTTGCAGTTCGTTTGGCCTTCCTACGCCTCTCGGACGCGCACGGGATCATCCCAAACATCCCATCCTAGCCAAGCGTCAACCCTGCACGTTTGAGTCTTGAGTCACACTCTGTCCAGACTCGGTTGGTTTTTACCCAGTCCATGTCATACAGCCTGGATACATATCCCATGCCGGCCATTTTCTGAGTCGAAGCTCGGAACTCAAGATCCCTTGCGCAAGCAAAGCAATGAAAGGACATGCTAAAATCTTAACCTGATCTTGATTTTCCGAAGCTACACCCAGACGATGTTCCGTCCCGGATATACATCCATGCGCGCATGACACCATGTCATCAAGCCTTTAATACGTCAGCCATGACGATATGACCCAGCCAACGCCTAACGTCACAGATCCCTTGCGCAAGCAAGGTAAAGAGAGGTCATGCCGAACTCTTGACCCGATCTTGACTCAATGGCCGGCTCGGCTCACTATTCACATGGCTAACGCATTAAAACGAACATGACAGGCTCGGTCCTTAGGTTTGGTTTTTTCTTTTAGGCCGGTGGAAACCGCTTGCCCTATAGGACCCTCGCCCGGGGCTGTCCACCCTGGGATGTCGAAATACAGGTGCAAAACGAGGGGCTTATAGCCGCACAGATGGTCTCCACTGCCCCAGGATCTAGCATAGTTGCGAAAAAGAAGAGCAATCTTTTCCAACCTACCTAGGACTCTGAGAAAACACGTTTTAAGTAAATTAAAACAACAAAAAAAAAGAAGTGGAAACCGCATGTCACGTGAGCTTTCCCCTTTTTCCCCGAACGGCCTTCCCGTGTCTAAACCTTGCCCATCACCCCCCTCCAGCGAACCGAGAGTGATTGAGAATACCCGGGAGCTGCCTTTTCAGTATCGAGGTCACAAGGTCCGACAGCCCTTTCAGTTCAACGGTCCGCACCGTCCGCTACTCCCCCATGACGGGATCAACAGATAACATTGAGGGAAACGGAACCCCGCCACTAAGGAACCTTCAGACAATGGAGGAGGTGCTGCAAGCCTTCGAAACTCTCAAGAAGCGCCAAGAAGAGCAGCAAGCCTGGATCGTAGACACCGTGCATCTCCGAGGAACCGTTGCAGTTCCCCAACCCGATGGAACCTTCGTTCTCATAGAAGACAAAGAAATACCGGCTCCCCCGATTTCTCAAAGCTATCAGCAGGTCCCGCCACCGCCAAGCTACGAGATCCCAGCAACACAAAGCAGCTCTCGCTCAAAGCTCCACTCAGGCGTCAGTCAAGCAGCTCCGACATGCCCGCCTCAGCACAGTCAGCTTCCCGGCTCTGCACACCAAGCTCAGTATCAACAGCACACATACGTGCCTGCTCTGCCAGATCCCAATGCATCTCGGTATCCCCCAGGATTCAATCCTCTGCCTCTATACGAGCCTCGCATCCATAACCAAAAATCCCCAGGCTTACCAGGGACAGGCATCCCAAGCGAATATCCCGACATCTCAAGCCTGTCACCCGCTAGTCTGCCACTTGGGGCTAACGAAACATTTCCTCAATTCCCAAACACAACCCTTAGCGGACCTGGCAATCACGCCCTTAACTTCAACACTCCAGGGTATGGGTTGGTATACACTCAACTACCTCCCCAAGACTCCCGAATGGCGATCCCGTCAGCCAATCCACCTCCATCTTCGGTTTCCATCCCCGAAAACGGCAACCCGCCTCAACCTGCCGATCCCCACATGGTTTGGCTGATCGAGCAAATGAAGGACATGCAAGGAAAGCTAGCCAGTTCTCGGAAGGACTCCCTCACCGCAGTCCAAACAAGGTGGTCCCGCTTCCTCAGAAATTAGGGATGCGCGGAAATGGAAAAGTTTGGCCAGACAGAATGCCCAAAAACCCACATTGACACCTATGTCTTGGGAATGAGAGCCAAAGGGGCAACCCCTCAACAGATGGCGGATCACTTTCAGCATTCTCTCAATTACACTGCGCTAAGGTGGTTCCTCAATGTAAAGGCAGAAAACCGCTCCACATGGGACCAAATCAGCGAGATCTTCCTGGAAAAGTACCGCGCCAACCTTGAGTGGGAGACAAACCGCCACGATCTGCAAGCCACTGAACAAAAAGATGACGAACCAGTAGGCGAGTTCTACAAAAGATGGAATTGGAAGCTTAGCGAGATAATGGATCCGCTTTCCAAAGAAGAGCAAATGGACATCTTCCATTCCTGTCTCAAACCATCTCTGAGGACCTTGATCAGCCATCACTTCTATCCAGACCTCCGTGCTATGGTCAACGCCGGAACTAAGTTTGAGAAGACTCTGAGCCTTCAGAAGACAACAGCAACCCCTGCTTCGTCTTACCGCTATCGGACAAACCTGTCAGCTTCAGCACCTGTCCCGAACAAAGGAAAAGAAGTGGCTGGAATGGTACACTACATCCAGAATGGAGCACAAGTAAACCGTGATCAGGCACCCCCGAGGAACAACAATCCCCCTCGCTTCCCACAGTTCCAGCATTTTGACAACCTCGAAATGCCTCTGGGCCAAGTATTTGAAGCATTGGTAAAGCGAAATCTCCTCAAGCCTCTCGAGAATTTCCAACCAAAGACTCCCAAGCCCAACATGGATATGAGCAAGCACTGCGCCTTCCACAACTACCCCGGCCACACCACCGACAATTGCTTCGTGCTAAAGCAGGTGATCCAGGGGCTAATCAAAGAAGGAAAGTTGGAACGCCCTCGTGGCCCCAATACCATCGAAAATCCATTCCCCCAAAATGACAGGGTGAACTCGATAGCCTTCGACGAAACTCCAAGCGAGAACAGGCCCCGTGCAATTTCAGAAATCGTCAGCATGCTATCCCGCTATGACTGGGAATGTGAAACCAGAGTCAAACGGTCTGGTGACCGGGAATCCAGACAAGAATGCCCAAGGGCGACTATCTCCCTACGATCTTTGAACCGACCAAGGCACACCAACGGATGGATCGAACGCTCCCCCGAGGAGACTGAGTCAAATGGCAGCACGAGAAGCGGTCTAGCCTTCACAGACGATGACTTGCCGATATGTGAAAATAGACACAATGAGGCCCTCCTCATCCTCATAAAGATAGAGATGTTCTTCCTCCCGAACGTCTTGATTGATAACGGCTCCGCAGTCAACATCATCGCCCTGAGCACATTGAAACGACTCCGTATCGACCGTTCCCTGATAAGGCCTTCGCCCCGGATAATCCGAGCCTACGACTCCACTACCAATCGTATGAGTCATCAATCTGAGGATCCAATTCGATGCACAACTAGAGTCGGTAGAGTTCCAAGTCGTGGAAATCAAACCAACCTTCTCTGCCCTACTGGGACGACCGTGGATACATCAGATGAAGGCAGTGTCATCTACTCTTCACCAATGCGTGAAATTCATCAACACCAAGGGAATGCTCGAGGTAATCCGCGACAGCAGCACAATGACAAGCGCTTGGCCAGCAAGCTACGACCCAGAAGAAGGTCCCGACATGACCGAATACTCTTCTCCAGATGAGTCTCCAATCCTGTCCCGCTACGAAGTGGATCCCTACATCCACGCTCTAAGCCGCGACGAGCTAGAAATCGAAGAGCTCATGGGTCAAGACGACAACTCCGACATATGCGACTGCGAAGAATGCTTAAGAGAGGATCAAGAGATGGACGCCCAGATGGAGATTGACCGAGGAGTAGACCCCTACTTCGCCGAAAACCCTCTTGCAAACTGGCTCATCACCGACCCACTGGTACAGGACAACCCTCTGGCCGACACTCTCGGATCTCACGGGGACAGCCATCACAGCATAGTCCAATTCAACATCCCGGTGTCTGACCTAGATGAACAGTGGCGCAACCTCCTCCAAAGCCTAATCAGGGAGGGAGAGATAGCACGCCCCCTCGAGTCAGACATTGTAAATGTCGTCCAAGCAAAGATCCCAGATAAAGAGGCAGATTCTATGAAAATGATCAACATCAGCAAGAATCAACTCCGAATCAGCGAATGCTTCGCCCTCCTGGAAGTAGCCCTCAATGACTTCTACTGTCCAGGACCCCCAAAATCTGGTAGCAACACCAATGGAGGGACATCATCAGAGGAGCAACCAAAAACCTCCGCGATCTGGTTTGAAATCGAACCACATGCAAGCTATCCTCCGGGATCCGTGCCAACTGAAGATTGGCCACCAAAGCCATCGCCACTCCCTCTAGAGCTACAGCCTGCCAGGAGTAATGAAGCCTGGTCCAATCCCTCGTCGCCTATAGTCTAGCTTCGAGTCATGAATTCATGTCTTTCGAGTCATCTGATGGCTCTACGCCGAAAGATCGTGAGTCCATAATCCACAATGTACAGTCTTTGCGCTTTCAATAAAAGGTCCGACCTTTCTAGAATATCCTTTCATTGCATCTTTAACAAATGATGAGCTAACTAATCAAAACAGTTAATAACAACTCATCCACACAAAGAAACAAACACATTAATTGAATAAATGCAACAAGCAAACATTTAAGCATGTTGTCAAACGAGAGAAAAACCGGGCCCAAGCTGCCGAGAAGGTTTTAATCACAGTGATTTGCGAGATTGCTGAAGAGCCAAAGAGACGCAAGTCCGAAGCCATTTCCATCACAATCAGATCTTCCAATACCTCAAAAACGGGGAAACTGCCTTCATGAACGAGGAAGGTCAACGCAGGGAAGGAGTCAAAGCCAAGAGCATCATTGCCCTAAAACGCCTCGCCTCTCACTTTGTCATCCTCGGGGACATGTTGTACAAGAAACGCTACCAAAGACCACTCCTACGCTGCATCAGCCAGGAAGAAGCAAACGAGCTCATGAACGAAGTCCACAATGGGGATTGCGGTCCCCACATGAACGCCAGGGCCCTAATGCAAATCATTCTTCGAATGGGCTACTACTGGATCTCCATGGAGGCAGACTGCATTCACTTTGTCCGAAGCTGCGACAAGTGCCAACGGTTCTCCAACCTCAATCATGTACCTCCTCACGAACTCTACTGCATGACTATGCCCTAGCCCTTCGCCACTTGGGGAATTGACGTCATTGGGAAAATCGCTCCGCCAGGCAGCAACGGCCACGAGTTCATCTTGGTAGCCATCGACTACTTCACCAAATGGGTCGAAGCCAAGTCTTACAAGGTGCTCACCTCCAAGAAAGTGGCACATTTCCTCAGGGAAAACATCATCTGCCGATACGGCATCCCGAACGAGGTCATATCAGACAACGGCTCACACTTTGAAGGAGAATGCGACAGACTGTTGGCCGAATTCAAGATCACACGCCGCAAATCTTCCCCCTACCGGCCACAAATGAACGGCGTCGTAGAAGCAGCAAACAAGACCCTCAAACGGATCATCCGAAAAATGACCACCCGAAGAGGAGATTGGCCCGAGAAGCTGCACCTTGCACTTTGGGGCTACCGAACATCAGTCAGAACAGCCACAGGAGAAACCCCATTTGCCCTGACATACGGGATGGAAGCAGTCCTTCCCATTGAATTGGAAATTCCCTCACTCCGAGTGCTGCTGGAAAATGAAATCAACGAAGTCGAATGGCTCCGAAGCCAACAAGACGAATTGGCTCTGCTAGACGAGCGACGACTAAAGGCTATGGAACACGTCCGAGCCTACCAAAGCAGGATGTCCAGAGCTTTCGACAAGAAAGTCAAGTCCCGAGACATCAGGGAAGGCGACCTGGTACTCAAAGAAAAGCCTCCCACTCGAACCAACCCACAGGGAAAATGGGAACCAACATGGATCGGCCCCTTCGTGGTTCAAAAGATATTCTCCGGAGGTGCCATGAAGCTGACAAACCTAGATGGCAATCCCTTCATGAATCAAGTCAACGGAAGCAAACTTCGCAGATACTTCACCTAAAGAAGAACAACTGCGCATCTCTTGGCACTCCATATAGTGTCGAACTACGCAGACCTGAGCCCTCTAGTCCGGGGGAACGTAGGCAACCTTAATTGGTCCGGTCTAAAAACACACAAAAAAGTCAAAAGTTTGAATGTCAGCCAAGACCTCCATCAAACTACACACTTTCCAAGAGCATGCCCCCAACGTCACCTTGACCAAGTCAAACGACGGCGGCAACATCAAAGGACATCCGACGGTCACTCAGTGTCAAATGACTGACCCATGTCTGCTTCCAAGCCAGGGGCTTGTCTTCGCCCTCACGCGCTTCAAATAAAAAAAAAGAGAGCTCGAGCAAGGGCTCTCAAAAAAATAAAAAAAAAGAAGCTCAAGCAAAAGCTGCGAAAATGAGGTCAAGAGCCCGATGCCAACAAATAAGAGGCAAGAAAGCTACGGAAATGACCGTCAAAACGACTTGTCAGGGGATCATCCAACCTCTCAAACACAAAGCCCAAGCAAAAGGGATTGCCGTCAAGGCCCAGGCTACTTCAATCCGCAAAAGCAACAGAAAAATCCAAAGATGGACGCCGCCAAGGTTCACAAAAGAAACAAAAGCGAACAAGAGATCTTGCATCTCGACAAAGCTTTAAAAGTAAATCATAAATCACTAACGATTACAACATTTCTTGATGAGTTCAAGCACTGTCTACTCTCAAGTTCACAACATGCTAAAAGACAGCTTAATACATTTAACAAATAATGTGTTTACAATGCAATGAATGGATACCTAGGAGGTCATTCCGCGCCATCTGCACTTGTCCCCTCGTCATTCTTCCCTTTCTTCCCTCGTCCCCGGCGAGTCTTCTTTCGCTCCACGCGAGCCAGCTCTGCGTCTCTCAGTCCGAGATTAGGGGTCCTCCCCATAGAGTCAAACAATCCAGCAGCTCTCAGGGCTTCATTCGCCCGTGCTTCGGCTCGGATCTCCTACCTGCGAGTCTGCAAGAGAGGACCTCTCTCCATCAGTCGGTCAACTCTGGTCTCGTAGTCAAACAAAGTGTCTCCCGTCACATTCTGAGGGTCAGACCAGGCTTCGGCACTCCTAAGGCAATAGCTACTATGGCAATCGGGCCCCAGAATCGCTCCACGCCTGCTCCCCAAAGTCACTTGGGACTGCCCAACACGCTGCTCATACCAGGCCAGGTACTGGGTAGTCAATACGACACTCACCCGACGTCTAAGGAGCACCACATGAGGGAAAGCGGAATACTTCCATACCCTCAGAAAATACAAAAGAGCACCTGGAGCTGCCATACAAAGAGGAGCTACCTCCGCAGTAGCAAGGTCATCCCAGCCCAACAAAGGCTCCTGCTTCATCCCAAACTGCCGGGAAACAAGCGACGGAATATAGAAGGAGGACCAAGACAAACCTGGAACTCTGACAACATAAGACCCTTCCTGAAAGGCCCTCCTAGTCTCAATCCCCCAGTGCGGAACCCACCAACGGATCTGATGTGTACCAAGCCGTGCCATCCATCTCTCCTAGGCGGACTGATCCATATCCAACACAAGAGCTCGCCGAGCAAACGACCATGGGCTAAACGACTTCGGAGCCTCAGACATAGCCTGAAGTCTCTCCCTCAGCCACAAGGTGAGCAAAGCGGGGCTTCCCCCTCTCATGAACCGATCCCCAGTCGCCAGATGATCAATACCATGAAGAGTCTCCCCCCAGCACTAACGGGACAATATCCTCTCCAGCTCTGCAGTGCCCAACCACATCTAGCAAGGCGCCATCGCAAACCCCAAGGGAGTTGACCATGAAAAGCGTCGCTATCACGCACAAGGCAAAAGCAACCCACGAGACATCACTCTCATCATCAATCATAAACCGCTCCGGCAGCGCAGAAATGTCAATATGACCCGAATCAAGGATCATGCCCTGCACTTCTCCCAACAAAGTCCGAAGAAAGCCTGCAAGCTTCACGCTCACGGCAGCACCACCAATCAAAGGGAGCGAGATGGCCTCCTGATAAGTGACTATTATATAGTCATTTATCCTTATTTTTATATACTTTTTATTGCATAAATCATCATTTCTCATTTCATTTCATATACTTTTTAGTTCCTTTTCCTTATTTTCTAGATTTTACGCTTTTGGTATTTTTCTTGCTTTTTAAGACAGGTTTTAGGTTCATTTTTATCAAAAGGATACTTGGACACTTCAAGGCAAAAGACTTGGGAGAGCACCAACCAAATCAAGCACACAAAGTTAAAATTCAGACAGAGCGGCCGTGCAGCAAAGATGGAGCGGCCGTGCACTTGGCCTTTTCGGGCCATTTTTGGCCCTAAATTATAGAGTGGCCGTGTCTTGAAGAGGGAGCGCCCGTGTCATCTTATGGAGCGGCCGTGCGGCTTATATAGGAGCGGCCGTGCGAAGTGTCAAGACTTAAATTCAAATCTGCGCCAAGGGTCACACGGCCGTGCAACTTCCTTGACGCGGCCGTGCAAAACGCGACTGCAGACGTAAAGGCACCTTTTGGTTGCACCCGATTGAAGAGTTCCCTCCTTTTTATAAATAGGACCCTAGTGATCAGTCTAAAGAACGAATTATTAGAGAGAAACTACTGATATTAGATAGATAGAAAAAACAAATACTTGTGATAACAATTTCTAAGGAGATTTGAAGATCAAGTCATTATTTTGTTCTTGAAGTCACTTTGGAAGAAGAGCAATAAAAGTGAAGCATTATTTCCAGCATTTGTTCATCATAAGTCTTTCTTACTCAATCTCTTATTTTAATTGCTTATATATTATAAATGGCTTGTGAGTAATCCCCCATATTCTTGGGGTTGGAAACTCAAAAGCATGCTTATTCATCATCTAAAAATGATTAGTCTTGTCTTCTTTCTTCATCTAAAACAATCTCTTTATATTATTCTCTAAATGTCTTACTTATTGGCGATATCCAATTTGTATGATTCACTCAATTGAGAGAAGTACCTAGCGGAGAATCTCAATTGACGGAACCATATAAAGAAACTAGGTTTATTGATCACGAGAGTAGTTCAATGGCCTAGGGATGTTCCTTTAATGGAAAGTATGTTGACTTCCGTCCTTAATGGATTCTTACTAATTATGGTCAGCTAGAGATAAGCCGGAATGCCCGTTTGTGACATGGCGGGGGCAAACATAAACGGATTTCTCAAACAGTTAGGACATAATTAGTGAAGAATACAAACGCTATTGTCCTAGCCCGAAATAGCGTAGGCCTAACATACCATCCTTGCTTTTTATGAAAACCTTTTATTTCTAAGACAATGACAATTTGATGAATAAGAATATGTGTATGATTTCCAATCCCAAGAATGCTTCGTTTTATAAGATTTAAATTAAAAGTATTTTCTGTTTATGATCTCTCTATTATTCTAAAAACAAATTTTATCTACCCCCCAATCCTTTCTATATTTTCTAAAAGACAAAAATATCCCTTAAGTAAACCCTGTCTCTGTGGGATCGACTCGTACTTGCACCCGCTATATTACAATAGCCCGTGCGCTTGCGGATATAAAATAAACCGTTAGGTTTCGACTCGACAAGTTTTGGCGCCGTTGCGGACAACGGTTTACTTTTTATTTTTGTCTTTACTACAAATTTTTAGTTTTTATTTTGTTTTTACTATTTTGCTTTCCTGTCCTATAATCTGTTACGTTTAATTTTTTTCTTCAAGTGTTTTTCTTGTAGTTTATGAAACGGTCTCGGACATTCGTTGACAACTTTGATCCGGAACCCGAAAGAAGCTTTCACGAAAGATTAAGAAGATTTAGAGAAACTCTACAAAAACACATGGACGGAGAACCGCAAACACCCGCTAGGACCCTACGGGACTTTGTTAATCCAAGTACCCCGGGAACTAGATCCCCTATTGTTGTGCCGAATGCCGAAGCGGCACACTTTGAGATAAAGCCGCGACTTTTGCTTATGGTTATGAATAACCAATATAGCGGCACTGCTTTCGAAGATCCTCATCTCCACATCCAAACATTCTTGGAATACTGTGATACCACACGTATTCAGAATGTTACCCCGGAAGCGATTCGGATGCGCCTTTTTCCTTTTTCTCTAAGGGATAAGGCGAAACAGTGGTTAATTTCAGTCCCACCCAACTCTTTTACAACTTGGGACCAAATTGAAGAAGCATTCCTTGGACGTTTCTTTCCTCCGAGCAAGACTGCTCAAATTCGAACGAAGATTACAAATTTTAGCCAAACAGGAAGCGAATCACTGTATGACGCTTGGGAGCGATTCAAAGAGCTCCTAAGGATGTGCCCTCACCACGGGCTTGAAAAGTGGTTAATTGTGCATACTTTCTACAATGGTCTCACACATAGAACAAGGGAGACAATTGATGCCGCTGCAGGAGGTGCACTAATGAATAAGACGGTGGACGAAGCATATGACTTGATAGAGAACATAGCCCTGAATCACTATCAATGGTTCAATGAGAGGGAACAACCGCAGGGGATTCCAGGTAAGTACAATATTGATGTCATTACTACCTTGTCTTCTAAAGTTGATATGCTTCTTAAAAAGTTTGAAAACTTGAATGTAAATCCCGTGGCCAACATTAATGTTGTTTGTGAACTATGTGGGTCAAACTCACATAGTACGAATGTTGTGAATTGCTTGACACTACTTCTAGTGTTCAAGTAAACTTTGTTAATTCTTATAGGGAAAATGGTGGTATGTATTCAAACACATACAATCCCGAGTGGAGAAATCACCCTAATTTTTCCTATAAGAATAACAATATTTTAAACCCACAACCTTCTACACAACCACCGGGATTTACACAAAAGAATTTCAATGGCAATTCTAGTGCTTTCCCTCCCCCTAAGTCTAAATTGGATCTTATTATGGATTTTATGATTGAAAGTAAGAATGAGCAAGAAAAGACCAATAATGAGTTAAGGGAATCCATAAAGTCGTTGAACGCTAGGTTTGATAATTTAGCCGCCCACAATAGAATGCTTGAAAATCAACAAGCTCAACAAGACGGCACCTCGCATAGACCACAAGGGAGTTTTCCCGGTCAATCGCAAAGGCCCGATGAGCATGTTAGTGCGGTAGAACTTAGGAGTGGAAAAGAAATTGTAGATCCCCTTCCTAAGAAAAATATCAAACCGAGTAAGGAGAACATTAGTCCAACCCCACCGCTGGTTGAGACTAATGAAGATGTTGAAAATGGGACAGAATCCCCTAAGATTTCTAGAAATTTTGACCCTCCAATACCATACCCCCAAAGGTTGGTAAGAGCCAAACTTGACAAACAATTTGCAAAATTTTTAGAAGTCTTAAAGTCTATTTACATCAACATACCTTTTACCGATGCCCTTCAACAAATGCCGTCTTATGCTAAGTTCTTAAAGGAGATTCTTGCAAATAAGAGAAAACTTGAGGAGCATGAGACTGTCGCTTTAACAGAAGAAGTAAGTGCCATTTTACAAAGAGAACTTCCTCCTAAATTAAAAGATCCCGGCACTTTCTCTATTCCTTGCAAAATAGGTAAATATAATGTTGATAATGCTTTGTTAGATCTTGGGGCAAGTGTGAGCCTCATTCCGCTTTCGGTAGGTAAGAAACTAGGTGTGGGGGAAATGAAACCCACCACTATTTCTCTCCAACTAGCGGATCGCTCCATTAAATACCCGATGGGTATTATGGAAGACGTCCCTTGTCAAATTGGGAAATTGATCATCCCGGTAGACTTTGTAGTCCTTGAGATGGAGGAAGATCACCAAATTCCAATAATTCTAGGAAGACCTTTTCTTGCCACCGCTGGTGCAGTAATAGATGTAAAGAATGGCACTCTTTCTCTAAACATTGGAAATAAGAAAGTCGAATTTAAAGACTTAAATCTCAAGAAACCGTGCCATGAAATCAACACTCCTGAGAATGATAGTAAAAAGGGTGAAAAATTGCAATCCAAGGACTCAAAAATTTTAATTAAAAAGCCCTTAGATCATAGTGGTGAAAAAAATATGCACCCTAAAAAGCATAATAAGATTGAAAAATCAAAGGGTAGGGGGCCTAAGAAAAAAGGCACACCGGGATGTCGTATGTGCATCAATCATAAGAGCTCAATCACGCCAAAGGGGAAGGAATGGCGAGTTGTTAAGGATAAGAGACCATTACAATACCACTCACCGTCCATTGTCACTGATAGAAAGGGGTCGAGCTTATGACCTTAAACAAGCATCATCGGAATAGTAAACCGATGGATTATATTACTGTTTATCATAATTTTGTTTACCACCACATGCTTATCTCTTTACTCTTTGTCCTTGAAACATTGAGGACAATGTTCACTTCAAGTGTGGGGGGGTATTTATCTATTTGCTTTCTAGTTTTAATTTACTTGCTTTCTAGTGTAATTTTTTTCTTTTTAACTTAGTTGCATTTTCATTTATGCATGTATAATAGTATATAAAAAAATATATAAAAATTCCTATGATGATCCATATCATTATTTCTTATGCTTGCCAATTGTCCTAGAATAATGCCTATTTATCTTTCCTCTCATATTTTCTATACACTTAGAAATCTATAAAAAGGAAAAGTATAAGGGATCTTTTTAGGAAATAATTGAAAGCCTCATAAGTTGGTATAGCACAATATAGAATCTCATCAAGGAAAATGCATTTGATTAGAAAGGAATTCTTTTATGCTTGGTTATATATGCAAATTTTGAATATATTCTTTTAAGATTGTACATTTTTTATCTTTATTAGATATTTATTCCCTTTTTAGAAGCACCTTTTTGTTTGCATCCCTTGAATCACACCCTTTCATAAATTCCATCCTTCCATTTTCAAATCAAGTCAAAGAAAAACACTTCTATCTTATTAATAAAAGAGTGACAATGGTCACCAAACCTTAAAAGCAAAAAGAAACCTATTATCTCCTAAGTAACTCGGGGCACGGCGTTCGCTGCGACGATGCTTCCTTGCCAAAACGGAAATAATATCCAAAAGTATTCTTGATCTAAGTATTAGGAACATGGGGCTCGCGACCACAATGTCTCCTACTTGAAAGGATCAAGAATAACTTAGGTCTTTTGCAAAAATATAACACGTACAAAAATAAGATAAATTTGTTTGACTTTGACGAGATTTTTCCACTACCATCACCCATTCTTCACCCTTGTGATTCAAGAATGTAATACAATTCTTCGCAACTTCTAAATTGTGAATAAAATGTCTATACCTTCTCTTGTACATCTTAAAGAAATAAAATTCATCTTTTCTAAAAAAAAAAAAAATCACTCTAAAAAGTGATAGCTTTTCCTACCAAGAAGATTCTTCCTTCTAGCATGCTTTACTTGGTCAAAATTCTATATATGCTATACTAGGTTATTGTCTTGCATTTTATCTCTTTAAAATATCCCTAAAATATTTCTTCCTAAAATAAATTTTTAAAGGTATTCAAAATATGATTAGATAGATAAAAGGCATTATCTACAAGGCATTCAAGGGCTTGCTACCTTATTTCTGAGGGATCAATCATATTTTTCTCCCTCTCCATATTTCATTCTAAGTTTGCTTGGGGACAAGCAAAGGTTTAAGTGTGGGGAGTTTGATAAGTGACTATTATATAGTCATTTATCCTTATTTTTATATACTTTTTATTGCATAAATCATCATTTCTCATTTCATTTCATATACTTTTTAGTTCCTTTTCCTTATTTTCTAGATTTTACGCTTTTGGTATTTTTCTTGCTTTTTAAGACAGGTTTTAGGTTCATTTTTATCAAAAGGATACTTGGACACTTCAAGGCAAAAGACTTGGGAGAGCACCAACCAAATCAAGCACACAAAGTTAAAATTCAGACAGAGCGGCCGTGCAGCAAAGATGGAGCGGCCGTGCACTTGGCCTTTTTCAGGCCATTTTTGGCCCTAAATTATAGAGTGGCCGTGTCTTGAAGAGGGAGCGCCCGTGTCATCTTATGGAGCGGCCGTGCAGCTTATATAGGAGCGGCCGTGCGAAGTGTCAAGACTTAAATTCAAATCTGGCGCCAAGGGTCACACGGCCGTGCAACTTCCTTGACGCGGCCGTGCAAAACGCGACTGCGGACGTAAAGGCACCTTTTGGTTGCACCCGATTGAAGAGTTCCCTCCTTTTTATAAATAGGACCCTAGTGATCAGTCTAAAGAACGAATTATTAGAGAGAAACTACTGATATTAGATAGATAGAAAAAACAAATACTTGTGATAACAATTTCTAAGGAGATTTGAAGATCAAGTCATTATTTTGTTCTTGAAGTCACTTTGGAAGAAGAGCAATAAAAGTGAAGCATTATTTCCAGCATTTGTTCATCATAAGTCTTTCTTACTCAATCTCTTATTTTAATTGCTTATATATTATAAATGGCTTGTGAGTAATCCCCCATATTCTTAGGGTTGGAAACTCAAAAGCATGCTTATTCATCATCTAAAAATGATTAGTCTTGTCTTCTTTCTTCATCTAAAACAATCTCTTTATATTATTCTCTAAATGCCTTACTTATTGGCGATATCCAATTTGTATGATTCGACTAATTGAGAGAAGTACCTAGCGGAGAATCTCAATTGACGGAACCATATAAAGAAACTAGGTTTATTGATCACGAGAGTAGTTCAATGGCCTAGGGATGTTCCTTTAATGGAAAGTATGTTGACTTCCGTCCTTAATGGATTCTTACTAATTATGGTCAGCTAGAGATAAGCCGGAATGCCCGTTTGTGACAGGGCGGGGGCAAACATAAACGGATTTCTCAAACAGTTAGGACATAATTAGTGAAGAATACAAACGCTATTGTCCTAGCCCGAAATAGCGTAGGCCTAACATACCATCCTTGCTTTTTATGAAAACCTTTTATTTCTAAGACAATGACAATTTGATGAATAAGAATATGTGTATGATTTCCAATCCCAAGAATGCTTCGTTTTATAAGATTTAAATTAAAAGTATTTTCTGTTTATGATCTCTCTATTATTCTAAAAACAAATTTTATCTACCCCCCAATCCTTTCTATATTTTCTAAAAGACAAAAATATCCCTTAAGTAAACCCTGTCTCTGTGGGATCGACTCGTACTTGCACCCGCTATATTACAATAGCCCGTGCGCTTGCGGATATAAAATAAACCGTTAGGTTTCGACTCTAACACCTCCACCTCTGGTCCTCCAATCAAAGCCCGAAAATCCTTAAAGGTGGGCACCATCTCAATGTAGGAGAAGCAATACACATGCCTCCTAACATCCCAGAACTTCGCGGCAGCCCGCAACAATTCCCAATCACGAACCAACTCCTTAAGGGACCAAACCGAGCAAAGTCGAAACCTTACCTCGAAAGCCCGCCTCTGATGCCTCATACGGTGTCGCATCCACATTTTCAGCCGCTCAAGGAAGTTTGCTTGCCGTTCCTGTGAAAGCCTTGGCAAAATTCGTGGAATGTACGAAGAATCCATGGCAAAAATGGAGGTTCCTAGAGAAAATGGGGAAGAAAGCTCGAAAATGGCTGAAAATGGGGAGTGGGGAAAGTCCAGACATCCGAAAAGCCTTTATCCCTTCCCAAAAGCAAAGGTGATCCGTACGGACCTCTTTGCACCCCAAGTTGGTCCGTACAGACCTCTTTGCACCCCAAGTTGGTCCGTACGGACCTTGTTGCATCCTGGGCCCATTTTCCCAGCAAACAGTACAACAACCACTGTTCCCCCCAGGACCTTGCTCCAAACTGCCCAAACCCTGGCCAAAGCCATTTCCGGCAAGCATACACTACCCACAGACGCACTCCCAGCTCACGTGGCATGCAAAAATAATAAAATAGCAACAATTCCTAGGACAACTCCCGGGAATCACCAAATATGGCATTACATCTTAAAATAAAATACTTTGCAGTGCAAATGCGAATGTTTTATTACAGGTACATATAATGTCTGTTGCTAAACAAAAAATAGAGGATATGGAAAGAGGGAAAGTAAATGAGCCCTAATCCGACTCTTCAGCATCATCATCATCACCAACATCCTCAAGCGAAAAGTCGGGCACCCCGGCAAACTCGCCCATCACACCCTCATCATCAGAATACTGAACCCCCTCCTGGGGTAGGTACTCAAGATACTCTGAAGGGTCAAACTCGACAAAAGGATCAAAGTAGGCAGGCTCTGACGCACTCTCTCCCGGTGCCTCCTGTGAAGGCCAGAACTGGTGAAAGACCGGCTGCCTCTGGACTCCCGAAGACGTCCCGGCATCCATGCTATGCCGCCCCCTAGACGGTCCCTCCTGCTGCGGCTCCGGCTCAACCCTCGGTGGAGGAGCATCCACAGAATGCCTCGAAGGCATCGGCTCGTACGCCGGCACACGCCGCAAAGACCGGCAAGACATCTTCCCTGCCATCTTCTTCACAAAGGACCGCATCGCCACATAACGGCAGGTCAGCGTATCATAGGCTCTCCCAGAGATCTGCATAAACAAACAGCCAAAGAAATGCTCAGCTAAAGAGATACAGGCATACTCAACGAAAGAGAAAAATACAGAAAAGATGCCAAGATGAAAAAGAGTAAGAACACTCACCGGCACATTCGGGTAAACCCGATAAGCAGCAGGAGCCAGCTCAGGCACGGGTACCAATACCCTATGCCTCGACTAGTCGCCCCAAATATACGTGAAATCCGGCCCAGGCACCAGAACCTCTGGGGGACCTGGCGGGCCAGCCTCCCTCTCCCTCGCCAACACCTGTGGCGTCCTTAACTTCCTTCTCACAAAGGACCCATACTCCTCTCCAAACAAAACAAACTCATCGGCACTCACGCCGCCCATATACCTCTCAAACTCCAGCACATCCATATCCCGGGAATCCATCATCCCAAAAGGCGGGTCCCTCGGAGCCAAGGGGAGCATACCCGGGCCATGCTGCCAGAAGACCCTCTCTCCCAAGTACATGACGTCACAGGTCAGGCCCCGGCAGATCTTCCTCTGCAAGGCCAAGCCACCACGGGACCGCCCTCGAACTCGTCAGCCCCATACCGAGCCCAGGGGTACAGAGCAAACTCTGCCGGGCTATCTCTCCCCAGATACTCCTGCACCTCCCCGTAGGAAATGGTGAGCTTCCCCCTACTCATCCTCCTCCTCCTCGCCGGATGGGCCCAGCCCAACATAGCAGGATAGGCCGCTATGGCCTCAGCATCTCGGTCCCACGGGAAGCACCAGAAGATCTCATAGAACCACACCTGCGACAAAAGCAGAAAAGGCTCAGTGCAAAAGAAAACGGAGAAATGACAGGTTGCTAATCAAAAACAGCAATAAACTCATACCTCTAAAGCGAAATCAAAACAGCCCAAAGAATTAGCCACGCATCGGCTAAACCGGTCCAAAGAGAAATAAAGCTCGGCCAGGCCCGCCTCGCCCCAAGCTATCTCGCAAACCCTCTCCAAATCAATCAGACTCTCCAGCAGAGCAAAGGGAGCCGTAGTCGCGTGATTCGAGAACAGAGTCTCGGAAAGGGAAAACCACAGGAAGGATCATGCCAGCTGATCCACTGTCACCATGTCAGTACCACGGCAATAGGCCCCAATACTGGTCGTAATCCGCATCTCCACATCGCTGTACAGCATGCCCAGGCCCCTGCGAGGAAGAGGCGCGAAGCCCAACAGCTCAGCAAGCACCTCATCAGATATCCTGTCCCTCCACCGCACTGGCCCTCCTTTGAAGGAAAGCTCGGTGATAGCAGCAAAATTGGTGGGAGTCACCGTCACCTCGCCCCAGCTCAAATGGAAGGTGTGGGTGGTATCCCACCAATACTCGGACAAGCCTAGGAAGATGCTCTTGTTCTTCCTCGTGTCAGAAATCCCGGCCAAGTTCTCCACAAACGGGCCCAAGCCGGAACCATAAACCAGCCTCTTAGGGCTCGGCCTGCCCCCATAGAGATGTCCGGCAACTGCTGCAACAGCTCCACTACAGTCTCGATCGACCCTCGAGACTTCATCTTTTTGGCTTTCCCAGACAAAAGCCCCTCCTCCTGCAGGTAAACACAGCAAAGGTACGTCAGTCACAGTACTTAACGCAAAACATCAAAAGAAAATAGGGGGTCAGTCCCAATATTGCACATAATTTTCACATGTAACCCGTCACAAAACACGGCATGCATTGCACATAATTTTCCCCATGCAGTCCGTCACAAAACACGGCACACACTATACGTATTTTCTCAACAGAGGGATTAAGACCTACACGACACATTTTCACAAGACCCGTCACAAAACACGGCACATATTACACATAAACTCCTCACAAAGTCCGTCACCAAAAACACGGCACACACTACATTACACACTTTCAGAAAAGTCCGTCCCTACACGTCACATACTTTCAGACAAAACCCGTCACAAAACACGGCACATGTCACATTTTTAACAAAATTTGTCCCTACACGGCAATTTCTTCACAATGTACACACAGAAATAGCATAAGGTACAAAACACCAAAGCATGCATTTCAAAGAGAGGCACTTTATTTTTACAAATAAGAACCAATCTACACATTTTTGCACAAAATTCACATACCCACAATTCTTACATGCTCAATTTCAACAATTTATCATGAATATCACAAAAAGCATGGCAAACAACAAAAGCCCCAAATATGCGAAGAACTAAAACCTAGTTCTAGCATTCAACAATTCAAGCAAGGAATCAAGACGAAATCGATTTCTTACCTCCCCGACGTTCCTAACTCGCCTAGTGTGCACCTCCGAATTCGGATACAATACATCCAGATTTCTCGACGAAGGCACGAAGGAAGTACAATTCCTTTGAAGCTCCGCCCTTTGCTCGATCATCTCTTGGCTCTGTTGACGACGTCCTCTCCTTGATCCTTCCGCCATTACAAGCAACTCAAGCTAAAAGTGGAGGAATTTCTAAGCAATTTGGACAACAATGGAGTTTTTTCTCCTTCTCTCTCTCTCTGGTACACGAACTGGAAGAAGAAGAATAAAGGGTTGCCTCGGTTATACAGCTGGTCAAAACCTGGGAACTGTAAAAATCACCATTGGTCCGTACGGACCTCTTTACATCCCAAGTTGGTCCGTACGGACCATCTTGCAACCCGTGGCCAAATTACTTCTGTGCCCTTATAATCTTTGCCCCTGGCTGTCCAAAGGCCTATTTCAGCAGATTCAAAGCAGTTTGGTCCTTAACCCAACAAAACCAACACCGGCCGTCATCGTAAGCCCGGACTTCACCCACTAAACGGCAACGCAAACACCGGTCGTCAGCGTAAGCCTGGATTTCGCCCACTAAACGGCAAAGCAGACACCGGCTGTCATCGTAAGCCCGGACCTCGCCCACTAAACGGTAAAGCAAGCACAAAAGGAGCCAGCACCTCCAAGCACAAGTCTCAAGGCACAAAATGCCTCTAAAATGCCAAACTGTGAATCAACCACCGGCCATCAAAGTAAGCCCGAAGTCACCTCCTCAACGGAAAAAGCCCCTACAAGGCCACATATCCCCTGCAAATGAACATCGTCAGTCATCGTAAGTCCAACCTTTTCCACAGCGGACAAAACGTAAGGCATCCTTGCCTCTCACAATCGAAGCACAAGGCAGCCACGCCTCCACAACCGCAGACAGAAGACGAATCAAGTCCTCACACATGACACAACCGCAGTCAGAAGACAAATCAAGTCCTCATACATGACAAAACCGCAGTCAGAAGACGAATCAAGTCCTCATACATGACACAACCGCAGTCAGAAGACGAATCAAGTCCTCATACATGACATACCTCCAGCCCGGAAGGCTCTAAACCACTCGGTCCGGAAGACCGTATAAACCTCCCACATCACTATCTCCAGCCCGGAAGGCTCTAAACCACTCGGTTCGGAAGACCGTATAAACCTCCCACATCACTATCTCCAGCCCGGAAGGCTATAAACCACTCAGTCCGGAAGACCATATAAACCTCCCACATCACTATCTCCAGCCCGAAAGGCTCTAAACCACTCGGTCCGGAAGATCGTATAAACCTCCCAAATCACTACCTCCGGCCCGGAAGGCCTTAAACCACCCGATTCGGAAAATCATAAAATTTCCATCTCAGGACGCCACCACGTCCTCACAGTCAACCTTGGCGGTCACACGACACTTCAGGGCACCACCACGCCCGCATACATTCACAATTTCATGACCTCTGAACTACAACCAGGCTTGATTCCTGCTAGGGATACGTAGGAATCCTGTCACAGGGTCCAGCCATCGACCTATGCGGTCACCCAAGACGCCTCCACGTCCTTACAATCGACCTCGGCGGTCACCACTTCCTTAGGGCACCACCACACCCTCGCATCATACTAGGACGGGACACGTCCTCCTACACCACAAACCATCTTCTCGTAAGATTACCCATCTTCTAGTAAGATTACACACCCAGGATGCCTCCATGTCCTTACCATCGACCTATACGGTCACCCTAGACGCCTCCACGTCCTCAACATCGACCTATGCGGTCACCCAGGATGCCTCCACGTCCTCACCATCGACCTATTCGGTCACCCAGGATGACTCCACGTCCTCCCCATAGACCTATGCGGTCACCCAGGACGCCTCCACGTCCTCACCATCGACCTATATGGTCACCCAGGATGCCTCCACGTCCTTACCATCGACCTATACGGTCACCCAGGACGCCTCCACGTCCTTACCATCGACCTATGCGGTCACCCAGGACGCTTCCACGTCCTTACCACCGACCTATACGGTCACCTTGGATGCCTCCACGTCCTTACCATCGACCTATGCGGTCACCCAGGATGCCTCCACGTCCTTACCACCAACCTATACGGTCACCTTGGACGCCTCCACGTCCTTACCATCGACCTATACGATCACCCAGGATGCCTCCACGTCCTTACCACCAACCTATATGGTTACCTTGGACGCCTCCACGTCCTTACCATCGACCTATACGGTCACCTTGGACGCCTCCACATCCTTACCACCGACCTATGCGGTCACCCCGGATGCCACCACGTCCTTACCACCGACCAATACGGTCACCCAGGATGCCTCCACGTCCTTAACATCGACCTATGCGGTCACCCAGGACGCCTCCACGTCCTTACCACCGACCTATGCGGTCACCCAGGATGCCTCCACGTCCTTACCATCGACCTATGCGGTCACCCTGGATGCCTCCACGTCCTTACCACCGACCTATGTGGTCACCCACAGGATGCCACCATATCCACACACAGAGTTCCAGTCAGAGGACATCTCACGTCGTCGTACATAACAACACTCACCCCATACACGAACTACGATCAGGCTTGATTCCCGCTAGGAATACGTAGGAATCCTATCACAGGGTCCAGCCAATTGACCTATACGGTCACACAACAGGACACCGCCATGTCCTCACGCACCGACCTACACGGTCACTTCCTCTCCCAGCACGCGATCCAGATTAGGACCCTTATCTTATTGACGACCCCACTTCCTCCGTAAGTGACGTCGTCGAGGGGCTTCTGTGAGTACCCCAATCTGGATCACCCTCTTCCGAAGACACGGGAAACACCGCAGACTCACAAACACAGTCTCGAAGACCCGTGACACTCAAAAACACTCAAAAACCCCCCAACCAAACCAAGGAAGGGACCTTTCTGGGCCAAAAATGGACAAAAGGACCTTTTGGGAATTTTTCAAAAATTGGAAAAGCATAGGTGGTCCGTACGGACCTCTTTGCTTCAATGATTACTGAATCCCCTTAAAGTCCAACTTATTCCCTCAAATCCCGGAGTGCATTATTACTGAAATGCATGGTTGGTCCGTACGGACCTTATTGCATGACATATTGGTCCGTACGGACCTTCTTGTCACCAGACATCATAATTTCAGTATCCTCTTAAAGTCCAAGTTATTCCCTCAAATCGAGGAAAACCAAAATCTTGGATTACATGGAAGGTCCGTACGGACCTTCTTGCACATTTTCCAACACTATAAATAGAGGGCTCCCCCTCTTGAAATTCAAATACCTCCCTCTTCTCTCCTCTCCCCCCAGCCTTCTGGCATCCCTCTAAGTCCTCTCGAGGCGCTCCCGACCCCTTTCGGATCCTTCCGAGGCCTTCCGAGCCCCCTTGCGGTGCTCCGAAGCCTCTCCGAGCGCTCCCACGATGCTCCCGCGCTGCCCCGAGGCACTCTCGAGGTACTCTGAGGCCCCTCATGGTACTCTAAGGTCTTGCCTGGTCTTTCCCAAGGCGTCCCGGCTCTTTTTGAGTCAAACCAGCAACTCGAACGTACGCCGAAACTCTGCCCGAACAATCCCTGCGATCCCAACGCACGCTGAACCTCTGCCCGAGTGATCCCTGCAATCCCAACGCACGCCGAACCTCTGCCCGAGTGATCCCTGCGATCCCAACGCACGCCGAAACTCTGTCCGGAGACAACCGGCTCATCCCGAAGCAATCCCGGTCCGTCCCGGAACAATATTCCATCCCCAAACACTATTCCCCCACGGAAGACAGACACGAACCAACATTGGTAAGGCTTCCTTCCCTCACTATTTCAATACATTTCAATAAAGCAGTGTACAATGTAGACATCCGATAAAGTACGCATTTTTAAAAGCACATATACACACACACACACAACAGTTAATGAATATAAGGGGTACCGAAAGACTCATTTTTACGAAGCGACTCGGGTGAGCTCTAAGATTCTAATATTCTTTTCCTGAGGAGTCATCTGACCTTCGAACTCAAAAATCTTATCACACAAAAAACAGTTTATTTTTAAACTGATGCCCTTTTTCAATGTTTTGGGCTTAATAAAAACGGCGTGGCGACTCTACAAGAAAAAACACGGCGAGACATTCTCCAACACCGCAAAAAGCGGGAATGAGCCAGATGCTGGGGCGCGAACGCACTGCCTATCGGATCCGGGCGACCATTCCCCGAAACTGCAACGCACGAAATGTGAGATGCCAAGGGCCCCCACGCGCGAGCTGGATCCCGGGTAATTTCACCTTCGCTTCTTGTCGGCATACTTTCGCATCCGATTATGCGCCTTCGTAAGGCTTTTCGTGGCTTCCTCATACAACTCCTGCCTATCGATAGCATAACGATACGCTGTTGGACAGTCTCCACCCATTCGTTGAACAGCAACTTCATTTGGAGTCCGAGGTTGCGCTCCCAACACAATTTCAAATGGACTCTTCCCGGTTGATGAAGAACGATACAGATTGTAGCAAAACTGGGCAGCATCCATAAGCTCCAACCAATTCCGCAGACTTGCACTTACATAGTGTCGTAAGTACTCTTCAAGTAAGGCATTGAGTCGTTCAGTTTGGCCATCAGTTTGAGGATGATTGGCTGTGCTGAACTTTCGTTCGGACCCCAACGATCCAAACAATGATGTCCAAAATCTTCCCGTGAACCGAGTATCACGATCACTAATCACGTCCTCCGGCAACCCAAAATGCTTCAACACATTTTTGAAAAATAATTGAGCAGCAACATCCGCCGGACAAGCATGGGGTGCTGGAATGAACACGCCATACTTTGAAAACCTGTCAACAACAACAAAAACTGACCGCATGCCATCTACCTTTGGAAACCCGGAAATGAAGTCCATAGACACCGACTGCCACGGCCTGCTTGGAATCGGAAGTGGCTGTAACAAACCTGCTTCCTTCTTCTTTTCCGACTTGTCTAGTTGGCAAACTAGGCAAGATTTCACATATGCCTCTACATCGTCCAACATTTTTGGCCAAATGTAGGTACGGCAAAGTAAAGCATACATCCGTTCCACACCCGGATGTCCAGCCCATCTTTAGTCATGCGACTCAACCAGAATTTTCATTCTCAAATTTCCCCCGGTAGAAACATACAATCTGTTTCCCTTTGCCCGCAACAAGCCATCTTCAACCCAATACTTTCGAATAGCACCATCACGTACTTCCTTAAGCAGCTTTTGGTAGGCTTCGTCTGTTGCGGCACGCTTCCTGATTTCCTCAATGAATCCAGATTCAACCAGCATTAAGGCAGCAACAAATGACTCCATTGTCGCCTTCCAACTCAACGCATCAGCCACACTATTCTGCGCTCCCGGTTTGTGAACCAAAGTAAAGTCGAACTCGGCCAGAAACTCCTGCCATCGGGCCTGTTTAGGTGTCAAATTTTTCTGAGTTTTAAAGTACGTGTTTGCCACA
Organism: Adenophora triphylla var. japonica; assembly: GCA_022495995.1. Classification (NCBI taxonomy): domain Eukaryota; kingdom Viridiplantae; phylum Streptophyta; class Magnoliopsida; order Asterales; family Campanulaceae; genus Adenophora; species Adenophora triphylla. The sequence goes on from JAFEMH010000452.1 coordinate 434,637, forward strand.
TTATCGGTGCAAACAATGAACTTTGTACCCAGCAAGTAATGCCTCCACACTTCCAAACAATGCACCACCACAGTCATCTCTTTCTCATGCATACTATACCGCTGTTTCGCATCTTTGAGTTTCCGACTTTTGTAAGCAACCGGATGTCCTTATTGAACCAATACCCCACCAATAGCTTTGTCCGACGCGTCCGTATGAAGTTCAAATGGCTTCTCAAAATCTGGTAGTCTAAGGACCGGCTCCGTTGACACGATCTCCTTCAATCTGTCAAACGCCTCTTGGCACGCCTTTGTCCACTCCCAATTTTTGCCCTTCTTGAGTAAATCAGTCAAGCAATGGACCACTCCCGAGTTTCCTTGCACAAACTTTCTGTAATAGTTGGCCAAACCTAAGAAAGATCGCAACTCCGTCACTTTTGTGGAGGCAGGCCAATCAACAATGGCCTGAACCTTCCTTGTATCCATCATCACCATTCCTTGGCTGATCATGTGCCCAAGAAATGTGATTTGGGTCCTGCAAAACTCACACTTCTCTTTCTTGATGTAAAGAGAATGTTCTTGCAGCTTCTCAAGTACCTGTCTTAAGTGATTTACATGTTCCTCTAGGCTATCACTATACACAACAATATCATCCAAATACACAACAACAAACTTGTCTAGATAGTCATATAAAACATCGTTCATCAAGTTGCAAAAAGTAGCAGGGGCGTTTGTTAATCCAAACGGCATTACTAGAAATTCGTAAGAACCATACCGAGTAACGCACGCTGTCTTGGCTTCATCTCCCGCTGCAATTCGAACTTGCCAATATCCCGACCTTAGATCAAGCTTTGTAAAGTATTTGGCATGGGACAACCTGTCAAACAGTTCCACCACATTCGGGACTGGATACTTATTCTTTATAGTCACCTTATTGAGCGCCCGATAATCAACACAAAATCTCAAAGTACCATCTGCCTTCTTTTGAAATAAAACCGGCGCACCATAAGGAGCTTTCGAGGGGCACAACTGCCCCGATTCAAGCAACCCATCAATTTATTTCCTCAACTCTGCAAGCTCGGCTGGGCCCATTTTGTAAGGAGCAAGAGCCCATGGTCTTGTCCCTGGTTCTAACTTGACTTGTGGTCAATAGCACGTCTTGGTGGCAAGCGTTTCGGCAACTCCGGGGGCATCATGTGCTCAAACTCTTCAAGGACTACACCAACATCATCCGGCACCTCCACAAACTGATCTTCCTTCATCTCGATAAGGACAGCAACAAAGGTTTCTTCCCCACGCTTCAGACCAGATTCAATTTGCATGGCCGATAAAGTTCCGCTTCCCGCACCACCATCCTTTACCCGCTTTGAAGAAACAGCTTTCACAAAGCACGGTTCGCCTTCATCAGCAATCAGCAAACCGCCTAAATGGGGCATGATTGAGAACTTGATTTTGGCCAAAAAATCCATGCCCAAAATCATGTCAAAATCATCCAGTTTCATCGCCATCAGATTGCACTCTCCATGCCATGGCCCAATAGACACCTCCACACAAGTCGTGCCTCCGACTTGTTGAGCGCCTAAATTCACCGCCTTAATCCGACTGCTGCTAGGAGATAGATCAATTCCCAGCAACTTGACATTCTTTTCTGCAACAAAAGAGTTAGTAGCACCAGTATCTACTAACGCTAATACATCATGTCCTTTTACAAATACTTTTACATACACCAGTCCATGAGTTTGGACCATTTTCTCCATTTGCAAAGCATTCAACAAGCGAATGGGATTGACCCGCTTTGGTTCATCCCTTTCCGCTTCACTCTCTTCAGTTTCGATGATCGCATTCAACTTTTCCCGCCTTGGACATTCTTTCATAAAATGGGGACCCCCACAAATGTAACATGTCTTTGACTTCTTCCCGTTGCCATTATTTCTGGATTGGCTAGAAGTTTCACTGTCTTTCTTTTTCTCGAACTTTTTCTTGTCCTTCGCAGCGGATTTCCCTTTCACGGTCGAACTCTTGCCTTTTCCAGAATTGTTTGAAGGCCCCAATTTGTAATCAACCAAGCCATCCGCAGCAGCAATTGCAGAAGACAAGTCTTTAACATTCTGCCTCCTAAATTCAGCCTGCACCCATGACTTCAGTCCTGATAAAAAAATTGAACAGTTTGTCCTCTTTCGACATGTTTCGAATGTCCAGCAACAACGAACAGAACTGTTTCACATACTCCCGAATAGTGCCTGTTTGTCACAGATTTTTCAAGCCATCCCGAGGCAACCATGCGGCATTGAAAGGCAGAAATTGTTCACGAAGTTCCTTCCTCAGCATTTCCCACGAATCAATATGGGGTTTTCCCGACTCCTCCTCATCTGTACTAGTGCGCCACCAAAGTTTAGCATCACCGATTAAATACATTGAAGTAACATTTGCCTTTTCAATGTCATTAATCCTAGCAGCTTTGAAATATTGCTCCATATCCCATATGAAGTTTTCAAGCTCCTTTGAGTCACGCTTTTCGCCAAATGCCTTTGGGTCAGGAATTTTGTATTTTGAGCGGCCTTCACCGAACCCGCCCGACGAACTGTCCGCAACAGCTCTTTTAAGGATGATCAACTCGTCTGACATCCTTTGCATCTGCTCCTTCAATTCTTCCGAAGACAGCATGTTTGAAGAAACTATGTCCGAGATTGCCTCGCCATCAGCCCTCGTAAAGGCTTCTACAGACGCCTTAAATTCAGCAAAGTCAGTCCGCAACCCACGAACCTGATTAGCCAAAGCGACATCTTCATCCGACAAGGCAACTCCCACGAACTCCTCCAAACGCGATAGCCGTTCTGAAGTCAAGCCCACCATTTCCATCCAGTTTTAGAGCCAATCGGGATTTGATACCAATTGTCACAGGGTTATCTTTTTTTTTCTTTCAAGATTAACGCCTATGCGGCCTGCCTTAACACATAAGACAGCAGCCCTTCTATTTGATCAACTAACAAAAGTATGACAAGACAAAAATTGAACAACAGTGCACACAATATTTACAGGCTAACGCCCAACTTTTATTACTTCAATAATACAAAGGAATGCAGCAATGTTTACACAAGAGAACAAGACCAGAAATGCCTTTCCTTCTCTATCATTCTTGCCTAACTCGAATCTGATCCAAACCATTTTAGATCAGCCTTTTAAATGACTACATTGGACAAGCCAAACTGCCTTTAACTGCCGGGACACATGGCTATTAGATAGGGTGGCAGTTTCATGTCCTAAAACTGCCCAAAACTGCTCTAACAACCTTGCTTCAGCCAACCGCTTGCTGCACCTGATGCTGCCATCTGTCCAACCCGTCTTGGCCCCAAAATTCCAGCCCACAGCTTGACTTTCCAGCAACGTCAACAAGGCCAGCCCATTGGCCTATCAGCTTTTGCCCCACACAGCCAATGTCAATGCCCAAGTCCATCGCAGCAACCTGCACACGCCTATGTCCAATGCCATAGCCCGCGTGCGCACCTGTTTCTTGCAGCCATGCTGCCCAACACAAGGCCATGACATGCCCCGCTCATGCCATGGCCGCACTTACCAACTTAAGTGCTTACAAAGCCATTTTAATCTGATTGTATCTTGCAAAGCCATCGACAAAATATTTGACTTCATAGTTCGCTGTTGCATCCACAAGCATGTCAATGTTCGGCAGGGGGAAGTCATCCTTAGGACTAGCCTTGTTGAGGTCTCAGAAGTCTACACAAACTCGTACCTTTCCATTTGCCTTTGTGACCGTCACGATGTTTGCAAGCCAGGTCGGATATTCAATCACCTTAATAAAGCCCACCCGCAGGAGTTTCTCAATCTCCTCCTTAACCTGTAAAGACCACTCGGGCTTGATCTGCCGCAGTTTTTGCTTGATCAACTTGTGAATGTGCGCTCGCCCGAAAAAATGAAATGAGAGTCGCCACGCCGTTTTAAGAGGAAACATTGAAAACCTTTTTAAGAGAGAAAATGGGTTTGGGGGTCAAGTTACGTGTTGGGAAGAACCGAGAGTTCACCCAACACGCCTCGTCCGTAGACGAGTCTTTCTAATCTAGACATCCAAATAATTCGAAAGATGTGCAAACAATGATAATGAAACAAAGTGTGATAAACATGCATTTTATTGAATAAAAGAGATCATTACAACTTGTAGACCAATTTTTCGGGAGGCCACATCCCTTTACATCAACTAGAGACAGATTACAAGAACAAAAGATCCTCTGCAAAGGGTCACATATGTCGCGTGACATATGACTCCTTTGTCCCGATATGTCGCGTGACATATGTTCACCTTGCAGAGGCTCACAAATCAAACAGATCACCAAATCTCTAGATAAAATGAACAGAAGCCAGATCTAGGAACTAAACAACATGAATACAAAACTACATTTTGGAATAATTGAACAAAACAGGCTATAACTGAAATATGGTCCCTGCAGATGGTCACAACATGTCGCGTGACACAGGACTCCTCATGTCCACATGTGTCGCGTGACATATGTTTACCATCTGCAGGTACCTCACAAACTGAGATGCAGATCCAACAATAACATAACAATTATATCATAAACAGTAATAACAATACGAATTAAACATGAATCAATCAAAGGAGTGTGGATATGGGAGATCCACACTCCCTTGATACCCAAATTGCAAATCTAAATAGATCACATCAATATCAAGCAATTGGACTCAAGTATAAGCTATTAAATAGAGAGATGGCAGTTGCCACTTGATAATCTGAGGCAGAAGGGGCCTGATTATCAAGTGGAGAAGGAGAGAGAGTAATTAGAACAAAATGGATGAGAGAGAGAAGGGGGAGAGTGTTACCCTTGTAGTCCTCAACTCTTACACCAAGTTAGGTGTAGGAGCCTTCAATTCAAATTCGAGATGGAAGATCTGAGCACTGGTTGAGAGCTAAATCAAGGGGCTTCAAGTGTATAGGGGAGTAGAGATGGAATTGGGTTGAAGAGAGATGAGAGGTGATGGAATTGGAGGGGAATTGGGAGGTTTTGGTATGAGAGATAGAGAGAGGGAGTTTCTGGCGTAATTTGGGCAGAGTGGCTTTAGGGAGGTCGAAAAGGGCTCCAAAACTGAGAGGGGTAGGGTCTTATTTATAGCTGCTGTCTATGGTCACTTTGTGTTGCACGACGTAACGTTACCACTTTCCATGCTTCAAGTTGTCGCGTGATACAAGGTGACAATAACCGTTTTTGGCGCCAGAACTGATTCTGGAAGCTTCCTAGGTAATACCCAAAAAGTCCAAAACAATTTTATTCCCTCTAGGTCCTTTAACTCGAGCAAAGTACAAAAAGTACTTCCTTCGCGAAAAACATATGAAATGTTTCTGGAAGTCTCGGGATGGACTGGGAATTTACCAAAACGCCCCTAAATGCAATTTTATTATTTAAAATGCATCTAGAAAGGTCGCGAATTTGGATTGGCGTACTTACAGCTTGGCATCCGCATCTAAGGGTATTTGATGTTCCACAATAGACGTATCTAGACCAGGCATATCTTTGTAGGACCAGGCAAAAACATCCACAAACTCCTTGAGTAGCTCAATCAGGGCATCACGCTCGGCTCCGGAGAAGAAGCTACCAATTTGTGTTTCTTTGGGTTCCTCGGCTGCCCCAGATTCACCGTGGTTAAAATCTCATCGGCAGCTTGGGCTCGGCTTTCCTTTCGATCGCAAACCTGCTTTGAATTATTATCTAAAATTTGTTCGTCTATTGCGTCAGCATTATTTTCGATTGAATCTTGCTTAAATATTTTTAAATCTTTATGTTCATTTTTGGTTAAGCGTTCAATCGTTAAATTTGCAATCAAGAGATACTCGGAAAGGTCGACCATTTTATTAAGAGAAAATGGGAAAACAACGTCTACAACACGACGATGGTCTTCAGTCGTGAGGACGTCAGACCTATCAGAGGACTCAATTTGATTACAAGGTATTCGGGGGAATGACTCAAGACATGGGGAACAAATTTGGACTCAGAAAGACTGGGAAGAGGTTTGAGCCCAAGCTTCTCAATCATAGTCTCTCTACTAGCGACTGGTCCCTGGAAGGAAGTCCAATTCTCTAATGGCGCCTCTGAAACTGTCACAAGAGTGCTCGGGTCCACAACCGACTTATTCCCAAATTCGAGCATAGCTACCATATCACCATCTGAGGAGAAATCGATCAAGTCTAGGGGATCCTTGGCAGCAATAACCTTCTCCACAGATATCTCCGCTGTATGCATAACATTTCTGGACTCTGACAGCCCCATATCTCCAAACAGGTTAGCTAAATCACCATCCATGTCCACGGGGTCGGCTCCACGAATCTTGTGAATCACAGGCTCATCTAGAGCGAGCTTCTCAAACTGATCAATATAGTTAGGCCCCCAAAAGTGATAGCTGTTCTCGTACGTGGCAGTTACACCTGGTCTTCTGGGCAGAGTGATGAACATCTCCTTCATTGGGTCCTGACTGGTAGCAAACCTTCGTATCATCCCCATCCTTTCTTCCATCTGGCTTAACCTCAGCTATGGGCAAACGAACATTTCACCATCCTCCTGGACAAAATGCTTATTGAGAGACCAGTTGTAAGGGCGCACATCAGGCTTCTTGTATTTCCTCCCGGCAGCGAGAGTCATCCGCTCTTTAAGTGCTTCGGCCTTATCATATGCTTTATCCTCTTCGGTCACAACGTACCCCAAACCTTGCCTGTTTCTCTTAGGCTCCGGCATTTCAAGCTTACACGGCCCTTGCAGGCACTTCCCTAACCCTAGGCCAGGAATGTAGTTCATGCTTCTCATCATCTTCAATACAGGAGGGATCTTATCTGAGGAAGTTGTCAGATCAATAGTGCATACCTGCCCCTTTGGCTTTTCAAATGTGAACCCACTGAGCATTAGACCCTCTTGATCAAGCTTGATCTCCATTACAGGCATAGTATTGGTGCTAGTCTCTCCGATGGTGAAACTGTCTCCATAAATCGTCATCAAAATACCATCCTGTACAAACTTCAAACACTGGTGGAGGGTAGAGGCTACTGCTCCGATCTCATGTATCCATGGCCTTCCCAACAATGATGAAAACGTGACAGGAATATCAATGACCTGGAATTCCATTGCCATTTCCTTACCTCCGAACAACAGATTCAAAGATACAATTCCCAACACTGCCCTGGAAGTTGAATCATAGGCTTTGATAGTCTGGTTGGACGGCTTGAGACTCTGTGCATCAATGTCCAGCATGCTCATCATTTTCGCTGGAAGCACATTCATGGCCGAGCCGTTATCTACCAACACATGAGGGATTCGGCGCCCTTCCAAGGGCACGGTGATATGCAAAGACTCATTGTGCTTTGAACCATAAGTAGGTAAGTCTAGATCTTTAAATGTGATGATATTTCTGTACTGGGCTGTCCCAATCAACTGGCAGGCTTCATCTGGAGTTGCATTGACGGACACCCTAGTCTTGGATAGAGCTTCTTCCAGCTTCAGTTTGTGGGGATAAGATGATGTAAGCAACGACCACAGGGAGATGTCGGCTTGGGTTCTTTTCAGCTGTCTCAAAATTGGGTCCTCCTTTACTACTTCTTCTCCAGCTAACCTGTAAAGATCTCAAAAAACCTTGGGATTTGAAACTGCGATTCCCTTGCCTTTTTCGGATGGTTTAGCACTATCTGTTCCCATCATTCTGCTCGACCGTGTTAGCAAATTAACTTCCTGATTGTCTTCAACCACAATACTTCTGCTGGCTTCTTTAAGTTCAGCCAGTGTTAGCGGAACTGAGCGAGTACTGTATGGCCATGCTGCTTGTCTTATCTCATTTATTGACAGAGGTGCTCCAAACTAGCTGCCATTTTGAGCTCTTCCAAAGAGATTAGGGACTTTTTTGGAACTACAGAAGAGATAGCGTTGATAACCAACTGCTCCTCGTATTCATCATAATCAACAGAATTATTTAAATCACGTAAATCATCGAGATACAAAACGTAACAAAAATTGTCTTTCATTTCATCAGAACAACGGTTTACATCAACAATGACTTCCTTACAATTATTACTAGCTTTGCCACTTACAGACTCCTCGAATTCTATTACATTCACAAAGTAATCCTGACCAAAATCAATTAGATTCACATTGTTTCCTGGTAGAGGGTTCTTGATGATGTTGGGATGGGGAGACTTTTCAATCTTCTTCTCGTCAACTAGGCCCTGGATGATTTTCTTGAGTGTGACACAGGTGTTGGTGGTATGTCCGGGGTACTGGTGGAATTTGCAGTATTTACTCGCAACGAGGTTGGGGTTAGGGCGGAGAGGACTGTAGTTATCCAGTGGCTTAATCATTCCGGTTCTAAGCAAACCATTGAAGACTTCCTCTGTGGACATACCCAAGTCGTCAAACCTTTGCTGCTGCCTCGGCTGGAATCTTCCACCGTTCTGCCCATTATTATTTCCCCCTTGCAGATTATTGACACTACTATCCTTGGCCACCTCCCTTCCTTTCGGCGCCATTGAAGAGACCGGGTTAGCTGTTCGATAACGGAATCCTCCGCTTCCACTGTTGCCACTAGCATTTGCATTCGGAGTGAGGTTGAAAAGTCTGTTTTCGCTCCGGGCACCCATCCCGACCATTTCTCTTAAATCCTGGTACCATCCTCTTCCAAAGGCTTTGCGCAATACGGGTTTCACACAGGATAGGAAAATATCCATCTGGTCTTGCAGAAAATTGGTTCAGACAACTCGTTGAGTTTGGCGTTCCATCTCTTGTAAAATTTTGTTATTGATTCATCACTTTTCTGAATAGTGCCCACTAAATCATCTCTGGTTGTACGCCACTCGAGATTGCCCCGATATTTCTCGAGAAATGTTTCAGTAATCTGGCTCCAAGTGGAGCGACCTTATTGCTTTAGAGCCAGAAACCAATTAAGCGCTGGGCCTTTGATGGTCAGACGAAAGTGAGAGGCCATGAACTCGGGAGTGCAACCCATTTCCCCCATCGTCATCACGTAGGTATCAATATGGGTTTTTGGGCATGCTGTACCGTCAAATTCCATCTTGGGCATCTTAAATTTGTGGGAAAGGGGTGTCACTTGAGTTGGATCAACTACTTTAAGGCCGCTGGAACCCACTGTCAACTTATCAATCTGTTGTTGCATTTGCTTTAACAAAGCCGTCACCTCCGGAGTCATTCTCGGGATCTGAGGAATAGAAGGAGCCACAGTCGAAGAAGGTACTGGAAGAGCAGATGGAAATTCTAGAGCAGGCCTGATAGGCAAGGCGGTCGGAGGAAGGCCGAAGGTACTGGGCACATTGATGTTGCTGTCCAACAAACTTACTGAACTAGGAACCCTATTCCCACACATGGCATACCCGTTAAACTAAACATTTGGCTGCTGCGGACCAAACTGTACTGACTGGTATCCAAACTGACCTTGGGCTGAAAATCCGGTGCTAACACAGGGAGCTGAGTAAGGAGTAGAGCCGTATATGTGCTGAGTGAGAGGAGAAAAAACCATGGGCTGGGAGAAGCTGCTTCGAAACTGAGACTTACTCTGAGGATACTGCGGAAATCCATCCTGACAAACTTGGCTGCCCGATAAGCGATATTGCCTATTCTGCTGCTGCAGAGCCTGGAAAACACTCTGTTGCTGACTGAATTGCCCATACTGATAACTATCTTGATACATGCTGACTTGAGGCTGAGAATAGCCTCCTCGAAACTGAAACCCATACTGATCTTGAGGCATTGGGACATTGGGAGCTGGAGAAGAGGTTAGGTCAAAGAAGTTTGATGGCTGACTACCACTTTTGTTGAATCCATGCTGAGCACCTTGGCTATGTATCTGAGAGATTGGGGAGGAACCCTTCCTTTTGTATTCACGGCCATTTCCGGCGATGGCATTCGGTCAGGACGAGGAGCATAACTCACAAGAGGAGGCATGGCCTAGTAATTGGGTTGAGGTGCAGAGTGATGAGCGGGTTGAATAGGGGAAGCAGATTCGATCCCATTGTTACTATCTTCGGTGATCTCTTCATAGGAACCATCCTCTCGGCGGAGCACCGCAATTCCCCTGGCTCGCATGGCCTCCACAAAGCGAGCGTGGGCCTCTTCTTCTCGAGCTTTGGCATTCTGAGCAAGCAATTGAGATTCACGCTCCCTAGCTAGAGCGGCTTCCAGAGTGGCTCTCATTTCTTCCATGGACATGTCGTTCAAACCTAGATGACTCATCACGGCAGAACCCCCAGCCGACTGAGCAGAGAAAACATTGTCATTTCCTGCCATTTCTGATCCTGAATTAACTGAAACCCCAGAAACTGCTTGAACTTCCTTGACAACACGGACTAAACGGGCCCCCGGAACAAAAGAACGGATCCAACTCGCCGTAACTGCAGGGGTAAATACGGATTGATAAGGTGGTGAAGGAAGAGACTCTGGGAAAGTACGGGAGAGGGAAAGGAAAAGAAAGGACGGACTCGTGCAAACATCTTATTTATGTTCAAGTATAAATCGGTGTCTTTTAAGTCCTAAATAAGGTTGGGAAAGGTTAAGTCTTTATTCACGCAATCTATACCTCGGGGAAACCTAGAGATGCAACATTTAAATTACACCAAATGTTTTGCATAGAAATTAATAATAGGCAATAACACCTAAAACAAGACCTAAGCACCAAGTGAGACAAACGAGCGATCCAAATTTCTGGGGAAATTTGGGTAGTATAACGGGTATTCCTGAAGAATTTCAAAGAAAAATTCGGCATGACCTCTCGTCGGTGCACGGTGACAATGCGGCATGATCTCTCATTAGAACATGTCACGAGGGTGACATGTCCCCACGTGAAACCATGTTGCATTGGCAACATGCCCGCAAGTGCAAGGTTTTGGGAAAGGTGCGTAGGTCCTATTGTAAATTTTGAAACAATCCATTTTAATGTAATTTTGAAATGTTGTATCCAAAAACCAACCATGGGTAAGCTTCAAAGTGTGGCGCCACCTATGATGCGCTAGGGGGATAGGTTTTATATTAGGCGCTCAAGCATAGGCGACATACATCACCGTCCGCGATGCCGTCAATCGCACCCGAGGGTTCTAGATCTATATGACGTAGTGTGCGGATGACTATGTTCTTTTATTTATGAAAATGATTTTTGAATCCATTTTTTTTATTTTCTTTGAAAAGAAAAAAAACAAACGGGAAAAAACACACACACACAGATTAAATAATGGTATAATAATCAACTGCACTTGATCATAGGGACTGCCCTTCACCAGCATCTGAAAACTGTTCAGTGGCCAGTCCGGTCGCGTGACACAGGACAGCTATGGCTTATACTGTCGCACGACCTGGTTAGCCATTGAACCAGAACCTGAGACAGCAAACCAGCCCCTGCCTATTCATGGCAAGGAACAGAACACAACACCAAAGCACAGCAACATAACAACAAAGAAGCACACAATGGCACACATAAATCTCACAATCTCATAAAATGCACATGCCACACAAGGTCATCAATGATGCACGCAAAATGAACATATTGGATGTTTAAATGAAGGAAAGTTTGACCCTCTTAATTTTTTGAAAAACAGGTTTTCAAAAAGTGTTTTCCCCAGCAGAGTCGCCACTGAATGTACGCTCGCCAAAATTTGGAAAAATGATTTTGGGAGTCACCACGTCATGTTTTAAGGTACACTTTTAAAAACCTTTGGAAAGAGAGAAAAGGGTTTGGGGGTCAGGTTACGTGTTGGGAAGAACCGAGAGTTCACCCAACACGCCTCGTCCATAGACGAGTCTTTCGAAATAAACATCCAAATAATTCATAATATGTGCAAACAACAATGACAAACAAGTGTGAAAAATGAATTTTATTGATTGAATGAGATTGTTACAACTTGTAGACCATTTGATAAGGGAGGCCACATCCCGAATACAGATTTCAAAACAGATTATAACTGAAAGGGGATCTCTGCAAACAAACAAGAGGTGTCGCGTGACACAGAACATGCCTGGCCCAATGTGTCGCGTGATACAGGATCCAAACAAGCAAGTTGTGTCGCGTGACACAGGTTGCCCATCTGCAGAGATCTGACAATTGAACACAGAAGAACTAGAAACCAATACAGATCCAATTATACAATCAATTCAGCTTCGGAAATGAACAATTCAACAATAATTCAACCAAGGGGGTGTGGATATAACAATTCCAACAAGTTTTAACTCATGAACATGCAATTAGACTAAACACAATGATTAAACAGAGAGATTGCGATTGGATTTCAGTAAGTATGACAGATGGAGTCGAATTGCTGAATCAAATGAAGATATGATGCTTGAATTATGTAAATGACAAAATAAGAGAGAGAGAGAAGGAGGGATTAGAGTAGTTACCCTTGATTATTCCACGAATTCTATACCAAGTCTGGTATAGAACCCTTCAACAAGCAGCTTCTGAGCCTTGGTTAAGCTTTGGGAGGAATGGCTGATGGAGGATCTAAATGGTAGTGTGGAGGTTGAGTTAAATTGGAGGATGATTGGAGGGATGTTGGGTAGGAGAGAGAGAGAGAGAGAGAGATGTATGTTTTCAGTGTGTGTGCTCCGCTCCTATTTTGGCAGAGTAACAGTATGCAAAAGAGGGATCCAGATATGAGAGGGGTAGGGTCTTATTTATAGGCTGCTGATAATGGTCAAGTTGTGTCGTACGACCTCCTGCGTCCATTTTCCATGGCTCGAGATGTCGCGTGACACATCATGCCCATAACCGTTTCTGGCGTCAAAACCTGGTTCTGGAACATTCCAGGTTAATTCCCAAAAGGTCCAAACTGATTTATTCCTTGTAGGTCCTTTTGCATGAGAAAAGTACTTAAAAGTACTTCCTTCGCAAGAAACTTATGAAATGTTTCCGAAAGTCTCGAAATGGACCGGGAATTTACCAAAATGCCCCTTAGTACAATTTTATCATATTAAAATGTACCTATAAAGGATCGCGAATTGGATTGGCACACTTACAGTGCCCTGGGTCACGACTCGTGCCAAGGGTTACGACTCGTGACAGGAGCTGAGAAACGACTTGTGTTTTTGGTTCTTTTCATCAGAACGAGTTGGAGCATGGAGAAAGACTCGTGAGCACGAATGGAATGCAAATGGTACGACTCGTGCCGATTGGCACGACTCGTGCCAACGCTGAATTTGTGTCCGTACAGTTTTTCTTTGCTTGGAAGGTTTTGGTGTTTGACAAGATTTCTACCCTAATTGTTAGGGGATTTATATGGGATATAATTACAACCTTTGCAGCCATAATTTTCCATCTCTCACATCATAATTATAGGTTTATGAAACTCTAGATTGATTTTGATTTTGAATCAAAGGCTCCCAAATTATTCCATAGTTTTTGGCTTTGATTATTGAATATTGATTCAATAATTAAGAGGATCATCTAGCAATCCAACAAGAAGGTGTTCTTGGTTCGTTCGCGTGTAGATTACCGATAGAGGGTGATAATCACTAAGAGCTTGAAGCCATCATTCGTTGATCATCACAAGGTTTTGAACAAGGAAGAAGAAGATCCGTTTTGACATCAAAATTCCAAGGCTTGAATTTTGTGATCTACTTTGTTAAACTTCATCGTATTCAAGGTATGTAAATTCTATCTCATATAAATTTCTATTCTCTTCATGCTAGATGGATCATATGGCTAAGGTTTTGATGTTATTTATAAATCTTCCTCTGCGTTTGTAACCCCAAAACCCAATAGTGGTATCACAGCCCTGTCTTGCCATGATTTGGATTGAAATTGCATGCTAGATTTAATTTGATTATTTGCTACCATGTGATATGAAATAGATCTAGATTCCATGTGTTTTGTTTCTATGAAAAACAAGTATATGTGATATGACATGTTCTTTATTCATGATAAATTGATTTGATTAAGTTTATCACATAGGTTGATGAGTTATTTAATACGATTAAATTAGATTTGTAATTTCTCAAAATTGAATCAAATTGTTTATAAGAAATTTTGTGAAGCCCTATGTTCATGATTATGTTCACATGAGATCTATGTTACAACCATGCAATGTTTGTTACATGTTGAAAACCTTCTAAATATTCAAGTCTTATGCCATTCCTTGATTAGAACACTTGTGATATTTTTGGGTATTTGATGTAGTTTCGACTCAATTGGGTGCATCTTATATCTTAATTTGTGATCAAGGTGAGATAATGGTTGATGTAGTTTTGACTCAGTTAGGTGCATCGTTCCATGTCTCACATGTTTGAAAAAGGTTTTGACTTAATTGGTGCTTTCAAATGAGATTTGACCCAAGGCATAGATGAGATTTAAAACATGTTTTTGACATATGATGTCTATTGAAATCTCATAAAAGATCTAAGAGTCATATAGTGATATGATTGATGTTTCTACCTAAATAGTTTGATTTCGGGCATTGACTCAGTTAAACCAAAATCAAGTGAAATATGGATCTTAGCCTACTATGATTATATGATACATGTTTGTATTTGAAGGTGTATAATTTAGTGGGAGTATTTATGAAATACATTATTTGCTCTTAAATGATAAATGTGTTGATATTGATATATGTTTATATTGTTTGCATATTTTATTGTAGAATGGCTACACACAATAATCAACCCCTGTCATTGCGATCAGTCCTTGAGAAGGACAAGTTTGAGGAGAACAGTACAAACTATTCTGATTGGATCAGAAGCCTTAGAATTGTTCTAAAGCAAGAGAAGAAACTGTACGTTCTCAATGAACCCATTCCACCTCAACCTACTCCAAATGCTTCTAGGGCTGATGGGATGCACATAAGAAACATAATGACTTATTGGGCCTAATACATACTGATGTATGTGGACCAATGAGCAGCATTGCTAAGGAAAGATTTCGGTATTTCATTACATTTACTGATGACTTATCTAGACATGGCTATGTCTATCTAATGAAGTCAAAGAGTGAATCGTTTGAGATTTTTAGAACATTTCAAAATGAAGTACAAAATCAACTTGGCAAAACAATTAAAGCACTTCGATCCGATCGTGGTGGTGAGTATTTGAGCCAAGAGTTTGACAATCATCTCAAAAACTGTGGAATTGTTTCAGAGTTGAACTCCACCCGGAATGCCACAATGGAATGGTGTTTCCGAGAAGAGGAATAGAACCCTATTAGATATGGTCCGTTCGATGATGATTCAAGTAGACCTTCCTATATCCTTTTGGGGATATGCATTAGAGAGTGCTGCGTTCACACTGAATAGAGTCCCTACTAAATCGGCTCCTAAGACCCCACATAAGATGTGGCATGGAAGAAAACCTAATTTGTCTTTCATGAAGATTTGGGGTTGTGAAACTTATATGAAGAGACTTGTCTCTGATAAGTTAGCACCTAAATCTGACAAGGTTATTTTCATTGGTTACCCTAACGAAACCAAAGGGTATTACTTTTACAACCGCGTTGAGAACAAAGTGTTTCAATATGGTACTTTTCTTGAGAAACATCTTCTCAATAAAGCATCTAGTGGGAGTAAAATTGATCTTGAAGAAGTTCAAGAACCCGAAAATAACATGGAACTGATAGTAGAGACTAAACCAACTCTACAAGAAGTTGTGGAACCGGTTCAAGATCCACAAGTCCATCGTAGATCGGATAGGTTACGATCCGCACCCGAGAGATATGGATTTCTCATGTCGGAAAGCAATGAAGTGAAAGTCATTGAGAATGACGAACCTACTTCCTATCAAGAGGCGATGTCCGATCCCGATTTGGATAAATGGTTAGATACCATGAAATCCAAATTGCAATCCATGTCGGATAAACAAGTTTGGAACTTGATTGAGCTACCCGAAGGTGTAAAAACCATAGGGTGCAAGTGGGTCTTCAAGAATAAGATTGACATGGATGGGAAGGTGCATACTTACAAGGCTAGGCTTGTAGCAAAGGGATATAGGCAAACTCATGGTGTAAACTATGATGAAACCTTCTCGCCTGTTGTCATTCTTAAGTCTGTTAGAATTTTGATTGCCATAGTTGCGTATTATGACTATGAGATATGGCAAATGGATGTCAAAACCGCTTTCCTTAATAGAAAACTGCTAGAGGATATGTATATGACACAACCCAAAGCTTTTGTAGATCCACGAAATTCTAGTAAGGTGTGCAAGTTGCAAAGATCCATTTATGGATTAAAGCAAGCTTCTAGGAGTTGGAATCTTCGGTTCGATGAGAAAATCAAATAGTTTGGTTTTGTCAAGAACGAAGATGAACCTTGTGTATACATGAAATTCAGTGGGAGCGTTATGCTATTTCTCTTATTGTATGTCGATGATATCTTACCCATTGGAAATGACATTCCTGCATTTGAGACTGTCAAGTCATGGTTAGGGAAGTGTTTCTCAATGAAAGATATGGGCGAATCCGCTTACATCCTTGGTGTCAAGATCTATAGAGATAGATCAAAGAGGATAATTGATTTGAGTCAATGTACCTACATTGACAAGGTTCTTAGAAGATTCAAGATGGAAAATTATAAGAGAGGAAACTTGTCAATGGTTCATGGTGTTACTCTTAGCAAGACGCAGTATCCTAAGACAACTGATGAGCGAAAGAGGATGAATGAAGTTTCATACGCTTTGGCTATTGGATCTATCATGTACCCTATAATTTGTACTAGACCCGACGTCTCGTATGCTTTGAGTATGATGAGTCGATACCAATCTGATCCTGGTGAGAACCATTGGATGGCAGTCAAGACGATCCTAAAGTACTTAAGAAGGACTAAGGATGCGTTCTTGGTATTTGGAGTGATGGAAGAAGATCTTGTTGTAAGAGGTTACACAGATGCTAGCTTCCAAACCGACAAGGATGATTTTCGATCGCAGTCGAGATTCATGTTTATGCTTAACGGAGGTGCGATATATTGGAAGAGTTCCAAGCAGAGTACTATTGCCGATTCTTCTAATGAGGCCGAATATATAGCGGCATCCGATGCAGCTAAGGAGGCAGTTTGGATCAAGAAGTTCATTAGTGACTTGGAATTCAATAGTGACTTGGAAGTTGTTCCAAGTATCACTAATCCGGTGGAACTTTATTGTGAGAACAATGGTGCCATTGCGCAAGCAAAGAAACCAAGGTCACACCAGAGATCCAAACATATACTTAGATGTTTCCATCTTATTCGAGAGTTCATTGATCGGGGAGATGTTAAGATATGCAAAGTATCAACTGATGATAACATTGGGGATCCGCTTACAAAGCCCCTCGCACAAGCTAAGCATGATGGTCATGTGAGGTCCATGGGTATTAGATACATAGATGGAGCCTAGTGTAAGTGGAAAATTGTTGGTGTAATGCCCTAGGCTATGGTTATGTTTGACTTGAACTATTATGTATCATCTTTATCATTTATTATAGAGCGCGTTTATTCTGTTCATTATATGTTTGCATGTTTATTATATTGAACTGCGTCCCTAGTTGTTGTGAACAACTAGTATAAGTTGGTAACCATCAGGCTTTGGCCTGGTGGCCAAAGCTCATGGCTTCCAACCTGGAGGTCATGAGTTCGATCCCCCCCCCCAAAAGTTAGAGGGAAGGCTTTCTCTCCCTAGGATTTCCTAGGCGCTTCTGTGTGAGTGTGTGTGTGAGTAGTGAAAAAAAAAACTAGTATAAGTTGGTAAAGGATAATTGTTGGGTATGCATGTTTTAACCCTCCTATTTTGTATTAGATTTGATTGATACCATAACCTCCCATCTATTTTAAGGACTTTAGGACCCTATGTAATGAAGCTTAGACTTCAATTTTTTAGCTAAGTCCATTTTATAGAATAGGTTAAATTTAGGCTTGAAGACTGGCACAAGACTCATTGGATTGTAGAGTTGCAGTTCCAAGTAGAATCAAAACCGCCTCTTAGAACCGCACATGCAACCGCATGTATATTTCCCCTGATTCTGCTCCCTGAACCAACTGCAATGCAACCGCTTATGAACCGCACTTGTGCAGTTCATTTGCAACCGCATCTATGCAACCTCCTGGTGTAGCAAACCGCACTTCATCAACCGCTCCTCACCAACCGCATCCAATGATTGAAGACTTGAAGTGAACCACCTTTTTACCGTTGGAATCCACATCAGCAATATCAAAAGTCAACCACCATATCTTGTCACGTGATTCAATGTCAGAGAAGATCTGCAAGGATCTTGAAAAGGTGACAGGTGTCCTAACCTCATTGCTTGCAGCTGGAGCCTGATCAGCTTTATCTGCAACTGCTGTACCATAGGACAAAAGTGGTTGCTGTGGACCAATGGGATTGCATCAAGGACTGTCCTTACAACAGCTGTATCCAACGGCTAGTTTCTTGATGCTTGGGTATAAATACCCCTAATCTTCACCATTTGAAGATTGCTTGAAAAATTGAAAAGTCTTTGTGTTCATAGAAGTGAAGCTACGCCCGAAATTCTAAGTCCTTTGAATCTTCATCTTCAACCTTCAAGAAATATTCTCCATTAAATCAAGCCTTAACACTTTCAAGAATCATTGAGCTCTACATCTCTCAGATTTAAAGAGCCTTGATCTTGAACACACACACACCTCACTTGTTTAAACACATAGTTTATTCAATTGAGATACACTGGTTATAGTCTAGGATTTGTTCTTCATAGAAAAGATTTTATTGTACTTTGTAATCTCTCAATACTCAATATAAAATCTCTCTTAGAAATCCAAGACTAACCATCTTGGTAGTGGACGTAGATCGTTTATCGATTGAACCACTCCAAATAGCTTGTTCATACTTTACTGCATTTATATTTTCTGTGCTTGCTAATTATTTATCTCTGTCTCTGTTTGATCTTTATTTAGTTATCCATTATTGTGAAATAGTGTTTGGAGTTAACATTGTCAAAACCTCACGTGTTTGTAAAACTGCTCTTACCAAAACCGCCAAGCAAAACCGCATTTTACAAACCGCCTCTGCAAACCGCAATACACTCTATTATTCCGCTGTGCATTTTACATCATCACTTGCAGTCTATTATCAACTGCAAGAGGATTTTGTAAGCAAGAGGTTTAGTTTTCAAAAGAGGGCAAAAAATTTGTAACAGCTATTCACCCCCCCTCTAGCTGTATTTTCACCCTTGTTGCCACCTTTGGGACCAACAAGTGGTATCAGAGCAAACACTTTTAAAAACCACTGTTTTTCAAGCTTAACAGCTTGTGTGCCGATTCGTTATGGCAACCTCAAAGACAATGACAACTGTTAACTATTCACACATTCCAATTTTGGACGAAGACCACTTTGACATCTGGAAGTGCCGAATGCTTATTCATTTGGAAACTATAGATGAGATGCTGGTGGAGTGCGTAGTCAATGGGCCATTGATTCCAATGAAGGCCAACACTGATGCAACCACCAATGCTGAAACTCCAGAAGTCAAAAAGCCAAAAGAAGAGTGGTCGGATGAAGAGAAGAGATTAGTTGCCTTGGACAGCAAGGCAAGGCACATCATTTCTGGAACCCTCCCCGTTTCAACTCTTCAGAAAGTGATGTACCTCAAAACCGCAAAGCAGATGTGGGATGCCATAGAGAGCTACCTCGAAGGTGACGAAGAGTGCAAGGAAAACAAATTATACACTGTTGAAAGATCCTACAACAACTTCAACAGAAAACCCAACGAAACCTTGCGTCAAACCTACGATCGCTATGTTGAGGTAGTTAATGCTTGTAGATCTCTTGGTAAAACTTTAACCGATAAGGAAATCAATATGACTTTCCTATCTGCTTTAGGTTCTAGATGGGTAAATAAGGCTACCTCTCTAGAAGACTCCAAAGTATTGGGCACTTGGTCGTTAAGTAACTTGTATGCCAATCTTAGAGTCTATGAACTTAAATTAAATCATATTGAAGAGATAGAAGGGAAAACCAAATCGCTTTCCATGTCCGTAGTGGAACATGAGGAGAAACCATCTACATCCAATCAAACCACTGATACTTCCATATCAACCTCATCACTCATCGAGATGGATGATGATGATTTTGCCATGTTTGTGAAAAGATTTCAAAAATTTAGAAAATCCTCAAAACCTTTCACAAAAACTTTTTCAAAAGGCAAACCTCCTGCAACATTTTCTAGGGCTGCAGATACAAAGAAAAAGGGTGACCTAGTTTGCTACAACTGTAGGAAACCTGGCCACTTTGCATCTGAGTGTCCACAGCCTAAATATGAATACATGAAAAAGAAAACTTTTTCTTCGAAATTTTCTCATCGCAAGGGAATGGTTGCTGAGGAGGAAGAGAATTCCAAGGAATTAGCAACTTGGATTGAAATAGATTCTGATGATGGAAGTGATGATGAAACCGAAGAGGTTAATCTCTACTTAGTTGCAGACGCTTCCGATGAATCAGATTCTGAATCATTTGAGTTGCAAGATATGGAAGAAAAAGAGGTTTCTACAAAACTTCCTAATTATAAATTGGATGATGATATCAAACTTACTCCTAGCGTTAAGATAGGAAATTGCTCGTATTCACGTCCCATTTTCTCATCTAAAAATGCTCCACCTTCAAAAGCAATTCCAAAGAAAATTTTGAAAAAGGTGGTGGAAGAGGTTTCTCCCATGGAACATGAAAAGATGTTCAAGGAAGCTGAAATGGTGATCCATCAATTCTCTAATCTTAAGAAAGCCTTAAGCTTAGCTCATGATGAACTTAATCTGTACAAGATGGAGAAAACTGTGATGAGGTCTGAAATTTCAAATCTTAAGGACCAAATCAGAAGTATGACTCCTCTTGCTGATCAGAACCGCATCCTTGAAACTAAGGTTGCTGCACTTCAACTCCGGAATGATGACTTGGTAACCCAAATCAACGATCTCCAAAAGATTATTGATTCGTGGCTCAAGTCTCAATCCACCAAGGATAAAATCATGGACTCCCAAGTTCCTCCTGGAATTAAGGAAGGCCTAGGTTTTGGATCTGAGGAAGAGGAGAAGTGTGCATCCTCGAGTGAAAAGGATGAGGAAATTTTGGAACTAACTAAAGAAATTCCTAAGGGGAAGCATGCTAAGGGAAAGGGTAAAGGACGACAAATTAATTATGTCTACCCAAAAGGGAAGAAATATGGTAAGAACTCTCAGATGAAGCCAAAGGATTCTGAGAGTGTAGCTTCAGAGGAAATGGCTTATGGAATTGGTCGAATCCCTGCTCCAACCGCTTCTGGTGGAAAAGGCGATTCTCGCAATTCAAGGTCTGTCCGCGCCTCTTCTTCGACCGCTCCTCCTGCCTTCAAAAGCAGGAATAGCGTTCCTAGAAAATACGTGGTCAAACTAAAGCCAGTTCCTTTTGTCCCAGCTACAACCGCTCCTCCCAAACTGCATGCAACTCCTAAGAAGAGTAAGGAGTTAGTAAAACCTCATGAAGCTTATAGCTATTATAAATGTTCTGTGTGTGATGGTTTAGGTCACAAGGCTGCAGAATGCCTTTTGCGGTTCACATCCAATGCCAGGAAGAGTAAACCTCCTTCTGTCAAGCAAGTGTGGGTCGTAAAGGGTTGCTAACTTCAGGACCCAAGGAATAAAGGGGGACCTCGTTCTTAATGTTTACATTTCAGGTCCTCTGCTTCATGACTGGTCACTCCAAGGAAAATGAATGGTATCTTGACAGTGGCTGCTCAAGACATATGACTGGAGATAGATCATTGTTAGAAGATGTCATTGAAGCAAGTGGTCCTTCTGTAACCTTTGGTGATAACAATAAAGGCAAGACCATTGGATATGGTATCACAAGGAGAGGAAACCTAACCATTAAGAAGGTTTCTCTTGTTGAAGGACTCAAGCACAACCTCCTTTCAATTTCTCAATTCTGCGACAAAGGAATGCTTTGCAACTTCATGTCATCAAATTGCTTTATCAAAGATAGCATTTCCGGCGTCACCCTACTCACATGGATTCGTAAGAGTAATATTTACATTATTGATCTAAATTCTGCATGTAGTATTACTAATCTCTGTTTTGTAGCTAAGAATGTGAGCGAAAATAGTTGGCTATGGCACAAGAGGTTGAGCCACTTGAACTTCAAGTATCTTGTAAAGATTGGTAGGGAAAACCTCGTTCGTGGTTTACCTAAAGTGGCTGACCATCATCCTGAGAAATGCAGTGCATGCCAGCTTGGTAAGCAGTCCGCGTCATCTTTCACCAGCAAGACCGCTCCATCAACTTCCAGATGCTTACAACTGCTTCACATAGATCTGTTTGGACCAGTAACCACTGCCAGCATTGGAGGAAATAGATATACCTTTGTGGTGGTGGATGATTATTCAAGATATACGTGGGTTGAGATGATGATTTCCAAAGATGATTGTTATGAGATTCTCACCACACTTTTTAGACGGCTCCAAACCTAAAAAGAAGACGACATCGTTAGTGTTCAATCAGATAATGGAACAGAATTCAAGAACAACGGTGTTGGTCAATATTGTGATGACCATGGAATTGATCACAATTTCTCCACAGCTGGTGTTCCACAACAAAATGGAGTTGTGGAAAGGAAGAATAGGACGTTGATTGAGGCTGGAAAGACTATGATATCTGAAGCGAAGCTACCTCAGT
Source organism: Adenophora triphylla var. japonica (assembly GCA_022495995.1). Classification (NCBI taxonomy): domain Eukaryota; kingdom Viridiplantae; phylum Streptophyta; class Magnoliopsida; order Asterales; family Campanulaceae; genus Adenophora; species Adenophora triphylla. The sequence continues at coordinate 457,242 of JAFEMH010000452.1, forward strand.
ATTTTTGGGCTGAAGCAATCAACACAGCATGCTTTACTCAGAACCGCTCCCTCATCAACAAAACCTATAACAAGACTCCCTATGATCTTTGGCGAGGAAGAACCCCCAACATTGCATTCTTCAAGATCTTTGGCTGAAAATGTTTTGTCCTCTACAACGAAAGAGAAAATAGAGGTAAATTCGGAGCCAAGGCTGACGAAGGTATTTTTGTTGGGTATGCTAAACATTCTAAAGCTTTTCGTGTTTTCAATAAAACTAGTTTAAAAATAGTTGAGTCTGTCCATGTTACTTTTGATGAGCATTCTCTCCTTGAGCCACATTTGGCTCCAAATGTTGCTGATGATTTTGTTGAGCATAATGAAACAGGTGAACCCTCTCAAACCGCACCTGAACCTCAACCGCAAAATCCAGCACCCTCAACTGAAATTCCCTCAAACCGCACCTTTGAAACCGCACCTGAAGTTTCTACTCCAGATGCAACTCCAAGGGAAGAAGAAGTTGAGAATTCCCCTATCCAACTTATAGAACCTCTTCGTCAACTTACATTCCATGACTTCGCTGAAGGATCTAACGACGTTCCAATTGAAGATCTTCAGCAAACCTCAGTTCAACCAGACTTACCCCCGGAGGTTCGTGAAGTCAGCAGTCACCCCCTCACAAATGTGATTGGTGATCTGTTTTCCGGTGTTCAAACAAGGAGATCGAATTATGACGAGCATACTTCCTTGATATCTCAATTTGAACCCAAGAAGATTGATGAAGCACTCCAATATTCCAGTTGGGTTGTTGCTATGCAAGAAGAACTCAACCAGTTTGAAAGATGCAAGGTCTGGACTTTGGTGCCTAGACCTCAGGATCAAGGAGTGATAGGAACTAAGTGGGTATTTAGGAATAAGATGGACGAGAATGGAAGCATCACTAGGAATAAAGCAAGGTTGGTTGCACAAGGATATAGGCAAGAAGAAGGAATCGATTATGATGAAACCTTTGCTCCAGTTGCAAGATTGGAAGCTATCAGAATTTTCTTAGCCTACGCCTCTTTCAAGCATTTCAAGTTATATCAAATGGATGTAAAGAGTGCTTTCCTCAACGGCGAACTGCAAGAGACCGTGTATGTTGCCCAACCTCCTGGATTTGAAGACTCAAAATTTCCCAATCATGTCTACAAACTCCAGAAAGCTTTGCATGGACTTAAGCAAGCTCCAAGGGCATGGTATGAGACTCTTTCTAAATTCTTACTAGAAAAAGGATTTAAACGCGGTAAAATCGATACAACTCTTTTTATTGCCAAATATAATGAGCATACTTTACTTGTTCAAATATATGTCGATGATATTATTTTTGGTTCTACTAATGAGTTACTTTGTAAGCGTTTCGAAAAGCTAATGAAAAGCAAGTTTGAGATGAGCATGATGGGAGAATTAACTTTCTTCCTCGGGCTTCAAATCAAGCAATGTGAAGAAGGTATTTTCCTCAGCCAAGCCAAATACACCAAGGACTTGATAAAGAAGTTTGGATTAGAAAATGCTAAAGCATATGACACTCCTATGGCCACCGGAAATAAGCTAGATAAAGATCTCAAAGGTAAGAAAGTTGATCAAACTTTATATCGAGGTATGATCGGCTCATTACTTTACTTAACTGCTAGTAGGCCCGATATTATGTTTAGTGTATGTGCTCGTTACCAAGCTGATCCTAGAGAAGCACATCTTATTGCAGTCAAGCGTATAATCTGCTATTTATCTGGAACCACTAACCTTGGACTTTGGTATTCCAAAGATTCAAACTTCGATCTTGTAGGTTATTCAGATGCAGATTATACAGCTTGTACTATTGACAGGAAAAGCACTAGTGGTACTTGTCATTTCCTCGGGAATAGACTAGTTGCTTGGGCGGCAAGAAGCAAGCATCGGTTTCGGTGTCAACCACGAGGCCGAGTACATTCTTCTTTGGTAGTTATTCTTTGTCAAATCCTTTGGATGAAGCAGCAGTTGGTAGACTATGGAATCCATGAAGGGAATTGCCCCATCATGTGTGACAACACTTCAACAATTTCAGTCTCCAACAACCCTGTCATGCATTCCAAGACCTAGCATATTGATATCAAGTATCATTTCCTCAAACACCATGTGGAGAAGAGGAATATCCATTTAGAGTATGTGGGGACAGACAACCAGATTGCTGATATCCTCACTAAGGCTCTTGACTCCAAGAGGTTTTCATTCCTTAGAGGAGAAATGGGTATGCTTGAACTTAAATGAATCCATTCTTTTTATTAGCTAACTTGTGTGTTGAGTATAGTTTCAAGTCACCCCGTTGAACCGCGTGCATCAAACCGCAAGTATGTCCAACCGCCTTGCAGCCAACCGCTTCATTCCAAACCGCATGCTGCAGCTCAACCGCTTGGACCTCAACCGCGTTTCAACTTGAAGTACTTTCTAAATTTTTATTTACAGTTATTTAAAAAAAATTGTTCAAATTTCTTTTATTCATTTTTCAGTCCTTATTTTTTCTTTAAGGGTTTATTTGCAAATGTTTTCCCACGAAATTTTAAAATTTGAATGCATTTAATGCAAAGGGAACATTAGCATTTAATGGCCTTCATGTCAGCCGTCATAGGTTGATGTGTTGAAGCTGAAAGGGTGTAACCTGGTTCTGTCCCTTCAGCTGCCTAACCCTCTTCTGTGCCTATAAATAGAAATCATTCTCTTCTTCCAAAACTTTTTCAAACTGCCGTCTCTGCAACTGTACTTCTTTGTCAGTTTTTCACCAACTCGCTTTCTCTCTCTAACCCTCAAACCTTCATAAATCTTTAAGTGTTCTTCAAATCAATGGCACCCAAGCAACCTATCGAAGACATGGTATGATTTCTTAAACCTAAATCTTCTTAATATCTGTAAATCATACTTGAAATTTCTGCCATTGTTGACCTTCAAAGCTTCGAACACCAAAACCTAATTTCTGTTCATATATGCCTCATTTCTTGATCATTTTGCATGAAATTAGTTAGGTTATGCTCGGATTATGCTTATATGTTTGATTATAAACTTTGTTTCATGATCAATTCACATCTTGAGCACTGATTTTGAATTTTAAACTTTTCAAGTTTCGAAACCCATTTCTGTGTTTATGCATTTTCTGGATGATTATGAGTAAAGTAGTGATTTTTATTGTTATATTATTGATCTACTGCTCAATGTGATCATTTTGACATGTTATTTGTTCATTTTGGTTAACATTCATCAAATCTCTGTTCTTGATGTTCTTCGTGTTCTTCATGCATTCATGTGACTGTTCATCATCTTCCTCAAAATTTTCTTATGTTTTGGATTGACCTAACTTTCTATCTTGTTTTTCCATACTTAGAAAAATTTTTGAAATTTTGATTATATTCTACATGTTTGAACCGCATCATTCTAAACCGCATGCTACTTTGAAACCGCGTATCTTAAATTGTCTACCAATTGTGTTTCAAACCGCATGTGTTTTTGGTATATCAACCACACTTTAAGAACCGCATGCCATTTTCAAAACCGCATACATATTCTTTTGAAAACCGCATGCTGAAAATTACTTAAGTATTACTAAGTATATAGGCTGGAAACCAAGAACTTCCTCTCTAAGCACCGCTTGCAGTGTGGGATAACTTTGGATTACAATGCCACGTACTAAGTAAAATATGCTTATGTATTTTTCTTAAGTGTTTCCTACCTGTATTCACAGTTTCCTTGAGGTTTGGAAATTATCATTTCCAAAACCGCACTATTGTCAATCGCATGTGTGCACCAAACCGCCAGTAAACTGTGATTTTACTCCTAAGTTCTAACTTGTGTGTTTTCTTTGTAGAATACCAAGTATTTCTTACCAGGTTGGGAAATCAATGAACCTGAGTTGCGGTCTGATGCTCTTGGAAGAGAGATGATAAGGAAGATGCAAGCTTCAGGAATCCTTCCCCTCTTCAACAAACAGCAAACCTATACCATCCCTTTATTCATTGACCAGTTCTACTCAACCGCAGTGCGTGGAGAAACTGAGCTTTCTGATGGAACCAAAATTCCTAATTTGGTAGGAGTAGTTGAAGGTTTCAAAGTCTCCATTGACTACTTGGATATTAGAGGCACCTTTGATTTCCATGTGTCTAATGCTCCTGTTGAAGTATCCCAAGAAGTCCAGGATGCTACTTGCTCTACCCTCACTGGAAAGCTAGATTCCTTGTCTGGCTACTATAAGAAGATAGCAAGGAGAGACTTTGGAGAACTGATGAGCCACCTTTGCTATTTGGTGGGGAAGTCTGTGTGTGGAAAGACAGGGAACCACAACAACTTCACTTCTCATCAGTGGCAGTATTGCTGTGCCATCTACAACGGCATGAAGCTCCATTGGCCCAAAATTTTGATGAGAGAACTGGCCAGCAGTATAGATGCCTACCAGTTGAAGACCAAGGATGTGCATACCAGGTGGAGACCTTTTGGTAGATTGCTAACCGCCATTTTTGCCAACTACCAGCATTTGGAAGATATGAGGACTACTACTCCTGACATTTGCTATCATTGGGGAGTTGAAGAATCTCTTGGACTCAAGGCTTGCCACTCCTTCAGATTCTCTTTTGGAAATGATGACTATAGAGCTCTCTATGATGCTGATACCTTCCAACCAAAAGAACCTTATGTTGAGATGACCCCTGCAACCGCAGTCAAGGGTCTGGCTAAAGCTGCAAAGGCTACATCAAGGAAGAGAAAAGCTGCTGAACCGCTCCTCAAGCAGACCAGAACCGCATCAACCCAACCGCGTGGTTCAACTGATGCTGGCCCCAGTCAGAAAAAGCCAAGGAAGGGGAAGGAAAAGATGACTCTTCAGGATGAGGTTATTGAAGAAGAAGAAGAAGAAGAGGAGGATGTAACCATTCCTCCCTTGATTGCTAGAGCCAAGAAGGCAAAGGAAACCCAGGCTAATTTGGCCAAAATGTCTGATGAAGAACGGACCGCCTACTACAAGGCAGAGATTGAAAAGATTGAGAGAAAAATGGCTGAGAAGGGTGCAGCTAAAGGAAAATTCAAAGAACCCATTCCCCAACCGCCTCCTTCTAAACCGCCCCAAACCCAACCTCTTATCCAAACACCACCTCAATCTCCTATCCATTCCCATCATTCATCCCCTGCCAAATCTCCTACACCTGAACCGCACTCTCCTCCTCAACCGCAACGAGCTGCAACCGCTCAGGGGGAGAAGCCAAAGAGGCTAAAGCAATTGGCCCAGAAAAGAACCCCAACCAAAGGCCCCAAGCGTTTTCTTCACCGTGTTTCCAAACAACCTACTCCTTCTCCACCTTCATCCCCTTCATCTTCTCATTCCACTTCACATTCATCATCCCAATCCCCTTCTAAATCTCATTCCTCATCTAGCCAAAATAAAACTCCAACTGCCTCACCTCAACATTCCAACCGCTCTAATTCCCCTCCTCCTTCAAACCGCGCTCAATCCCCTCCTTACTCTCATCACACCCCAGCCATCTCCATTTCCAATCTAAACCGCGAAAGAACCCCATCCCCTAACCGCGTCCATTCACCTCCTCCTCCTCCTCCTACAAATTCTGCCCAACAAAACCGAACCCCTTCTCCAAACCGCGTTCCTACTCCACCCCCTCAAAAATCCCCTCAACAGAAATCCCCTTCTGTTGAAATTCACACCACTAGCTCCTCCTCAAATTCCAACCCTATCACTTCTAGAATTCAAACCTCCCTTGTTCAACCTCCTCCTCCAACCGCCCCAATCTCAACCGCACCAACTACTTTACCCCAAACACTTCCTCTACCTCCCTCAACCGCTTCTCAATTCACAGTCCCAGCCAGCCGTATATTTCAAACCCTCCTATCCCCTTTACCTCAAACCGCTCCTACAACACAATCTCAACCGCCACCCTCATTTACCCAAATCCCTTCCACTTCAACTGCACCTCCAACAGATTACTCCCAAATTCTTTCAACCCTTAATCTTATCCAAGGCCAACTTCTCTTAAACCAAGGGCACATGATCAAGCTAACCGCTTCAAATGCTGCTCTTGAAGCCTCAAACACTTCCCTAACCGCATCCAACCAAACCCTTCTAGCCAAGGTTGATGCTCAATCCCTAGAAATGGCAAATCTTAAAGCCCTATTGCTTGATGCCATTAAGGGGGAGAGAAGTTCCTCTATCCAGACCGCTGAAGCTGTTAAAACCGCAGCTACAGAGTGCTTTCAAGGTTTCAAGGAAGATTTAGCCAGAGGAGTGCTTAGAGCCATGGGTGATGCGGTTTCAAAGACTCAACTTAATGAGATGCTCACCAACCTCTCTAATGAGTTTGTTTCTTCCACCAACTCTGCTCTAGTTTCTTTCATGAAGACCCTTCAAGAAACCCAACCGCAACAAGCCTCAACCTCAGCCGCTCCTTCTTCAACCGCTCTAGATGACTTGCAGCTGAAAATTTTCAATGAACTGGACTCCCTCAAAGAAAGAATCAATGTTGACCTCAACATAGTGGGAGACAGTATCAAGGAGCAGGTAAAGAACTTTGATGATGATATCTCTTTCAGGTTTGAAAACCTCAAGGGAGGCTTCAACCTCAAGCTTGACAACTCAATAAAGGAATTGAAGTCCAATCTGAATGTGTCTGTTGATCTGGAACCATTGAGAGATGCTCTATCTACTCAAACTGTGACCATTCAGGATGAGATCTTCACATTCTACAATTCCTTGAAGGCCTGCATTGAAGGATTCACAACTGAGATCAAGGAGAGTGTTGCTGCAAACACTAGATCTGTTGATGCTGTAGGCTCAACCGCTGCTCAATCAGTAACCTCCCTTAGAGCAGTTGAGACCACCTTGGGAAGACAATCTGAAGACCTCAGAGCTCTTAGAAGAATCATCATAGGAGAAAGCTCAGCCTTCAGACCTTCAGGACCGCAAGTGCCAAATCAAGAGGTGGAACAGCGTCGTGATCAACCGCGCCATCAGCAACCGCATCATCATCATCAACACCAACCGCGTCAGCATTAGGACCGCCCTTTATCTGTAATTTCTTTTCCTATGCTGAACTCTTTTTGTTTTGTTGGACCGCACTCTTTGTATTTTTGTCCAACCTCCTTTTGTTTTTTGTAACCTTTGCATTTTGCTTTCCTACCTTTGTAATTGTAACCGCAGTGGTAGTAATGAAAAATGCATCATTGGTTCCAAAATTTTGTTCATATCAAACTGCTTATTTGTAGAACAACGAAACCGCTTATGGTTTATAACCTCATTCAAATAGTTTCTAACTTAAATTCATATTTTTGAAATGAAGGTTAAACATTCAGTTTAAACCGCACTTTGAACTTAAAACTCATATTTTTTAAGTGCACTGAATGCATTTCTATAACTTTCCTTATTGTAAGTTTTATCTTTCAGAAAGTATAGAAATCTATAGTTTAAAGCTAAGTGTGTGCATTGACTTGGGACATGAATTACCATGTTAATTCTTATGGACATGTTCTTACCAAGTACAATGTTTGCTTTAGTTATAGTAGGTAATGGCATCAATCAAATAGGGGGAGATTGTTGGGTATGCATATTTTAACCCTCCTATTTTGTATTAGATTTGATTGATACCATAACCTCCCATCTATTTTAAGGACTTTAGGACCCTATGTAATGAAGCTTAGACTTCAATTTTTTAGCTAAGTCCATTTTATAGAATAGGTTAAATTTAGGCTTGAAGACTGGCACAAGACTCATTGGATTGGAGAGTTGCAGTTCCAAGCAGAATCAAAACCGCCTCTTAGAACCGCACATGCAACCGCATGTATATTTCCCCTGATTCTGCTCCCTGAACCAACTGCAATGCAACCGCTTATGAACCGCACTTGTGCAGTTCATTTGCAACCGCATCTATGCAACCTCCTGGTGTAGCAAACCGCACTTCATCAACCGCTCCTCACTGTGATGTACCCGATTTTTTGAAATCAAACGGAGTCGCCACGCCATTTTTGTTTTAAGGGCCAAAACTTTGAAAAATTGCCCGAGATTAGAAATTTGGGTTCGGAGGTCACGTTACACGCCGGGAAGGACGTTAGTGTGCACCCGGAATGCCTCGTGAAACGAGTCTTCCAAGCTTAAAAACCATTTGTGTGTGTGTGTGCATGTTACTTTGGCCAAAATAAGTTGAAACTGAGGAAACCAAAAATTGGGAACTCTTTATAAGGCTTTAAAATGATCCCATGATTTTTGGTGTGATTTTTGGGTTGAGTTTTGATACTCAAAAGATTTTTTTGAAGTTGAAAGTCACTTCTGCCAGAGAGAAAAAGGCAGTGGACACTTGATTTTGAAATGGACTTTAGGGCTTTAAAATTCCAGAATCTGGGAAAAGTCCGAGAATGAAAAATGTTCAAAATACCTTAAATAAGGTTTCTGTGAAAGAACTCTCCATTTTGGAGATGATTTGGTGGACCAAAATCTTCTGGAAATCTCAGATCTGAAATCTGGATTTCCAGAGACTGATGAACTGACCTTTAAAAGAAAATTTGAAACAAGGAGTTTTACTCTCGAAACAAATAAAATAAAAATATTTATGGAAATCTCTGGATGTTGGCTACAAAAAGTATTTTGTAGTCAACACCAAATTCCAAGTTTATGTATGTCCAAAAAATTAGACCATGGACAGAGGTCTTAGAAAATTGCTACTGGACAGCAACTTCTCAAGAAGGAAAAACATGATTTTAAAGGGGGTTTTGCATCCATGCTTGTCCCCATTTCCCTAGGTTTTGATTAGTAGTCACTAGACATTTTAGTGGTGATCTACTATATCAAACCATCCTTGGGGTACATTAGGACTTAAGCATTTCATTTGCTTGGGAAGGGGAATTTTGTAGAGATGAAATTAAAGAGAAAAATCAACTAGAGATTTAAAATGTGGACCATTAGAGATGGTAATTCATGAAGATGAACTTCAAGATGACCATCTTAGGTCAAGATTTAAGTTAAACTAGACATAAAGTAAATCAAAGTAAGAAGAACAAGATGAACAAGAAGTTAAAAGGGAGTTTTAGGGTTTAGAGAAGGAGGGCTTTACCAATGGTGACACCCTATCTTCCTAGGCTTGGAATTTGACTTGAGGAGTATCAAGATTTGGTGTTTGACTTGAGGAGTATCAAGATTTGGTGTTTGGATTTGTGTTTGGGTGGATTCAAGGCTTGAATGTGTTTAGGGTTTGATGATAGAGTTGATCAAAGAGAAAACAAGTAGATAACACTTAAGTCCTCTATGTTTTCTCCCTAATCTTCCTCTTGAGTAGTGTTTTAAGCTTGAGCTTGGTGTGTTTAAGAGTGATTTGAGAATGTTTGAAGTGAAATTGGGAAAGGTTCAAGAGAAAATGGTGGCAATCTAAGGATTCCCACTGTTTTCTCTCTATTTTCCTTGAGAATACGGCTTACGTGAGTAAAATGTGTTGTGTAAGGCGAGAGAGGAGGGTTCAATTTATAGCCCTCTGAAATTGACAAACATGTCCGCGCGGATGGGATTGTAAACGTGCCTTTGTTCATTAAATGCAGCTCCGGGCTTTGGACAGAAGAATAAAATTCAAAAATCCGGTAGTTTATGTTTTTCAACTTGCCCAATTCGGATTTTTCTAATTTCTTTTGCTTTTTGAGATTCTTTCTTTGGTTTATCCTTTTTTGGCAATCCCTAATCTACCCTTACTTGGTTAGAAATGTTAGGAATGTTAGGAATTGATAGAAATGTTATAACTTTCGTTAATTTTCTAACGAAAATACTAACAAGCTCAAATTGGAGCACTTACGGTAGCCCTCGGCGACGGCGCTTTCGAAGGAAGCGGGGTCGTCGATAAGAGTAAGGCTCCATATTTGGCAGGATGATCAAGTGATCGTGTGGCTGAACCTATTTAATAGGCTACCTACGTATCCTTAAGAGGAATCAAGCCGGCCGTAGTTTGGGTCTTTGACCCTGGAGATGATGGCGTTTTAGGTGCCTCGAACCTTGGTGAGCGAGCTCATGCGATCGGTTCTTTGAGAGAAACTCTGTGAGGATAAGAGATGACCATTTTGGTCGATGGCTGAAATTGTATATCCGCTCTGTCGGGGATAGGAAATGACCATTTTCGGTCTGATGGCTATCTGCTTTGCTGGGGATAGGAATGACCATTTTCGGTCGGATGGCTGAACCTAATGATAGGCTACCTACGTATCCTTAAGAGGAATCAAGCCAGTCGTAGTTCGGGTTTTTCGACCATCTTCAGTCGTCGACCCTAAGATTTGACTATTTTTGGGAAGTCGCCCTATGGTTTGACTATTTTTGGGAAGTCGCCCTATGGTTTGACTATTTTTGGGAAGTCGCCCTATGGTTTGACTATTTTTGGGGAAGTCGCCCTAAGATCTGACAATTTTGGGAAGTCACCCTATGGTTTGACTATTTTTGGGAAGTCGCCCTATGGTTTGACTATTTTTGGGAAGTCGCCCTATGATCTGACTATTTTTGGGAAGTCGCCCTATGGTTTGACTATTTTTGGGAAGTCGCCCTATGGTTTGACTATTTTTGGGAAGTCGCCCTATGATCTGACTATTTTTGGGAAGTCGCCCTAAGATTTGACTATTTTTGGGAAGTCACCCTAAGATCTGACTATTTTTGGAAAGTCACCCTATGGTTTGACTATTTTTGGGAAGTCGCCCTATGATCTGACTATTTTAGGGAAGTCGCCCTATGGTTTGACTATTTTTGGGGAAGTCGCCCTATGGTTTGACTATTTTGGGGATGATTGCGATTTATCGCTTTCCTCGTGTTGTGTGTGATAACATTTTAGGTGCCTCAAACCTTAATGATGGCGCCTTAGGTGCCTTGAACCTTGGTGATGGCGTCTTAGGTGCCTCAAACCTTGATGATGGCGTCTTAGGTGCCTCGAACCTTGATGATGGCGTCTTAGGTGCCTCAAACCTTCATGATGGCGTCTTAGGTGCCTCGAACCTTGGGGATGGCATCTTAGGTGCCTCGAACCTTGATTTTGAAATGATTTCCCTTTGATGGTTTGGGATAGATGGTCTATTGGTGGACTTCGTTTGAAGGGATCGGTCTTACGTTTGCTGCCGGGGAAATGGATGATAATGGGAAAAGAAACGGGATTCCGTTAACTTCGCTGGGGATTTTGTTAGCCTTTGTCGGAGTTTAGTTCAGGAGTATGAACCCAAATGGGGACTTAGTTCAGAAGTAAGATTCTAAGTCGAGGTTTAGTTCAGGAGTATGAACCTGAATGGGGACTTAGTTCAGGAGTATGATTCTAAGTCGAGGTTTAGTTCAGGAGTATGAACCTAAATGGGGACTTAGTTCAGGAGTATGATTCTAAGTCGGGGTTTAGTTCAGGAGTATGAACCTAAATGGGGACTTAGTTCAGGAGTATGATTCTAAGTCGAGGTTTTGTTCAGGAGTATGAACCTAAATGGGGACTTAGTTCAGGAGTATGATTCTAAGTCAAGGTTTTGTACCTGAGGGAGACTGTTTGAGAGCGTTCTCGCAGGGGAAGATTAGAGCTTACTATGATCATCGGAAAAAAGGGTGACCGTGTTGGTCAAGTGGCTGGACCTAAGGTAGGCTACCTACGTATCCCGAGTGGGAATCAAGCCTGGACGTAGTTCGAAACTGGCGGGATGGTTTGACGGTATTTGGGAGTCACCCGAGGTTTGACTGTTTTTTGGGAAGTCGCCCTAAGATTTGACTATTTTTGGGAAGTCACCCTAAGACTTGACTATTTTTGGGAAGTCACCCTAAGATTTGATGATAATGTTCTTTTAGAAAAGTAGTTGACTAAGATATGCTTTCATACCTGTTTGTGCTTACTGTAGCCGCCGGAAGGGACTCGAGGCTACGGGCGATGTTGATGAAGAGTTGTTGGGTTGCGGTTTCTGCGACGATTTGTTGTCTTTGGAGGCATTTTGACCTGAAGGGGGAGTTTGGTTGAGTCCGCATCTTCTTTGGTGATCGTCAACCTTGTAGAAGTTGTTGAGCTTGTCTTCACATTGGGACTTCTTGCTTTTGAGAACTTGGTGTCTCTGACCGATTTGTATTTGAGAACTTGGCGTCTCTGTCCGTACTGTATTTGAGAACTTGGCGTCTCTGACCGATTTGTATTTGAGAACTTGGCGTCTCTGTCCGTACTGTATTTGAGAACTTGGCGTCTCTGACCGATTTTCATTTGAGAACTTGGCGTCTCTATCCATACTGTATTTGAGAACTTGGCGTCTCTGACCGATTTGTATTTGAGAACTTGGCATCTCTGTCCGTACTGTATTTGAGAACTTGGCGCCTCTGACCGATTTGTATTTGAGAACTTGGCGTCTCTGACCGATTTGTATTTGAGAACTTGGCGTCTCTGTCCGTACTGTATTTGAGAACTTGGCGTCTCTGACCGATTTTCATTTGAGAACTTGGCGTCTCTGTCAAATCTTGTATTTGAGAACTTGGCGTCTCCCGACCGATTTGTATTTGAGAACTTGGCGTCTCTGACCGATTTGTATTTGAGAACTTGGCGTCTCTGTCCGTACTGTATTTGAGAACTTGGCGTCTCTGACCGATTTTCATTTGAGAACTTGGCGTCTCTGTCTGTACTGTATTTGAGAACTTGGCGTCTTCGACCGAACTGTATTTGAGAACTTGGCGTCTCTGACCGATTTGTAGACACTGGAGGTGATCTGCACATGTTCGCCCTAATCATTTCTTCGAAAAGGGGCATTTGATTTCTTGCGATTTTGTTGAAACCATTGATTTTGGACTTTGGTAAATATCTTCCTTGTTGAGGGTAAGTCTCAATAGCGAAGGAAAATGGTCTTTCACGTTCGAATCCCTGCATTGGTTAGTAGAGAGGAAGATGTATATATGACATTCATGATGACGGATGCATGCATAGAATCGAATGATTATGACAGTATCACCGCATATGTTCGCGAGATAATGCATTTACTTGCTTTCGAAGATGCACTTAGCCTAAGCTTTTGGCAGGAAATTATGATTTATGATCTTCAATCACTTAGGATTTTTCCTATTGATTCAAGTTTTGTTCATGCTACATGAGCCCTTGGGATATTTTTGTGGGGATGCATGGTGATGAGAGGGGATGCATTGGGACGTATGTGTCTGGAAGCTGTTTGGAACAGATTTTGAGCAAGTGGGGAGGTGAGAGCCCTCGACATTACGATTTAAATAAAGGGTGGTTGATGAGGTTTTATTAACAGATTACATGGACCTCAATCTTGATGAGATTGGATTCGGATCCCGGGTCTTGTTTGGAATTTTCCCTCTCAATTTTGGTCATTTGAAGCCGATCTTTGACGAGGCTCTAGTGGCACGTTGATATGAGTGAAACTTCTTTCATTTGGGTGAGCCGTGACTTGGCCGAAACCTTGTTCGGAGAATGATTTGATGAAATTGCTAATGCCGGTGAAACCCGGATCTTAGATTCCGATGCTACGGGAAGGCTGCTATGTACCAAGTTCTGAAGCTGAAAATCTAGCTGTTGATGTGACTAGACCTTTCTTGTGACTTGATAAAATTCAGGTCCAGAGGACCGGCTTGGCAAAGTCCAGATTTCGAAGCAGTGACTTGGCGAAGCCTTAATCTTATAACCTCGTTGTGATTCTGACATAATTAGCAGAGTCCCAATCGGATTGGTAATGCAAAGCGATCCGAGAATAATCGATGAAGATCGAATCTATCTTGTAGTGAAGAACCCAATGTGGACCCAAAGATGACTATATAAGCCCCGGCTTGAAGAGGCGATACAGAGAACCTGAGAACCGCTTAGCGAAGCCCCGCCGTGAAGAAATTCAGAGTAGTCTAACGAGAGGAGGCACCCATCTTTTCGGACCTTAGTCAACCGATTCTTGGACAAGACTCAGAAATGTTTACGTGCAGGGGCATATCTTTTGAAAGGTGGGAATTTCTCCCGAATTTGTGTATGACACTCTCGCTTTTGGTTTGACTCTTTTGAGAGAGTATAAGCATCACAAGGTGTGGAAAAGTGTATGGAAGCCCCTGCTGACAGAAAGACAGTGTTTGGCTCTATTTCCCTATGATGGAGAGAGAGAAGACTTGTCGAGACTCTTGAAAACTTGTTTTATTCGTGATAATCACAAGACTGCTTAAAACCCTTTGTTAATGTTCGGGTTATTCAATCCCTAAATCTGATATGAACAAATATTTTGATTAATCACAAGGAGAAAGCCAACTGATATCAAGCTCGGAAAGTGTATAGGGACGATCCTGGATGAGAGCGGATTTTTTTTTTTTTTTTGAGATTTGTTTGTGATTTCGACCGGACCATTTCTGGTTGCCTACGTTCCCTCCATTATGAAGAGCTCAGGTCGCCGTAGTTCGGGCCTATCCCGAATGAAAAGAGAACGAATGTTGAAATTCGAGGATCTGAGGACCTTTGGGGATTTTGAGGATTTGGAGGATTGAATAACATATCCCCTTAGAGTGTCCATGAAAGACACGGATGCGAAGCCCCAGTGGGACATCCACGGCAAGTGTTTGTGGAGTAGAAATGAATTATGCTCACATGAATCAAATTTGAATTTGCACAATCTTTGATTGGTAATTTTGAGCCAAAATGGATTAGATTCCAATTTAAGCAAGCAATGAACCATTAATTTGATTTAGATTTTACGATGAAATTGCTATCCGATAGGAATTGCAGCTGGGTTTCCGGGCTTCGATCGGCCATCGGGTAATTTTGGGAGTTATGACCTCTTAAAGTGAGGGGTCGGCTGAGCCTTTTGCTGACTGAACCTCTAAAGATGAGAGGTTGGCTTGCAGGGATGTGTTTGAAAAATCTATGGCAGGGAAGGTTGATTGCCCCTAAGGATGAGAGGTCAAATTTTGACTTTGGCCAAAGGCGAGGGTAATGGTGATGGGAGTATCCTCTAAAATTAAGAGGATGGCTTGGGATTGGTTTAAGGTAATGATAAGAGGGAGTTCAAGCTATCGAGAACTTTTGTGAACTTGCGAGAATTCGGGCTCCTTTTTGATCATTGGAGAGCCTCCTTTTTTTTTTCTTTTTTTTTTTTTTGGAAGGCTTCCTGAGGAGCTGGGAATTATATCCGAGATTATGAGGATTTTAAAATCATTCTTTTGATAATTCGGAAGGCCTCTTTGAGGAGTTGAGAATTATCTTTCCTTCCTTCACAACTTGAACATTTTATGCATCGCCGACTCTCGAAGCTAACTTCTTTGGCGTTGCTTGGACTTCTCTCAATAAGGAGCAAAGGTGATGGCTAAACAGGATTTCAAAACATGCCGATCTTGAAATGAAAGGGTAGTGTTTAGTGAGGGTGAGGTAATGGCTTTCCTATGGGTGAAAGGCTTCAACCGCAATCCCTACCGGATGACCTGAGATTAAGTCTTCATTGCTTGCTTAAGCTTTAAATGAGAAAAGATCCATGCAAATTCATCGAACAACGAGATGATGAGGCTGATGAAAGGGATGTGAGCATATGAGATGCAAGATGGGGAGTTGGTAAGCCCCAATTTGAGAGGGATATCAATTGATTTTCTCACTCCAATTAATTTAAATATTAATCATTTCAAAGAATTAGTGGTTGAGCAGCACAAGTGATCATCTAGGATAAAACCATTTCAATTAAGCGTAACGTGGGTGTGCAAGTGATGTCTCGAGTCTAGCAAGAAAAGAAGAAAGACATATATATATATAAATTTTAAATGATAGTTAAGCTATCTTTCCACAACATTCGAGGTGGACAAAACCGACAAGTGTCCAAGATGGACTTAGGTGAAAGAAAACTACTAGAACCTACGAAGGTTGACTAAAAGACTATTTTAGAGATAGGTAGCCCCTAGTCTAGCCGCTCTTTGCTGTTGGACCATGCATCTATTCTTCGAAGCTGGAGATGGGAGCTATTGCAGGTCTTTCCATCAGGACTTCTTCTTGCTCAATCCAACCATTTTCCTTGCCTGTGATGACTGGTTCATTGACCTCGCAAAAGGGAGGAGTCAAACTCCATTATGTTCCCAAGTCTTGAGCCACCAAACTCGATCATGTTGACACTCATGTTGTTATTTCTAGGGAGCGGGTTATTGATAGTATTAGGCCCTTCAGGTACCTCTAACCTCCCTTGTTCAATCAAACCTTGGATTGCCTTTTTCAGGGGGACGCAATTATCTGTCAGGTGCCCGTGGTACTGATGAAAGGCACAATGCTTGGAGGTATCTAAAGGAGCATTGGGGTTTCTAGGCTGATAATTTTCCAAAGGCCGGAGCAAACCTTCTCTCACCAAACCTCTGAAGATATCACTCAAAGGCATCCCAAAGTTTCTCAAGTCTTGGAGCCGGATCTCGGATGCATCGTGTTTCTTGGGAACAAAGGAAGTGGCATTGTTACACCCGTCCCGCATAGCTAATCACTTCTTTACCTTTTGGTTGGGCAGAGCCGTGTTCGAGGTGGAAGAAACTCTAGATTCGTAAGGTGTGCAACAGCAATGGCCGCCGATTGTAAGCCTTTTCGAACTTAGCCCCTGGAATTAACCATTGCACGCAAGTCGCCGTAGGGGAAGTGACCGAGGGAAGCTCTCAAATGCGGCTTCAAACATGACTCGAAAGATGTCTAACCGCTCTTCGTCGAGGGAGGAATGGCCATTTCACTGAGCTTTAAGTTCCACCTTTTATAGAAATCCCCAATATTCTCATCAGTGGCGCCGCACCGTTGTCCGTGTGTCAACTCGTTTGTTTCCCATTCCAAGTTGGCTTTATACTTATCTCGTGAAAGTACTAGTAATCTGTTCCCAAGTAGCCCTAGCTTCAGCCGCAATCCGGAAAACCATTTCAAAGCCCCCGACTTCAAAGAGAGATCAAGTAGTCACCAACCGCCGGTTTGTGCATCCCTTAGCTTTCATTGCCAAAGTGTAGGTGTCCAAGTGAGTTTTAGGGCACGCACTTCCATCAAACAGCTTCGAGATTGGGCATCACGAACTTGTGAGGCAGTGGGTACAATCGAGTCGGGATCAGAGCCGAAGAGCAAGTGTTCCTTTTGACGGTCAATTCAACATCCGCGCTTTCATTTCCTTTGTGTTGCTCCATAAACCAAGCCAAATTGGGATCCAAAGGTGGAGCGGGAATGCTCGAGCCGATATTTGAGCCAGGAAGAGGACTAGCCGTTGGTGGTGCATTGGTGGAAGGGATACCATATCCTGAGCATATGTGAAAACCCCTCCTCGCCCAAATTACCCCTGGGAGTGTAGGTAGGAGCTTGGGCAAAGGGATAGAACCCGACTTGCCGTTGGCTTCCAATCGGCAGAGAAGATGGAGGCAGATCCGAGGTAGCCGATGGCTTGATTTCCGGAGCGAGGCCCATAAGTAGGCTTAAGTGCGGCCGCCGTCCCCGGTTGTTGAATTGCATGGCCGGGTTGTGGCGAGGATGCATAACCGAGAGGATACCGTGGTCCCGGGTGATTCCGATGAAACCGGGATGGGGGCTTGCAACCCATTGAACCCCGAGTGAGAAATGGGCTTGTGAAGCCGGCTGTGAGGAGCAAACAGCTAGCATCATTCTGAGGAGGGGCTCCTGACTGTTGCCCCGAACCAAACTGTGGTGGCATTCCAAACCGTTGCTGCGAAAGTCCGGATTGATTGGTCCCAAACTGAGGCGGGATCCCAATTTGCTGTGGCATTGCGGGGTATCCCCAACCATGGGAAGGCATTTCGTACTGACTTTGTCCCCACTGAGGCATTGCGAACCGGCTCATCCCGTCAGGCTGCGTGGATCCAGTGGTCTGCAGTTGGGGAGCCGGCTGACCCAGAGATCGAGGAGCATGGGTGTTGGGTATGCATGTTTTAACCCTCCTATTTTGTATTAGATTTGATTGATACCATAACCTCCTATCTATTTTAAGAATCTTAGGACCCTTTGTAATGAAGCTTAGACTTCAATTTTTTTAGCTAAGTCCATTTTATAGAATAGGTTAATCTTAGGCTTGAAGACTGGCACAAGACTCATTGGATGTAAAGTTATAGCCCAAAGAAGGCATAAACCGCACCTTAGAACCGCATATGCAACCGCATGTATGATTCCTTGGAATCTCGCTCAATGAACTACCTCAAAGTAAAACCGCTTGTTGAACCGCATCATCAGTAGCTCACCTACAACCGCATCCTTTCAACCCCCTGGTGTAGCAAACCGCACATTCCTAACCGCGTCTCACCAACCGCATCCAATGATTGGCTACTTGAAGTGAACAACTTTTTATCCGTTGGAATCCACGTCAGCAATATCAAAAGTCAACCACCATATCTTGTCACGTGATTCAATGTCGAAAAGATCCGCAAGGATCTTGAAAAGTGACAGTGTCCTAACCTCATTGCTTGAAACCGAGCCCGATCGCCTTTATCTCGCAAGCAGCTGTACTCAAAGGACAAAAGTGGTTGTGGACCAATAGGATTGCATCAAGTACCGTCCTTACAAATGTACCGTATCCAACGGCTAGTTTCTTGATGCTTGGGTATAAATACCCCAATCTTCACCATTTGAAGATTGCTTGAAAAATTGAGAAGTGCCGTGTTCATAGAAGCCGAAGCTCGCCTTAAATTATTCAACCCTTTGAATCTTCATCTTCAAACTTCAAGAAATATTCCCCGCCAAATCAAGCCTTAACACTTTCAAGAATCATTGAGCTCTATATCTCACGTATTTAAAGAGCCTTGATCTTGTTCTCACACACTCACCTCACTTGTTTTAATCACATAGATTAAACACTTGAGATACACTGGTTATAGTTTTGGATTTGTTCTTCATAGAAAAGATTTTATTGTACTTTGTAATCTCGCAATACTTAATATAAAATCTCTCTTAGAAATCCAAGACTAACCATCTTGGTAGTGGACGTAGATCGTTTATCGATTGAACCACTCCAAATAGCGTGTTCTTACTTTCTGCATTTATATTTCCTGTGCTTGCTAATTATTTATCTTTGTCTCTGTTTGATCTTTATTTAGCTATCCATTATTGTGAAATAGTGTTTGGAGTTAACATAGTCAACATACACGTGTTTGTAAAACTGCTCTCAACAAAACCGCACCACCAAAACCGCATTTTACAAACCGCCTCTCAAAACCGCTTTACACTCTATTATTCCGCTGTGCATTTTACACTATCACTTGCAAATATTATCAACCGCAAGAGGATTTTGTAAGCAAGAGGTTTTGTTTTTAAAAGAGGGCGAAAAATTTTAAACAGCTATTCACCCCCCCTCTAGCTGTATTTTCACCCTTGTTGCCACCTTTGGGACCAACAATGGGCTATGGTGGTAGTACCGTGGGAGGCCGGTGGTGGCATCCTGGAGTAGTCGGGTTGACCAAGAGCGGGATTGAGGTCTTCCTCTTCTTCCACAAAGGAAGGTGCCATCTCGGGTTGAGACTCGGCGGCCAATCCATGGCTTTTGATAGCCTCCATAAGGCTGGTTCAGCCTGTACTTCCCGTCGTAACCTCATCTGTTCGCTAACCGATTCCACCGTTGTTCTCGTCCAGGGGTCCCGGGAGGCGGAGTGACGTTATCCCCATCATTACCGGCCGATGCGTACATTCTCAATCCCTGAGTCGGAACAAACGGCAAAGCCGACGATGCGCTGACTCTTCCCAACTAATCAAACGGTGACCTGTCCTAACCAACCTTTATGAGGAGCCGCGGGGAAAAGGCACGAGGGTTCGATGTCTGGGAATGAAGTAGGGTAGGTGTTTGGGCTTGGGGCTCATGCAACATGCGCTTATTTGTTCACGTTTACTTAAAACATGTTTTATTAACCTAATCGGTTGGAAAAGATTGCTCTTCTTTTCGCAAACTACTCGGGATCCTGGATCGGTGGGCCCCGTCACTACGTCTATAAGCCCTCGTATTCCACCCGTATTTCGACCTCCCAGTGGTGGGACAGCCTGGCGAGGGTCCTATAGGGCAAGCAGGTCCCACCGACCGAAAGAAAAACGATCCTAATAGTCTGGCGGGTAATCGAGTCTTAACGAGCATTCGATGTAAATTACGGACAAAGCTGACGTCAAAGTCAAGATCATGTCCGAGGGCTCGACGAAAAGTCGGCATGATTGGGACTGATGAATGTCCACAATTGATCTTGACTTGTCAGCGGTTAGGCCGTAATTAGGCATGGAATAATCATTAATCCTTGATGACTCAAGTGTCATGCCGGGAGTCGCTGTATAATTTGTGCCCCGAGCCGAAGTCAAGGCGCCGGTCAATATCTTGGTCAAAGTCTGCGGCGGAAAACCGGCATGACTTCGATCGATTAGGGTCCCCGAAAGATATTGAGTCGGTATGCCGACAAAGGCTTGAAAGGAAAGGTCTATACACCGGACAGGGCATGACACACGACTCAGACTAAAAACCAACCTGGGTCTCGGACAAAGTGTGTCACGGACAAGCGCATGGTCGACACGAGGCTCCATGGGATGTTTGGGCAGTCCTGTGCTTGCACCGAGAGGCGTAATAAGACCAAACGGGCCGCGACAAGGATTTCCCGGGTTAGGGACGTAGTGTGCAAGTGTAAGGTCACGTGCGCGTAGTGTGCAAGCAAAGCCTATCTTCTTTTTTTCTGAGTAAAATAGAAATTTTTCATGTGTCTTAAAAAGAATGATGCATGATTTTTTTTTTTGAAAATTTTCTTCTTTTTTTTTTTGAAATTTTTTTTTTTTGAATTTTTTTTTTTTTTTGAAATGAGCACATAAGCACATAAGCACAAAAATTCCGACAGTTAGGGACATGATTCCGACAGTCAAAATTTTGACTTTTTCCGAGGCGGCCAAAACAACACGAAAATGTGCAAAAATCAACACACACAACAAATGATTTTTAATGCCGGGACGGAAGCTTGACCCTCAAAAGATTTTTCTCTTCTTTTTTGAAAACGATGATACCGGTACGTGGGATTGTTAAACCACAATTTATCCCCGACTCGTGTTAGGAGGCGATAACGGGAAGTTTAATGATTTCCACCAATATACCAAATATCATTTTTTTTTAGAAAAAGCTTATTATGTCCCCAGCGGAGTCGCCACTGTGATGTACCCGATTTTTTGAAATCAAACGGAGTCGCCACGCCATTTTTGTTTTAAGGGCAAAAACTTTGAAAAATGCCCGAGATTAGAAATTTGGGTTCGGAGGTCACGTTACACGCCGGGAAGGACGTTAGTGTGCACCCGGAATGCCTCGTGAAACGAGTCTTCCAAGCTTAAAAACCATTTGTGTGTGTGTGTGCATGTTACTTTGGCCAAAATAAGTTGAAACTGAGGAAACCAAAAATTGGGAACTCTTTATAAGGCTTTAAACTGATCCCATGATTTTTGGTGTGATTTTTGGGTTGAGTTTTGATACTCAAAAGATTTTTTTGAAGTTGAAAGTCACTTCTGCCAGAGTGAAAAAGGCAGTGGACACTTGATTTTGAAATGGACTTTAGGGCTTTAAAATTCCATAATCTGGGAAAAGTCCGAGAATGAAAAATGTTCAAAATACCTTAAATAAGGTTTCTGTGAAAGAACTCTCCATTTTGGAGATGATTTGGTGGACCAAAATCTTCTGGAAATCTCAGATCTGAAATCTGGATTTCCAGAGACTGATGAACTGACCTTTAAAAGAAAATTTGAAAAAAGGAGTTTTACTCTCGAAAAAAATAAAATAAAAATATTTATGGAAACCTCTGGATGTTGGCTACAAAAAGTATTTTGTAGTCAACACCAAATTCCAAGTTTCTGTATGTCCAAAAAATTAGACCATGGACAGAGGTCTTAGAAAATTGCTACTGGACAGCAACTTCTCAAGAAGGAAAAACATGATTTTAAAGGGGGTTTTGCATCCATGCTTGTCCCCATTTCCCTATGTTTTGATTAGTAGTCACTAGAAATTTTAGTGGTGATCTACTATATCAAACCATCCTTGGGGTACATTAGGACTTAAGCATTTCATTTACTTGGGAAGGGGAATTTTGTAGAGATGAAATTAAAGAGAAAAATCAACTAGAGATTTAAAATGTGGACCATTTGAGATGGTCATTCATGAAGATGAACTTCAAGATGACCATCTTAGGTCAAGATTTAAGTTAAACTAGACATAAAGTAAATCAAAGTAAGAAGAACAAGATGAACAAGAAGTTAAAAGGGAGTTTTAGGGTTTAGAGAAGGAGGGCTTTACCAATGGTGACACCCTATCTTCCTAGGCTTGGAATTTGACTTGAGGAGTATCAAGATTTGGTGTTTGACTTGAGGAGTATCAATATTTGGTGTTTGGATTTGTGTTTGGGTGGATTCAAGGCTTGAATGTGTTTAGGGTTTGATGATAGAGTTGATCAAAGAGAAAACAAGTAGATAACACTTAAGTCTTCTATGTTTTCTCCCTAATCTTCCTCTTGAGTAGTGTTTTAAGCTTGAGCTTGGTGTGTTTAAGAGTGATTTGAGAATGTTTGAAGTGAATTTGGGAAAGGTTCAAGAGAAAATGGTGGCAATCTAAGGATTCCCACTGTTTTCTCTCTATTTTCGCCAGAATACAGCTTCTGTGAGTAAAATGTGTTGTGTAAACTGAGAGAGGAGGGTTCAATTTATAGCCCTCTGAAATTGACAAACATGTCCGCGCGGATGGGATTGTAAACGTGCACTGTTCATTAAATGCAGCTCCAGGCTTTGGACAGGAAGAATAAAATTCAAAAATCCAGCAGTTTATGTTTTTCAACTTGCCCAATTCGGATTTTTCTAATTTCTTTTGCTTTTTGAGATTCTTTCTTTGGTTTATCCTTTTTTGGCAATTCCTAATCTACCCTTACTTGGTTAGAAATGTTAGGAATGTTAGGAATTGTTAGAAATGTTATAACTTTCGTTAATTTTCTAACGAAAATACTAACAAGCTCAAATTGGAGCACTTACACTCACCAACCACATCCAATGATTGAAGACTTGAAGTGAACCACCTTTTTACCGTTGGAATCCACGTCAGCAATATCAAAAGTCAACCACCATATCTTGTCACGTGATTCAATGTCAGAGAAGATCTGCAAGGATCTTGAAAAGGTGACAGGTGTCCTAACCTCATTGCTTGCAGCTGGAGCCTGATCAGCTTTATCTGCAACTGCTGTACCATAGGACAAAAGTGGTTGCTGTGGACCAATGGGATTGCATCAAGGACTGTCCTTACAACAGCTGTATCCAACGGCTAGTTTCTTGATGCTTGGGTATAAATACCCCTAATCTTCACCATTTGAAGATTGCTTGAAAAATTGAGAAGTGCTGTGTTCATAGAAGCTGAAGCTCTGCCCAGAAATTCTAAGTCCTTTGAATCTTCATCTTCAACCTTCAAGAAATATTCTCCAGCCCAGAAATCAAGCCTTAACACTTTCAAGAATCATTGAGCTCTACATCTCTCAGATTTAAAGAGCCTTGATCTTGAACACACACACACCTCACTTGTTTAAACACATAGTTTATTCAATTGAGATACACTGGTTATAGTCTAGGATTTGTTCTTCATAGAAAAGATTTTATTGTACTTTGTAATCTCTCAATACTCAATATAAAATCTCTCTTAGAAATCCAAGACTAACCATCTTGGTAGTGGACGTAGATCGTTTATCGATTGAACCACTCCAAATAGCTTGTTCATACTTTACTGCATTTATATTTTCTGTGCTTGCTAATTATTTATCTCTGTCTCTGTTTGATCTTTATTTAGTTATCCATTATTGTGAAATAGTGTTTGGAGTTAACATTGTCAAAACCTCACGTGTTTGTAAAACTGCTCTTACCAAAACCGCCAAGCAAAACCGCATTTTACAAACCGCCTCTGCAAACCGCAATACACTCTATTATTCCGCTGTGCATTTTACATCATCACTTGTAGTCTATTATCAACTGCAAGAGGATTTTGTAAGCAAGAGGTTTAGTTTTCAAAAGAGGGCGAAAATTTTGTAACAGCTATTCACCCCCCCTCTAGCTGTATTTTCACCCTTGTTGCCACCTTTGGGACCAACAAGATAATCATGGAGATGATTATATGCATGGAGATGCACATTACACTTATAGATACTTGCTAGAGAACAAGTATTGGACTTGTCCTACTTATGAGATTCATGACATGGTCTGTTGTCATGATTAAATCTCATGATAGTCGTGTTATTGAATCCTTAGTACCTGAGATTATCATCGTCTTCCACATGACGAAGATTATGTTTGATATAGTCTAACACTATCTTTAATCGAATAGCAATAAGGGCTATGTTAGCACGATTGGACTCATGTAGGGAAGAATGATAAGTCAAGATGGGATTTATCCCTCTTATGAAGAGAGATGTTTGCTTGGGCCCCTCGATGAATGATATTGATGAAATGTGTGGCCACACTCAAGTGATTTGATAGAGATCAAATGCATTTGGATTATCAACATATTCGGAATCGAGAAAGCATTGAACGGAATGAGTTGACATAGACCATGACTCATGTTCAATTGGACATCGTGGACAAAGGGATTATGATATTGGATCTATCAAGGAATCAAGATTTGATGTTATATTTAATTGGGTGGACATAATGATTTGCTAGAAGTCACTTATGTCTTGTGAGGTTGATGTTTCAACTCACTACCAACATAAAATATAATTCCTAAAGGGTCACACACAAAAGAACGAATTTGATTCAAGCTGAAAAATTGGAGATTTTGGGTTCTGGCACGACTCGTGACCAGGAGCACGACTCATGCCAAGGGTTACGACTCATGACAGGAGCTGAGAAACGACTTTTGTTTTTGGTTCGTTTGATCAAAATGAGTTGGAGCATGGAGAATGACTCGTGAGCACAAATGGAATGCAAAGGGCAAGACTCGTGCCAATTGGCACTACTCGTACCAACGCTGAATTCGTGTCCGTACAGTTTTCTTTTACTTGGAAGGTTTTGGTGTTTGACAAGGTTTCTACCCTAATTGTTAGGGGATTTATATGAGATATAAATACAACCTTTGCAGCCATAATTTTCCATCTCTCACATCATAATTCTAGGTTTATGAAACTCTAGATTGATTTTGATTTTGAATCAAAGGCTCCCAAATTATTCCATAGTTTTTGTCTTTGATTATTGAATATTGATTCAATAATTAAGAGGATCATCTAGCAATCCAACAAGAAGGTGTTCTTGGTTCGTTCGCGTGTGGATTACCGATAGAGGGTGATAAGTTAATCACCAAGAGCTTGAAGCCATCGTTCGTTGATTCATCACAAGGTTTTGAACAAGGAAGAATAAGATCCGTTTCGACATCAAAATTCCAAGGCTTGAATTTTGTGATCTACTTTGTTAAACTTCATCGTATTCAAGGTATGTAAATTCTATCTCATATAAATTTCTAATCTCTTCATGCTAGACGGATCATAGGGCTAGGGTTTTGATGTTATTTGTAAATCTTCCACTGCGTTTGTAACCCCAAAACCCAACAGGTGCCACATAGACAAGGTTGCGGAATCTTACGTTTTCGTGAAGCCACATCATGATGAGTCCTAAGATAGTGTGACTTTTCATTTTTCTTCTATTAGTTAATAGTATTAGCATAGTATATTAGTTACTATATTAGAAGAACATTACTAATAGACAATATAATTATACTATTGTAATAGATAGTCATATTCTACTATTGAAGACTACTAGAGTACTATGCTAATATATATACTAATAGAGAAGAGGTAAGAAAGGTGAAGAGTTTACATTAATTTGATTTTATTACATCAATTATTAAGAGTGAAAGCGGAAAAGACTCAATACTTAATAGTTGAAGAGTTATACAAGATAATCATTTGTGTATATTAAGAGACACATTAGTGGACTAAATACATTTGCTAAATATAGTAATAGAGGAGGAAAGAAAGGTGAAGAGTTTACATTAATTTGATTTTATCTCGTTAATTATTAAGAGTGGAAGCGGAAAAGACTCAATGCTTAATAGTTGAAGTGTTATACAAGATAATCATTTGTGTATATTAAGAAACACATTAGCGGACTAATTACATTTGCTAAATTTTCCACTTTCCAATCCAAGCCAACTATTTCTCTTTGTATGCATTATTTGTTATTCCTTTTATGTTTAACTTATTTTGGTTTTTCATTTGGTTGTTTTTTTATGAAGCACTCAGGAATTTGAAATGAAAGATTAGCAGAGAAGACATTATGCTAAAGTTCATAATTTGTCTGAGAAGGTGAGTCACAAACGCATATATAATGATTGATTAGGAAAAAAAACACGATTTTTTTTTAAATTTTCTTCCGATTGAATATAAGCAATGATATTGTTTTGAAGTTATTGACATTTTCTTACTCACATCATTTGTAATATTTTTGCAGATAAGTAGTGGTTGGATCATGCAAATGCCAACTTAATGTTGTGTTAGATGATTTCTATTTGATTTTTGATGTTACTGGTAAGTTACTTTTGATAAATTATCTTACTTTTTCTTTTGTTTTCATTTCTTTTGTATGTTATTCTTTTGTGTTCATTTCTTTTGTATTATAACATGGTTTTGACCAATTGGCTTTGATTTTTCATGATTAATTTTGCCTTTTCCCTTTTGATTTTCAATATATTATTTAAGTCATTTCATATATTTTGTTTTTTTCACATACTTTTAGGTATTTGCTTTTGTTATTGATTTATAGATTTGATTGTATATAAACTAATCAAAAGTTTTGACATTTTTTATGTTGTTCGAAAAGTTATTGATGGCAAACTTCAAATTATGTTCAACTCTAATGGAAGATTGAAGGAGAGATTTATCAAGGATACTTGGATAACCTATAACTTCTACACACATGTATATTTATTTGTATGTTTTGTAAAGCATGTGTGTTAAATAAAAATTCTGGTCTATGCATTACTTCTTCCTCCCAAAATTAATGTTCAAAATAAATTTAAATTTTTTCTTGATAAAAAATATTTTTTTAAAAAAATTAGAGAATTATTTTGAAATAGAAGTATTACTTTTAAATATTCTTTGTGATCCTAAACTTTAAACTTTAAGTCAATGATTGCTTGTAATTCAATCTTTCGTATTACAGGAGGAAAAGAAAAAGAAGGAGGTCAATTTGTTATTGATTAAAAGTAAAAAATTGATATATATTTAGGTTCGAGACATAAGTAGTAGGATATGTATAATAGATGCTTGCAAAAGATATTTGTGGAAAAAAATATCTCTCGAATCACCATATGAATGATCAAGCATGTATAAATATTCACAATGAAAATAATAGCCTTTTGTAATATCACTATGTAAAAAAAATCATTTTTATGTATGTTTTGTAATATCATTTCTGTATTTTGTTTTTGTTTTTTATATATATGTTGCAAATACAGTTGAAATATGTCTAGAAGGTTTATCTTTTTTACATTATTTTTATCAATGCTAAATATTGCTTTAGGTTATTTGATTGATGTAAATATATGATCAATTAGAATGGTAATATAATATAGTATGAATTAGTGATCATGAAGAGTTTTGCAATGGTATATACTTCCTCCATCTCATAAAAGTATTTTTCATTGTCATTTTTGTTCGCCTCAAAAATATGTTTTTATTTTCAAAACTTTAGGTTAAAATCATTAAATTTTTTAAATTTGCAACCAAGGAAAAAAAGAGAAGAAAAGAGTTCCAACCAAGGAAGATGAAAGAGGGAATAATGGAATAGGAATACTAAGTAAATCTTGAAAATAAAAAAAAAAATTGATAAAAAAAAATTAATGATCAAATTAAAATATCACTACATAATGGAATAAAATGGTTTTATGTTAAAGAAACCATTTTGGATTTATATCTATTTTCTTAACTGCTCAATTTGTTCAGTAACTTTTTATTTTAAACGTTCAAAATATATAAAGATATAAAATATTTAATTCGCTTTGAAATCATGTGAGTTGTATTTGCTATTTATAATAGATTGCTAAATGTAGTCTTTATTGATTCAATTGTCCATTTAAATGTAATTATATCAATAACTTATAGCTTGCATGATTATGTTTGCAAAAAATATAAAAGGAGAATATGAATGTAAACATCTTCCAATTAAAGTCCTTTTCTCTTGAAAATTATGTTTTCAATTGATAGGTATAATGTTATATGTTAATTTATGTCGAGTAATATAGTCGGTGGGAACTAAAAACCCAAAAATATATTAAAATTCAAGTTTAATAAAAAATATATCTATAACTAAATAAAAGCTGAAGTGCAAAGCACTTCAGCACACCCACCAATTTCCGCTCAAACAAGAACTTGGATTGAAAAGAGACTAAGTTCATTCTCCTTTTAGTGTCATTTTCTGATTACACCCCTTAGATATTTTTAAAACCTGAAAATACCCTCAATAAATAAGCAAGTCCTTTAATATTCCATTTTAAAAGCTTTCTTCCCTATCTCTCTTCCCCCTCCGTTACTCACTCTTCCCCCAAAACATCCACGCCCTCGGCTACAAACGCCACCGCCATCGTCGCCTCCACCTCTCTCTTCAGCCATGATTCCTGCCGCCCCCTCTTTCTTTATCCATGGTCGCCGCCATTATCTCTCTCTTCTCCCTTCTCCATGGCTACATCGTTTCAACCCTATTTGGTTAAAGCAAGTTGAATGTTTAATGTTGGTGATGGCGCTGTAATTGGACCAGCATCGACGAATAAAGAGGTATGTTTGATATGCCTGACATACCATATTTAAATGAATTACTGAGCATATCTCCATTCACCGTTAATACATATTGGGTAATAGTAATGGTAAAGGCAATGTAATTGTGTTTCGTCTGGTTGATTGCAATCTTATCTCTCTATCCTCGCCTCTGTTTTTGAAGTGAGTAAGGAGGCATGATTGATTCTATTCAACGGCTTATCAGAAGCTCGATCGAATATGAGTGTTTTGTGCATGTGTAATAGTCTTTTATTGTTAGGTTTAATTTGACAGTTATTTCGGGATACCGTGTGTTTGTTAATTTTTTAAATTATTTGTGTTTAATTGAAAAATTGGTTAATCTAAGCCCTAATTTGGTACATATGATATCTTTATGTATCATTTTCACTGATCTGATCATGTTCTGGGCACAAGAACTTGGATTCAACTTGCAAGATAAAGTGAAACATCAATCCTTTGTTCGCAGTCACCCTGTTCAAGCATCTCAAAGCTATTGTTTACATTTTCTTCGTTGCTATTGATCAGGTATCCGGTATGAAATCAAAATGGATATCATAAAATTGAATACGAATTCAAAGGAAGGCCTACATTACAATGATCCATGAAACTATATTATGCGTCCAACTCCAAAGTAGTTAGTCTTTATTCGCTGAGGTGTATCACAAATAGCCTTAACTCTTACATCAAACTAATTATGTTACGCTTCGTCACCAAAATGTAGTAAAATGAGAACACCCTTCGTTGTAGGTGTTGTTAATCTTACACTAATACTTTTTAATTATGATTATAGAAACCTATAGATTGATTCTTTTTTCTTTGCTTCATAATTTCTACGACCTTTTTATTTGTGCCTTCAAGTTATCGAAATTTATTTGAATTTTAGCACATATGTTTGCTAAACTATGACATGTATGAAATGTGTTCTTTTTATGTGGCTGCCATCTAAGGACGTGGACTGCTTTGCAATCAATGTTCTATGGGGGAGAACGAAAGATGAGTGATATATTTGAAAGATATGAGAGGCAGTACTGTGAGCTCTTAGCAATTTGTCGAGAAAATTCAAAACAAATTTTCCTCTTGATACAGGTATGGAAGGACCCTAATTTAATTTGTGTGGGTTATCTTTCAGTATCATTTTTGCTATGATTATTTAGCTTTCCAAATTTATAGTATTTCATTTTAAGGTTGCCTTTCTTAAACTAATAACCAATGGAAATTTGAAAATTGTCATCAAACTTATAAAGTACTCCCTTCATCCGTATAAGAATGTTCATTTTCTAAAAAAAAAGGTGTTTCTAATTCAATTCTTACCTTTAAAATATTGTATTTCAATGTATTCTTGATATACTAAAAGCTTATTAAGTGGCCATTCATCTAGGGTCGCAACTGAATTTATGTGATTGGGCAAAGATTGGGTTGAATTTTACATCTCAGGTAATGTGTTGTGTGTTATCATATATTACGTTCCCATCTAAATTTGAAGGAAAGCATATTGTTTATGCATCATAAATTTCATTCCCATATAAACTTGAAGGAAATCATACTGCTTATGCATATCTGTTATGAGTTGATAACTTTCTTTGTGACCATCATTTTTAATACTCCCTCCGTCCCACTTCATTTGAGACCAAAAAAAAGGGCACAACTATTAAGGAAAAGTGATGTAAGAAAGAGAAAAAGGTAAATGTTGTGAGTATAAAAAATTAAATAGGAGAGAGAATGAGTGGGAGGAATAGTTAGGAGAGAGAATGAGTGGGAGGAATAGTAAAATAGGAGAGAGAATGAGTGGGGTAAATAGTGAAGATTCCTTTCCATTTTGGGAAGTATCAATTGAAGTGGGACGGACCAAAAAGGAAATAAGTATCAATTGAAGTGGGACAGAGGGAGTATATTGTTTGAAAAGTCCAGCTTAAGGTTTTTTTCTCCTCCATACAGGCAAGTTTCTATCCCGATGAGAATAATGTTATAGACTTATATATTATGCTTTTGAGATATTCAAGGAAAATATGTCATTGCATAAGTTCTTACCTTTTTCTTTTTTTGTGTTTTTTTTTTGGTTGGGGAAAGGAAGTAAATAATGTAATCAAATGGTTGTCTCCAGCAGTAGTTTTTTATTGGAAAGGAAGTAAATAATGTAATCAAATGGTTGTCTCCAGCAGTAGTTTTTTATTTTTATTTTGTCTATATGTCATGCATAAGTTCAACTTAAATACTTCAGCAACTAAATATATCTACCACCAACAGTTTCATTCGGATACAAAGATCACAATATGCTCTTTTTTAACAAACAAAATAATTGATTTTTTTTATTAATTGACAACTTAATCTATCTACCTCCAGTGCTTAAGATTTACAGTGTTTAATTCTCTGTATTTACTGAGCCAATTTTGGTAATTATGCTCTTCCCGTGTTTGTGTTGCAGACATACGGGATCATTAAGGCGGATGAAGTATGATTTGCTTGTAAAATCCATTCACAAGTTCACCACCGTGAAGCAATACTATGGTATGTTTTCCCTTTCTATTACCTCTGTGTTGTTGCATTGCAGCATTTTGTATCAGCATACGAAGATGATTTTCTTAGAGTTATTCAGCAGCAATCAGAAAAGCTTAAACTTGCTTTGGATGGAAGTGCAGTTGTAGAACCAAATGCTAACCGCAAGATTTATACTGTACCAAAACAACTTCAGAGTAATTTGACTGCTGCGAAATTTGAAGCGTGGAAAATGTGGCAAGAGAATTGTCTTTCTGCTGAGAAAATCGCTGTTAGTTCTAATTTCTTGGCTAAAAATGTCTTTTATATACATAACTTCACCCTACCGTTTCTCATTTTCTTGAGTTTCTGTAGAATTTTCCTGGTAGATCAGCTCCCATTAAAGAAACAACTGTCCTTGGATATCTCCTCGATGCCGCCCTCGTGGGATATGAGCTCGACTGGCCTAGGTTGTGCAAGGAACTCGGATTGACTCACGAGATATTTGCTAATATCAAGGTTGCTATCTTGAAAGTTGGCTCGAAAGAAAAGTTGAAGCCCATCAAAGATGAACTACCAGAAGAGGTGATTTTTTGAATCAAAATTGAACTTTATATGCTACTACCTCTGTCCCAGAATGAATGACCAAAAAAATTTCAAATTTGCTCTTGATCAAGAGCAAATTTGAATTTTTTTTTTGGCATTCATTTTGGGACGGAGTCACAGAGGGAGTTTATACTTGCACCTCATTTGCAAACCACAATATCAATGCTTGCCTTCTTTTTTTATGTATTTTTTAAAAGATGATCAATAGTGGGGTTCCCCACTTACCCCCCAATGCTTGTCTTCATTAACTGATTGATATTGGGTTAATTATTACAGGTAAATTATGCCCATATCAAAGCATGCTTAACAATGCAAGATCTTGGGATGTCAGCTGAAGAAATTCTATCAAATCAGCAGCGTAACTACAATACCGACGAAAGTCCTAATGGACCAGCTGAACTGAAGCAAAAGCCCAATCTTTCAGTTCTAGGGGAAAGTGAAGCACCAGATCATGTTTCCCCTTTTGAAAGCTGTTGTACGATGCAAACCTTTAGTGATGAGCTGCCGTCTCCAAGTAAGCGCCAAAAAGTCGAGGTACTGGAAGCAGAAAAGCCAGCCTTACAGGTGGAAACAGAGAGTTCAATACACCCACCCATTTTCGACTCAAACAAAAACCTGGACCAAAAAGTTGATTTGTTTTCAAACACAAACCTTGGATAAGAGATGTAGAGATGAAAAGTCACAGTTTCTCTTGGGTATCAGACGAGCTAACAGACAGCAATATATATTGTAGGATTTTAGAACTGGATCCAGTGCGATGGAAGAATTCACAGTGGCGTAGCCTCCGGGTAATGCTGCTCACATGCAATATATATATATATATATATATATATATATATATATATATTGTAGGATTTTAGAACTGCAATACTTTATTGTCAGTTTTCATATTCTAATACCATTTTAAATGGGGAGCTGGTGCTGTGTTTGCTTTAAATTTGGCCATCATTTTTGTACGTTAGTCTGCTTATGAAGTTGATTCATAAGGATTCAAAATATTAAGAAAGACTGATTTCAAATAACTAATTCACAGGGGATGGGATGAGTCAACAGCTGGAGAACGTCCAAGTTGAGTTTCAATCTGGGAGATTGAGCCTGTGGTTACTCCTTTCTATATATGTCCGCCTCCCTTTTTCAGACCCAAGTTCCCTAGACAACCAGGGATGCCAGGTAACCAATATTTTTGAGTAACTAAAGAATAATATCTCAAATTGGCTCTTGAATCGGACCCATAGATTCCCTTGGTCCAGTATCATGGATATTGGTTTATTACGATTCATAAATTAAAAAAAAAATCATAGATGCAAGATGCAGCCTTGATTCTAATGTCATTCAGCTCTAGCAGTTTAAACTTTGAATACCCCTTTCTATATATGTTTACAAGTGTATGCATGACTACTCACAATGTTCCTTCTCAGAAATTATTGTCTTCTGTTGTAGATATTATGCTCCGTTAATTTAGGGAAATTACGCACATAGATCTTGATCCTTCATTTATCGTTATCCATTCTTTGTGTTCATGCAGAAGATGAAACAGACATGGAAAATGCTCTTAAAAGGGGTGTGTCGTGGCTCGATGACTATGGTATGAAAAATGCCTCCAGCTCACTTTTCCCGGGCATGCGTTTGGTCCAATGGATGAGCATGCAGCTAAATAATTGGTTTCCAGCTACACAATTGGGCCAATTCCCTACAAATATTTCCTCAAATACCCTTCAAAGTAGCATCAACGTTGAAGATCCCTCCAAGTTGTTAAGCTTTCAATCCCAAGGCCTATCCATCCCAAATCCGCAGTTCAGCAAAGCGAAAAAAGAATTCATATCTGACTCATTTGAATTGACTTAACCATGTAACATATTCTAAATTTTGTACTATCATTATTCTTTTATGTGATCACTGCTGATATTGTTAGTGTAAAATCTATAACCAGAAAGTTAAAGTGGCTTTGGTGGAAGAACGGAAGAGGCTCTATAAGCTATTAAAAGAAGTCTCATTTCTTAATCCATATCCAAGCCATTCAAATTTCATTCTTTGCGAGGTTACCTTTGGAAGGGATGCTAAGAAGCTGAAGGTAAGGACTACTCGTCTTTCTACCAACCAGACGACCTGCAGAAGTCATTGCCTGATAGGCCATAGGCCACCTGAGATGCACCATGTTGACACACATGAAGGTGTGAACATCTTACTACTTTGACTATCTTTTGGTGCTAGAATCTGGACTAACATCATATGGTGCTGCCTTTTATAATTCACTTCAAGCATCATGCTACAATGGACTCTTGAAGATAAGACTTAAACCCACTCAGGGACAATCCTGAAATAGCTTTCATTCTTGGACTTTGAATTGACTTTGAATAACGCACTTGTATTTCTACGGTCGTACCGATTCTTCAGTATCAGAAGTTTGCAAATGAGTGTAACCTTTATCAGGATTGAGGTTTCATGTATCATTATTTAATTGGCACCATTGGGGGCTTTCTTGTATATTATATTAGGAGGTTATTGTTGCTGTTGTTATTTCGTCTCTTCCTATAATTCTTTTACTGAGCGAAATGGTTAGACTTACTTTATTTGTGCTCTTTCGGCTCTTCCTATAATTCTTTTACCGGAAGTGACGCTCTTATGATTATTTGTATTAGTGAAAATTTATGGTGAATTTTTGCTTAAACTGTTCATTACCCATATTCCCATCAGTCCTTCTTTCCTTACTGATCTAGCTTTTTAGAAATGTCTACTATTTTTATTCTCTAAAGCCATAAAAGTTATGCACTAAGTTAAGATATAAAGTAATATTTTCAGTGTGATTTGATCATTTTCAACTTTCACCTACTTATAGATACAATATA
Source organism: Adenophora triphylla var. japonica (assembly GCA_022495995.1). Classification (NCBI taxonomy): domain Eukaryota; kingdom Viridiplantae; phylum Streptophyta; class Magnoliopsida; order Asterales; family Campanulaceae; genus Adenophora; species Adenophora triphylla. The sequence goes on from JAFEMH010000452.1 coordinate 491,870, forward strand.
ACTAATGTATGATGTTGAATAACTAATGTATGATGTTGAATGTTGAGACTTAAAATGTGAAATTTGAAGATAAATGACATATTTGTTTTTTTGCTGCTATAGAATTGACCGCATCTCCCGATACTCTTGGCTTTGCTTTATCAAGATCATTGTTAAATCTTTTGTGATCCAGAATGTCATGTTTATTTCATTATCTCACTTACATCTGTCCACGTGACTTGATATTTGTTGCACGCTCAATGAGCTCTCCCCCCCCCCCAAATTATACCACATGGGAGAATGATGGAGATTACTTAAAAAAGTTGTCAGCAAAGGGCAATTAAATGGTTATAGAATGCACTTCTAATAGTGATGTTGAGAGATTTAGTTCAAGTCTCCACTAACACTTGAAACAGTCTAATACATTGGTTGCAGCAGGAGGCAGTTCTGTGAAGGCTACAAGTGAACTCAGGAAAAATGATACCCCTTTCAGACTTCTACAAGACTATGCTTCATTGCTTTTGATGATAGTTCAGAAAATGTTGATGACCCGTGTGTTGAAGATGTTAGTCGTACATCTGTGTCACTATCAACTGGAGCTGGTGCTAAAAGTACATATGGGCACCCAACAAATTTAGGAATCAAGCAATGACAATTAACGAAAGTTAGTATCAATCACATTGTTTTTAAAAGATCTCTGTTCAGCCATGTTCAATTGTATGTTGTTATAATAGTACTTATAAATTATATAATATCAATAAATTTATCTAAATAAATTTAATCTTATTTGTCCCTAGGATGTCACTAACTCCTTCGGATCTATTGTTTTCATTTATTATCTCTTATGCGATAACAATTAATAAAAGTTAGGGTCTCATGTTGTGAACAAAAAATTTTCCAAAATTTATAATAATATTTCATTAACATTTTCGTCCGTTTATTGGAAATTACTGTCTTAATTATTACTTTTATTTTCATCTATATTTTTTCACATGGCTAACTTTGCTTAAAATATTAACTTTCTTTAAAATAGATTTTTGTCCGTGCGTTTAACGCACGGGTGTAGCACTAGTTTGTTTAATAAATCTACTATGATGACCAATTAAAAAACTTAATAAGCCCTAACACCTTTACTAACTAACGAATCTTTTTAATTCCAATGTCTTTTCCTATTCTGGATTGTCTATTTTCCTTCCTATTGAATTACTTAATTTTCCAAAATCTTGACTTTTTATAGTTCTTATGTTAAAAAGCTTTTCAAATTCTAAGCATTAAAATATATCAATTTATAGCTTTTACCTTCATGCACTTTCTATAATTAGCACATTTTCTTGCTTCATTATTCATGTAATACGCAATAAATGTACATATGTACTTGACATGCTGCTTTATTCTTTGTTCAATTTCATTATGTTTTTTTTGTTAAGCGAAAGAATTTTTTTTAGTGAATATTGTACCTCCATTAAAGTGACCATTCATTATTATTGATTGATTTTTGATTGATTTTGTTGATGAAAATTGGTGGGCTTCATTAATATTGTCATGTTTATATTTCTTGCAGCTTCCTATGTGGATGCTTTTGAGATTGTTGTTGTTCAAAGTTGTAAAATCCATTGCTTTATACTTTGTATCTTTAAGTTCCTATTTTTGTTTATGATTTTTTTAATATTACATATATAACTTTTGTTGGTTGTTACTAATTCTTCTTTATCTAATTGCAGAAACCTTTATACATTATTCATTCATTTGACTTGGTTTTAGACTTCAAATTTGAAGTAATAAAAATCTGCCCATGAAGCACTATTAAGGGCTACTGTGACTTGCAAAAATTATAGCAAAATAAATACATGAAAATTTTAAGATTTGTAAATTGCAATCTCTTCTTAACCCATGAAAGTATGCTCATAGATATTCACATGATTTTATGTATATTATAAGTATCTATTTTAAGCCATCTCTCATGACCATAAAATCTGCCAATATGTGTTTCAGTTTCAAGACTTAAACGTTTTCAAGTGTTTAATTGACCAAAACTAATTTTCTAAAGTTGAAAACTTTTAGATTCATGTATTTTTATATTATGTACAACTTTCATGGTTTGAGTTTTTTCATTTGAGTTCGTTTTCATGATTGAATTTGTCAATCTTTTTCTAATGTGTTTTATTGCCAGCAACTAATCCACTACAAGAAAACTGACAGATACCGACGGAAATTAGCGACGAAAATAAATCTGTCGCTAATACTGACGAATTAGTGACGAAATAGCAACGACCTAGAGTGAAAAACAAAAAACGAAATTAGGACGAGATTACCGACGAATTTAGTGACGGATATGCCGACGAATTCCATTCTGTCTCTAATCCGTCACCATTTTGGCGCAAAAAATTTGCGCACTTTTTTACCGACGAATTTATGACGGAATGGCGACGGATATTTTTACCGACGGATTTGAGTCATTGCTAAATTATTAAAAATAATTATTAAATTTATATTTTAGGTTAGCGACGGATTAGTAACGGATTTAATTACCGACGGATTAAAATCCGTCGGTAAATTAATTAAATATTATTACCGACGGATTTGAGTCATTGCTAAATTATTTAAAATAATTATTAAATTTATATTTTAGGTTAGCGACGGATTAGTGACGGATTTAATTACCGACGGATTAAAATCCGTCGGTAAGTTAATTACATATTATTACCGACGGATTTGAGTCGTTGCTAAATTATTTAAAATAATTATTAAATTTATATTTTAGGTTAGCGACGGATTAGTGACAGATAGCATATATACTTTTTTAATTTTTTTTATATTTTTTTTGGATATATAAAACTATTTGAGATGTTGGTTAGTAGAGATTTTTTTTACAAAAAGTTATATAAAAAAAGTTAAGAATTTTCAAAGAAATAAACGTATATAATAGAAGTGGAACGGAAAATAGCATATATACTTTTTTAATTTTTTTATAAATTTTTTTTGGATAAATAAAACTATTTGAGATGTTGGTTAGTAGTGAAATTTTTTACTAAAAGTTCTATAAAAAAAAGTTAAGATTTTTTTAAAGAAATAAATGTATATAATAGTAGTGGGACGGATAATAGCATATATACTTTTTTAATTTTTTTATATTTTTTTTGGATAAATAAAACTATTTGAGATGTAGGTTAGTAGTGAATTTTTTACAAAAACTTATATAAAAAAAGTTAAGATTTTTTAAATAAATAAACGTATACTCCCTCCGTCCCACCCGAATTTGGACAAAGTTATTTTACACGGAGATTAAGAAATAACAATAAGATAATAAAAATGTGTGGTAGAAAATGAAGAGAGAGAATGAGTGGAGTTAATAGTGGTTGGTTGAATAAATTGTATGATGGAGAATGAGTGGAGTTAATGAGTGAGTGGGGTATGCCCATTTTTTTATTATTATAAACTTTCCTTTTTGGGTTGTCCAAATTCGGATGGGACGCCCAAAAAGGAAATTTGTCCAAATTCGGGTGGGACGGAGGGAATATATAGTAGTGGGACGGACAATAGCATATATATACTTTTTTAATTCTTTTTGGATAAATAAAAATATTTGATATGTTGGTTAGTAGTGATTTTCTTTTACAAAAAGTTATATAAAAAAATTAAGATTTTTTAAAGAAATAAACGTATATAATAGAAGTGGGACGGACAATAGCATATATACTTTTTTATTTTTTTTTATTTCTTTTTTGGATAAATAAACTATTTGAGATGTTGGTTGGTAGTGATTTTTTTTATAAAAATTTATATAAAAAAAGTTAAGATTTTTTAAAGAAATAAGTGTATATAATAGAAGTGGGACGGACAATAGCATATAAACTTTTTAATTTTTTTTATATTTTTTTGATAAATAAAACTATTTGAGATGTTTGTTAGTAGTGAAATTTTTTACAAAAAGTCATATAAAAAAGTTAAGATTTTTTAAAGAAATAAACGTATATAATAGTAGTGGGACGGACAATAGCATATATACTTTTTAAATTTTTTATAATTTTTTTTGGATAAATAAAACTATTTGAGATGTTGGTTAGTAGTGAATTTTTTTACAAAATGTTATATAAAAAAAGTTAAGAAATTTTAAAGAAATAAACGTATATAATAGTAGTGGGACGGACAATAGCATATATACTTTTTTAATTTTTTTTATATTTTTTTTGAAAAATAAAACTATTTGAGATGTTGGTTAGTAGTGTATTTTTTTACAAAAAGTTATATAAAAAAAGTTAAGAAATTTTAAATAAATAAACGTATATAATAGTAGTGGGACGGACAATAGCATATATACTTTTTTAATTTTTTTATATTTTTTTTGAAAAATAAAACTATTTGAGATGTTGGTTAGTAGTGAAATTTTTTATAAAATGTCATATAAAAAAAGTTAAGATTTTTTAAAGAAATAAACGTTTATAATAGTGGTGGGACGGACAATAACATATATACTTTTTTATTTTTTTTTATATTTTTTTTGGATAAATAAAACTATTTGAGATGTTGGTTAGTAGGAAATTTTTTTACAAAAACTTATATAAAAAAGTTTTAAGATTTTTTAAAGAAATAAACGTATATAAAAGTAGTAGGACGGACATTAATAGCATATACTCCCTCCGTCCCGGCGAAAGAGCCACAAAATTTGTCCGGCACGCAAAATAAGAAATGTGATGTAGGAAAGAGAAAAAGTTTAAATGTTGTGAGTATGAAAAATTAAATAGGAGAGAGAATGAGTGGGAGGTGATGTAAGAAAGAGAATGTTGTAAGTGTAAAAGTAAAGTAGGAGAGAGAATGAGTGGAGAGAATAGTGATTTAAGGTTTCCTTTTTGGGAAAGTGGCTTTTTAAATGGGACGCCCAAAAAGGAAATAAATGACTCTTTCGCTGGGACGGAGGGAGTATACTTTTTTAATTTTTTTTATATTTTTTTTGGATAAATAAAACTATTTGAGATGTTGGTTAGTAGCGAAATTTTTTACAAAAAGTCATATAAAAAAGTTAAGATTTTTTAAAGAAATAAACGTATATAATAGTAGTGGGACGGACAATAGCATATATACTTTTTTAATTTTTTTATAATTTTTTTTAGATAAATAAAACTATTTGAGATGTTAGTTAGTAGTGAATTTTTTTACAAAAAGTTATATAAAAAAGTTAAGTTTTTTTAAAGAAATAAAAGTATATAATAGAAGAGGGATGGACAATAGCATATATACTTTTTTAATTTTTTATATAAATAAAACTATATGAGATGTTGGTTTGTAGTGAAATTTTTTACAAAAAGTTATATAAAAAAAGTTAAGAATTTTTAAAGTAATGAAAATATATGAAAGAAGTTATGGTTTAGAATATAGGGTATTGGTTATGGTTATGGTATATTATAGGGTACGGGTGTCTGGTGTATGGGTATATGATATATGTTTAAGGGATTGGGTATATTAAAAATTATTTTATTTAAAAATTCGTAACGTTTTTTATGTGTATGAGTTATAAGGTGTTAAGACATATGATTTAGGGTTTAGGGCATGGGGTATGGTTTAGGGTTTAGGGTATTTGGGTATATGATTTAGGATTTAGGTATATAAATTTGTGTGTTAGGGTATGATTTAGGGTTTAGGGTTTGGGGTTATGTTTTAGGGTTTAGGGTATAGTATAGAGTATGTGTGTCTGGTGTATGGGTATATGATATATGTTTAAGGGATTTGGTATATTAAAAAGTATTTTATTTAAAAATTCTTAACGTTTTTTATGTGTATGAGTTATAAGGTGTTAATGTATATGATTTATGGTTTAGGGTATGGGGTATGATTTAGGGTTTAGGGTTTGGGGTTATGTTTTAGAGTTTAGGGTATAGTATGGGGTATGGGTGTCTGGTGTATGGGTATATGATATATATTAAAGGGATTGGGTATATTAAAAAGTATTTTATTTAAAAATTATTAACGTTTTTTATGTGTATGAGTTATAAGGTGTTAAGGCATATGATTTATGGTTTAGGGTATGGGGTATGATTTAGGGTTTAGGGTATTGGGGTATATGATTTAGGATTTAGGCATATAAATTTGTGTATAGGGTATGATTTAGGGTTTAGGATTTAGGTATATAAATTTGTGTTTAGGGTATGTCTTAGAAGTTTAATTTATTTTGTTGTTTTAGGTATTTTTTTCTATATTATTATCATAATTTTTAGAGAAAATTACGCCATAGTCCCTCAATAATATCTAATCTACATCCCAAGAGAGCCTATTTCTTAATCTACTTTCTAATCCTAAAAAATATTTTGTCCTACCATATAATCCCTCACTTAATTTAAATGATATAATTATACACTCCCACCGTATCATCAGTTTAACACACCCAAAAAACACACACACACTCACATTCTCTCTCTCTCTCTCTCTCTTCATCTCTCCCGTCACCCCTCCCCATTTCCGGCCACCCCTCCGGCGAACCCTTCCCCCACTTCCGGTGAACTCCTTCTAACCTCCGGTGACCCCTACTCCCTTCCCAACTCCGGCGACCCCTCCCCTCCCTCTCCTCCGACCACCCTCCCCTCTCCGACCTCCGACGGCTCTTCCTGTCTTCAATCTAGCTGCCGGCGACTCTTCTCTCTCCGATCAACTACCACTTCTCTTTCCCGGCCAAATCTACAACTTCAACGACCTCTCTATACAGGCGATGCTTTCTCCGCACAAAGACCAGCTCTAGCCCTCTTCTCTGGCAATTCCAAATCTCTGGCGCTTGTCTTCGACTTCCGGCATCTAGCTGCAACAAAAGCGCCGATCTCTCTTATATAATAATTAACTTTTTATTACTGTATATCCTCATCCACTTTCAGTCTTTTCTTTCCTATTTCGGATTTTCACATCTAACCCTAACCAAAACCCAAACCCCGACTGTGTTGAACGGCTCGCTGACTCCCTTATCGCCGGTGACCCTCCTCGGTAAGACTCTGTATGTCAGGCTTTAACTTATTTCTTACAATCTCTCTCATTTCTTAGTTTCTATCTTTCTCTGTGACCTGCAACAAAACGATCATTTTTTTTAATGTTCTTGATTACTCTGGTGAATCCAAATTTTGTGAATTTGATTACTTGCATTTAAGTCTCTGGTGAATCGTTGTTCGTTTATGTTTAATTGGGGTTTTGAGGTTATTGCTCTGGATTGTTCTTTTCGCCTTCACTACGATAAATAATCTTTTTTGTCTTTATGGTTTAAATACTATCTTCCAAACCTTGATGAGTGTACTATTGGGCTAAATTGGTATCTGCAACATGATCTTCTAGGCTAGAAAATGGTTTTCTTAATTTCTTTTGTTCCTGCCGTTTGTGTATCTGCTACCTCTAATACTAATGAATCTGGCAGAAAATTGACTAAGGGTTTAGGACTTAAATTGAATTGAAATCCAAGTCCTCATCAAATGATCACCAAACCATGATATTACAGATACATAGGAACTACATCTATTCGTTGACCTCCATTGTTGGTGTTGAACTTATCTAGAAAATTCTTTTTGGACCATTTGATGGATAAAATTCCACTGTGTAATAAAATACCTTGCAAGTACAAGTTACCGAAGTAGCAGTACAAGTAAGGGTCGAACCACAGAGACTTGAGTGTTTCAACAAGTAGATTTAATTAATGCTAAATGTAACCAGAAAGGGGGTTTTTGATTTTAATTTATTAAAACTAATTACGAAAGGAAAGTAAACAATTAAAGTAGCAAATAAGCAGATTCGAAGAAGGAATTCAAGGATTAAACAACTAGCCCACGAATTGGGTTCACCACATATTATCTCTTTATGCTTTTTGAATGATAAAAATATTAATTGGGTTTTAGGGTTTCTTCGCTTTTGTAAGAATTGGGACGGTTAGATGGCCGGGTTGCAATTCTATTATTGAGTAATTATCAATTATCACGCAAGATCAAACCGACAAAAACTCAATTCATTAAGAGCAAAAGAATTAATGAAACCTAGACTCAATCGATTCACGCAAGATCGTCAATCGAGTCCAATCACCCTAATAGTGTTCATGCACAATTCTCCACGCAAGTGCAAGACTTGTACCAAATATCAATTAAGAATATTAGGATGAACTAACCCCACAATTAAAAGAAAATTAAAGGTTTAGCATAAAGATCCAATAAGGGCTACAACCAATCCGTGAACTAATAAAAACTTAGCTACTCATATTCATGTTTGACATCACAAAATATGAATAGAGATAATACATCAAACCTGAAAATCTTTGCAAGACCTTGAAAACCAAAACTCCTTCAATACTTGAAAACCTAGGTCAAACTTTGATAAAAAAAAAATCTGCCTTCTAAATGTCTAAATAGAGGTATTTATACTCCCTCCTCAATCCTTTGCTAATTAGGAAAAGAAAATAATTAAATCCATAAAACCTGCTCACCACGCCTCGCTGACGTCACTATACGCGTCTGGGCACGAGTCGTGCCAATTGGCACGAGTCGTGCCCTTCACTCCAACTCGTGCTCACGAGTCGTTCTTCAAGCTCCAAGTCGTTCTGATTAGCTTGCTTGATTTGTGCCTTGATTTCACTCGTGCCTCACTCGTGCTCTAGCCCTTCTTCATTCGTGCTCCATTTTTTTCACTCGTGTCCTGTGCAGAATCCTTCAACTTTGACTTGGTTTTGACCCGACCTTCGTCCCTTGACTTTCTTTGACCCTTTTCTTCGAACCTTGACCGTTTTGTTGACTTTTTCATTGACGGTTGACTTGAAATCTTCGGTATATTGAGATCAACATCCAAATACAAAACAAAAGACTAAACTACCCTCGAATTGTATCATTTCTCAACAAAACCTCACATTACAAAGTTTCACTCAAATAACATCAAAACTAATTTAAATACATTAAAAATCAATGTAAAGTATCCGGAAACATAGGTAAATGATATATATAAAATCCAACTCATCACCATTATAAATATGGGCTTGCATTTGAAATAATTTTGAGAAGCTCTCTACGAATTCCAGATGTTGTGCACATAGCATAATAGCCCGTGAATTGTTTTGTCTGCCAATGGATTGCATTTAGTTTTATTAGGAGGTACAAGACAAAGAAAGAACTCCTCCATCCCAACGCCCCCTCTATTTCCAATTGATAACAGTTGTTTGGTCGCCGGAGATGTCAACGGAGTAAAAACAAAGGTTCTTCATAATTTATTTGACAACTGAGAACTTACTGCTAAGTTAAGTTCTCACTTGTTTGGTCGCCGTAGTTGGTGGTCGCCGGAGTTAGTGGTCGCCGGAGTTGATCGTGTTTTTAGTAGTTTAGTTGACAACTGAGAAGTTACTGATAAGTTAAGTTCTCAGTTGTTTGGTCGTCGGAATTAGTGGTCGTCGGGGAGGTCGTGGGAGTTGGTGGTCGCCGGAGTTAATCGTGTTCTTAGTAGTTTAGTTGATAATTGAGAACTTACTGATAAGTTAAGTTCTCAGTTGTTTGGTCGCTGAAGTTGATCGTGTTTTTAGTTGAGACAACTGAGGACTTACTGATAAGTTAAGTTCTCAGTTGTTGGTCGCCGTAGTTGGTGGTCGCCGGAGGTAATCGTGTTCTTAGTATTAGTTTAGTTGACAACTGAGAACTTACTGATAAGTTAAGTTCTCTGTTGTTTGGTTGCCGGAGAGGTCGCCGGAGTTGATCGTGTTCTTAGTAGTTTAGTTGACAATGAGAACTTACTAATAAGTTCTCAGTTGTTTGGTTGCCGGAGTTGGTGATCGTTGAAGAGGTCGCCGGAGTTGATCTTGTCCTTAGTTGTTTAGTTGACAAATGAGAACTTACTGATAAGTTAAGTTCTCAGTTTGGCGTCGGAGTTGGTGGTCGCCGGAGTTGATCGTGTTCTTATTAGTTTAGTTGACAACTGAGAACTTACTGATAAGTTAAGTTCTCAGTTGTTTGGTCGCCAGAGAGGTCGTCGGAGTTGATCGTGTTCTTAGTAGTTTAGTTGACAACTGAGAACTTACTGATAAGTTAATTTCTCATTTGTTTGGTCGCCGGATAGGTAGCCGGAGTTGGTGGTCGCCGGAGTTAATTGTTTTCTTAGTAGTTTAGTTGACAACTGAGAACTTACTGATAAGTTAAGTTCTCAGTTGTTTGGTCGCCGGAGTTGGTGGTCGCCGGAGTTAATTGTGTTCTTAGTAGTTTAGTTGACAACTGAGAACTTACTGATAAGTTAAGTTTTCAGTTGTTTGGTCGCCGGAGAGGTTGCCGGAGTTGGTGGTCGCCGGCGTATAAATAAAAAAAAAAAAGTCGCCGGGAAAAGTCGCCGGAGTTGATGGTTGCCGGAGGTGTTGACCGGAGAAGATGGGGAGGGGGTGACCTAAGGTGAGGGTGGTTGGAGAGAAATTAAATTGTTAAAGAGAGTGGACTTAGTGAAATGATAGGAGGGTGAACTTCGTAAAATGTTGGGAGGGTGTAGTTATTAAGATAGGGACTAAATGGTTAAGTAAATTAGAAATTGTCCAAGAAAGTAGTATTGTTTCTTTAGAGGGATTATTTGGTAAATCCTTCTAATTTTTATTTATTATATATTATGCAATTATTTTTAATTATCTCTCAATAATATTAGTAAATATTCTTCTTCTTGATATTTGCTTGTTTTATTAATAATGATTTTTACTATTATTATTATTAAATATTATTATTTATTTAATTATTATTTTGATAAAATATTATTTAATATCTATTATTTTTTTGAAAGATAAATTATTATTATTGTTGTTTATTATTTTAAATAATTATTATAATCATCAAGAAAACATGTATATTATTATTGTGATATATTGTTATTTATTATTTAATTATTATTATTAGATACTATTATTTTTTATTTTAAATCATTTTTACATTAATAATTATTTTTATTAATTATTATTGTCATTAAGAGATTTTTGTGATAAACAAATAAATATAAGAGGTGGCAATAAATCATTAGAACATATATATACACATGGATCACTACCCCAAGCAACATCTCCACCATTAAATACATTAAATATAAATGAATTCAATGGTTCAAATTGATCCAGTAAAGACACAAATACATTTCCTTTGATTGGCTCCCCTAATTTCACATGGATTGATTTTTAAATTAGTATTATTATTAATAAGTATTTTTTTTATAATTTATTACTATCAATTATTACTTAGGTATATTAATATTTTGTAGGAGTAACTCTTGTGAAAAACTAGTTTTTTTCAAAATGTTATAAAAAAATTAGTTTTCTGAACAGTTCATCACTCTTATTAATTAGACTTAATGCTTTAAAACTAGTTTTTTTTCTTATGTTACGAAAAAACTAGTTTTTTGCAAAATTTTGACATTTTTTAGAAGTTTAAATTATCAAATTATTATTATTATCAATAAATTAGATTTTTAGGCATTATTGTTTTAGAATTTAGAGTGGAATTCAAGGCTTAGGTATATTAATATTTCTTAGAAATTTAATTTATTTTGTTGTTTTACGTATTTTTTTTCGATATTATTATCATAAGTTTTATTTGTTGTATATTATTCAATTATTAAGTATATTAATAATTATTTTTACTAATTATTATGATCATTAAAAGTTTTTTGTGATAAAAAAATAAACATAAGAGGTGGCAATAAATCATTAGAACACATATATTCACATGGATCATTACCCCAAGCAACATCTTCACCATTAAATATATCAAATATAAATGAATCCAATGGTCCAAATTCATCCTCCAAAAACACAAATACACTCAATTGATTGGCTTTCTAATTTCACAAGGATCGACTTTTAGATTAATCTAGACCATTAATTACATACATTCAATGGTCCAAAATCATTGTAAATAAACCCTTCCACATTATTTTCCTCCCCTTCCAGTGCCTCCCTCATTCTCTCCCCTTCACTTTTCCTACCCTTCCAACCGCCTCCCTCATTCTCTCCCCTTCACTGCATCACCGTCGCCCCCTCTCCCCTTCACTCCAATCACCGTTGCCCCCTCTCCCCTTCACTGCCATCACCGTCGCCTCCTTCATTCTTTCTCAATCACCCCTTCATTCCCTCAAATCTGAGCCGGACCAACACCTTGCCACATTATTTTCCTCCCCTTTCAGCCGCCTCCCTCATTCTCTCCCCTTCATTACATCACCGTCGCCCCCTCTTCCCTTCACTGCTATCACCGTCGCCTCCTCTCCCCTTCACTGCCATCACCGTCGCCTCCCTCATTCTCTCTCAATCACCCCCTCATTCCCTCAAATCTGAGCCATATCAGCAGAAGGACCAACACCTTGTCACATTATTTTCCTCCCCTTCCAGCCGCCTCCCTCATTCTCTCCCCTTCACTGCATCACTGTTGCCCCCTCTCCCCTTCACTGCCATCACCGTCGCCTCCCTCATTCTCTCTCAATCACCCCTCTTTCCCTCAAATCTGAGCCATATCAGCAGAAGGACCAACACCTTGCGTGACTACTTCACAACCTACTGCATCAACTCTGTTACTCTGAAAGCAATGAAAGATTGCTGTTGTTGGCTTCCTGGAAATGATGCAACTTCTGTGTGATACATTATTACAGTAATATTTTAAGATCTAGTACACCTTATGAACAACGATCCTAAGGGAGCCAGAATTTGTGCAGCCAAAACGTCGATGAGTCTTTGCTGGAAACTAGTTCTCTGTCAAATTCCCTAAATGATTTGATTTCCTATCGGGAGTGGGTGTCATTTTATTGTTGATTGGTGCATGCTTCCAGTAGTTTCTGGAGGTTCATTGCTGTTTGAACAAGTGATATAGATTGACTCAAGTTTCTCCATTGTGTAAATTTTTGAATTTGTATAGGTTATGTGTTAATTTTCTTGATGGAATTTGGTTTAATTTTTCTCAGTTGAAATTTGATTTAATTTTCTTGGTTGGAATTTGTTTCATTGGACTTTGTTCATTATACTTTTGGTGTGATGGTGATCAAAGTTGAAATGAAAGGATATGTAAGGATTAATTTGCGTATGAAAGAAGTTTAGGGGAACAAAGTGTAACTGTGAAATTTCAAGGTCTGATTTAAGATTAATAAAAGTTATGGGAGTGATTTGAGAATAAGAAAAGTTAAAGGGACTAATTTAAATTGATTGACATTATAATTTGTTTTTGATAAAAATATTTAGGATATATATAAATATATATCTATATATATATATATATATGTATATATATATATATGTATATATATATAATTTTTTTAATATAAAATGTAAATTTAGCATCGAAAATATTCGTCGGGAAATCCCTCAATAATTTGGCATATAAAAAACGAATAAATATTCAAATTTTTTAATAAATTTAGTGACGGAATAATCCTTCAGTAATATTAAATAATAAAAATTACTATTACAACATAAAAAATAGCGACGGAATATTTCGTCAGTAATATTTATAATAAAAATAATAATTATAGCATCATAAATAATAGCAACGGAATGATCCGTCGCTAATCCGTCACTAAATTGGTCTAAAAAATAAAACGACCATTTAAATAGTGACGGAAAATCCGTCGCTAATCTGTCGGCATGATGCTTTAAACTGGTCGATTATTCTACGAAATTACCAACGAATTTTAAAACAATAGCGAAGGAAAAAATCCGTCGCTAAAGCTGATTGAGAACCGTCGGTAATCCGTACAAAGATTTACCGACGAGCGTGTTACCAACAGAATTTTTCCGTCGGGAATCCGTCGCTAAATCAATTTAGTGACGAATTTTGGATATTTACCGACGGAAAAATTCGTCGGTAACTACCTTTTTTCTTGTAGTATAACAATACTAATTATTGAGTGAGAGAAGTCTATCATTTATAAAATTAAAACTTAATTCGTAATAATAATAATTCATCTTTATAATCAAATATCAATTATCATAATAAATACAAAATATGTAAACAAAAGCTAAAAAAATTAACACAATTCTCCTAAGAGTAAGTTTCAGGGAAAACCTGTTTCTACATAAGTTATAAAAAGCCCACTTTCATCCTTAAAAATATCGAGTTTAAATCTTAAAACATTGAGTTTAGGACTTAAAATACCTAGAAAATAAAATAGGGAGTTTAGGACTTAAAACAGTGAGTTTAAGCTAGAAAATAAAATAGCGAGTTTAGGCCTTAAAACAGTGAGTTTAGGCTTTAAAACACCAAGTCGATATATTTAAAAACAGGATTTTTTATAACTTATGGAGAAACAGGTTTTTTCCAAAATTTTCTGTTCTCCTAAATTTATATGCAAATGTCTTAATTCATACTCCTTCCGTCCCAATAAAAGCTTCATCAATTTTCTAAAATGGTGTCCCGTTAGAAACTTCATATTTCCTAAAATGGCAAAGAATCTTTACTATTTCACTCACTCATTCGCTATCCTATTTCACTTTTATACTCACAACACTTTTTAAATTTATTATTTCCTCCACTCATTCTCTGTCATATTTTACTATTACACTCACAACATTTTCTCCACTTATCAATTTTCTTAATTTGCGTGCCCACCCAATAAGGTAAAATTATTATTGGGATGGAGGGAGTATACAATATACTTATATTACAAAAATTATTATGATACTTTATTAAATAAAATCATAAAAACAAAATATAAAAAATTGACAAATTAGTTTCCCGTGCAAAGCACGGGTTACCCACTAGTTTTGCACGGGTTACCCACTAGTCTTTTTGACGACTTTACGAAATTCTTAAGATTTAGGTTCACATAATTCTTAGGAACTTAATGGATTTCTGAAAATCGATAAGGACTTTGCAGAATTTATAGGAGGACAAAGATACAAAGAATCCAAACCCGAACACGGAACGGTCCTAATCTTTACCAAAGTTAATGAATCATTGGAATAGATTGACATAATAATTAAACTGAGCATAGGGGAAAATACTAATGAAACCAATTCGTGAATCGCTTTCTCATTATTGAATTCGTTTGCTAGCATCTGTTCCCTTTTACTTAATTGCGTTAGTTCTTTTAATTTTAATCGTCATAAAAACCAGTCATTGTTACTTTTTCACTGCTAAGGTTATTGCTAACTACTGATAAGCCCTTGTGTGTTCGATCCTTGCTCGTACATACTACTACACTGGTAACTAGTACATTTGCTTGCTATGAATTTTATTGATTTTTGTTCATTGATAATCCCCCAGCTAAGACCCAATATACTTGAGTCTACACTTAGTCAAAAGAACAGGGAATCAATTTTTCAACTGAAATATGCTAGCATAATTGGAAGTTTGATATAATTAACAAATTGTACTTGTCCAGACATCAAATATTCAGTGAACAAATTGAGTAGGTTTACAAGTAATCTCAATAGAATAATTGGAAAACCTTAACGAGAGTATTAAGGTATCTGAAACTTACAATGCATTATGGGATACTTTATAAAATATATTCAATATTATTAGAAGGGTACTGTTACGCTAACGGGATATCTGCCACAAAAGACTCCAAATCCACAAGTGTATATGTTTTCACAATAGGTGTAGGATCGGTGTCATGGAAATATTCCAAACAAACTTGTATAGCTCGACCAACGATGAAATCTAAGTTTATACCTTTAAACAAAGCTAAGATATTCCTTGTTAGAATAAACATGTGCATGTTCTACCTATACATTATGATAGCAATCATCAATTGGAAGAATACAGAGTAGTATGTATAATAGTAAGTCTAGAGACATTCGTCGTATACATGATATTGTTAGAATAATTACAGAATAATAAAGAAAGAAAACGGATTAGAAAATATGAAAAACAGAAACAGAAAATGAACCAAAACAAATGATGTCCGAGTCGTGTGTAATCACACTCTCCTTAAGAAAATTTATGCCCCCTCACCGAGTTGTGCTTGATTTCAGATTGGACGCTTGTCTCCCAGGATGAAACGGATCGAACCGGACAGTAGCCGCATAAAAGTACCTCCGGCAAACTGAATGTATGCTTGGACAGTATCACCACACAATGCAAATGCAAGAGGCCAAAGGAAGAGATTTTATCAATATGCAACAAAGGGAGAAAGTGAGAGGAACTGCTGGAAATTCGTGTGTCTGAACAGATGTTTGTGTCTCCCTTATAAACTGCTTAATAACCAAGCGACTGTGAATTGAATTTGGAAGCCAAAGTATTTTTCAGTTTACAAAAACTGTTCGAAAAACCAAAGGACTGGACTGTTCGAATTTTCCTGTATGTTCTAGTCCAGTTCAAAATAAAAAATGGCAAAAGGTGGGCTTGCGCAGACAGGCAATTTCGGAGCTCCATTTGTGTCCACAGGACGCGCATGCACATGAGTTCGGTAGCCCGAAGCCCATTTCGATCCATGATTTGCATCCCCTGCGTACCTATACGCGAGAGAGAGCCTCTATGATCCATAATCTTACTTCCTACTAAAGTGTAGGAGTATATAAACTAGCCCACTTTTTCATCTTTTTCCAATGTGGGATAACCACATTTTCCCATTTTCAACCCACTCACTTTGAGCCTTCATATCTCATTCATCCCTTAATCATTTTGGACAAATGAATATTCAATATCTATCTCCTCATGGAGTAGAACACAAACCCACAATCATTTTGTCATTTTAACAAATAACTCATTAAGAAAATAACTCATTATTTCCTTCAAAACACACTTTTTTCCAACAATCCCCCATATGATGGAATAATGCGAAAATGGTGATAAAGTCTGGCAAACGAAAACTTGCATATGATAGGTGTGGGAATGCCCATTGAACCTTTGCTCGTACAAGCATATTTACTCTACTCGCAAGTCGATAGATGCGATGTCCTTGAATCGTTATGCTTTTTGTGTAGCCGATCATATGTTTGACAAAAGTATAGTCCTAACATACTTCAATTCTCATAGTTATGTTCGTTCATGGCCCTGAACATACGCGTGGTTCTGCGAGAGGGTCTAAGAATTGAGCTTGACAAAAGTATAGTCCTAACATACTTCAATTCTCAAAGTTATGTTCGTTCATGGCCCTGAACTTACGCGTGGTTCTGCGAGAGGGTCTAAGAATTGAGCCTCACACAATTATCCTCGAAGCGGCCACACTTCTCTCTCATATAGGTGATTCCTTAAAGGTAAACCATATCATCCCACTCGAATTTTCGATGCATAAGAATTATTAAAAGTCATAGTCTTATCCTTGTCCTTTCGGGATGTAACTAATAGGAATGGACTTGGGGTTGGTTCCCCCACAGTGACGCTACAAGTATTTTAACAGTTAGGTGGTCCCATTGAATCTAGTTGTCTAATGGTATTTTGTCTTCGACGTATGTGTCTAGACTTACCATTATATATATGACTTTGTGCCCTTCCAATCGCTGATTGACTGTTGCAATGAATACATATTGGTGGCACTGGCTATGTCCATCTTGGAATATCTTCTATAAATTGGCGTAGCCACTCGGCTTCTTCACCACATTTATCTAACGCTATAAACTCAGATTCCATCGTGGATCTGGCTATAACCGTTTATGTAGAAGATTTCCATGATATATCTGCTCCTGCAAATGTAAACACAAATTTGCTTATAGACCTTGAGTCTTTGATGTCGGATATCCAATTAGCATCACTATATCCTTCAATTACCGCTAGATGTCTAGTATAATGTAATCCATAATATCGAGTATATCTCAAGTACCTTAGTACTCTCACTATACCTTTCCAATGTTCCGCTCCAGGATTACTAGTATACCGGCTCAGTTTGCTAATTGTATAAGCAATATCTGGTCTTGTACAACTCATCAAGTACATTAGACTTCCAATGATTCTCGAGTATTCAACTTGAGAAATCACGTCACCTATATTTTTTGATAGATGTTGACTCATGTCGATTGGGGTTCTAGCTATAGCTAAGTCATCCTTGCTGAATTTCTCAGGAATTTTATCCACATAATGAGACTGGCTCAAAACAAGTCCATTTGAAATTCTAGAAATTTTCACGCCAAGGATTACATCTTCTAAACCCATATCTTTCATGTCAAACTTTGAGTTCAACATATCTTTTGTGGATTTAATCATAAAGACACAAAATGATGTAGCCATTTTCCGTGTTTTTAACATAGATACATTTGTCACATTCATTTATTTTAAATCCACTTTCCATCATGACTTGATCAAACTTTTGATGACATTGTTTAGGTGCTTGTTTCAAGCCATACAATGACATTACTAACTTGCACACTTTATTTTCTTGCCCCGGCGCAGAAAATCCTTCTGGTTGTTCCATGTAAATTTCCTCTTCTAAGTCCCCATTTAAAAAAGAGGTTTTGACATCTATTTGATGTACTTCAAGATTCCGCAATGCGGCTATTGCAAGTACAATTCTTATGGATGTTATTCTCGTAACCGGAGAATATATATCAAATAATCAAGGCCTTTCTTTTGCTTGTAACCTTTAATTACAAGTCTTGCCTTATACTAGTCAATTGTTCCATCCGTCTTCATTTTCCTTTTAAAAATCCACCTATATCCTAGTGGTTTGCTTTCCGGAGGAAGATCCACTAATTCCCAAGTGTGATTTTGTAAAATGGAATCAATCTCACTTTTAATGGTCTATTTCCACAAAGGCCCTTTCGAAGAGCTCACGGTCTCTTTATAACTTTGTGATCTACTTTCAAGCTTATAGGTTAGAAAATCTGGGCCAAAATATTTTTCTACCCTACCTCGTTTGCTCCGTCGAGGTTCTACTTCCGCTTCATCATTTTCATCATGACGATTTATTTCTTTTACTTCTTCTTCTTCTATTGAATCATGTCTCCTTTTAGATGAACTTGTCTCATCTCTTTTGCACGAAAATACATTCTCAAAGAAAAAAGCATTTCTTGACTCCACTATAGTATTCTTGTGTATATCTTGAATTTTCGATTCATGCACAAGAAACCTATAAGAACTACTATTGTAAGCATACCCAGTAAATATGCAATCAATAGTTTTTTGTCCAATTTTCACCTTTTTGGGAGGTGGTATTGAAAATTTTGCAAGACACCTCCACACTCGCATGTATTGGTATGATGGCACTCTTCCATGCCACAATTCATAGGGGCTCTTGTTTATTTTCTTTCGAGGCATTTTATTTAACACATAGTTTTCCGACAATACGACTTCTCCCCACATGTTATAGGATAACTCCGAACTTATTAACATGACATTCATCATGTCCTTTAAAGTCCAATTCTTTCGTTCGGAAACTCTATTGGATTGAGGTATATAAGGTGGCATTATTACATGTTTTATTCCATGTTGAGCACAAATATCCTCAAATGGAAATTCATACTCACCACCACGATCACTTCTAATCACCTTTATTTTCCGATTAAGTTGATTTTCAACTTCATTTTTATAGAGAACGAATTTCTCTATAGCCTCATCTTTACTTTTGAGAAGATACTGAATGTGCGCTCGCCGAAAAAATAATGAAATTTTAGGAGTCGCCACGCCGTTTTTAAGGAAACATTGAAAACCTTTGTGAAAGAGAAAATGGGTTCGGGGGTCAGGTTACGTGTTGGGAAGAACCGATAGTTCACCCAACACGTCTCGTTCGTAGATGAGTCTTTCTATGTTCAACATTCAAAACATCCAAATGTGTGTGCGAAATGTGAGTGACAAGATATGTGTAAAATGCATAGGAATGCTTTGTTTTATTGCTCAACAGAAGGAAATACAACTTGTGAGCCATTTACTGTGGGAGGCCACATCCCACTTACAACGAGGAAGAACAAAATTTACAACTGAAACTGAACCTGCTGCATAGGGCTCATTGTGTCGCGTGACACAGGACCTGATGGGTCAGTTGTGTCGCGTGACACTACGAGGCCCTTTGCAGAGGTTTTGCAAAAATCAAACTACAACAACATCAAATGATCATGAACACAGAGATCAACACAGTCACATCAAATGAGTGTGAACATTGAGGATTCACACTCTATTCTGAGCAACAAGTGGCATGGATAATCAACTTACAACTGAAAGGTCAATCTCTGCACAAGGCTCGTTATGTCGCGTTATACCGGACGGATGAAACCTATAGTGTCGCGTGACATAACCTTACCATCTGCAGAGACTTTACAAATTGAGAAACAGATTCCACTGATATCAAACCAGGTCAAATTATCATAACAACCAACTCAGAATAACACTAATCAATAACAGATCGACCAAAGGAGTGTGGATATAGAAGGATCCACCCTCCCTTGACAATCAAGCAATGAATAGAATTCGAATCACATCATGAATATCAATTATACCAAACCAAGCAAATTAAACAGAGAGATTGCAAGTGGGACTTGATAATTGAAAGCGGATGGAGCCTAATTATCAAGTCCAAGGAAAAGATTGTGCGAGTTTTACAAATAGCAAATAAATGAGAGAGATGGAAGTGGATCGTTACCCTCGTAGTGTCCACGCTCCTTAAACCACGTTAGGTAGAAGGATCTTCAAATCGGCTTCCGGGAACAAATTCGAACTCGCAGATTGAAGTGGTTGTTAAGCTCCAAGCACATATGTGTGAGTGTATGTTGAATTGGCGTTGTTGAATGGCTGAGGCTCTGGAACGGAGAAAATGGCGGAGGCGGATTTGTGAGTAGAGAACAGAGAGTGGCGAGGGAGATTGAGAGGACTTGATTGGCCTTGTCTAGTGAGGTTGCGACGGTGATGGTTGACGGCTTAGGGGCTGTAAACGGGAGAGAGATTGTCGATGGTTTTGGGTATAGAGAGAGAGATAGGCCGAGGTGAAGCAGAGGATTAGAGAGAATTGGGTGAGGTCTCCGGTGAGATATCCGTTCAATTGGGGTTGAGGGAGAGAACGGTCGTTGTTGGTTGAGAGGGAAATTAGGAGAGAGTAGATCAATGCTGAAGGTAATTGAGGTAGAGGGAGGCGATTTAGGGAGAGGAAATTGGTGAGGAATGATTGCTTTGGCCAGAGATAGATGGGTGAAGGTGAGGAAGATGATCGTTGTTGGAGGGGAAATCGGTGTTTGCGTCTAGTGAGAGAGAGGAGACGGTGGAAGCGGTTGTGGTTGTAGTTGGAGGTAGAGAGGTGGAGAATGATGAGGGAGATTGAGAGGTGTGTGGGTCGCCGGTGAATGGTTATGGTGAGGGAGAGGGTGAGGAAGCTTGGCGAGTGATTAGAGAGAGAGGGACTGGTATTGCGTCGAGAGAGAGAGAGAGAGTAGTGGGATCCCCTTCCCAAATGAACGAATTCCTTTATTTAAATGCTGATTGGAATTGAATTAATATGTCGTACGACCTCCTGTGTCCGTTTTCCAAGCTTCGAGCTGTCGCACGACTGATCACGCCATAACTGTTTCTGGCGCCAAAACCTGCTTCTGGAACATTCCGAGTTAATTCTTTAAAAGCCCAAAGCAGTTAATTCCCTGTAGGTCCTTTTGTCCAGGAAAAATACTAAAAAAAATACTTCCTTCGCGAGAAACTCATAAAATGTTTTCGGAAGTCTCGGAACGGATCGGGAATTTACCAAAACGCCCCTTAGTGCAATTTTATCATATTAAAATGCACCTAAAAGGGTCGCGAATTGGATTGGCGTACTCACAGAGCCCCTCAGCAATGTCACTTATGGAAGAAGTGAGATTGTCGATAAAAAGGACCCAATCCCAATGAGCGGTCGAGGGATATGACAGATGGTGAAAAATGACTGGTGGAGTCGGATGGCTGGACCTTTGGAGAAAGGATTCCTACATATCCCTAGGAGGGAATCAAGCCAAATCGTAGTTCGGAAGCGAAACTGACAAGATGCAAGAAATGGTAGAGATATGCTTTCATACCTTTGTTGTGCTTACCTGTAGCTACCGGAGGGTCTTAGACTACAATTGTTGTTGATGATAGAGAGTTGTAGCTGTCGGAGGGTCTCATGCTACTGATGATGGTGCAAGGTTGTAGCTGCCGAAGGGACTCATGCTGCAACTGGTGGTGGTGAGTAGCTGCCGGAGGGTCTCATGCTACTGCTGATGGTCGTGACTGCCGGAGGGTCTTAGGCCACTGCTTGATGGGAGGTAGCTGCCAAGGGTCTTAGGCTACCGTTGTCGATGGTCGTGACTGCCGGAGGGTCTTAGGCCACTACTTGATGGGAGGTAGCTGCCAAGGGTCTTAGGCTACCGTTGTCGATGGTCGTGGCTACCGGAGGGTCTTAGGCCACTGCTTGATGGAAGGTTGTAGCTGTCGGAGGGTCTCATGCTACTGCTGTCGATGGTCATGGCTGCCGGAGGGTCTTAGGCCACTGCTTGATGGGAGGTAGCTGCCAAGGATCTTAGGCTACCGCTGTCGATGGTCGTGACTGCCGGAGGGTCTTAGGCCACTGCTTGATGGGAGGTA
The DNA here is from genome assembly GCA_022495995.1 of Adenophora triphylla var. japonica. NCBI lineage: Eukaryota > Viridiplantae > Streptophyta > Magnoliopsida > Asterales > Campanulaceae > Adenophora > Adenophora triphylla. The sequence goes on from JAFEMH010000452.1 coordinate 514,237, forward strand.
GCTGCCAAGGGTCTTAGGCTACCGTTTATGCTGCTGGGGATAGATGTAGCTGCCGGAGGGTCTCATGCTACTACTGTTGCTGGTGGTGGCGGTTGCCGGAGGGGCTTAGACCACTATCGTTGGTAGCTTGCTGGTTTTGCCGAGTGCGGGACGGCCTCTGTTGATGGTTGGTTGACTTTGGGGTCAGGAACTTTGCTTGGCAGAATGGGAACTTTGCTTGCTAGGGAGCGGATTTTTTGGTGCTTTGGCGGCGGGGCCGATGATCTTGATGCACATTGCTGGGGAGATTGATAGATGTGGAATCTTTGTCTCGGTTTTGCTTCGAGGGGCAGTCCTTAAGATTCGATGGTGCTCAGTTGGTTATTGTACCTGCGAGGGTGGATGTAGCTGCCGGAGGGTCTTAGGCTGCAACTGCTTGTTGGAGAGTTGCTGGATGGTCGCTCACGGGACGGTCTTTGCTGAAGAGTTTTTGAAGTGTCAATGCATACAGGCCTTGATGAAGGTGTTCTCATGGGAACGGGCATTGGATGATAACTTCGCTGTGCGGGACATGCCTTAATATCACTGAGGCTGGTGAGCATCATTGCTTGGATACTGGGGCAGCTGGAGCTCCTTTTTTGACAAGCATTGCTTGGGGGCTGAGGCAGCTGGGGGCTCTTTCAGATGGTGCTGATGAGTCCGAAGGTGACGGTCCTGATGAAGGTAATAAAGGTGGGATCTGCCACCTGCAGGATTTGAAATCCTTGTCCAAAATTGTGATTCGAGGGGCAGTCCTCACGATCAAATTACGATCACCTGATTATTGTAACCCGCGGGGGGAAAACGGAACACTCAAGGCACTTTGCATTTTATTTTATTATGCGTTATTGATCTTTTGTTGCACAAGTCCATCTCAGCTGGGGATGGAAAGACGGTGGGGATTTTGCACCACTTGAAGAGCAGATATGTATGTAACAGTGATGCTATGATGGATTGTGTATGGAACGAAAGTGTTTATAATGGGGTGGACCCTCTCCCATGAGGTGGGAAAATGTACGAGTGATGGATGATACGGTGCAGCTTAGGCAAGTCGGGGATGCTCCCGGGAGTACTGGTTGCAATAGGACTGTTGCCGGTGAGAACAAAGTGTGTCGCACACCCGAGACGGCAAGCAGCAGAGAATGTGCAGAGAATGATCCCGGCTTGATGAAGCCCCAGTTGATAGTGCAAAGCGGACCTGGAGGGAAGTCTGGTAAGGAGAGCCTAAGGGATATCTTAACCAAAGCCCCAGCTCGAGGAAATTCCATGCAGCTTTATCGCAGATAGAGTCATCTTGTGGCCAAAGGGGCAACTCATCATTTCAAACTGCAGTCAATCAGTCGCTGGACAAGACTCGGAAATGCTTATGTGCAGGGGCACATCTTTCGAAGGTGGGGATAGATCTCGAATTCGTGTATGACACTCTCGCTTTTGGGTTTAACTCTTTTGGGAGAGTATAAGCTTCACAAGGTGTGGAAAAGTGTATGGAAGTCCCTACTGACCGAAAACAGTGTTTGGCTCTACCTTCCTATGATGTAGAAAAGAAGACTTGCCGAGACACTTGAAAACTTGTCTTATTCGTGAGGATCACAAAGCTGCTTAAAACCCTTTATTGATGTTCGGGTTATTCCATCACCAATCCTGATATGAACAAATATTTTTATCAATCCTGAGGAGAAAGTCCACTGATATCAAGAATCAAACTCCGAAGGATGGAAAGTGTATAGGGACGGCCCTTGCTGAGACCGAATTTTCTGAGATTTATTTGTGATTTCGACCGGGCCAGTTGTGGTTGCCTACGTTCCCCTCCATGGGAGGAGCTCAGGTCGCCGTAGTTCGGGCTTATCGCGAATGAAGAGAATGAAAGTTGTAATTCGAGGATCTGAGGACCTTTGAGGATTTTGAGGATCTGGAGAATTGAAAAATATGTCCTCTTGAAGTATCGATGGGAGACACGTATGTGAAGCCCCAATGGGACGTCCACAGCAAGTGTTTGCAGAGGAGGAATGAAATATGTGTTAGTGTAATGCCCTAGGCTTTAGTTATGTTTAACTGAAAACCGTTATGTATCATCTTTATCGTTTAAGTTTATTATTTGATTATTATATAGTTTGCATATTTATTGTAATAATTTCCGTCCCTGATTATTGAGAGAATAATTAGTATAATTGTCAATGGATAATCATATGATGATTATATGCATAGAGATGCACTTTGAAATTATGGGTACTTGTTAGAGAACAAGTGACTGGACTTGACCCGTATGAGATTTATGTCATGGTCAAATGTCATAATTAAATCTCATATGGTCACTTCATTTAGTCCCTAGACCTGAGATTATCATGACCTTACATATGATGAAAGTCATGTTTGATTTTAGTCAAACGATATCTTAACACAATATTTATAAAGGCTATCTTTGACATGATCGGATTCATGATGGGAAGGATGATAAGTCAAGATGGAATTTGTCCCTCGAAAGAGAGATGTTTTGCTTGGGCCCCTCGATGAGTGATAATGATGGAAAGTGTGTGGCCACACCCCAATGCGATTGGAATATCATTATACTCAAAGATCGAGAAAGCATTGAACAGATACAAGTTGACGTGGACCATGACTTGTGTTCAATATAACATCGTGAGACAAAGGGAGAAATGGAAGTGTACCATTGGAAACATGAACTCTTACGTTATATTATTTGGGTAGACATAATGGCTTGCTAGAGTCCGCTTATGTCTTATGGGATTCGATATGATCGAACTCATTGCCAACATAATATAATCCTATTGGGTCACACACAACTAGAATGAATTGGTTAAACCAAAGGAAGAATGATTGAGAGTTTCTGTTTGTGGCAAACTATACCGCGCGACATATCTGGCCATATGGCAGACTATACCGCGCGACATATCTGGCCACCAGACGTGGTTGACAGCCTGGTCTCCTAATTCGATTAGGAAACATATTCATACTAAAGTAGTATAAATATGAGAGGTCTGTTAACCCTAATTGTCTAGCCGAAATTTTCAAGCAAAATTCATAACAAAATACTCTCAATATTCTTCAAGGTTTTGATCTAGCAATCATCAAGAAATCGTTCTTGAATTCATTCAAAGGTGTGGATACCGAAAGAGGGTCTTCGCTCTTTCATCGATCAAGGCCTAGAGTTCAAGCAAGTTGAAGAACGGAGTTTGTGATTCGAAATCACATAATCAAATCGTTCGATAGCTCAAGAATGGAAAGCTTTCAAGGTTGGTAAAATTCTATCTCATAGGAATTCAATTTAATTGTATAGAACGGATCCTAGGACTTCTTGGGTTTTATGTTTTTAATGCTTAATTCCGCTGCGTATGGACCCATAAAACCCAACAGTGGTATCAGAGCCCCGTTCGTATGATTAAGTTTGAATTAACATGCTAGAATTAAGATATAAATTGTTTATATGCTTATTGCATGTTTTTGTATGCGATAGTTTTATTGTTTTTGAAACAATGTGCCAAAATCGTTTTCTGTTCATATTGAATTAAATCTGTTAAAAGTTGTTTTATATGATTTAATTGCCTTATGGTTAGAATTGATTGAATCTGAAAAATCTGCGAACTGGCAACCTATGTCGCGCGACAAAGTTAGCCACGAGTGAAAATCTGGTGGTTAGGCAAGGTGTGTCACGCGACATACTTTGCCAACTGGCTGATGTTGTCACGCGACATACTTAGCCAACTGGCTGATTTTGTCACGCGACATACTTTGCCAATCTGGACAGAATCAGTTTGATAATTTTTCTGCTAATCTGTGATTATGTTGATAATCTGAGATGTTTTATGTCTTAATCTGGATGCTATAAATTTCTGGAAATAGGGCTATGCTAGATTAAATCATTGTTTATGATGCATGCTTAATTAATTCAAATGTGTTTTTATTAATTGTTGCGATGCATGAATTATTTGTTCTTAAGTGTTAAGAATTTTATTAGATGTTTAGTTGAAACATTGATTCATAATTTCCTAAATGTTTAGTTGAAACATTAATTTTGGTTTTCTGATTGTTTATGAGAAACAAGTTAGTTTACGCAAAATTTGAAGGAATCTGATTGTTTATGAGAAACAAATCAGTTTATGAGTCTGGTTGTTTAAGAGAAACAAATCAGTATACAAAGTATTGATTATGTTGCATTCAAACTGATATTATAATTGTGCATGACTAGGAGAGTTTTGTCGAAGGAAAATTTGGTACTTAAGCAGTCCTTGTGGCTCACCTATTTTCTTGGGAACTTACCTGGTGCACAGTTATGATTATTTTTTTGTTGATATGCTTATAATCTACTTTAAATAACCTTCATTTAACTTTTAAGTTCTTTATGACAATCCATGATTAAAACACTTGAGACCACTCGGATAGTTTTGGGTGGGCTTACCATAGCAAGGTGCTTTGATTCTATTCCGTTTGCGAGCAAGATGAGGAAATGGTGGTTTCTATACGTTTAAAGTGGATGAACTTAATTGGGTTATCAAAATGGTTTTGGACCCAAGGCATAAGATGAGATTAAAATATGCTTAGACATATGATGTCTTAAATAAATCTCATAAAAGATCTAAGAGTCATATACGATATGATTGATGTTTTCTACCTAATTAGTTTAATCTTGAGTGGTGCGCCATAGCGTACTTGAGATTAAATTAAAGTTGGATCTTAGCCCATTAAATGCATATTATGCTTATTTGCATTGGAAGGTGTGATTTAGTGGGAGTATTTGTAAAATACATTATTTGCTCTTAAATGATAAATGTGTTGATATTGATATGTGATCATATAATTTGTATTGATATGTGATCATATAATTTGTATATTTTGTTGTAGAAATAGCATTACATAATGATAATTACGATTCATCCTTATGAAGGACAAAGTTCGAAAGGAACAATACATAATGTGTACGTTCTTGACGAATCCGTTCCTACTGAACCCATTGCAAATGTTGCAAAGGGCAAATAAGGAAGCAACATTAGAAACATGTTGATGATTCTGACAATATTGCTTGCCTTGTATTTGCCACCATGTTTAAAGGCTCTTATGAAGAACCTTGAGCACATGATAACTATTATTTTGTTCTAGCATAACGCAAAAAGGGAAATGTTCCAAGTGCAAGCTAGTGAAATTACCCGGGATCCGGCTCGCGCGCGGAGGCCCCCGTGCATCTCGCATTCGTCGCTTTTCGGGAAGTTCGCCCGGATCCGAGAGGCAGAGCGTTCGCGCCCCGGCATCTGGCTTATTCCGCTTTAGCGTGTGGAGGTGTCTCGCTGTGTTTTGCTTTGTAGAGTCGCCACGCCGTTTTTATTGTTAAGCCCAAAACATTGAAAAAGGGCATCAGTTTAAAAATAATAATAAACTGTTTTTGTGTGATGAGATTTTGAGTTCGGAGGTCAGATGACTCCTCGGGAAGAGAATATTAGAATCTTAGAGCTCACCCGAGTCGCCTCGTAAAAACGAGTCATTCGGATACCCATAATATTCTTTAACTATTGTGTGTGTGTGCGTGTGCTTTTAAAAATGCATGATGTATCGGATGTCTACATTGTACACTATGTATTGAAATGTATTGAAATAGTAATGGAAGGAAGCCTTACCAATGTTGGGTCGTGTCTGTCTTCCGCTGGGGAATAGTGTTTGAGGATGGAATGATGTTCCGGCACGGACCGGGATTGCTTCGGGAGGGGCCGGTTGTCTGCGGACAGAGTTTCGGCGTGAGTTGAGATTGTAGGCTGCGTTAGGGCAGAGGTTCGACGTGCGTTGAGATCGCAGGGATTACTCGGGCAGAGTTTCGGCGTGCATTGGGATGGCAGGAGTCACTCGGGCAGAGTTTTGGCGTGCGTTCAAGCTACCGGCTTGACTCGAAAAGAGTCGGGACACCTTGGAAAGACCAGGCAAGGCCTCGGAGTACCACGAGGGGCCTCAGAGTACCTCGAGAGTGCCTCGGGGCAGCGCGGGAGCGTCGCGGGAGTGCTCGGGGAGGCTTCGGAGCACCACGAGGGGGCTCGGAAGGCCTCGAAAGGATCCGAAAGGGGCCGGGATTGCCTCGAGAGGACTTAGAGGGGTGCCAGAAGGCTAGGGGAAGAAGAGAGAAGAGGGAGGTGTGTTTGAAAATGGGAGGGGGAGCCCTCTATTTATAGTGCCAGAAAAATGCAAAGATGTCCGTACGGACCTCCTAGGTTATCCAGAGTTTTAGTTTTCCTCGATTTGAGGGAATATGTGATAATTGTGAATATTCTGGAATGATGGTGTCCCCTGTGTAAAGAGGTCCGTACGGACCATTTTGGCATGCAAAGAGGTTCGTACGGACCAACCATGCATGGGGGGTAATGATTTCTCCGGGATTTTAGGGAATATTATGGACTTTAAGGGGATTCAGTAATTATGGCAACAAAGAGGTCCGTACGGACCTTATTTTCTTTTCCAATTTCCTGAAAATTTCCAAAAGGTCCTTTTGTCCCTTTTTATCCCAGAAAGGCTCCTCCCTTGGTTTGGCTGAGGGTTTTTGAGGGTTTTGAGTGCTATAGGTCTTCGAGACTGTGTTTGTGAGTCTGCGGTGTTTCCTATGTGCTTGAAAAAGGGTGATCCAGATTGGGGTACTTACAGAAGCCCTTCGGCGATGTCACTTATGAAAGAAGTGGGGTCGTTGATAAGATAAGGGTCCTAATCTGGATCGCGTGCTGGGAGAGGAAGTGACCGTGGAGGTCAGGGTGAGGACGTGGCGGTGTCCTGTTGTGTGACCGTTTAGGTCAGTTGGCTGGACCCTGTGATAGGATTCCTACGTATCCCTGGCGGGAATCAAGCCTAATCGTAGTTCGGGTGTGGGGTGAGTGTTTGTGGTGCACGAGGATGGAGAGGGTCCTCTGAGTGAAACTTTGTGTATGGACATGGTGGTGTCCTGTGGGTGACCGCATAGGTCGATGGTGAGGACGTTGTGGCGTCCTGGGTGACCGTATAGGTCGATGGCTGGACCCTGTGATAGGATTCCTACGTATCTCTGGCGGGAATCAAGCCTGATCGTAGTTCAGATGGCGTGAATTTGTGAGTGTATGTGGGCGTGATGGTGCCCTGAAGTATCGTGTGACTGCCGAGGTCAGTGGTAAGGACGGGGTGGTGTCCTAAGATGTGGTGACCGCCGAGGTCAATTGTGAGGACGTGGTGGTGTCCTGGGATGGAAACTTTACGATTTTCCTAATTGGGTGGTTTAAGGCCTTCCGGGTCGGAGATAGTGATTTGGGAGGTTTATACGATCTTCCGGACCGAGTGGTTTAAAGCCTTCCGGGCTGGAGGTAGTGATGTGGGAGGTTTATACGGTCTTCCAGACCGAGTGGTTTAAAGCCTTCCGGGTTGGAGATAGTATGAAGACTTGAATCGTCTTCTGGTTGCAGTTTGCCATGTGTGAGGACTTGAATCATCTTCTGACTGTGGTTGTGCCATGCGTGAGGACTTGAATCGTCTTCTGGCTGTGGTTTGTCATGCGTGAGGACTTAAATCGTCTTCTGGCTGCGGTTTGCCATGCGTGAGGACTTGAATCGTCTTCTGGCTGCGGTTTGCCATGCGTGAGGACTTGAATCGTCTTCTAGCTGCGGTTGTGCCATGCGTGAGGACTTGAATCGTCTTCTGGCTGCGGTTGTGCCATGCGTGAGGACTTGAATCATCTTCTGGCTGCGGTTGTGCCATGCGTGAGGACTTGAATCGTCTTCTGGCTGTGGTTGTGCCATGCGTGAGGACTTGAATCGTCTTCTGGCTGCGGTTGTGTCATGTATGAAGACTTGAGTCGTCTTCTGACTGTGGGTTTTGGTTCAGGAGTATGAACCTAGTGTTTGAGACTTAGTTCAGGAGTATGAACTTAAGTTGAGGCTTGGTTCAGGAGTATGAACCTGGCATTTGAGACTTAGTTCAGGAGTATGAACTTAAGTTGAGGCTTGGTTCAGGAGTATGAACCTGGCATTTGAGACTTAGTTCAGGAGTATGAACTTAAGTTGGAGCTTGGTTCAGGAGTATGAACCTGGCATTTGAGACTTAGTTCAGGAGTATGAACTTAAGTTGGAGCTTGGTTCAGGAGTATGAACCTGGCGAGGCCTTTTGTGAGGCGTGGTTGCCTTGTGCTTGATTTCGAGAGGCGTGATTGCCTTGTGCTTTGTCCGCTGGGGAGAAGGTTGGACCTACGATGGCCGCCGGTGTTCGTCTGTTGGGGATCATCGTGGCCTTGTAGGGGCCTTTTCTGCTGAGAGGGTGACGTCGGGCTTACTTTGATGGCCGGTGCTTGCGTTGTCGATGAGCGTTTTGGAGGCGTTTTGTGCCTTGAGATTTGTGCTGGGAGGTGTTGGCTCCTTCTTGCGCTTGTTTTGCCGTTGAGTGGGCGAAGTCCGGGCTTACATTGACGGCCGGTGCTGGGGATATATAGTCTTGTATGACTTCCCTTTTGACTTGCTGGGAAAGGAGCTCGGGCTTACTTTGATGGCCGGTGCTTGAGTTGCCGTTGGAGTGGGCGAAATCCGGGCTTACACTGATGGCCGGTGGTTGAATTGCCGTTGAGTGGGCGAAGTCCGGGCTTACATTGACGGCCGGTGGTTGAATTGCCGTTGAGTGGGCGAAGTCCGGGCTTACATTGATGGCCGGTGGTTGAATTGCCGTTGAGTGGGCGAAGTCCGGGCTTACATTGACGGCCGGTGGTTGAATTGTCGTTGAGTGGGCGAAGTCCGGGCTTACATTGACGGCCGGTGGTTGAATTGCTGTTGAGTGGGCGACGTCCGGGCTTACATTAACGGCCGGTTGTTGAATTGCCATTGGTTAAGGACCAAATTGCACTGAATTTGTTGAAATAGGCCGTAGGACAGCCAGGGGCAAAGATTATAAGGGCAGGAAAGTAATTTGGCCCTCCCTTGCAAGAAGGTCCGTACGGACCAACCTGGGATGCAATGAGGTCCGTATGGACCAGGTTGGTTTTTTACAGTTCCCAGATTTTGACTGGGTTAAAAACCCGAGGCCCCCTTCACTTCTTCTTCAGTTCGTGCATCCGAGAGAGAGAGAAGGAGAAAACCTCCATTTTTACACCAAAATCTTCCATTTTTCGCTTGAATTGCTCGCAATGGCTGAAGGATCTCGAAGGGGTCGTCGACAACGCAGTCAAGAAGTGATCAAGCAACGGATGGAGCTCCAAAGAAATTGGATCTCCTTTGTTCCATCTTCGAAGAACCCGGATGTATTATATCTGAATCCAGAGGTGCACAATCGTCTCTCTAGGAACGTCGGGGAGGTAAGAAATCCATTTCGTCTCGATTTCTTGCTTGAATTTTTGAATGCTAGAACTAGGTTTTAGTTTTTCGCATTTTGGGGTTTTTGTTATTTGCCATGCCTTTTGTGGAATTCTTGATGAATTGTTGAAATTGGGCATGTAAAAATTGTGAATATGTGCATTTTGTGCAGAAATGTGTAGATTAGCTCTTATTTGTGAAAATAAAGTGCCTCTCTAATGAATTGCATGCTTTGGTGTTTTGTACATTATGATTTTTATGTATGTACATTGTGGGGAAAAAATTGTCATGTAGGGACAAAAATGTGACATGTGCCGTGTTTTGTGACGGGTTTTGTCTGAAAGTATGTGCCGTGTAGGGACGGACTTTTCTTTTGAAAATGTGTTATGCACTGTGTGCCGTGTTCTTGGGTGACGGACTTTGTGGGGAAAGTATGTGCAATATGTGCCGTATTTTGTGACAGGTCTTTTGAAAATGTGTCGTGTAGTGCTTGATCCCTTTGTTGAGAAAATTTGTACAGTGTGTGTCGTGTTTTTGTGACGGACTGCATGGGAAAAAATTATGTGTAATGCATGCCGTGTTTTGTGACGGGTTGCATGTAAAAAATATGTGCAATATGTGCCGTGTTTTGTGACGGGATATATGTGCTTTACCGTGTTGGGACGGTCTTTTGTGCTTTGCTTTTCTTTTGGTATTTTGCATTAAGTACTGTGACTGACGTACCTTTGCTGTGTTTACCTGCAGGATGAGGGGCTCTTGGCTGGGAAGGCCAAGAAGATGAAGACTCGGGGATCGCTCGAGGCTGTTGTTGAGTTGTGGCAGCGGATGCCGGACATTTCTGTGGATGGTAGGCCGAGCCCCAGGAGGCTAGTCTACGCTTCTGGCCTGGGCGTGTTCGTGGAGAACTTGGCCGGGGTTTCTGATACGAGGAAGAACAAGAGCGTCTTCCTTGGCCTTTCTGAGTACTGGTGGGATACCACCCACACCTTACATCTGAGCTGGGGAGAGGTGACGGTGATGCCCACGGACTTTGCTGCTATCATCGGGCTTTCCTTCAAAGGAAGGCCAGTACGGTGGCGAGATATGATTGCCGAGGATGTGCTGACTGAGCTGCTGGGCTTTGCGCCTGTTCTTCGCAGGGGTCTAGGCATGTTGTATAGTGATGTTGAGATGAGGATCACGGCCAGTATTGGGGCCTATGTTCGAATCGGTGTAGGCCGAGGTGACGAGCGAGCGACCGGCGCGTGCTCCTTCCCGTGGTTTGCGCTTTCCGAGACCTTGTTCTCGAACCACTCGACTACGGCTCCTTTTGCTCTGCTGGAGAGCTTGATTGATTTGGAGAGAGTTTGTGATATCTCCTGGGGCGAGGCGGGCTTGGCTGAGCTCTACTTCTCTTTGGACCGGTTTAGCCGGGGTGTGGCCAGTTCCTTGGCTTGTTTTGACTTTTCTTTGGAGGTATGAGTTTATTGTTGTTTTTGATTTAGCAACTTGTCGTTTCTCCGTTTTCTTTGCACCGAGCCTTTTACGCTTTTGTCACGAGTGTGGTTCTATGAGATCATTAGTGCTTCCCGTGGAATAGAGATCCCGGGGCCGTAGCAACAGTATCCCGCTATGTTAGGCCGGGCACGCCCGGCGAGGAGGAGGAGGACCAGCAGTGGGGAAGCTCACCATCGCCACGGGGATGTGCGGGAGCATTTGGAGAGAGATAGCCCGGAGAGGTTTGTTTTGTATCCTTGGGCTCGATATGAGGACGATGATTTCGAGGCTCCCACGAGTGACGGTGCAGCGGAAGATGCTTTGCGGGGGCCCGACTTGCGACGTCATATATTTGGGAGAGCGGGTCTTACGGCGGCATGGCCCGGTATGCTTCCCTTGGCTCCGAGAGGACCCTCCTTTTGGGATGCTTGATTCTCGGGATATGGATGTGTTGGATTTTGAGAGGTATTTGGGCGGCGTGAGTGCCGATGAGTTTGTGTTGTATAGGAGGAGTATGGAGCCTTCGTGAGGAGGAAGTTGAGGACGCCACAGGTGTTGGCGAGGGAGAGGAGGCTGGTCCGCGGGGTCCCCCGAGAGGTTCCGGTGCACAGGCCGGACTTTACGTATGTTCGTGGGGATTCCTCGAGGAGGAGGGTGTACGTACAGTCCCCGAGCGAGCTCCTGCGCCTCTACCGCGTGGATCCGATAGGCCGGTGAGTGTGCTTACTCTTTTCCATCTTGGCATCTTTTACGTATTTTTCTCTTTTTGTTGTTGAATATATTTGTATTCTTGAGCGTTTCTTTGGTGCTTGCTTGTGCGGAGTCCCGGGAGGAGCTTTTGACATCTTGACCCGCCGCTACGTGGCGATGAGGTCTTTTGCGAAGAAGATGGCGTCGAAGATGTCTTGCCGGTCTTCGCGACGTGTGCCGGCTTACACGCCGATGCCTTCGAGGCATTCTGTAGATGTTCCTCCACCGAGAGCCGAGCCGGAGCCACAGCAGGAGGGACCTTCGCGGGGGCGGCATAGCATGGATGTCGGGACGTCTTCGGGAGCTCCGAGGCCGCAGACCCTTTGCAGTTCTTTCCTCGGCGGGATGCACGGGGGTGAGGGTTCGTCAGAGCCTTCTTTCTTCGATCCTTTCGTCGGATTTGATCCTTCGATTACTTTGAGTACCGGCCTCGGGAGGGGGCTCGGTACTCGATGACGAGATATGGCGGCGAGTTCACCGGGATGCCCGACTTCTCTCTTGAGGACCTTGGTGAGGAGGATGATGCTGAAGAGTCGGACTAGGGTTCATTTGCTTTCCCTCTTTCCATATCTTCTTTTTTTTCTTTTAGCAACAGACATTAAATGTACCTGTAATAAAACACTCGTATTTGCATGGCAAACACATTTTATTTTAAGATGTAATGTCATTTTCGTGATTCCCGGGAATTGTCCTAGAAATTGTTGCTATTATTATTATTTTTATTTTGTACATGCCACATGAGCTGAGAGTGCGTTTGTGGGTAGTGTATGTTTGCCGGAAATGGCTTTGGCCAGTGTTTGGGCAGTTTGGAGCAAGGTCCTGCTGAGAATAGTGGTTGTTGTACTGTTTGCTGAGAAAGTGGGGCCAAGATGCAATAAGGTCCGTACGGACAGACCTAGGTTGCAAAGAGGTCCGTACGGACCAACCTTGCTTTTGGGAAGGAAATAAATGCTTTCCACTGTCTGGTCTTTCCCCATTTCCCCATTTGCAGCCATTTTCGAGCTTTCTTCCCCATTTTCTCTAGGAACCTCCATTTTTGCCATGGATTCTTCGTACGTTCCTAGAATTTTGCCGAGGCTTTCACAGGAGAGGCAAGCACACTACCTTGAGCGGTGAAAACGTGGATGCGGCGCCGTATGAGGCATCGGAGACGGGTTTTCGAGGTAAGGTTTCGTCTTTGCTCGATTTGGTCTTTTAAGGAGTTGGTTCTGATTGGGATTTGTTGCGGGCTGCCGCGAAGTTACAGGATGTTAGGAGGCATGTGTATTGCTTCTCCTACAATGAAATAGTGCCCAGCTTCGAGGATTTTTTGGCTTTGATTGGAGGGACCGGAGGTGGAGGCCATCTCGCTTCCTTTGATTGGTGGTGCTTCTTTGAGCGTGAAGCTTGCGAGGCTTTCTTCGTACTTCGTTGGAAGAAGTGCGGGCATGATCCTTGATTCGGGTCATATTGACATTTACGAGGCTGTAGGAGCGGTTTATGGTTGACGATGAGAGTGATGTCTCTTGGGACGCATTTGCCTTGTGCGTGATGGCGACAGCTTTTCTGGTCGGCTCCCTTGGCATTTGCGATGGTGCTTTGCTAGATGTGGTTGGGCCTTTGCGAGTGGAGAGGATATTGTCCCGTTGGTCTTTGGGGAGACTCTTCATGGTATTGACCGTCTGCGGCGGGGATCGGTTCATGAGAGGGGAAGCCCCGCTTTGCTCACCTTGTGGGCTGCGAGAGAGACTTCGAGGCCATGCCGAGGCTCAGGCGTCGTTTAGCCCGTGGTCATTTGCTCGGCGACCTCTTGTGTTGGATATGGATCGATCCGCACAGGAGAGATGGATGGCACGGCTTGGTACGCATCGAGATCCGTTGGTGGGTTCCTCAGGGGATTGAGACTAGGAGGGTCTTTCGGGAAGGGTCCTATGTCGTCGAGTTCCGGGTTTGTCTTGGTCCTCCTTCTATATTCCGTCGCTTGTTTCCGGCGGTTTGGGATGAAGCGGGAGCCTTTGTTGGGTGGGATGACCTTGCTACTACGGAGATAGCTCCTCTTTGTATGGCGGCTCCGGGTGCTTTCTTGTATTTTACGAGGGTATGGAAGTATTCCGCTTTCCCTCTGTGGTGCTCCTTAGACGTCGGGAGAGTGTCGTATTGACGACTCGATTACTGGCACTTTGGTATGAGCGGCGTGTTGGGCGATCCCAGTGGCTTTGGAGAAGCGGGCGTGTAGCGATTTTGGGACCCGGTTGCCGTAGTAGCTATTGCCTTAGGAGTGCCGAAGCACAGTCGACCCTCGGGATGTTACGGGAGACACTTTATTTGACTACGAGACCGAGTTGACCGGCCGACGGGGAGAGGTCCTCTTTACGGGACTCGCGGGGAGGAGATCAGAGCCGAAGCACGGGCGAATGAAGCCACGAGAGGCTGCTGGATTGTTTGACTCTACGGGGAGGACCCACGATCTCGGAGCGAGAGACGCGAGAGTTGGTTCGCGTGGAGCGAAAGAAGACTCGCCGGGGACGAGGGAAGAAAGGGAAGAATGGCGAGGGGACAAGCGCGAGATGGCGCGGAATGACCTCCTAGGTATCCATTCATTGCATTGTAAACACATTATTTGTTAAATGTATTAAAAATTTGTCTTTTAGCATGTTGTGAACTTGAGAGTAGACCGTGCTTGAACTCATCAAGAAATGTTGTAACCGTTAGTGATTTGTGATTTACTTTTAAAGCTTTGTCGAGACGCAAGATCTCTTGTTTGCCTTTGTTTCTTTTGTGCACCTTGTCGGCGTCCATCTTTGAACTTTTACATTGCATTTGCGGGTGAAGCGATGCAGGCCATGACGGCAATCCCCTTTGCTTAGGCTTTGTGCTTGGGTGAGAGGTTGAATGATCCCACGACAAGTCGTTTTGACGGTCATTTCCGTAGCTTCCTTGCCCTTTGTTGGCGTCGGGCTCTTGACCTCAATTTCGCGGCTTACGCTTGAGCTTTTTTTTTTTTTATATTTTTTGTGAGCCCTTGCTCGAGCTCTTTTTTTGAAGCGCGTGAGGGCGAAGACAAGCCCTGGCTTGGAAGTAGACATGGGTCGGTCGTTTGACGTTGAGTGACCTCCAGGATGTCCTTTGATGTTGCCGCCGTCGTTTGACTTGGTCAAGGTGACGTTGGGCGTGCTCTTGAAAAGTGCGTAGCTTGATGGAGGTCTTGATTGACATTCAAACTTTTGACTTTTTGTGTATTTTTAGACCGGACCAATTAAGGTTGCCTACGTTCCCCGGACTAGAGGGCTCGGAGTCTGCGTAGTTCGACACTACATGGAGTGCCAATAGATGCACGGTTGTTCTTCTTTAGGCGAAGTATCTGCGAAGTTTGCTTCCGTTATTTGGATTCATGAAGGGATTGCCGTCTAGGTGCATCGGCTTCATGGCACCTCAGGAGAAGATCTTTTGAACCACGAAAGGGCCGATCCATGTGGGTTCCCATTTTCCCGGTGGGTTGGTTCGAGTGGGAGGCTTTTCTTTGAGTACAAGATCGCCTTCCACGATGTCTCGGGACTTGACTTTCTTGTCGAAAGCTCTAGCCATCCTGCTTTGATAGGCTCGGACGTGTTCCATGGCCTTTAGTCGTCGCTCGTCTAGCGAGCCAATTCGTCATGTCGGCTTCGGAGCCATTCGACTTCGTTGACGTCATTTTCAGCCGGCGCTCGGAGTGAGGGAATTTCCAGTTCAATGGGAAGGGCTGCTTCCATCCCGTATGTCGGGCGAATGGGGTTTCTCCCGTGGGTGATTACGGCGATGTGCGGTAGCCCCAAAGTGCAAGGTGCGGCTTCTCGGGCCAATCTCGTCCTCGGGTGGTCATTTTTCGGATGATCCATTCGAGGGTTTTGTTTCTTGCTTCCACGGCGCCATTTGTTTGTGGCCGGTAGGGAGAAGATTTGTGGCGTGTGATCTTGAATTCGGCCGGCGATGCAGTCGAATTCCCCTCGAAGTGTGAACCGTTATGCGATATGACCTCATTTGGGATGCCGTATCGGCGAGATGATGTTTTCCTTGAGGAAATGCGCGACCTTCTTGGAGGTGAGTACCTTGTAGGACTTGGCTTCGACCCATTTGGTGAAGTAGTCGATGGCTACTAAGATGAACTCGTGACCGATTCTTTGCTGGCGGAGCGATTTTCCCGCTGACGTCAATTCCCCATGTGGCAAATGGCCAGGGTGTAGTCATGCAGTAGAGATCGTGGGGAGGTAGATGATTGAGGTTGGAGAACCGTTGACACTTGTCGCAGCTTCAGACAAAGTGGATGCAATGCGCCTCCATGGAGATCCGGTAGTAGCCCATCCACGAGAATGATTTGCATCGGGGCTGCGGCGTTCATGTGGGGACCGCAAGCCCCATTGTGGACTTCGTTCATGAACTTGTTTGCCTCTTCCTGGTTGATGCAGCGTAGGAGTGGTCCATGGTAGCGTTTCTTGTATAGCATGTCCCCAAGGATGACGAAGTGAGAGGCGAGGCGTTTTAGGGCCATGATGCTCTTGGCTTTGACCCCTTCTGTGTGTGGGCCTTCCTTGTTCATGAAGGTGGTTTCCCCGTTCTGGAGGTACTGGAAGATGCAGTCATCTTTGGAAATGGCGTCGGACTTGCGTCTCTTTGGCTCTTCGACAATCTTGCAAATCGTTGTGATTAAAACCTCCTCGGCGGCTTGGGCCCGGTTTTCTCTCGTTTGACAACATGCTTAAATGTTTGCTTGATGCATTTATTCAATTAATGTGCTTGCCTTTTGTATAGATGAATTGCTATTAAGCTTGTTTTGATTAGTTAACTCATCACTTGTTAAAGATGCAATGAAATGATTTTTAGAAAGGTCGGACCTTTTATTGAAAGCGTGAAGGCTGTACATTGTTGATCAAAGACTCACAATCGTTGGGCGTAAAGCCGTCAAAAGACTCAAAAGATGTGAATTCACGAGACAACAAGACTCGAAGCTAGACTATAGGCGACGAGGGATTGGACCGAGCTTCATTACTCTCGGTGGTGTAGCTCTAGAGGGAGTGGTGATGGTTCGGGTGGCCAATCTTCCCTTGGCATGAGTCCGGAAAATAGCTCGCATGTGGTTCGATTTCAAACCGGATCGCGGAGGTTTTTGGTTGCTCCCACGATGATGTCCCTCCATTAGTGTTGCCACCGGTCCTTGGGGGTCTTTGATGATAGAAGTCGGCGAGGGCTACTTCTAAGAGGGCGAAGCATTCGGCGGTCGGAGTTGATTCTTGCGATGTTGATCATTTTCATAGAATGCGCCTCTTTATCTGGGATCTTTGCTTGGACGACATTTACAATGTCGATTCGAGGCATGCTATATCTCCTTCCACGATTAGGCCTTGGAGGAGGTTGCGCCACTGTTCATCTAGGTCGGACTTGGAATGTTGAATTGAACTATCTTTGTGATGGGTGTCCCAGTAAGATCCGAGAGTGTCGGCGGAAGGGTTGTCTTGTATCGGGGATCGGTGATGAGCCGGTTGCAAGAGGGTTTTCGGCGAAGTAAGGGTCTACTCCTCGATCAATCTCCATCGGGCGTCCATCTCTTGATCTTCTCTTAAGCATTCTTCACGGTCGCATATATCGAGTTGTCATCGACCCATGAGCTCTTCGATTTCCGGCTCGTCGCGGCTTAGAGCGTGGATGTAAGGATCCACTTCGTAGCGGGATAGGGTAGGAGACTCATGCGGAGAAGAGTATTCGGTCATGTCGGGACCTTCTTACGGGTCGTAGCTTGCGGCCAAGCACTTGCCATTGCTGCTTCCGCGGATCACTTCGATCACTCCATTGGCGTTGATGAATTTCACGCATTGGTGAAGAGTAGATGATCTTGCTTTCATCGATGTATCCAAGGTCGTCCCGGCAAGGCGAGAGAAGGTTGGTTTTGATTTCCACGACTTGGAACTCTACCGACTCCGGTTGTGCATCAATTGGATCCTCAGATTGATGACTCCTACGATTGGTCGTGCGGTGGAGTCGTAGGCTCGGATTACCGGGGTGAAGGCCTTATCGGGGAGCGGTCGATACGGAGTCGTTTCGGTGTGCTCAGCGATGATGTTGGCTGCGGAGCCGTTATCAATCAAGACGTTCGGGAGGAAGAACATCTCTATTTTTATGAGGATGAGGAGGGCTTCGTTGTGCCGATTCTCACATGTCGGCAAGTCATCGTCTGTGAAGACTAAGCCGCTTCACATGCTACCATTTGACTCAGTCTCCTCTGGGGAGCGTTCGATCCATCCATTTGTATGCCTTGGTCGGGGCACGGATCGTAGGGAGACGGTTGCCCTTGGGCGTTCTTGTACGAATTCCCGGTCACGAGACCTTTTGACTCTGGTTTCACGCTCCCGGTCATAGCGAGACAACATGCGACGGTTTCGGAAATTGCGAGTGCATCTCGCTTGGAGTTTCGTCGAAGGCTATTGAGTTTACCTTGTCGTTCGGGGGAATGGATTTC
Organism: Adenophora triphylla var. japonica; assembly: GCA_022495995.1. Classification (NCBI taxonomy): domain Eukaryota; kingdom Viridiplantae; phylum Streptophyta; class Magnoliopsida; order Asterales; family Campanulaceae; genus Adenophora; species Adenophora triphylla. Next base: position 532,231 of record JAFEMH010000452.1, read on the forward strand.
CGATGGTATTGGGACCACGAGGGCGTTCCAATTTTCCCTCCTCAATGAGCCCTGGACCACACCGCTTTAGCACGAAGCAATTGTCGGTGGTGTGGCCGGGGTAGTTGTGGAAGGCGCAGTGCTTGCTCATATCCATGTTGGGTTTGGGAGTCTTTGGTTGGAAATTCTCGAGAGGCTTGAGAGGATTTCGTTTCACCAAAGCTTCAAATACTTGGCCCGGGGGCATTTCGAGGTTGTCTAAATCTTTGGAGCTGGGAAGCGAGGGGATTGTTATTCTTTGGGGCTGCTTGATCGCGGTTTACTTGAGCTCCATTACGGATGTAGTGTCTTGTTCATTTGCTTCTTTTCCTTTGTTCGGGCGGGAGTTGAAGTTGCCGGGTTTGTCCGATAGCGGTAAGACGAGGCGGGGGTTCTTTGTTGTCTTTTGAAGACTCGAGTCTTCTCAAACTTTGTCCGGCATTGACCATGGCACGGAGATGCGGATAGAAATGGTGGGCTGATCAAGGTCCTCAAAGATGGCTTAAGGCGGGAATGGAAGATGTCCATCTGCTCTTCTTTGGAAAGTGGATCCATTATCTCACTAAGCTTCCAATTCCATCTTTTGTAGAACTCGCCCATGGTTCGTCATCCTTTTGTTCGGTGGCTTGCGGATCGTGGCGGTTTGTTTCCCATTCAAGGTTGGCGCGGTACTTCTCTAGGAAGATTTCAACGATTTGATCCCACATGGAGCGGTTTTACGCCTTTACATTGAGGAACCACCTTAGTGCGTGGATTTGAGAGAATGCTGAAAGTGATCCGCCATCTGTTGAGGGGTTGCCCCTTTGGCTCTCATACCCAGGACATAGGTGTCGATGTGGGTTTTTAGGCATTCTGTCCCGTCAAACTTTTCCATTTCCGGCATCCTGAATTTCGGAGGGAGCGGGACCACTTTGCTTGGATCAGTAGGAAGGAGGGAGTCCTTCCGAGAACTAGCTAGCTTGCCTTACATGTCCTTTATTTGCTCGATCAGCCAAGCCATGTGGGGATCAGCTGGTTGAGGCGGTTTACCATTTTCGGGGACAGAAACCGAAGATGGAGGTGGATTGGCTGATGGGATCGCCATTCGGGAGTCTTGGGGAGGTAGTTGAGTATATACCAACCCATACCACAGGGTGTTGAAGTTGAGGCGTGATTGCCGGGTCCGCTAAGGGTTGTGTTTGGGAATTGGGGAAATGATTCGTTAGCCCCAAGTGGCGGACTAGCGGTGGCAAGCTTGAAATGTCGGGATATCCGCTCGGGATGCCCGTCCACAGTAAGCATAGGGACTTCGATTGTGGTGTGAGGCTCGTATAGAGGCAAAGGATTGAATCACTGGGGATACCGAGATGTATCGGGATACGCGGAGCGAGCACATATGTGTCTTTGTTGGTGCTGAGCTTGATGTGCGGGCGGGAAGCTGGCTTGTCTTTGGCGGGCATGTCGGAGCTGCTTGGCCAGCGCTGAGGGGAGCTTTGAGCGAGAGGCGCTGCGTTCTTTGGGATCTCGTAGCTTGGCGAAGGCGGAACTGTGATAGCTTTGAGAAACCGGGGGGCGGTATGTCTTCGTCCTCTATGAGAACAAAGGTTCCGTCAGGTTGGGGAACTGCAACTGTTCCTCAAAGACGCAAGGTGTCTACGATCCAGGCTTGCTGCTCTTCTTGGCGCTTCTTGATGGTTTCGAAGGCTCGCAGCACCTCCTCCATTGTCTGGAGGTTCCTTAGTGGCGGGGTTCCGTTTTCCTCACTGTTATCTGTTGATCCCGTCATGGGAGAGTAGCGGACGGTGCGGACCGTTGAATTGGAAGGGCTATCGGACCTTATGACCTCGATACTGAAAAGGCGGCTCCCGGGTATTCTCAACCACTCTCGGTTCGCTGGAGGGGGTGACGGGCAAGGTTTAGACACAGGAATGGCCTCACGGGATAAAAGGGGAAAAGCTCACGTGGCATGCGGTTTCCGTTTCTTTTATATTTTTTTTTATTTTTTTTGTTGTTTTAATTTACTTAAAACATGTTTTCTCAGAGTCCTAGGTAGCTTGGAAAAGATTGCTCTTCTTTTTCGCAACTATGCTAGATCCTGGGTCAGTGGAGACCATCTGTGCGGCTATAAGCCCCTCGTTTTGCACCTGTATTTCGACATCCCAGGGTGGACAGCCCCGGGCGAGGGTCCTATAGGGCAAGCGGTTTCCACCGGCCTAAAAGAAAAATCGAACCTAAGGGCCGAGCCTGTCATGTTCGTTTTGATGCGTTAGCCATGTGAATAGTGAACCGAGCCGACCACTGAGTCAAGATCAGGTCAAGAGTTCGGCATGACCTCTCTTTACCTTGCTTGCGCAAGGGATCTGTGACGTTAGGGGTTGACTGGGTCATATCGTCATGGCTGACGTATCGAAGGCGTGATGACATGGTGTCATGTGAGCATGGATGTATATCCGGGACGGAACATCGTCTGGGTGTAGCTTCGGAAATCAAGATCAGGTCAAGATTTTAGCATGACCTTTCATCGCTTTGCTTGCGCAAGGGATCTTGAGTTCCGAGCCTTGACTCAGAAGAATGGCCGGCATGGTATATGTATCCAGGCTGTATGACACGGACTGGGTAAAAACCAACCGAGTCTGGACAGAGTGTGACTCAAGACTCAAACGTGCAGGGTTGACACTTGGCTAGGATGGGATGTTTGGAATGATCCCGTGCACATCCGAGAGGCCTGGGAAGACCAAACGGACTGCAACTGAGACCACTCCGGGTTAAGGGTTGTAGTGTGCGGTGTAACCGAGGCAGCAGTGCGCGTAGTGTGCGGTGTAACCGAGGCAGCAGTGTGAGTAGTGTGCGGTGTAACCGAGGCAGTAGTGCGCGTAGTGTGCGGTCTCTAAAATTCTTTTTGTGAGTAAAACAGAAGTTTTTTTTGAAGAATTTTAAATGTATGCACAGATGTATATTGATGTATTTTTTTTTGTATTTTTATTTTTTTTTGTAAAATAAAAACGAAGCACGTGCACACACACACAACAGTTAAAGAAAAGGGGTAAAATGAAAGTTTGACCCTCATCATCGTTTTAAAAATTTTTTGTTTTGTTTAAAAAGATTTTAAAACAAAAAGTCCCCAGCGGAGTCGCCAACTGAAATTACCCGGGTTTCGGCTTGGAGCGCGGAGGTCCCCCGGTGCATCTCGCATTCGTTCGCATGTTCGGGAAGTTTGCCCGGATCCGAGAGGCAGCGCGTTCGCGCCCCGGCATCTGTCTTATTCCGCTTTAGCGTGTTGGAGGTGTCTCGCTGTGTTTTGCTTTGTAGAGTCGCCACGCCGTTTTTATTGTTAAGCCCAAAACATTGAAAAAGGGCATCAGTTAAAAAATAATAATAAACTATTTTTTGTGTGATGAGATTTTGAGTTCGGAGGTCAGATGACTTCTCGGGAAGAGAATATTAGAATCTTAGAGCTCACCCTAGTCGCCTCGTAAAAACGAGTCTTTCGGATACCCCTAATATTCTTTAAATATTGTGTGTGTGTGTGTGTGCTTTTAAAAATGCATGTTGTATCGGATGTCTACATCGTACACTATGTATTGAAATGTATTGAAATAGTAATGGAAGGAAGCCTTACCAATGTTGGTTCGTGTCTGTCTTCCGCTGGGGAATAGTGTTTGAGGATGGAATAGTGTTCCGGCACGGACCGGGATTGCTTCGGGAGGGGCCGGTTGTCTGCAGACAGAGTTTCGGCGTGAGTTGAGATTGTAGGCTGCGTTTGGGCAGAGGTTCGGCGTGTGTTGGGATCGCAGGGATCACTTGGGCAGAGGTTCAGCGTGCGTTGGGATCGCCGGTTTGACTCGGGCAGAGTTTCGGCGTGGTTTGGGATCGCCGGTTTGACTCGGAAAGAGCCGGGACGCCTTGGAAGGACCAGGCAAGGCCTCGGAGTACCACGAGGGGCCTCAGAGTACCTCGAGAGTGCCTCGGGGCAGCGTGGGAGCGTCGCGGGAGCGCTCAGTGAGGTTTCAGAGCACCCCGAGGGAGCTCAGAAGGCCTCGGAAGGATCCGAAAGGGGTCGGGATTGCCCCGAAGGGTCTTAGAGGGGAGCCTGAAGGCTAGGGGAAGAAGAGAGAAGTGGGAGGTGTGTAAAATGAAGGAGGGGGAGCCCTCTATTTATAGTAGGAGAAAAATGCAAAGAGATCCGTACGGACCTCCTAGGTTATCCAGAATTTTAGTTTTCCTCGATTTGAGGGAATATGTGATAATTGTGAATATTCTGGAATGATGGTGTCCCCTATGCAAAGAGGTCCGTACGGACCATCTTGGCATGCAAAAAGGTCCGTACGGACCAACCATGCATGGGGGGTAATAATTTCTGGAATGATGGTGTCCCCTGTGCAAAGAGGTCCGTACGGACCATCTTGGCATCCAATTTCCTGAAAATTCCCAAAAGGTCCTTTTGTCCCTTTTTATCCCAGGAAGGCTCCTCCCTTGGTTTGGTTGAGGGTTTTTTGAGGGTTTTGAGTGCCATATGTCTTCGAAACTGCGTTTGCGAGTCTGCGGTGTTTCCCATGTGCTCGGAAGAGGGTGATCCAGATTGGGGTACTTACAGGATGTCATATGACATAGAACATCCGAAGTCGTCTATGTCATGTGGCAAACCGCCTCCATTAAGTAGATCGCACCAAAACAGACCTTAGGCACCCAAATAGTGGCTCATGAGCCAAAAAATGCTTAGGTAAGCTTTGAGTTACTAAGGGGGATATATCTGACAGTTCTGAAGTCCAAGAAAGACTTTATAGTCTTAGGAGCTCCATGTCGTATGACACAGATCTCCGAGAGAGTCCTGTGTCGTCCGACAGGAGTGGCCTATATGAGTGCCCTTCAGTCTGTTTGATTCCTCCTTTATTCTCAAGGCAAACCAAGCATCTTTATTAACTGTAAACAGTAATATAACAGTATTATGTGAGTATTATGGGAGGATCACATGGCTTTAGTGGCCAAATGTGATAAATCACATGTTTATGGCCACTTTGAAGTAGCCATCACCTCCTAACTCAATGTAAATGAGCAAAGATCTAAACTTTATTGATGTTAATGCCACCAAATGTCCAGATCTGAGGTGGGGAGAAGTGAATATTGAAGATTCACTTCTCCACCACCTTTATCATGCAAAAATCCCGATTTCTACATAATATTAAAGCAAGTAAGCATGCAAGGTAGTATAAATGTATGGAAGAGTTATTTAAAGAGAGAGAAGGGTTTAGTGACTACCTATTGTAGTCCACAAGGTAAGATCACCAGTAGTATGGTGTCCACCCCTTCAACACACCAACAAAGAGGGTTTCTTTGGGTCTTGGCCTTGGTGTATGTGTGTGTGTGAGGAGGGAGGTGAGTGTGTGGGTATGAGAGAGAGAGAGAGACTCTATTTGTGCAGAGTTTCCCCTCTATTATACTGGTATCCTCCCAATCCTCTCTCCAAGTCCTCTAAAATGATCAGCCATGCCTTGTATTTATAGGCAGGCTGATGGGAAGGCTTATGTCGTTCGACAGGGGCAGTTAAACCGCCTTAGTGTCATCCCATGTCGGACGACAGCGTACATCATTTTGACATACTTGGGCCGAATGGCTGGCAGGCCCAATGGGTTGGATGGGCTGTGGGATAATTGGACTTAATTTGCTTCTTTAGCAATTACATAAGCCCAAAAATCAATTAAAATGGACCCAAAATATGAGTTCGGGTCGGGGTACTCACACTTGGTGCCGTTTCTTATATAACATGCCTTCCAGAATGACGAAGTGGGATGCTAGGAATTTTAGAGCTACCATGCTTTTGGCTTTGATGCCTTCTTTGTAGTTTCCTTCTTAGTCCATGAAAGAGGCTTCTCCACTTTTGAGGTACTGGTATACTTGGTTGTACCAGGGTTTGTTGATTGGTTCAGGTTCCACTTCGATCTCACAAGGGTAGGCTGGGGTTTCCCGTCTCCCTACTTTGAATGGCTTTACTGATTTCCCCTCGAGAATTTCAACGAGAGAGGCTAGAGTGGCCAAGGCATCGGCGAAGCGGTTCCTGTCTCTCGGTAAGTAGTGGAAAGAGATTTCCTTGAATTGAGCGATGAGCTCTTCCATGTATGCATGGTACTTCTGGAGACCATGGTCTATCGTCTTCCATCTGTTGGACACCTGATTGATGATCAGTGCCAAGTCTCCGTATACTTTCAATTCTTTGATGTTGGGTTCGAGAGCGACTTCTAAATCGGCCACTCATGCTTCATATTCTTCCGCATTGTTGGTTACTTCGAAATTCAACTTTATGGCTATGGGAGTGTGCTCGTCTTTTGGATCGACCATGAGCATTCCAATACCATTCCCTTTCTTGTTGCCTGCCCCATCAAAGATGAGTTTCTAGCGGCTTTCACTGTCAAGCGAAAAGATTCTGTCATAGAGGAATTGCGGATCGGGACCCTTGAGTTCATTGCTTGCGAAGTCTGCCAGTTGATCTGTCATTACTCGTCCCTTCGTTGATTTCCTGGTCATGTACTTGATATCGAACTCAGCCAGGAAGAATGACCACTTGAATAGTTTCATTGATAATGATGGTTTATCGAAGAGATATTTGACTGGATCCATCTTGGAGACCATGAGTACTGAATGGGATAGCATGTAGTGTTTCAGCTTTCCGACTACCCATACCAAGGCGGTACAAGTTTTTTCTAAGGCCGAGTAGTTGAGTTCGCTTCCTTGAAGTATTTGGCTCACGAATTAGATTGCGTTCTTAACTTTTGAATCCTTCTTCTTTTGCGCCAGCATAGCCCCAATTGACTTATCAGTCACAGTCAGGTATAGGAGGAGTGGCTTATCGTCATGCGGTGGGCATAGGATCGGGGGGTTTACCAAGTACATCTTGATTTTCTCGAAAGCTTCTTGGCATTCAGCGTTCCATTCAATATCAACATTTTTCTTCGTCATTTTGAAGATTGGCTCGCAGAGAGATGTCAGCTGGTTCCCAAAGCGGCTGATGTACTGAAGTCTTCCCATGAAACTTTTCACTTCTGTCAGTGTTCGTGGTGGTTTCATGTCAATGATGGCCTTGTTTTCTGGGGGTCGGCTTCGATGCATCTTTCCGTGACCATGTACCCTTGTACTTTGCCTCGTTTCTTGCCGAAGATGCACTTTGCAGGGTTCAGTCTCATGGAGTGCTTTCTGAGTCAATTGAAGAAATTTCTCAAGTCTATCATGTGCTGCATGTCAGATCCTTTGGAGTGTATGATCATGTCGTCTACGTACACTTTGATCTCTTTGTGGATCATGTCATAAAAGAGGGTGGTTGTAGCCCTTTGGTAGGTAGCCCCAGCATTCTTTAAGCCAAATGGTATGACCGTATAACAGTATGTTCCCCATGGAGTGGTGAAGGCAGTCTTGGCCTTATCTACTTTGGACATCTTGATCTGGTTGTATCCGACGAAACCATTTACAAAGGATTTTACTTCGAAATTGGTCGTGGTGTCGACCAGCATGTCGATGTTTGGCAGTGGGAAGTCATCCTTCGGGCTGGCTTTGTTGAGGTCTCGGAAGTCTACGCGGCAACAGACCTTTCACATTGCCTTGGTGACTGTCACGATGTTGGAGAGCCAAGTCGGGTACTCGATCACTCTAATGAATCCGACACGGAGCATTTTCTCAATTTCTTCCTTTACTTGCAGGGACCAATCTGGCTTGATCTTGCGTAGTTTCTGCTTAACGGGCTTGGCTTCGGGATTCAAAGGGATTCGGTGTTCCACGATGGAGGGGTCGAGCCCTAGCATGTCTTGGTAGGACCAGGCGAACACGTCAACATATTCTTTAAGGAGGTTTATCAGGGCTTCTTTTTCTGTACCAATGAAGAAACTGCCAACTTGTGTCTCTTTAGGCTCTTGCGCTGACCCTAGATTCACTTTGGTCAAAACCTCTTCGGCAGCTTGGGCACGATTTTCCTCTCGGTCAACTACACGCTTGAAAACTTCTTTAATATATTGTTCGTTTAGTGTGTCTGCTTCTTTATCAAGTGAATCATTATTAACTTCTTTTAAGTTGTTAGTTAATTTATCAGTTGTTAAAGTGGCAATGAGGGGATAATCCGAAAGGTCGAAATTTTCATTCATGGCAAAGGGGAATACAATGTTGGCTACACAATCATAGTCTTCTGGCGTGAGGCCGTCATACGACTCAGAGGACTTGAATTCAACAATGAGAGACTCAGAGGGTCCAAAACTAGACTCAGGGAGATAGGGGAGTAGCCCTAATTTTCTATCATCTCTTTCTTTCTTGCCCTTGGTCCGGTGAAAGTCACCCAGTTCCTTAATGGTATTGAAGGATTTTTGGCGAGGGTGTTTGGGGGTCAAAGGGCTTGGCTTCTCCTGTCCCGATCATGGCGATCATACTGTCCTCGGAGCCCAGATCAATCAGGTTTGGAACTTCCATGACTTCTTCGAAGAGGTTTTGTAGAGCATGTCCACTTAGAGCATTTTCCACAAGTTCTGGTTCCTTCTTCTTAGGAATCAATGTTTTGAATGTCGCTTCGTAGGTTGGACTGAACAACCTGTCTCCCAAGAAGAGCATTTCGAGCTGTTCTTCTATGTCGGGTATCCCTTTGAACGAGTATTTATGCTGAACGATGGTGGTGATGGGTCCAGGTATTGCAGTGATATCGAGGAACGTTCCCCTTATCGGATTGGCCTTGAGTCATCTGAAACGTTAAAGGTTCTGTGCCAGCTTTTCTAGTTTTTTTGCAGTCTCTGCGTTGACCTTTCCAGTTCCTTTCTCATCTTCATCAGTTCCTCTGTCAGTTCCCTCAGTTCCTTTCTCATCTTCATCAGTTCATTTATCAGTTCCCTCAGTTCCTTTCTCATCTTCATCAGTTCCTTTGACGAAGTAGCAAGCTAGGTCGAAGCCGTAAGGTCGGAGGTTAGGTACGGCGTAGGAGGTTCCCTTTTTGCGGGCCGCAACTTTGGTGCTTGCGAGCTTCTTGTCTTCTCTGACGCCATTAGGTGTAGGCACATAACCGATCCCCTAGACAGTATTGGCCCTTGACTTCGATGATTTGGTGTTGGACCTATAGCCTTTTGCCGAGCCCCAGTCCTGGGATGAAGTTCATGAGCTTCATCATTTTCATGGCAGGAGGGATCTTATCCCAGAACAACGGAAGGTCTACACTGCATATTTGGATTTTGGAAGTTTCTACTGTGAATCTAGTTAACGCCATATCATCATCATCGTGCTTGATTTCTATCACTGGAATGCCATTGGTGCAAGTCCCTTCGGTGGTGATGCTATCCGTATAGACGGTTGTCAACTCATTTCCTTGCATGAATTTGATACATTGGTGAAGAGTGGATGCTACGCCATTTATTTGATGCAGCCATGGTCTTCCCAAAATGGTCGTGAAAGTGATAGGAATGTTCAGGACTTGAAACTCGGTAGGCATCATCTGTTTGTTGAACCATATGTTAAGGGTAGAGACCTCGAGAACTGCGCGGGAGGTAGAATCATAAGCTTTGACAGTGTGAGCCAAAGGCTTTAAGTCGGTGGGCTTGATGTCGAGGAGGTCCATCAGCTTGGCAGGCAAGCCATTCATTCCTGAGCCCCCATCAACAAGTACGCAGGGAGGGCGGTGCTCGTCCAACTGGACAGTGATGTAGAGCAGCTCATTATGATTTGGCAGGTCCAAGTCTGTGGAGGTGATGATGTTTCAGTAATGGATATTGTCGATCATCTGGATTACTTCTTCGGGAGTCGCGTCCACGGGGACCATGGTTCGAGCTAAGCTTTCTTCCAGCTTGAGCTTTTGAGGGTAGGAAGAGGTGAGCAGGGACCAAAGGGAGATGTTCGTTTGGGTCTGCTTTAGCTTGGTAAGGATCGGGTCTTCCTTTCCGGAACTTGCTTCTTCGAGTACGTGCCGACTGGGTTGCGGCTCTGGGTCTGTTGGCTTTTTGTTGGCCTCAGGCGGTAGCACATGAATTTGGCCAGATCGGGTCAGAACATTGACATCGGGTTTGTCCTCTTTTGAGCATGTTTCTTTGAGTTGAGCCATAGTCAGTGGAGGATTTTTCGAACCACAGGGCCATACATCCTCTCTCAATTCGTTGACTGTTACTACCTTCCTGGGGTCCTCGGCTGACTTTTGGATTCTGTCCCATGATACGGGTTTAGGAGCTTCGGAAGGGAGATAGCCTATGGTTTAGCGCAGTTGCTCAAATGTCAGTCTACAGTAGTGGTTGCTAGGACTGAGCATTATCTCGTTCACTCTTTTCGTGAGGCTAGAGGATTCTTGATTCATGCGAACCGTTTCTTTGAGCTCTTCGCAGTACACGGCGTTTTTCTCTTTCTTGCTGAGCAGGCTCATGGCATTCTTGAGCTGGGACAAACGGTAATCGTGGTTTGCTAGCTTTCCTCCACTTTTAATCCAAATCAGCTCTCTTATGACCGAGCTTTCGTTGAGAGTTAGCGCTTGCATTTATTCCCAAGTCAGAATAGCCAAGGCTTCTTTGAATCATACGCGACAATCCTGGTAAACCTCCATTGGGGAGAGCTTTCTTTATTGCTTTAGCTGAGTGGCGAGCATGTCGAAAGGTGATTATACGATTTCCCGGACGTCTGCCCAAGTAACTGGTTCTTGTCCTAGTGGGTTGTTTCCTATCCCGTAAACGAACTTTGCAGTATGGGGGATCTCCTTTACCATTCTTTGGAGGTTTATTTCCATTTTTCTTTTCCCCTTGAACAGGCTTCTTTTTCAATTTGCCTTTTAACTTGAGAGTGGAAACGATCCTTTCCAATCCTCTTAGGACCCTTGGGATTCCAATTTTGTTGGCTTCGTGATCGGCTCGGAAGAGTATAACTTCATTGTCTTCGTCGTTGCTTTCGCAAAGGGATTGCTTTTCTCGAGGAGGCAGGCGCTTTTATTCTTCGTGCTGTTGGACCAGGTATTCCTTGTGTTGTTCCATTCCATCTCCTAGGTCATCTGGACCGTTGACTTCCTTTCCTTTCCAGAGAGGGTTCACCGAGAAGTGGTGGTAATCCAAGAAATTTCTGTTGGTAAAGTTCTTGAGGTCGAACTGATCCAGAGTGGCCTCTAAATGTCTTTTCGAGGCAGCTTGCGAAGCTTTAAGGGCTTTGTTCCTATGAGTCTTTCGAGCTTTACCTTCGTCCCAAATGTGGGCTTCTTGCACAGCCAATTCCATGAGGGCTTTTCTTGCAAGAGTCAAGCATTCTCCGTACGTACGCATTGTCTTACTGCTTTCCAAGACCGTTATCACATCCAACTGTCTAAAGGGGGGAAATACTTGGATTATGTTCATGATGGAAGCCATATTCGGACATTACATGCGGCCTTCTCTGATCTCGACTATCAGGAATTTTGCCCAAATCTGATCGATCAAACCGACGGGTGTGGTGAATTCTGCGATGTTCATGGTCTCGTAATCCCGGTCAAGAGCCGATTCTATCAATGCCAGCATCTCGTGGGTGGGTTGCTTGGATCCATTACCATGATGGCTGGGAAGAGGATCAAATTTAAGCACATTGATACTCGAGTGGTCGTCCCTTCCTTTTAGGGTTTGATCTCTCTCGTCAAAAGCGTATTCATCGATGTTCTCGGGGCTGCTACTGGAGGCATTCCCGAGGTTAATCTTGCCTATAGTCAAATGAGGAGCTTCGTTTCCTTTATTGATTCACTCGGCCTTGGCTGCATTCTCTGCTATGATCCTAACTGACGGCATGAGCAGGCTATCACTGGTACGGACACTCGAGGATGACAGGCCTTGAGCCATGATCAGTCAATCGTCAAGGGTAACTTCCTCATCGCAAAATCTGATAATAAGGACCGGGTCCTTGGTCTCCTCAGGGTATTTGGAGAAGATGATGTTGACGAAGTCGTCATCAGTTATGTGGTCAGAAGGGTTTTTTGTCATGTCTACAATCTGCTTCCACTCGTCGAACAATTGTCTGTACGGGACGTTGAGTTTCACGATCTCCATTGTATTTGACCCTTCATCATAGGTGACTTCATCTGAACTGGTGCCATCCTCGAATCTGAGCATGTTCACATAAGAATTTTCCTGCTGGTCTGTTGCATCTTCTACTTTGGAGAGTTCTGATTCATCTCTGCTTGATGGTTTGACTCAGACCAATGGACGTCGTGTACCCTGCTGTGAAGCTGGCACTGCGAGGAAAACTTCATGTCCTCTGCTTGAGCAGAGGGGCCTGGTAGGGAATTCCATGTTTAAGATTTCGTGGATGGCTGCCATACATTCTTCATAAGTGTGCATGTGTCTGTTGACCTTTATCATGAAGATTTCTTCGTTAGGTCAGGCCAAGGGCTTCGCTTTGAAGGATGCTCATGAACTTTTGGTCGGAGGGGAGAGGTTTATGTCTATGAATCATTGCGGTTTCCAATGTCTCTTTCCATTCGAGATTCAAGTCTCGGAAGCAGCAGTTGAATCTGATGAACTTTATTGCTTCATGCTCCTCCTGCTCGAGGACGTTGACGTAATTGGCATCTCCGGACTCGGAGGGATACTGGTGAGTTTTTCCCCGATTTTCCTTAGGATGGTTCGTGTGGGGTGGTACATGTGCACGGCTGCGGGTACGTTTGGTTGGTACCTCAGCTTCGTTGCTCCCGAGAATGATATCTCCTCTGATGACCTCGAGTTCTCCTCTGCGGTTTATGAACTTTACGCATTGATGGAGGGTGGAGGCTATGAATTTCATGTGGTGCAGCCATGGGTGTCCTAGCAGAGATTTGAATTCGAACGGGATATCCATCAATGGGAATTTCACTGGCACCATTTGAGCTTCGAACCAAAATTACTGAGTTACGATCCTCAGGATAGGACGAGACATATTGTCATAGGCTTTGATGGTTCGGGAGGATGGGATCATGTGGCCTTCATCGATGCATAATGCCCGCATCTTGCTGAGGGGAAGGACGTTGACGCACGATCCGTTGTCTACCAGGACTCTAGGAAGGAAGACGGTGTTGAGCCAAATGGTGATGTGCAAGGCCTCGTTATGTTCTGTAACCCCTTTTGGCAAGTCTTCATCACAAAACGTGAGCATACTGCCGTATAGCCTGGGATCATAGACTTGATCTCTTTCGGGAGAAGGGGAGTCATCGAGTCAACCGTTTCCCGTCTTTCTTTTGAGAGGCAGAGGTCTTGGTGGTACCTCGGGCCTTTAGTTCTCGTTCTCAGGACTCCAGTGAGGTCGCTTGTGGCGGTGGCCTTCCTTCTTCAGCACGTTGATTGAGTGTGAGTGCCCACTTTGTTTTGCCTTTCCTTTGCTGGCCCACGCTCTAAAGTTTGACATGTTGAACTTAGGATGATCCTTCTTGGGATTATGCTTCTTGCTGCCAGTCGGGTTGCCGGAATTTAGGGCTTTCTTATGTCCCGAGGCATGAGGTGTCAGCCGGATGTTTCAAATTTCCTTCCCTTGTTTGTTTTGAAGTTGTGTGGCTCAAAGAAGGGGAAGGGGAAGGCTTGCTGGAGTAGAGGACGTAATAATCAAACTTTCCAGAGGGTTCTCCGAGTGTACCCACGCTAGTGTCTCCGGCTTCAAATCTTTCCTTAAGTTTTTGCTGAGAGGAAGGTCTCTTCTTCTTTTTGGGGGAATCACCTCTTATCATGTCTTGGAACTCGTCGTTAAGGCATTTGGAGCAGTCGCATACGTCGTACCAGATGAGGACGTCCGGTGAAGGGTTGACTGGGAGAGGCGGAGGAATTAGCTCAGCGACAATCGTCTTTGGTACCCATTCGATGGAGTTCACACTGTTGTTGTTCGGAAAAGGGTTCCCGACTGTGTTAGGGCCACGAGGACGTTCCAACTTTCCCTCTTCTATCAGCTTTTAGATTTCATACCGAAGACCGATGCAACTATCAGTCATGTGCCCAGCTTGTCGAAACGAAGGAAAGGTTGCCTCCCGAAAGAGTCATTGTTTTGTTGGGTTGTGTTCACATTATTTGACTGATGCCCCTGTTGAATGTCAAACGTTGATTACGGGATTTTGTTTGAAAAGGCTAGCGCTTGAATGACAAACGTTGTTTTGAAGTTTGAGGAAAAGTGGCGCGAATGCTGATTTTAACTGTTTGTCTTAAGTGTCAAATGTTGACTTTTAAGAAAGGAGCGTTTGAATGTCAAATGTCGGATTTTTGAGTTTGAAGATGAGCGTTTGGATGCCAAACGTCATTTCGCGCGTTTTGAAAGAGAGTTTGAATGTCGAACTCCGATTTTGAACCGGGCACGTCATTGTTAACGATTTTACGGGAAAAACGTATTAAATGATTTTGAATGTCAAAAGTTGGCTTTTAAGTTTGAAGATGAGCGTTTGGATGTCAAACGTCATTTCGCGCGTTTTGAAAGAGAGTTCGAATGTCGAACTCCGGTTTTGAACCGGGCATTACATTTTTAACGATTTTACGGGAAAAACATATTAAATGATTTGCAATCAACGAATCGGGTTGCAACTCGGACTTTGATAAGTAAATACTATCATGATCCAAATGGCTCAGACTTGTAAATGACAGTATTTAAAATGCGGTATCGACGGAATCAAATGATCCGGAATTGTAAAGTACGATCGACGAGCCAAATGACTCGGAATTGTAAATTTGCATAAAAGTAAATGACGATCGACGGATCAAATGATCCGAAATTGGTAAATGATAGGAATTTAAATGACGTTCGACGGATCAAATGATCCAGAATTTGTAAACGACATAAAAAGTAACTGAACGGGGCCAGAACGCCGTTTTAACCCGAGATTACTTCTCTTACGGGAAGAGAAGAGGATCTAGGGGCTATAACGTATCGGACCCCGTTAGACGGAGACGTCTACATTTCAACAACGTCGTCCAAAACGGTTGTAGCGACTGGCGCGTAAATCGAGACGAAACGAGAGTTTAGAGAGAGAGGGAGCTACCTATGGCTAGGGTTGGCTCCTTTGGCTCGGGGGACATATACGGGATACGGAAAAGTGTTTGGAATGGTATTTTGAGGTGGCGGGAGTTGTATTTGATCGAAGTTACTGATACTTTTGAGGACATATGGCGCCTCAGACCGGAGTTACTGATACTTTCGAGGACATATGGCGCCTCAGACCGGAGTTACTGATACTTTCGAGGGCGTGTGGCACCTCAGACCGGAGTTGCAAGGATGCGTTTATCCTGAGACGAAGGCGTTCGTGCCTTGAGTACTGGACTCATGATGACTGCCAGGTTTATCCTCCGGGGATAGGGTGGCAATGATGGGAATGGTTGTGTTAAACTGGCGTTATTAACAACATGGAAGGATTGAAGTTCTAACGACGGGGTTAGGAACGGGATGTGGTCTCGGGAGAGACTGACACATTGCTGGGGAAAAGCATCCTGAGTTCTGACGAGGTCAGTTAGGAACTGAGGGGATTGATTGACGTTTTCTTCTTTAGATGGATAGTCTTAGAATCCTGCTGGGGAGGAGCGTTCGGGCTGACGGCGATGGCCGAAGAGGGATTGTTGTGCGGGCTTACCTTGATGGCCGCTGTAGTGGGACGATCGGGCTTACGACTGGCGGCCGGGGAAGTGAATGTTGGTGAAAACCAATGGGAATTTTGACGTCGGGAGACAGAATTGGGACTTGATTGTCCGAAGACAGGACAGAGCGTTTGAATGTCAAACATCGGTTTGGGGCGGAAATGGGCGTTTGAATGTCAAACGTCAACTTGGGATGGAAGTGAGCGTTTGAATGTCAAACGTCAACTTGAGACGGAAGTGAGCGTTTGAATGTCAAATGTCAACTTGAGATTTAACGTCTGGAGACGAGCGTTAGTGAAAACTAACTGAGAATTTAACGTCTGGAGACGGGCGTTAGTGAAAACTAACTGAGAATTTAACGTCTGGAGACGGGCGTTAGTGAAAACTAACTGAGACTTGATCCTCAGTGAATGGGGTGTTAGAAAGGTCTAACTTGGGGAAGATTTTACACTTTTGGGGGCCAAAAGGGGCAAAATCGAAACTGCGAGAAGTTGAGGGGCGAAATTGGTAAGGAATCTTTTCTGCTGCAGAAAGAGTCCGACCGGACTGAACCTGAAATTGACCAGGTTCATTTCAGCGCTGAGGCCGAGGCAGAATTGGCTATTTTCTCCATTAATTCCGACGAGAAAGAGAGAAAAGGGAGAAGAGAAATCTCCCCAAATTGTGAGTTTTGCTCAAATTTGCGAGGGAAAATCAACATGGAGGGTGATTTGGGACCAATGGCTCGTCATGGAAGGACCGATAATGAAAGAACGCAGTTGGTACGGACCATTCGAACCACCGTTCTTCCATTGAATCCGACGGAGTTCTACCCGGCTCGGGAGACTCACAAATCCAAAGGAGGAATCGAAAGACAGGTAAACTTCCTACAAATTCCATTAATTTTAAGAATGTGCATTCTTTAAATGATAGGAATTTGACTAGAAATTAGTTAGGGATTTTGGTGCCCGGATTGGGGCTTTTGACTTTGCTATGCGCCTTTATCGAAATTGACTAGAGTGTAGTTCAATTGACACTATGGGTAGATGACATAAAATTTTGGTTGCAAAATTCCATGCCTAGAGGTGTTTTCCAAATTTAAAGTAAGTTTAAATCGGGACGGAGTAAATTTTTCGAAATGTTCGAAATGATTTGAAAGTTCCGAATTCGACGGAGTTTTCGAAATGTTTTGAAATTTCCGGATTCGACGGAGTTTTCGAAGTGTTTTGAAAGTTCCGGATTCGACGGAGTTTTCGAAATGTTTTTAAAGTTCCGGATTTGACGGAGTTTTCGAAATGTTTTTTTTTTGAAAGTTCCGGATTCGAGGGAGTTTTCGAAATGTTTTGAAAGTTCCGGATTCGACGGAGTTTTCGAAATGTTTTTGAAAGTTCCGGATTCGACGGAGTTTTTGAAGTGTTTTGAAAGTTCCGGACCGTTAATACTCCAACCGGGATGGAAATATTTTAGGAAAATGGGAACTATATCTGTGTTGCATCATTTAGATATGCGTTCGTGCACTCTGTTGATGTCGTTTCCGTTATTAACGTATTCTTGTCGTGTTCACCTGCAAGGGCGAGGGACAGTTGACGTTCACAACTTGAAGAGCCGGGGAGCCTTCGAGGCAGTTCGAGCGATGTGGGAGATATTCCCGGACGAGGCTCGAGACGAAGAGATGAGTCCACGACAGCTGGTGATTGACTCCGGTTTGGCTGGATTTATCAGTGCGGTAGCCGCGGTGGCTGTGACGCAGAGGGCGAGGTCCATGTACGTAGCTCTGAGCGAGTACTGGTGGGATACGACCCACACTTTTCATTTCAGGTGGGGGGAGGCGACTATGACTCCCACTGACTTTGCAGCTATCACTGGGTTGCCAACCTGGGGCAACACGCTGGTGTGGGTGGACGGTTATACCCCAGGGCAGTTGTCTGAGCTGCTGGGTTTCGATATTACCAATGCCAGGGGCTTAGATATTCGGTACAGGCCGATGGAGAATCATCTGAGGAGGGGTATCATTGCTTAGGGGGAGGGGTCCCCTAGGATGACCGCTGAGCGTCTGGCTCGAGGGTTCATATGGTTCGCATTGTCAGCGACTATGTTTCCTACTTCTGACACATCTTGTCATTTCCCGCTGCTTGGCTCGTTGACGGATCTGGATGCCGTGAGGGGGTTCGCATGGGGGGAGGCTGGACTGGCCAAGCTCTACCATGCCTTGGATAGGTTCTCGCGGGGAGAGGAGAACACCTTGTGTTGCTTCTTATTTGCTTTGGATGTAAGTTTCCGTCTTTTTCTCTTCCTTGTCTCATTTCTGTACTCGTATGTATCTGGTTTGTAGCTGACAAAACTTTCCATTTGCTTGATAGGTCTGGTGCTTTGAGGTGTTCAGCCCGCAGCGGTGGGAGATCAAGGAGGCGTATCAGTCCTTGTTTCCTGCCATGTTGTCTTGGCAGAAGGAGGCGAAGAAGGCGATGTCATCGAGAGAGGGTACTCGGCTGATATACGAGGAGGTGTCTCAGGCCCTGAACCGAGAGTTCTCCGAGCGGATCCAGATGACTTGGTGGAGTCGAATTGATGCTTTTGTAGTGCATACCGCTGGGGATGTTACACGTCACCGAAAGCTACTGGTGGGACTTCAACGTGGCGCGATGTATGCGGGGAAGGGTGACCCGTCGGCATGGTTCGGGTCCCTTCTATGGTGCCGGTGGATCCGCCTCCGCGCATGCGGCATCCTTTGTCGATACCGATGGAGGAGTTGGAGCGGTATAGACGGGCGTGTTCTATACCGCGTATGTCATAGAGGGTGCCGACTATGACATCTTCTTGAGGACGAGGTTGAGGAGCCCGCAGGTGCAGCACAAGGAGGGCGAGGGCCCTGGATATCCCCGAGACTACCCGCTCCCACGCTCTAGGTTAGCGTACGAGGGGCTGGATGGTTCCCGTAGGCGGTTGGTGATCCCTATTCCGGAGGAGCCAAGACCTCGGTACAGAGCGGACCCCAACACTTCGGTGAGTGCCTTTGATTTTCTGCATTTGATAGTAGGATTCTGCAAATGTTGCATCTGTACTTTCTATTTGTCTCTTGACGACTTTCCTGGTTTGCAGGTGTCTGGCCGTACGTACAACCAGGCCATGACACAGTTGGACGGGTGGGCCAACTATGCTAGGAGGCTCATGGAGTTCCTGAGGTGTAGTTCCAGGAGGAGTGTGGCTGTTCATGAGTCGAGGCCGTCTAGGCCGAGAGGTTCGTCTGCTTCCACGGCTGGTGGAGCGGACTTTGCGCAGGGATTTGGCCAGTTCTCGGGCGGAATGGCGGGGTTCGGAGCTCGTCCTTCTTCGCACTCGGGGCACGAACAGGGAGAGTTCTCGAGTTCGCAGTCGCAGAGGCGGCCTTTCGCGTATTCCCGCCTGGAGGAATTTGGAGATTACTTGTTCTCGACGGATCCGGCTGCTGCGGAGCAGTGCATCGAGTGCTCGAATGACGAGCAGGACTCCGAGTAGTCCTCTTTTATTGCCTTTTTTAGACAAAATGTGTGTATTGTCCAGAATAATTTGACTTGTATTTGAAAAGGCGCCCTTGAGGCGGAACTTGTATTTTGCACATCTATTTAGTGATTACCTTATTTTTATTTTGGCAAATAAGCAAGTAGGTTGATCAAAAATAAATAAAATGGAACATGCACAAAAATTCGAACTAGTCAAAATTTATGGCTATATGCACTGTTATTTAATTAATTGCACTGTTGCACGAGCCCGGGGCGGAAGTGGGTATGGCAGTGGTGATTGAAACCATGGGGAGCACGCGTATTCAAGGAGGCTTGAACAGGGCTTGGTTTGGAATTTTTTCCCATTTGAGAGCAGCTGGCTGCAGAGTTGACCTAGTCAACTTGAGAAAAGTCCGTGGATGAGAACCAATTTCCAAAATCTTTTAAATTGCGGTTTCGGCTTTGCAATTTGTAAGAAGCGCATTTGCTTTGATCAATCGGTGAATTCTCTCAAATTCTGAAGGTTTTCTTTGCTTTTTCATGGCTCCATTTCCTAAGCTATCGTCTCGGATGCAAGAGCGATACTTGGACAATTTCCGATCGTGGAGTACGGAACCACACGAGGCAAAACAAGGGTTTTCGAGGGTTGTTATGGGATGAAATCTGTTTGGGCTTTGAAGGAGCTCATGCAGATTGGGATCTTTTGAGAGTCGCGGCTCATTTACAGGATGTACTGAGGAATGTGTACAACTTCTCGTACAACGAAATCACTCCCACGTTTGAAGATTTCCGGGCCATTTTGGGAGGACCTGAGATGGAACAGCTAGTTCTTCCTTATGCAGGTGGCATGGCCACTGTTGAGAAGTTAGTGTCTCTGCTTGGTATCTCGGCTGAAGAAGCATACGAGATGATTATACGGAACATAGATTATGTCAACATTTTGGGGCTGCCGGATAGGTTTGCTGGTGTTGAGGGGAGCATTTTTGCGTGGGACGCATTTGCTCTGTGCGCGATTGCTACTTTGTTCACATTCACGTCCCTGGGTGTGTGCCATCACAGCGTACTGGACCGGTGAGCGATGCGGAACGGAGGAGACATCGTGCCTTTGGTCTGGGCGAGACGTTCACAGGCATAGGTCGGATGGCGGCCGGCAGCTGATACATGTGGGGAGGGAGTCCCGCTATGCTTACCATGTGGTTGAGGGAGAGGTTGCAGATGATGCCCGAGGTGCCAATGTCTTGTGACGCTTGGTCCTTTTCTTGACGTCCTCTAGTGATAGGGGGCAATCAGGCTGAACTGGAGCTCTGGATGGCCAGACTCCGCACGCATCACTTGCGATGGTGGGTTCCTCACTGGAAGCTACAGACTTGTCGGACCGCTCAGGAGGGTCTTCTGGTTGTCAGAGTACCGGGGTTGTCCCAGACGTCTTTCTACATTCCATCCTTGGTGCTGCGACAGTACGGGCTGGAGCAGGTGCCATTGACGGGTTTGAGTTATGCTGCTACCTTCGAGGTGGGATCTCTGATAGAAGATCCTTTGACATTATTGCTCCTCACACGGCTGTGGAAATACACGTCCTTTCCTGCCAGGGTTCTCTTTTACCAGAGAGGGGGCACTGTTATGTCTACGCAGTATCTGAACAGGTACGAAGAGTGTATGGGGGTGACACAGATGGCCATCTCGTGGAGACGGAGTGAGCTGTTTGGTGTTGATTACCTTGACAGCTCGACTTTGAGGAGGGCCGAAGCGGGAGCTAACCCTCAGAATCGTACTGGGGATGACATGGCTGACTATGAGGCCAGTTCTGATCGGGCGGCCGACCAAAGCACGGTCATGATGACTCAAAGAGAGGCGGCTCAAGATAGAGCTAGGGAAAGGGATGCGTTGGTAGCTGCCGGTTTGACGGAGGCATCGAGAAGGGTCCCTGAGCCAGGTAGAAGGACTACAGAAATATTCCCTGTGAAGGTGAAGAATACTCGCCACGGAAAAGGGAAGGGGAAGAAGGATGAAGGACCAAGTACGGGAGACTAGGTTGACTTTGTTGTCCAGAGTATCCACCCACTGTCATTGCAGACACATTAACTGATTAATGTATTATTGTTGTTTTGCTAGCGTGTAGCGAGTCAAGAGTTGACCGTGCTTGAACTCATCAAAGATTGTTTTAACCGTAATGAATTTGTAGGTTAATTGAAAAGAGTTTTTTGAAACACAAGCAATTGATGCTTATTTGTTTTTTTTTTGAGACCGAACCAATGATCGCTGCCTACGTTCCCCTTTTACAATTGGACTAAGGGGCTCAGGTCACCGTAGTTCGACACTTTAGGTGAATTTGAGAAAACAAAGATAAAAGAAGTGTGACCCTGTTTTTTACTTGGATCATTGTTGGGAATGTATCCAGTTGGGTATTACTCTTTTAGCACTTTAATTTTACTGAGGGGTGGTGTATGGGGAAGGAGAGTTGACTCGTGCTCTTCCTCAAACAAAGTATCTGCGGAGCTTGCTTCCGTTCACGGGGTTAACGAAAGGGTTCCCGTCCAAATCTGCTAACTTCATGGCTCCTCCGGAGAAGATTCTTTGTACCACGAACGGTCCTATCCAGGTAGGCTCCCACTTTCCGAGGGGATTGGTCTGCGTAGGAGGCTTTTCCTTTAGCACCAAGTCGCCTTCTCTGATGTCTCGGATCTTGACTTTCTTATCAAATGCTCGGGCCATTCTGCTTTGGTAGGCTCGAGTATGCTCCATGGCTTTCAATCTGCGCTCGTCGAGTAGAGCAAGTTCGTCGTGATGGCTCTGTAGCCATTCGACCTCATTGATCCCGTTTTCCAAGAGGACTCGGAGGGATGGAATTTCCAATTCCACGGGTAACATTGCTTCCATTCCGTAGGTAAGTGCGAACGGAGTCTCCCCTGTGGCGGTTCGGCGATGTTACGTATCCCGAGAGGGCTAGATGTAGCTTTTCGGGCTAGTCCCGACCTTTGAGTGGTCATCTTTCGATTATCATTGCGAGAGTCTTGTTTCTTTGCCTCTCTTGCACCATTAGTTTGTGGTACAGTAGGGAGAAGACTTGTGACGTGTGACTCTGAATTCGGTCAGCAGTTGGTCACAATCTCCTTCGAAGTGGGTCCCATTGTCGGATATGATCTCGTTGGGCACTCCGTATCGGCACATGATGTTCTCTTTGATGAACTCGGCCACCTTCTTGGAATTCAGTACCTTGTACGATCTGGCTTCTATCCATTTGGTGAAGTAGTCCACTGCGACTAGTATGAACTCGTGACCATTGCTCCCTGACGGAGTGATTTTGCCGATGACGTCGATTCCCCATGTGGCGAAAGGCCATAGCGTAGTCATGCAATAGAGTTCGTGAGGAGGGATGTGATTGAGGTTGGAGAACCGTTGACATTTGTCGCAGCTTCAGACGAAGCTGGATGCGATGCATTTCCATTGATATCCAATAGTATCCCATACGGAGGATGATGCGTGTCAATGCTCGGGCGTTCATGTGCGGACCGCAGGTTCCATTGTGAACTTCGTTCATTAGCTCGCTGGCTTTTTCTTTATTTACACACCGAAGGAGTGGCCCTTGGTGGCGCTTCTTGTACAACATACCCCCCAGAATGACGAAATGGGATGCCAGGCATTTTAATGCCATCATGTTTTTGGCTTTGATCCCTTCTTTGTATTTTCCATCTTCATTTGTGAAGGAAGCTTCTCCGTTTTGGAGAATGCTGGTATATTTGATTGTACCGGGGTTCGTCGATCGTTTCATCTTTTATTTCGATCTCATAGCAATAAGCGGGTGTTTCCTGTCTGCCTATTATGAGGGTTTTGCGATTTCCCATCGGGAATTTCGACAAGAGAGGCGAAGGTTGCCAGGGCATCTGCGAAGCGATTCCTGTCTCTTGGCAAATAATGGAAAGAGATGTCCTTGAGCGAGCAATGAGCTCCTCCATGTACGTGTGGTACTTGGAGGCGAGAATCTATCGTCTTCCATTTGTTGGACACTTGATTGATGATCAATGCTGAGTCTCCGTATACTTCCAGTTCTGAGATGTTGCGCTCGAGGGCGGCTTCCAGACCTGCTGCACAGGCTTCGTATTCTGCTACATTGTTGGTTGTTTCAAAATTCAGCTTGATGGCTATGGGAGTGTGCTCATCCTTGGGATCGACAAGGAGCATTGCAGTACCATTTCCCTTCTTGTTGGCTGCCCCATCGAAGAAGAGTTGCCAGCGGTTTGCGGTGTCGAGTGAGAAGATTCCGTCCTCCGAAAACTACGGATCAGGACCCTTGGGTTCACTGCTTGGGAAGTCTGCCAGCTGATCTGCCATTACTCTGCCCTTTGTTGATTTTCTGACCATGTACTTGATGTCGAACTCAGCCAGGAAGAATGACCACTTGGCTAGTCGCATTGACAAGGGTGGCTTGTCAAAGAGATATCGTACGGGGTCCATTTTGGAGACTAGGAGCACTGAATGTGACTGCATGTAGTGTTTCAGTTTCCCGACTACCCATACCAAGGCGGTACAAGTTTTCTCTAATGCTGAGTAGCTGAGTTCACTTCCTTGAAGCTTCCGGCTTACGGAGTACGAAGTAGATTGCATGCTCAACCTTGGAATCTTTTTGTTCTTGTGCCAGCATTGCTCCGATTGACGTGTACATTCTTGTCAAGTACGGGAGTAGTGGCTTGTCTTCATGTGGCGGGCACGAGTGGGGGATTCACCAAGTATGTCTTGATTTTCTCGAAAGGCATCGGCACTCGGAGTCCCATTTGATGTCGGCATTCTTCTTCATCGGTTTGAACATTGGCTCGCGAGAGAGATGTCAAGCTGGTTGATGAAGCGGCCCGATGTCTTGAAGTCTTCCCATGAAACTTTTACTTACGTCGGGGTGCAGGCGGCTTCATGTCGATGATGGCCTTGATTTTCTTGGGATCGGCTTCGATACCTCTTTACGTAACCATGTACCCCAATACTTTGCCTCGCTTGACGCCGAAGGTGCACTTCGCGAGGTTCAATCTCATGGAGTGCTTTACAGTCGTTGAAGAACTTCCTCGGATCTGTCATGTCTTTGCATGTCGATCCTCTGGAGTGGATGATCATGTCGTCGACATATACTTCGATTTCCTTGTGAATCATGTCATGGAAGAGGGCTGTTGCAGCCCGCTGGTAAGTAGCCCCAGCGTTCTTCAGACCGAACGGCATGACCGTGTAACAGTATGTCCCCCACGGAGTGGTGAAAGCAGTCTTGGCTTGATCTTCCTCGGACATTTTGATTTGATTGTATCCGGCAAACCCATCCACGAAGGACTTTACCTCAAAATTTGTCGTGGTGTCGACTAGCATGTCGATGTTGGGCAGTGGGAAATCATCTTTAGGGCTGGCCTTGTTGAGATCCCGGAAATCCACGCAGCATCTGACCTTTCCATTGGCCTTGGTGACCGTCACGATGTTGGAAAGCCAGGTCAGGTACTCAATCACTCTGATGAAACCAACTCGGAGCATTTTCTCAATCTCTTCTTTCACTTTCAAGGACCACTCTGGCTTGATCTTGCGTAACCACATTTGACAGGCTTGGATTCGGGATCCGGGGGAATTACGTGCTCCACGATCGAGGATCG
Organism: Adenophora triphylla var. japonica; assembly: GCA_022495995.1. NCBI lineage: Eukaryota > Viridiplantae > Streptophyta > Magnoliopsida > Asterales > Campanulaceae > Adenophora > Adenophora triphylla. Next base: position 556,825 of record JAFEMH010000452.1, read on the forward strand.
AGTCTGGCATGTCTGGTATGACCGGGCGAACACGTCAACATACTCCCTGAGGAGGCTTATCAGGGCTTCTTTTTCTGCATCGGCGAAGAAACTGCCCACTTGTGTCTCTTTAGGCTCTTGCACTGACCCCAGGTTCACTTTGGTCATAACCTCTTCGGCAGCTTGGGCCCGATTGTCCTCTCAGTCTACTACACACATGAAAACTTCTTTAATGTATTGTTCGTTTAATGTGTCTGCTTCTTTATCAAGTGATTCGTTATTAACGTCTTTTAAGTTGTTTGTTAACTTATCAGTTGTTAAAGTGGCAATGAGGGGTTACTCCGAAAGGTCAGATTTTTCATTAGATGCGAACGGAAATACATTGTTGGCTACACTATCATAGTCTTCCGGCGTAAGGCCGTTGGATGACGATGACTTAGAGGACTGGACTTTAACAAGGACTGACTCAGAGGGTTTGAGACAGGGTTTAGGGAGATGTGGGTGCAGGCCCAGCTTGTCTTCCATTTCTGCCTGGCTTGCCCTTGGTCCGGTGAAAGTTACCCAGTTCTTCAGTGGCATTCCTGGATGCTTGATGAAGGTTCGGGGATCGAGAGGCTTGGCTTCTGCTGTCCCAATCATGGCAATCATGCTATTTTTGGAGCCCAGGTCAATCAGGTTTGGCACCTCCATGACTTCTTCAAAAGACTACGTAGAGCGGGTCCACTGAGCGTCTTCTATGAATTGGTTCCTTCTACGCCGGAGTTCTTGTCTCGAATGTGGCCTCGGCGGGCGGCCGAACAGTCTGTTTCCCATGTAGAGTGCCTCGAGCTGCTCTTCCAAGTGCAGGATTCCCTTGAATGTGTACTCATCTTTGGATTGTGGTGGCAATTGGTCCAGGTAGAGTTGTGATGTCGAGGAATGCTCCCCTTATCGGATTAGCCTTGAGTCCTACGAAACGCTTGAGGTCCCGTGCTAGCTGTTCCATCCTTTACGTAGTTTTACGTGCGACTATCCTTGCTTCTTTCTCATCTTCATCAGTTCCACTTTCGGTCCCCTTAGTTACATTGTCGGTTCCTTGTCGGTCCCCTCGGTTACTGGCTGTCGGTTCCCTTGTCGGTCCCCTCAGTTCTGCTGTCGGTTCCCTTGGTGAAGTAATGAGCGAGGTCGAAACTGTAAGGCCGGAGGTTGGGTGTGCCGTCGGAGGTTCCCCTTTTGCGGGCTGCTGCCTTGGTGCGGGCGAGCCTCTTGTTTTCCCTGATGTCAGCCGGTGTTGGCACATAACCAAGCCCCTGGACCGTGGTGTGGTCCTTGACTTCGATGACTTGGTGTTGGCCTTGTAACCTTTTGCCGAGCCCCAGTCCTGGGATGAAGTTCATGAGTTTCATCATCTTCATGGCGGGAGGAATTTTGTCTTGAAACAGTGGAAGGTCCACGCTGCATATTTGGATTTTGGAGGTCTCCAGAGTGAATCCAGTTAATGCCATGTCGTCATTATGCTTGATTTCTAACACTGGAATGTCGTTGGTGCTGGTCCCCTCGGTGGTGACGCTGTCGCCGTAGACTGTGGTTAGCTCGTTGCCTTGCATGAACTTGATACACTGGTGAAGGGTGGATGCCACGCCATTGATTTGATGCAGCCAGGGTCGCCCCAGGATGGCTGTGAAAGTGATTGGAATGTCCAATACTTGGAATTCGGTGGGGATCATCCGCTTGCCGAACCAGATGTTTAGAGTAGCAACCCCGAGAACTGTACGGGAAGTAGAGTCATAGGCCTTGACAGTGTGGACTGAAGGCTTCAGATCTGTGGGCTTGATGTCAAGCAGGTCCATCATCTTGGCGGGCAAGACATTTATTCCAGAACCTCTGTCTACCAACACACGGGGAAGGCGACGCTCGTCCAGCTGGACTGTGATGTAGAGTGGCTCATTGTGATTAGCCCCAAATTTTGGAAGGTCCAAATCTGTGAAGGTGATAATGTTGCCGTAGTGGATGTTGCCGATCATCTGAATGACTTCGTCTGGGGTTGCGTCCACGGGGACCATGGTTCGGGCCAGACTTTCCTCTAGCTTGAGCTTGTGAGGATACGAAGATGTGAGCAGGGACCAAAGGGAAATGTTCGCCTGGGTTTGCTTGAGCTGAGTGAGGATAGGGTCCTCTTTCAGGGAACTTGTGTCATCGGGCAGGCCGGGTTGCGGTTCTGGCTCCGTCGGCTTTTTGGTGGCCTTAGGTGGTAATGCATGAATTTGACCTGATCGGGTCAGGACGCTGACATCAGGCTTGGTCCCTTCTGAACAGGTCGCTCTGAGCTGAGCCATAGTCAGAGGAGGATTCCTCGTAGCGTAGGGCCATATGTCTTCCCTCAATTCATTGATTGTAGATGTGTTCCCGGGAGCTTCGGCAGCTTTGGTCTGTCCCAGGGATGCGGCTTGGGTGCCTTCGTGGGAAGGTAGTTTATGGATTGCCGCAGCTGTTCGAACGTCAATGCGCAACAGTGGTTGCCAGAACTGAACTGTGCATTGCTGACCCTCCGGGGGAGGCTGGAGAGTTCTTGGTTCATGCGAACTGTCTCCTTGATCTCTTCACGGTATACCGCACTCCTTTCCTTCTTGCTGAGCATGCTCAGGGCATTCTGGAGTTGGGTTTGGCGATATTCATGGTTTGCTAATTTTCCTCCACTCTTGGCCCAGATCAACTTTCTTGCAGCAGAGCCTGCGTCGAGAGTTAGCGCCTGCGTTTCTTCCCACGTGAGAATAGCCAGTGCTTCTTTGAACTGCGTGCGGCAGTCTAGATAAACCTCCATCGGGGAGAGCTTTCCTTTCTGCTTTATCTGAGTGGCGGGTATGTCGGAAGGTGAGTACACGGCTTCCCGAACATCTGCCCATGTAACTGGTTGCTGTCCCAGTTGATCGTTTCTGTAAACGAATGCCGCAGTCTGTGGAATCTCCCTGAGCAGTTGTTGGAGATGTATTTCCATCTTTCTCTTGTTTTTGAATAGACCTTCCTCCCTCAGTTGGCCTTTTAGTTTGAGAGCGGAAATGATCCGTCCCCATCCTCCCAGGACCCTTGGGATTCCGGTTTTGTTGACTTCATGTCTGGCTTGGAAGAGAATGGTTTCATCGTCTTCGTTGTCGCTTTCATAGAGAACTTGCTTTCCTCGGGGAGATAAGCGCTGGTACTCATTCTGCTGTGTCATTCCATATCCTAGGTCGTCGGGACCGTTGACCGCCCTTGCTGGCCGAAGGGGGTTGGATGAGAAAAGAGGGTAGTCCAGGAAGTTGCCGTGAGCAAAACCCTTGAGGTCGAACTGGTCTAGAGTGGCCTGTAGCTTTCTGTCTGAAGCTGCTTGTGACATATTAAGGGCTTGGTCCCTGTGGGTCTTTTGAACTTGGTTTTCGTCCCAGAGACGGTTCTCTTGAGTGGCTAGTTCCATGAGGGCTTTCCTTTCGAGAGCTAAACAGTCTCCGTAAGTGCGCGCCGTCTGACTAGTGTCTAGAACTGTGATCACATCCAAATCCCCGAATGGCGGAAACACTTGGATTATGTTGACGACGGAAGTCGGGCTGGGACATTCCATGCGGCCCTCCTTGATCTCGGTTACCAAGAAGTTCGCCCATATCTGCTTGATTGAACCCATGTGGGTGTTGAATTCTGCGATGTTGATAGTCTCGTGATCTCGCTGGATTGCCAAGTCTATCAAAGCTAGCAGTTTGCTGGCGGGATGACTGAATCCGTGGCCGTGACGACTGGGAGCAGGATCGAACTGGAGCATGTTGATGCTAAGGTGATCATTCCCTTCGTCGGAAGGTTGATCTGTCTTGCGGGGAAGACTCTTACAGATTTTTTCAGGGTGGCTACTGGAAGCGTTCCTGAGGTTGATCTGATTTGTGACAGGATGAGGAGCTTTGTCTCCTTTGCTGGCGCCCTTGGCCTTGGCGGCGCTTGTGGCTGTAAGTTTGACTGACGGCACGGGCCGGTTGCCACTGGGGCTGGTAGCCGGAAGTGATGATGAGCTCTGAGCTCGATTAACCGGGGCCTCATTTATCATGAGCAGGCAGTCGTCGAGGGTAACTTTGGCGTTGCAAAATCTGATAATAAGGACCGGATCCTTGGTATCATCGGGATATCTGGAAAAGATGATGTTGACGAAGTCGTCGTCAGTCACTTGATCAGAGGGGTTCTTTGTCGTGTCAACCAGTTGTTTCCATTCGCCGGATAACCGCCTGTACGGGATGTTGAGCTTGACAATTTCCATGGTATTGGAGCCATGGTCATAGGTGACATCATCGGAACTGGTGCCGTCCTCGAAACTGAGCATATGTATGTAGGGATCTGCCCGCGGTTCTGCTGCTTCCCGACTCCGAAGAGTCCTGATTCATCGCCGTCTGACGACTCAACCCAGACGTAGGGACGCCTCGCATCCTGCTGCGCTGCTGGAGCTGCTAGAAAAACATCATGCCCTTCGCTGGAGAAGAGGGGTTCAGCGGGTAATTCCTCGTGGAGGACGTCCCATACGACTGTGTTGGTCCCAAAGGTGGCAACAAGGGTGAAAATACAGCTAGAGGGGGGGGTGAATAGCTGTTACAAATTTTTCGCCCTCTTTAAAAACTAAACCTCTAAGCTTACAAAACTTCTTGCAGTGTGTAAGAAACTGCAAGTAGAGTTGTAAAATGCACAGCGGAATATATAAGTTATAAAGCGGTTTTGAGAGAGGCGGTTTTGCAAAGCGGTTTGATAGTGCGGTTGTCAGAAGGTGCAGTTTGCAAAAAGTGAGGTTTTGACAATGTTAACTCCAAACACAATTTCACAATAAGGATAACTATATAAAGATCAAACAGAGACAGAGATAAATAATTAGCAAGCACAGAAAATATAAATGCAATAAAGTATATGAACAAGCTATTTGGAGTGGTTCAATCGATAAACGATCTACGTCCACTACCAAGATGGTTAGTCTTGGATTTCTAAGAGAGATTTTATATTGAGTATTTGAGAGATTACAAAGTACAATAAAATATTTTCTATGAAGAACAAATCCTAGACTATAACCAGTGTATCTCAAATGAATAAACTATGTGTTTAAACAAGTGAGGTGTGTGTGTGTGTTCAAGATCAAGGCTCTTTATATCTGAGAGATGTAGAGCTCAATGATTCTTGAATGTGTTAAGGCTTGATTTCTGGGCTGGGGAATATCTCTTGAAGTATGATGATGAAGATTCAAAGGACTAAGAATTTCTGGGCAGAGCTTCAACTTCTTATGAACACAGCAATTTCTCAAGATTCAAGCAATCTTCAAATGGTGAAGATTAGGGGTATTTATACCCAAGCATCAAGAAACTAGCCGTTGGATACAGCTGTTGTAAGGACAGTCCTTGATGCAATCCCATTGGTCCACAAAGAACCACTTTTGTCCTTTGGAACTGTTGATGCGAGTAAAGGCGACCAGACCTCAGCTGCCAATCAAGGAGGTTAGGACATCTGTCACCTTTTTAAGATCCTTGCAGATCTTGTCTGAAAAGTAGTCACGTGACAAGATATGGTAGTTGACTTTTGATATTGCTGACGTGGATTCCAACGGTCAAAAGAGTTCACTTCAAGTAACCAATCATTGGAACGGTTCTGGAGAAAGGCGGTTTGATATGAAAGTGGTTCCACCAGAATAGGATTTCCAAGAGTGCGGTTTGCACTTTGGGATACAAGCGGTTTCAAAATAGGGGATTACAAGGCAGTTAGGCTACAAGCGGTTCTGCCAAGCGGTTCCTTGATAGGCGGTTTTGAAACCTCAGAACTGCAATCCTTAGGTCCAATGATTCTTGAGCCAGTCTTCAAGCCTAATTTTAACCTATTCTATAAAATGGACTTAGCTAAAAAATTGAAGTCTAAGCTTCATTACATAGGGTCCTAAAGTCCTTAAAATAGACAGGAGGTTATGGTATCAATCAAATCTAATACAAAATAGGAGGGTTAAAAACATGCATACCCAACAATCTCCCCCTATTTGATTGATGTCATTACCTACTACAGCAAAAGCAAACATTATACTTGGTAAAAACATGTCCATAAGAATAAACATGGTAAGTCATGTCCCAAGTTAATGCACACACTAGCTTAAGCTATAGATTTCTATACTTTTGAAAGATTGAGAAACTTACAATTTGAAAAGTATAGAAATGCATTCAGTGCACTTAAAAATATGAGTTTAAGTTCAAAGTGCGGTTTAAACTGAATGTTTAAACATCAGTTCAAAATAGTGATTTTTAAGTTAAAAAATATTTGAATGAGGTTTAAGACCATAAGTGGTTTCATTGTTCTACAAACAAGCAGTTTGATATGAACAAAGTTTTGGAACCATGATGCAATTTCCATTAATTCCTAAGATGATTACAAGTACAGGAATGAAAGGAAATTACAAGATTACAAAAAAAACAAAAATGAAGTAAGTTGGACAAAGGAAAATACAAAGAAAGTGCGGTCCAAACTTACACAAAAAATTACAAGGAAAAAGCGGTTTACTGCTGAGGCGGCTTGTTCACTTCATGATCAGCTCCACTTGGCCCAGCTCTTGATTGGTCTGGTGCAAACGCTTTCCTTAGTCTTCTAACTTCCTCTGCGGTTCTGGTGAGAGTTGACTCTAGCTTCTTCAAAGCATTAACAGAGTGGGCAGAAGTAGAACTTGTGGCACCAACCGCTTTGGTGTTTTCCACAAGATTGTCTACGATAGTATCCAGGTGAACATGGAGGGAAGAGTAAAGGGAATTGAAGATGGTGTGCACTTCCTCCCTGAACAGCGGTCCGAGCTTGAATGGCTTGTTCCATTGGTTCAAAACCCACGAGATACCTTCGAGGAGGTTTTGAGATCATTGACTGTTGAGCCAAGTGCGGAGTTGAATCCTTCCCCGAGGTTGTCCAAGCGGTCATTGAACTCATCTTGGATCTCGTTCAGCTTGGCCTTCATTTGTATCTGACACAGTATCCAGATTTACCTTTGAATCCACCTTGAAAAGGTCAATTTGTTCCAAGACTTCTTAACGCAAATTATCCAAGGCGGTTTGGACAACTTGAGATAATTGCGGTCTGGATTGAAGAAAGTCAAGGAATTTGGTGCTCAGATTACCCAAATCTTTATCAAGGGAGGTACAAAGTTTCTCTCCAAGAACATCCAAAGATTTCTTCATCTCCTCAATAGATGCCTTTTCTTCTAAGGCTTTGACCAAACCCGGCTTCAAGGGATTTGAAAGGCTTGAAGCGGTTTTGATCATGGAAGCGGTTTGATCAGGAGAAGCGGTTGAGGAGGAGGATGGAATAGCTGTAGATCTCTCCCCCTTAATGGCATCAAGCAAAGAGGCTTTAAGGGTTGCCAACTCAAGGGAGTGAGAATCCACCTTGGCTTGTAAGGCGCGGTTGGAGGCAAGGAGGGATTCGTTTGAGGCGGTTAAGGAGATGACATGGCCTTGATTTATGATCAGTTGGCCTTGAATCAGGTTTAGGGCTTGGAGAATTTGGGAGTACTCAGAAGGAGGGGCGGTTGATGGTGAGGCAGTTGGAAATATGGGAGGCGGTTGGGTTTGGTTGGCTTCAAGTGCGGTTTGGGTTTGGGGAGGTATATTTGGAGGAGGTGAGTTTTGTCTAATTGGTGAGTTGTGAGGAGTTGGAGATTTTGAAGGGGTGTTGGATTTAGAGCGGTTAGGTGTAGGGAAGCGGTTTTTATTAGGGGAATTGACATGGGTTGGATCATCCCTAACAGATTTGGATGTGGCATGTCCAGCAGAGGGCTTGGACTGCCATTGTTGATAGGCAGAATGAGTAGGGGTTTGGTTGGAATGTTGTGAGTTCATGGAATGGGAATGTTGGGGCGAGTTATATTGGGATTGAGAAGATAGGGGTGATAGTGATTTTCTGGGGGAAGGTGAAGGGGAATTTTGAGGAGGTGATTGAGGAGGGGAATTTCTGGTAGGTGAGGAGGAAGGTGATGGTTGAGCAGGTTTGGTTTTCTTGAAGGTTTTCTTTCTGGCTGCCATTTTCTTCCTCTTAGGTTTCTCCCCACAGTGGTGCGGTTTTGTTGGGGGAAGGGGTTATGGATTTGGCTTTGGAAGGGGATCTGGATTGAGAGTTGGCGGGGATTGGGTGGTGATTGGTTTGGAGATTGGACAGGGGAGGTCTGAGGAGTTGGGTGCGGTTGGGTTTCTGGAGGCGGTTCATGGGTTGAGGCGGTTCCGGCTTGAGTTTTGCCCTTGGCACGATATTTTTCGGCTGCTCCTTGGCCAATCTAGCAATCCTATCTTGGAGAACCTTCATCTGTTCCTCCACAGTCAATCCAGCCATCTCATCTCTGGCTTTCTTGGCCCTAGCCACCAAGTTGGGAATACTTGGATCTTCCTCTTCTTCATCATCTTCATCCACCAAATGCATGGTTTCAGGTTCAGGTTCCTTGGATGATTTCTTCCTTTTGCTTGTACCAGCTCCATCATCAGCAGTAGGCGGTTTGGATGCTGGAGCGGTCTTGGTCCTCTTGGGAAGCGGTTCAACTCTTGCTTGAGGCTTCCTGGACCGCTTGGTAGCTTTAGACTTAGGAGCAGTTGAGGGGTCTCTCAACTCATAGGGTTCCTTCCCTGGGTATGTATCTGCATCATACAAAGATTTGTATAGTGCATCTCCATTGGCATACCTGAAGGAATGGCATGTAAGAAATCCAAGGGAATCATCTGAGCAGTCAACCATAAGATCTGGATTCTTGGTAACCATTTCATCTAAGTGCTCATAGTCCATCAACAGAGCGGTTAAGATCCTGCAGAAAGGTCTCCACCTCTGATCTTCACCTTTGACCTTGGACTGATAGGTCTCAATGCTGTCCTTAATCTCAAAGTAAAGGATTCTTGGCCAGTGTAGCTTGATTTCCATAAAGATAGCAGCACTGTACATCCATTGTTGGGATGTAAAATTGTTGTGGTTTCCTGTCTTTCCACAAATGGATCTCCCCACTAGATGACCTATAAAGTTCATCAGCTCACCAAAGTTCTTTCTTGGGATCTTCTTGTACTTCTTAGACAAGGTATCTACTTTGGCGGTTTGGAAAGCAGCATTGTCTTGAATAACCTGATCAACCTCTAAGGGAGCTCCACCAACAGTAAATCTGAAAAGTCTTCTTATGTCAATGTAGTCTATGGAGAGCTTCATGCCTTCAACTACAGCGGTCAGGCAGGAGACTTTTTGGCCTTGTTCAAGAACTCTTGAATCCTTCTTAGCGGTTGCAAAGAACTGATCCACGAATGATGGCACTATAAAATTCTGCTTCTTGGTGAAGAGCGGTAGGATGCCTGAAACTCTTAGCTTCCTCAGCAACTCCCTTCCAAGAGCATCTGTTTTGAGCTCTTCCTCATTCACTTCCCACCCAGGTAGGAAAGTAGTTGGATCCTATAAAATAAAATTTCAAGTGTTAGATCCATTTGTGTATTCATAGTTCACATGTGGTTTGAGCACCAAGCGGTTGAGCAATGGTGCGGTTTGAAAATTTCAAACCCCAAGTGAAACCATGAATACTTAAACATATAATGAGGACTTGAGAACAAAATTACTTAAGTACGTGGCATTGTAATCCAAACTTATCCCACACTGCAAGCAGTGATTAGAGAGGAATTTCTTGGTTTCCAGCCTATATACTTAGTAAAATCTCAAAAACATTGGAAAGGAAATAAACAGCATGCGGTTTCTAAAGATTTGAAAATGCGGTTTTAGAACATGCGGTTTAGGTTGAATAGGTGAGGAGCGGTTTGAAACAAAAATTCCTAAGCGGTTGCATACAAGCGGTTTCAAACCAAAATAAAATCCAAAATTTCTGAAAAAGTTGAAAATATTCTAAGTGTTGGAAAACACTTTCTCAGAATCAAGGCAACCAAAACATATGATTTTTCAAGAACAGTTCATGGGTTTTGTGAAGAATACCAAGAACATTCAAGAACACCAAGAACAGAGATACATGAAACTTAACCAAAACAAGCAAATAACATATCAAAATGATCACATTGGGAAGGGGATTAACAATATATCATTAAAATTACAACCTTTACCCAGAATCATCAAGAAACACTAAAAATGTAAAGTGGGTTTTCGAAGTAGAGAAACTGAAAATCATAAAATTAACACTCAAATCATGCATTGATCATGAAATAAATTACATATATCTAATCTAAGCATGAATCCGAGCATATCCCAACAAAAATCATTGAAAATGAGTAACAAATAAGATCAAAATCACCAAAAGCATGAACAGAAGAATACGAAAAGTTTATGAGTGTTCATCCATGGCAGAGTTGAAGAAATTAAGAGTTAGGGTTAGAGATGTTACCATTTCCAGAATAGGTTTCTTTGCCCTAGCAGTAGTAGAGGTTCTTTGTCTTTTTGAAGTAGAGGCCATTTCAGAAAAGGTTTTGAAAATGGAGGTTTTGTGAAGAGTTTTAGAGAGAGAAAGTGAGTTGGTAAACAGAGAGAGGACGGTTGCAGAGAGTTGGCAGAAAAGGATAGAATTTCACCAACTTAGGTTTATATAGGGTGAAGGGGGCAGGCAGTTGGTTCAGAAGAAATGATTGAAAATAAACCAACTGTTGCACCCTTTCACCTCCTGCACCTCTCTCTATGACGGCTGACATGAAGGCTTTAAATGCTCATGTCCCCTTAGCATTAAATGCTCTTAAAAATTTTGAATTTTTGAGGGAAACATTTGCAAAAATACCCTTATGTCAAAAATAAGGACTAAAAAATAAATAAAGGAATTTGAACAGTTTTTTTTTTTTTTTTAAGATAAGCAATAAAAAAATAAACAGAGTTTACTTCTTGTTGAAACGCGGTTTTGATCCAAGCGGTCAGACTGCATGAGCGGTTTGGAACTTGCGGTTTGCATGCAGGCGGTTGGACAATCTTGCGGTTTTGGTACAAGCGGTTCAACAGAAGCGGTTTGATTCCAAAAGGAATTTCAACCTAGACTCACTACCAGAAAAAGGTCGTTTAGCGACGGAAATTTCCGTCGCTAAAATTAAAATTCCGTCGCTAAAAATAATCAGCGACGGAAAAATTCCGTCGGTGGTCCGACGCTACCGTCGTCGCAGTGCTCCTGGTCAATTTCCGCCGCTATTTTTTCTTTTTACCGACGGAATTTAATTCCGCCGGTGAATTAATGGTTACGGCGACGGAAATATCCGCCGCTATATTAATTTAATTTAATTAAATATTCATTTCAGTGCGGAAATTTCCGTCGTAATAAAAATTAATTTAATTAAATTAATTTCGGTATGAGAAAATTCCGTCATTTGTAATAAAATTTAAATTAAAATTAAATTATTTCAGCGACGGAAAATACCGTATTTGAAATTATTTAATTTTAATTTAAATTTTATTATAACGGAATTTTCCGTTGGCCAAATCAAAAATTAAATAAAAATTAAATGATTATAGCGTCGGAAATTCCGTCGTAATTAATTTAATTAAATTAATTTTTATTACAGCGACGAAATTTCCGCCGCCGAAATTAATTTATTTAATTAATTTTTCTTTCGGCATTAATTTCGACGGAAAATTCCGTCGATTCTAAATAAATTAAAAAAAATATTTTAAAATATCAAAAAACCAAAATTTTTTGTACCGATATAACATTTCAATTTCTAAAACTAAAACTATAAAAACTAAAATTCAAATACCAGCAGTACCAAATAAAAACTAAATACCACCGTACCAATTCGGGAGGGGGAGAGGGGGAGGGGGATAGGGGGATAGGGGGAGAGGGGGAAGGGGGAAGGGGGAGAGGGGGGAGAGGGGTGGAGCGGGGGAGGGGGAGAGGGGTGGAGCGGGGAAGGGGGGGAGAGGCGGGGAGGGGCTCCGCGGGTACCAAATGTCTCAAATGTTTACAAACAAGTATAAATTAATACAACAATGCTCTAAAAAAGTCCGCAATCAACCTGGGGGACGCTGGGAATTATCCTGGGAGTCCGGCCGAGACGAGCCATCAACAGCCAATTGTCTCGAGTCTCTGCATGGCGTCGATCGTTCTCCTCCTGCATCCGCGTCGAACTGCCAAAGCATCCGCATAGCTTTGCCGCTCGCGTCTCTCCTCCTCCAACGCAGCCTCCGAGTGTCGACCCTCGGATCATGAAACATGGGCCGGGTCAACATTTCTCCGACGGCCGGTCGACGTCGACGGGCATTGCCGCCCGTAATCCCCCATCCCTAACACTCGGGCTCCTCTCCTTGGATGTCCCCGAGAGGTGACCTCCTGCCAAACATCGAGGCACGAAGGGGACGGGCTCGCTGGAGGCGTTCCATCGGAACAACGACGGCTTGATATGCGGCACGAAAAATAAAACAAACAATTATAATCATATACACAATGTAAGGTACATAAATAAATTTACATATTCAAAATCAAGTCATTTAATGGTAGTTTACTTACAAAGGCAGTAGCAGATCGATCGTCAACCCATTGCGGAGGTTGATCGGGCGCTGTAGAATTCCGAATATGGGTGCTAGCGTAAACATCCACAAAAGTGATATTCGGACCATACTCCCTTTCCTATAAATAAAATAAGCGAGATTATTACTTTGAAATTGTATATATAAATGCAACATTTAAACTGATTTAAAAGCATGCATACACTACATTTACACTAAAACTATGGATTTCATAGCATCAACATTGGCTCCCAGCTAACATACGTACATAAACCTATTTAAAAGCATCCATACACTACTACATTTAAATTAACATACATACCATGCGGTCGTGATGCTCGGCGACCGTGAGCGTCCCCCCGGTATGCAACGCCGCCGACCCCGAGGAGCCTGCTCTATTGGCCTTGGCCTGTTCGGATAAGGCCTTCGCCGCAGGCGACCCCCAATATTCGCAAAATTGAGCAAACACCTCAACGGTCATAAAAGTAGGACACAAGGGCTGCTGTCCCGCCGCGAGCCGAGCAGTATAATAATTTCTCTTCGTGGTACCTATAAAAAATATGAATATCTTGTAAACATATAATGATGACATTATAAAATTAAAAGAGTATAATCATTGTTAATTAAACTAATTAAGGATAGATAAAAGTATTTACAAATAAAATCCTTAAACAGCTTGTGAGCACCGCTCAAAGAAAACATATCTAGCCGTCGCCTCGCTGATGTCTGGATCCCAATAATATTTAGCCTACAACATATAATGATAACATTACAAAACTAAAAGAGTATAATCATTATTAATTATAACATTTTAATAACAAACTAACATTTAAGTTTTAAATAAAAACCATTAACACATTACCCTAAACTCATCCCACGCATCCTCCTTCTGCCTCTGTGGCAATTTTTTCCAGTTGGGCCAAAAATCGGTCATTTTCCGAGACCGCCGTATTGCCCGATCTTAGTGCCAGTGGTGGGGTATCCACCTACCCACCTCGCCAGGTATATTTATACAATAACATTTTAACTTAAATAATGAATTATATATAAAGCAAAAAGGAACCAACTTATATCAAATTAATGAAGAGTTACTTACTGGTCATAAAGTGCCGAGATCCGGACATATATCCTCCCCTCAGTGTCTACGGTAGTGTGAGTACCGGCCCCAGAGGTGGAGCTAGTACTACTGAGTGAGGGGTCAACACCATCGCTACCGGATCGGGACGGTTGCGTCCCAGGAATCAAAGTGTAAATGGGCTTGGTCCTCTTACCCCCCTTTCTACTAGAACTCATCTGTACTACAGTAAAAATATTAAAATATACAACTTTAACAATAGGAAACAATATATTCACAATACATCTAAAACTTTAAAGTTCTAATAATCTAAAGCATTCACAATACATATAAAACTTTAAACTATTAATAATATAAAGCATTCACAATACATATAAAACTTTAAAGTTCTAATAATCTAAAGCATTCACAATATATATAAAACGACGGATATTAAAAATAATCTAAAGCATTCACAATACATATGAAACTTTAAAGTTCTAATAATCTAAAGCATTCACAATACATATAAAACTTTAAAGTTCTAATAATCTAAAGCATTCACAATACAATTTTAAACTTTAAACTATTATTAATCTTCGTCCCCATCATCATCACCTGGACTCGAATTACTACAAAACTCGAGTTCTTCATCTTCGTCTTCTGACTACGATGAATCAAACTCGGTTCCTCTTCCTCTTCCTCTTCCTCTTCCTCTTCCTCTTCCTCTTCCTCTGCTTCATCAATATCAATGTGCGCGCGATGACATGAACGAGGCGGGAGTTGGCAAATTCACCGGTAAGATATCCTCCTCGGGTTCATCAACATTTTGAGGAATATGAGTGACATCATCTAATGGATGATTAGCCGATGAAACGTTAGGTGGCACTCGCATTTCATCCTCTTGATAGGGTGCTTCTAATGACGACTCTGTAGTTGTCGACGAGGGTAGGTTGTCAATCATGCTCCTAGCCTTGGTCATCCAAACAGCCCACAATCCGTCGGGTCGCGGACGAGGGTAGGGAGTCATGTATACCTGTTGTGCTTGAGATGCTAAGATGAAGACGTCGTCGCCATTATGTCTGGACGAGTCCTTTACATCGACGAGGTCAAATATGGCGTGCTTCTTAACACCTCGCACAGCATCCCGCCAATCACAATTGAACAAGACAACACTGTTTCTACCCAAATACTCCACCTCGACTACTTCTTTCGGGACGCCATAATAATCATTCCCTATAAGCTTCACACCGCTATTCCACGTCAATTTAGAGCCCCGTAAGCTTTGGTATGAAACACATAGCCATTCACGAAATAACCGTTGTATAAATGAACGTTCAAGTACGGAGATGATGCTAAATGTCTTAACCTCGCAGCTTTGGCATCACCCGGATGTTCAGCTATCTATAAGACAATATTGTAACCAATTTAATACAATTTTAAGATTGAATGTTTAAAGAAGTGTATAGAATAAATTTGAATGAAACGAAATATTTACATATTTCCTTAGCCGGTTGGAAATTCTCTTCGTCCTAGTTGCGATGAGTTCCGGAGATAAATCCTGAGCTAAATCTTCAAACATTCTGCAATAGGGTTAAACAAGGCATTTCATATGCAGGTAATTAAACATGCATAATTTAATCGACGAGGCGTAAACATAACATCAATGACTTACTTGATATATTCCCCAACCTCGTCGCAGCTTAAGAAGAACATACGTTTCGACCGCGCGGCAAACTCTTTAGCGGTTAACGTACGCGTACCAACCCGTTTGCCGAGGAACCGACTGGGATGAAAATACGAGAGATGTTTCCCTTAGACGGAAAACCACCATCGTAATTGCGGCCAACCCTAGTCAATCTCGTATCAACATCGGGAGGAAAATATGTTCCGACAAAGGCAACAATCTCATCTATGATAACGGCCTCGAAATTGAGGCCTCGACCATGGCCCTATTGCTCATCTTCCTTTTCAATTGGCCTAGATACCTAAAAGTCATTCGTAGATTAAAACATAAATAATGTTAAAGAAGGTATATTGTTAACGCTCAAATTATTTAGAAATAGAATAAATTCAATTACCTCTCAAATGGATACATCCATCTGTATTGAAGCTGGACCACCGACTCTAGCTTCGTATGCCAAGTGGACCGGTAAATGCTCCATAGAATCAAAAAATGAAGGAGGAAATATCTTCTCAAGTTTGCACAAAGTCACTACGATGCTCTCCTCAAGCTTTTTCATGTGATCAACACGCAGTGTGGTCGATGTTAACGCTCGGAAAAACTCACTTAACTCTGCGCCACCCCGGATATTGTCGAGGCAAGAGACCCCACAGAGGCAATCGGAAGTAGCCTATCCAGCAAAACGTGGCAATCGTGACTCTTCAAACCCTGCACTTTCCCCTCCTCTACATTGACACAGTTACCAATGTTAGACGCGTAACCATCTGGAAGCCTTAACTCCTTGAGCCATTTCAGGAGGAGGAGCCTCTTTTCCTTTGTAAGCACGTATTGAGCCATCGGTCTAACTGGTTTACCATTGACGTCGTATACCAAGTCTAAGGCCGGCCGCCTACATATTTCCTTAAGGTCCTTTCGAGCTTTTTCGTTGTCTTTAGTTGTTCTCTTGAAATCCATCAACGTGTTAAAAACATTATCGAATACATTCTTCTCAATGTGCATCACGTCAAGGTTATGTCGAATGAGATTTGTTTTCCAGTATGGCAGCTCCCAAAATATACTCCTCTTGATCCAGGTTATGGGTAGTCCCAAACCCTTGTATTTTGGTCTTCGAAAACTTTTCCCCCACCGAGGATCGGGCAATCTAGATACCTCCTCATAGACCGTGTCACCACTTAAACGAATCGGGGCCTCATCATGGTCAATCTTGTTCTTTTTAAACGCATTCTTCCGGGTCTGAATGGGGTGGTCCTCAGGAAGAAATTGTCTATGGCAATCGAACCAACATGGTTTTCCAGAGTGCGTGAGCGTGAAAGACTTTGTGTCACTCATACAATACGGACGAGGCCAACTTCCAGTGGGTGCTCCAACCCGATAACATCCCATATGCGGGGAAGTCATTAAGCTGTCCACATCAAGCATGACCTTCATCTTGAAATTCTCTCGCTTGAAAGCATCCCACGTTTCGACCCCATCCTCCCAAAGCTGCTTCAATTCGTCCATCAAAGGTCGGAGATAGACATCAATGTTCCTCCCGAGTACATTTGGGCCGGGGATGAATAACGACAAGAACATGTAGGGATCACTCATACACAACCAGGGGCGGAAGATTGTAGGACGGTGGCTATAACTTAGGCCAACAAGAGTAAGATTTTGCCCCAGACCAAACGGATTGAAACCATCGGAAGCGGATGCATAACCGTATATTTCTTGCTTCGAGACGCAAAGTCGGGATAAGTCTCATCAAAGTGTTTCCATGCCTCCCCATCAGGATGAATCAACACACCATCTTCACGCAAACTTTCCTTATGCCAACGCATTGCCTCTGCGGTAGATTTAGACGCGTAGAGGCGTTGCGGTCTTGGAATCAACGGCATGTAACGCATAGCTGCTTATGTGGTATGTTTTTCTTGTGTTTTGAACTCCCCTCCGAGCTTGGCTTATATCTACTTTGTCCGCAAATTGAACACTCTGTCTTACGTGAATCTTCCTTGTAGAATAGCATGCGGTCATTCTTACACGCATCAATCTTTTCATAACATAGCCCAATCTGCCCAACCAACTTCTTTGTCTCATAAAAGTTTGTAACCATCTTATTCTCTTTCGGCAACATCCGCTCAATTGCTTTCATGATACGATTATAAGCGGGCTGGCTAATATTGCAATCAGCCTTTATGTTAAGGAGCTCAGCCACGGCCTCCAACACACCGATCTCGCAACCTGGATAGACCTTCTCTTTTGCAGAAGTCCATAGCATCAATAAATTTCTTGGCTGCGGGGTTGGTTCTTCTTTGTTGGTTCTACGACCAATCGAAGGAAGGACCGGCTGCATCCCTAACCATATCTTCCATATTCAAAGGTGGTTCTTCATTGTCCTGAATAATAGGTTCGGGTTCGGGAGGTACATGAATATTCTCGGGGATTATTCGCAACATTTGTGCGCAATCTCGGCTCACCATGACGGGTCCACCGTTTGTACCCAACTTCAAACCCGTTACGCAAAAGATGTTTCGAGTCTCGATCAAGCTTAGATACTTGACATTACAACACTTGTCGCATGGACACCTAATCTTACCATCCTTATCCATGTGACCGGTTTTATTTAATTGAGCAAATTCAACAAACCCCTTGACCCTCTATAAAACTCGGGATTGATACCGCGTTGATTCGGCAACTTCCGCTTATACATCCAACTACGATCATCGTTAACGAGACATCACTCTGCATTGCAATCCATATATTATACGTACACTCAATTTAATCGACGGATGAAACAAAATCGGGATGTTAATAATTATTGGATTTCATAATATATTAACTTGATTTAGAAGTAATTAACGTATTATCATTCCCTAAATTTGAATTACAAACTTAAAAGCAACACAGATCTTCTTAAAATAAATATAAAGCTTCTAACTCATATTTAACAATATATTAACAGGTCTTCTTAAAGTGTCTAGGAACTCGTTCCCGCTCCCGAACTCGAATCTCTACTCTTCCTCCGCCTCGGTCCCAGGAGGTCTTTGGTCTAGGTATGTTGAAAAGCCAGCCCGAACCCGTCCCGGCTCAGTATCAAACGTGTGGTGGTGGATATATCGATCTGGTAGCTCTCGATGCTTGCTCTTTCTGCCTCAAGGCCTCCCTGCGAGCTATCACTTCGGGGATCATTTCTCAAAGCGGCTCTCCGAATCTCCGTCTCTCATGTCTGTGCAATGTCGCCGGTGATTTCATCGGGGTTGCTCTTGGCCTCCATGCCTCTTAATGTCATTTGGAAGAATAGTCGCCCCCAAAACACTCTCGGCGTCGAGCCTCTATCATCGGTGTCTGAGGACCTTCTTGCTCCTCGTACCATGTCGGATACTCGGTGGTCGAAATGTGCTACCTCTAGTATGACGGAGTAGTGGTCGTATCGGAAGAAAGCCCTCTAGAAATGCTCACGCAAAGAAATGTGTAGTACGAGGCTCGGTCATAATCATCGGCATTGTATTAGTCGTCAACCGCTCTCTCAAAGTCCGAATGGTCTGCCGCGGGTATCCGTATGCTCGCTCACTAGAGATGGAATGCAAAGGATGATACATGTAGTCCCTCCTGAAGTCGGACAATAACTGACCCGTCCTGAATATCTCTCATAGTCTGCAATCCCATGCCTGGAATCCAATAGTTTAGGTTTGTGATCTCATATCGGGCCAAGGACAACCTCCTATGCCAACTCTCAATAGCGGCATCCCTCAATATCCTGCGCTGTCCAGTCGCCCAAGGTAATGCCGCCCGCCCTTCCGTGGCGAGATCAAGCGAAATCTCTCGTACAGCCACAATGATAGTAATGCAGGGGTACTTTGAACCCATGTACTCGGATCCTCCGGCTAATCTATCAATGCCGTGGTATGTCTCCGCTAGCAACAGTTGAATGATGTCCATCGCTCCCTATACCCTATGCCCTATGCCCTATGCCCTATGCCCTATGCCCTATGCCCTATGCCCTATACCCTATGCCCTATGCCCTATGCCCTATGCCCTATGCCCTATGCCCTATGCCCTATACCCTATGCCCTATGCCCTATGCCCTATGCCCTATGCCCTATGCCTTATGCAATATGCCCTATGCCCTATGCCCTATGCCCTATACCCTATGCCCTATGCCCTATGCCCTATGCCACATGCTATGCCCTATGCCCTATGCCCTATGCCCTATGCCCTATACATGCCCTATGCCCTATGCCCTATGCCCTATGCCCTACACCCTATGCCCTATACTACATGCCTCTATGCTCCTATGCCACATTCCACTATGCCCTATGCCCTATACCCTATGCCACTTAGGGTTTAGGGTTTAGGGTTAGGGGTTAGGAGGGTTAGGGGATAGGAGTTAGGGTTAGGGGTTGGAGTTAGGGTTAGGGTTTAGGGTTTAGGGGTTAGGGAGTTAGGGGTTTAGGGTTTAGGGTTGGGGTTAGGGTTGGGGTTTAGGGTTAGGGTTAGGGGTTAGGGGTTAGGGTTTAGGGTTTTAGGGGGAGTTAGGGAGTCAGGGTTAGGGTTTAGGGGTTTAGGGGTTAGGAATTTAGGGATTTAGGGTTAGGAGTTAGGGGTTAGGGGTTAGGATTTTAGGGGGGGTTTAGGGTTTTAGGTTAGGGGTTAGGGGTTTAGGGGTTAGGGTTTAGGTTTAGGTTGTAGGTTTGGGGTTTTCAGGTTTAGGGTTTAGGGTTAGGGGTTAGGGTTTAGGGGTTAGGGTTTAGGGTTTTAGGGGTTAGGGTTTAGGGTTTAGGGTTTAGGGTTTAGGGGTTAGGGGTTAGGGTTTAGGGTTTAGGGTTTAGGGTTTAGGGTTTAGGGTTTAGGGGTTAGGGTTTAGGGTTTGGGGTTAGGGGTTAGGGGATATAAGAATTGCAAGGGTTCTTGTAGCTATTCCCAAATTGGTAAATTGCATACAATTTTAAAATTTTTATCCAAAATAAAACAAAAACAAGATTAGTCCAAAACTATGAACTAACCAACTATTAGACAACACTCTGGAGATTATTGTCTCATAAGTCATAACTAATTAAGATATCCGTAAAATAAAGACCCACATCATTACCGCCGAGCACACCGCACTCTCCTGGCCCCCACCACCGTGCATGTCATCATCTACATCGTAAGCTTCAATGTTGACATCGTGAAGGGTTGTCTCCTCGCACTCATCAAGCTCCATATCTGTCTTCTGCGATGAAGGCTTAGGAGGCAGCACACCCTCTAGGGCCTTGCATTGCTCGGAAGTCAAGGAATCTGGGAAGTCGACCGAGAAATGGATGTATAATTTGCCCTCATGAATGGTCTTTGGTACATTGTCTTCAAGCGGTGAAGCTATTATTGGGACGGAGGGAGTATTATTTATTTTTCGACAAAAGGGAAAAAAGATTCTTGTACACAAACTTACAAAGGCGCAAGTTAAGGGTTGATTGTACTAGCATTTTCGTTTACCAGTGTTTTGTTTTTTTTTGTTTTTTTTACCAGTCCTTGCAACAATAATTGAGAAAGAAAGAAGGTGAATTTCAAGTTCATTTAACTTGAATTTCATTTCAGCCGAGTTTCATTTACATTACCCTGTGTATAAAACAATAGGCCTAGTGAGAGAGAGAGAGAGTGAGAGAGAGAGAGAGAGTAAATCACCATAGTAGAACTTTGGCAATCTCTGTATTCCAACCTTAAATTTGTTGATGTAGTTGAAGAGTGAGTAGTCGAGTTCACATTAAACTTGGCTCTACTTGGTTGCTGCGAATCGAGTTTGATGGATGGAAATGAGTCAACAACAACCAAGCTCTGTGTCTTGGACGGAGATTTTGTCGCGTTGGCTTGGGTGGACTTGGGAAAAAAGGTAATATGCTTAATGCTTTGCCTATATTTCTCCAGGTTGGGATTTGATGAGGAGCTGCCTGTTATCTAGATGAGTCAAGATAAATTGGAAGCCACATAATGCCTCAGTAAGGGTCAACGCGTGCTCAACAAATATGTCATCACCCTTTCGCTTGAACTTTGGGTGCTCTTTCTATTGTAGTACAAAGACTATGTCTCCAGTAAGAGTGTCAGGGTATAGGGTGTATAGGGTATAGGGTTTAGGGTTTAGGGTTTAGGGTTTAGGGGTTAGGGTTTAGGGGTTAGGGTTTAGGGGTTAGGGTTTAGGGTTTAGGGTTTAGGGTTTAGGGGTTAGGGGTTAGGGGATATAAGAATTGCAAGGGTTCTTGTAGCTATTCCCAAATTGGTAAATTGCATACAATTTTAAATTTTTTATCCAAAATAAAACAAAAACAAGATTAGTCCAAAATTAGGAAACTAACCAACTATTAGACAACACTCTGGAGATTATTGTCTCATAAGTCGAACCCAGATTCGGACCCAGACAGGAAGGGAGAGAATTGAAATGTGGAATTACCTGAAATTAAAGATGAAATAGCACCAGGGTAAGAGCGGCTCGATATTTGTTTTTTTCAAATTCAATTGCTGGAGAGAGATAGAGAGAGAGAGAGGATGGGAGTGAGGGATTTAGAGGCTAGGTGTCTGATTAATTTGGTTTGAAAGTTTGAATTGGATTATCTGCTTGTTGTTCGTTCGGAAATTTTGAAATTTTAAATGAGCGCCGAAGAGTGTCAGGAGCTTCATCGGCTTCTCCTGGGAATGTAATTTTCTGTCCATTTTGCATACCCTTCTCCACAACCACTTCCAAGACCTTCTTCTCCTGTACAACCATTTCGCCCTTGCATTGTGGGCAGCGGTCTTTCTCCTGGAAATTTTGAATTTTTTTTTTTTTATTAAACACCGACGGAATATTTCCGTCGCTGATAAATAAAAAATTATTAAATTATCAGCGGCGGAAATATTCCGTCGGTGTTTATTAAAAAAAAAAAAAAACCATTTAATTTCACCGGCGGAATAATTCCGTCGCTGTTAAAGATTTAGCGGCGGAATTTTCCGTCGGTAAATCAACCGCCAAATTAGCGGCGGAAATAAACGAATATTCGAGGAATATTCTTTTTAGCGGCGGAATTTAGCGGCGGAATTAAATTCCGTCGCTAAATTTGACGCCAAAATAATTCCGACGCTAAATACTATATTCCGTCGCTAAATAGCGACGGAATCTGTCCGTCGCTGTTTTTTCCGTCGCTAAATGACCTGTTTCTGGTAGTGACTCAACAAACAAGTTAGCAAATAAAAAGTATGGAATTTATTTAAGTTCAAGCATACCCATTTCTCCTCTTAGAAAAGAAAATCTCTTGGAGTCAAGACCCTTTGTGAGGATATCAGCAATCTGGTTGTCTGTCCCCACGTACTCTAAATGGATATTCCTTTTCTCCACATGATCTTTGAGGAAATGATACTTGATATCTATGTGCTTGGTCTTGGAATGCATGACAGGGTTGTTGGAGACTGAAATTGTTGAAGTGTTGTCACACATGATGGGGCAATTCCCTTCATGGATTCCATAGTCTACCAACTGCTGCTTCATCCAAAGGATTTGACAGCAACAACTACCAGCAGCAATATACTCAGCCTCTGTGGTTGACACTGAAACTGAAGCTTGCTTCTTGCTGGCCCAAGCAACTAGTCTATTCCCGAGGAAATGACAAGTACCACTAGTGCTTTTCCTGTCAATAGTGCAAGCTGCATAATCTGCATCTTAATAACCTACAAGATGGAAGTTCGAATCTTTGGAATACCAAAGTCCAAGGTTAGTGGTTCCAGATAAATAGCGGATTATACGCTTGACTGCAATAAGATGTGCTTCTCTAGGATCAGCTTGGTAACGAGCACATACACAGACACTGAACATAATATCGGGCCTACTAGCAGTTAAGTAAAGTAATGAGCCGATCATACCTCGATATAAAGTCTGATCAACTTTCTTACCTTTGAGATCTTTATCTAGCTTATTGCCGGTGGCCATAGGAGTATCATATGCTTTAGCATTTTCTAATCCAAACTTCTTTATCAACTCCTTGGTGTATTTGGCTTGGCTGAGGAAAATACCTTCTTCGCATTGCTTGATTTGAAGCCCGAGGAAGAAAGTTAATTCTCCCATCATGCTCATCTCAAACTTGCTTTTCATTAGCTTTTCGAAACGCTTACAAAGCAACTCATTAGTAGAACCAAAAATAATATCATCGACATAAATTTGAACAAGTAAAGTATGCTCATTATATTTGGCAATAAAAAGAGTTGTATCAATTTTACCGCGTTTAAATCCCTTTTCTAGTAAAAATTTAGAAAGAGTCTCATACCATGCCCTTGGAGCTTGCTTAAGTCCATACAAAGCTTTCTGGAGTTTGTAGACATGATTGGGAAATTTGGAGTCTTCAAATCCCGGCGGTTGGGCAACATACACGGTCTCTTATAGTTCGCCGTTGAGAAATGCACTCTTTACGTCCATTTGATATAACTTGAAATGCTTGAAAGAGGCGTAGGCTAAGAAGATTCTGATAGCTTCCAATCTTGCAACTGGAGCAAAGGTTTCATCATAATCAATTCCTTCTTCTTGCCTATATCCTTGTGCAACCAACCTTGCTTTATTCCTAGTGATGCTTCCATTCTCGTCCATCTTATTCCTAAATACCCACTTAGTTCCTATCACTCCTTGATCCTGAGGTCTAGGCACCAAAGTCCAGACCTTGCATCTTTCAAACTGGTTGAGTTCTTCTTGCATTGCAACGACCCAACTGGAATCTTGGAGTGCTTCATCAATCTTCTTGGGTTCAACTTGAGATAAAAGAGAAGTATGCTCATCATAATTCGATCTCCTTGTTTGAACACCGGAAAACAGATCACCAATCACATTTGTGAGGGGGTGACTGCTGACTTCACGAACCTCCGGGGGTAAGTCTGGTTGGACTGAGGTTTGCTGAAGATCTTCAATTGGAACGTCGTTAGATCCTTCAGCGAAGTCATGGAAAGTAAGTTGACGAAGAGGTTCTATAAGCTGGATAGGGGAATTCTCAACTTCTTCTTCCCTAGGAGTTGCATCTGGAGTAGGAACTTCAGGTGCGGTTTCAAAGGTGCGGTTTGAGGGAATTTCAGTTGAGGGTGCTGGATTTTGCGGTTGAGGTTCAGGTGCGGTTTGAGATGGTTCACCTGGTTCATTATGCTCAACAAAATCATCAGCAACATTTGGAGCCAAATGTGGCTCAAGGAGAGAATGCTCATCAAAAGTAACATGGACAGACTCAACTATTTTTAAACTAGTTTTATTGAAAACACGAAAAGCTTTTGAATGTTTAGCATACCCAACAAAAATACCTTCGTCGGCTTTAGCTCCGAATTTACCTCTATTTTCTCTTCCGTTGTAGAGGACAAAACATTTGCAGCCAAAGATCTTGAAGAATGCAATGTTGGGGGTTCTTCCTCGCCAAAGCTCATAGGGAGTCTTATTATAGGTTTTGTTGATGAGGGAGCGGTTCTGAGTGAAGCATGTTGTATTGATTGCTTCAGCCCAAAAATACTGAGGTAGCTTCGCTTCAGATATCATTGTCTTTCCAGCCTCAATCAACGTCCTATTCTTCCTTTCCACAACCCCATTTTGTTGTGGAACACCAGCGGTTGAAAAATTGTGATCAATCCCGTGGTCATCACAATACTGAGCAACACCGTTGTTCTTAAATTCTGTTCCATTATCTGATCGAACACTAACGATGTCATCTTCTTTTTGAGTTTGGAGCCGTCTAAAAAGTGCGGTGAGAATCTCATAGCAGTCATCTTTGGAAATCATCATCTCAACCCACGTATATCTTGAGTAATCATCCACCACCACTAAGGTATATCTATTTCCTCCAATGCTGGCAGTGGTTACGGGTCCAAACAAATCTATGTGAAGCAGTTGTAAGCATCTTGAAGTTGATGGTGCGGTCTTGCTGGTGAAAGACGACGCGGACTGCTTACCAAGCTGGCATGCACTGCATTTCTCTGGATGGTGGTCAGCCACTTTGGGTAAACCACGAACGAGGTTTTCCCTACCAATCTTTGCAAGATACTTGAAGTTCAAGTGGCTCAACCTCTTGTGCCATAGCCAACTATTTTTGCTCACATTCTTAGCTACAAAACAGAGATTAGTAATACTACATGCAGAATTTAGATCAATAATGTAAATATTACTCTTACGAATCCCTGTGAGTAGGGTGACGCCGGAAATGCTATCCTTGATAAAGCAGTTTGATGACGTGAAGTTGCAAAGCATTCCTTTGTCGCAAAATTGAGAAATTGAAAGGAGGTTGTGTTTGAGTCCTTCAACAAGAGAAACCTTCTCAATGGTTAGGTTTCCTCTCCTTATAACACCATATCCAATGGTCTTGCCTTTGTTGTTGTCACCAAAGGTTACAGACGGACCACTTGCTTCAACGACATCTTCAAGTAATGATCTATCTCCAGTCATATGTCTTGAGCAGCCACTGTCAAGATACCATTCATTATCCTTGGAGTGACCAGCCATGAAGCAGAGGACCTGAAATGTAAACATTAAGAACGAGGTCCCCCTTTATTCCTTGGGTCCTGAAGTTAGCAACCCTTTACGACCCACACCTGCTTGACAGAAGGAGGTTTACTCTTCCTGGCATTGGATGTGAACCGCAAAAGGCATTCTGCAGCCTTGTGACCTAAACCATCACACACAGAACATTTATAATAGCTACAAGCTTCATGAGGTTTTACTAACTCCTTACTCTTCTTAGGAGTTGCATGCGGTTTGGGACAAGGAAGCGGTTTGGGAGGAGCGGTTCCAGCTAAGAGTCCGGCTGAGATAAAGGGAACAGGCTTTGGTTTGACCACGTATTTCCTGGGAACGCTATTCCTGCTTTTGAAGGCAGGAGGAGCGGTCGAAGAAGATGCGCGGTCAGACCTGGAGTTGGCAGCACCACCTTTTCCACCAGGAGCGGTTGGAGCAGGTATGCGACCAATTCCATAAGCCATTTCCTCTTCAGCTGCTTCCACAGAATCCTTAGGTTTCAACACAGAATTCTTTCCATATTGCTTTCCTTTTGGGTAGACATAATTAATTTGTCGTCCTTTACCCTTTCCTTTAGCATGCTTCCCCTTAGGAATTTCTTTAGTTAGTTCCAAAATTTCCTCATCCTTTTCACTCGAGGATGCACACTTCTCCTCTTCCTCAGATCCAAAACCTAGGCCTTCCTTAATTCCAGGAGGAACTTGGGAGTCCATGATTTTATCCTTGGTGGATTGAGACTTGAGCCACGAATCAATAATCTTTTGGAGATCGTTGATTTGGGTTACCAAGTCATCATTCCGGAGTTGAAGTGCAGCAACCTTAGTTTCAAGGATGCGGTTCTGATCAGCAAGAGGAGTCATACTTCTGATTTGGTCCTTAAGATTTGAAATTTCGGACTTCATCACAGTTTTCTCCGTCTTGTACAGATTAAGTTCATCATGAGCTAAGCTTAAGGCTTTCTTAAGATTAGAGAATTGATGGATCACCGTTTCAGCTTCCTTGAACATCCTTTCATGTTCCATGGGAGAAACCTCTTCCACCACCTTTTTCAAAATTTTCTTCTTTGGAATTGTTTTTGAAGGTGGAGCATTTGTAGGAGGAAAAATGGGACGTGAATACGAGCAATTTCCTATCTTAATGCTAGGAGTAAGTTTGATATTTTCATCCAACGTAAAATTTGGAAGTTTTGTAGAAACCTCTTTTTCTTCCATATCTTGCGACTCGATTGACTCAGAATCTGACTCATCGGAAGCGTCTGCAATTAAGCAGAGATTAACCTCTTCGGTTTCATCATCACTTCCATCATCAGAATCTGTTTCAATCCAAGTAGCCAATTCCTTGGAATTCTCTTCCTCCTCAGCAACCATTCCCTTGCGACGAGAAAATTTCGCAGGAGAGGTTTTCTTTTTCATGTATTCATATTTAGGCTGTGGACACTCAGATGCAAAGTGACCAGGTTTTCTACAATTGTAGCAAACTAGATCACTCTTTTTCTTTGTATCTCCAGCCTTAGAAAATGTTGCAGGAGGTTTGCCTTTTGAAAATGATTTTGTGAAAGGTTTTGAGGATTTTCTAAATTTTTGGAATCTTTTCACAAACATGGCAAAATCATCATCATCCATCTCGATGAGTGATGAGGTTGATATGGAAGGATCAGCGGTTTGATTGGATGTAGATGGTTTCTCCTCATGTTCCACGACGGACATGGATAGCGATTTGGTTTTCCCTTCAATCTCTTCAATATGATTTAATTTTAATTCATAGACTCTAAGATTGGCGTACAAGTTACTTAACGACCAAGTACCCAAAACTTTGGAGTCTTCTAAAGAGGTAGCCTTATTTACCCATTTAGAGCCTAAAGCAGATAGGAAAGTCATATTGATTTCCTTATCGGTTAAAGTTTTACCAAGAGATCTACAAGCATTAACTACCTCAACATAGCGATCGTAGGTTTGACGCAAGGTTTCGTTGGATTTTCTGTTGAAGTTGTTGTAGGATCTTTCAACAGTGTATAATTTGTTTTCCTTGCACTCTTCGTCACCTTCGAGGTAGCTCTCTATGGCATCCCACATCTGCTTTGCGGTTTTGAGGTACATCACTTTCTGAAGAGTTGAAACGGGGAGGGTTCCAGAAATGATGAACCTAGCCTTGCTGTCCAAGGCAACCAATCTCTTCTCTTCATCCGACCACTCATCTTTTGGCTTTTTGACTTCTGGAGTTTCAGCATTGGTGGTTGCATCAGTGTTAGCCTTCATTGGAATTAGAGGGCCATTGATCACGCACTCCACCAGCATTTCATCTATAGTTTCCAAATGAATAAGCATTCGGCACTTCCAGATGTCAAAGTGGTCTTCGTCCAACATTGGAATGTGTGAATAGTTAACAGTAGTCATTGTCTTTGAGGTTGCCATATCGAATCGGCACACAAGCTGTTAAGCTTGAAAAACAGTGGTTTTAAAATGTAGAGGCTCTGATACCACTTGTTGGTCCCAAAGGTGGCAACAAGGGTGAAAATACAGCTAGAGGGGGGGTGAATAGCTGTTACAAATTTTTCGCCCTCTTTAAAAACTAAACGTCATAGCTTACAAAACCTCTTGCAGTGTGTAAGAAACTGCAAGTAGAGTTGTAAAATGCACAGCGGAATATATAAGTTATAAAGCGGTTTTGAGAGAGGCGGTTTTGCAAAGCAGTTTGATAGTGCGGTTGTCAGAAGGTGCAGTTTGCAAAAAGTGAGGTTTTGACAATGTTAACTCCAAACACAATTTCACAATAAGGATAACTATATAAAGATCAAACAGAGACAGAGATAAATAATTAGCAAGCACAGAAAATATAAATGCAGTAAAGTATATGAACAAGCTATTTGGAGTGGTTCAATCGATAAACGATCTACGTCCACTACCAAGATGGTTAGTCTTGGATTTCTAAGAGAGATTTTATATTGAGTATTTGAGAGATTACAAAGTACAATAAAATCTTTTCTATGAAGAACAAATC
The DNA here is from genome assembly GCA_022495995.1 of Adenophora triphylla var. japonica. NCBI lineage: Eukaryota > Viridiplantae > Streptophyta > Magnoliopsida > Asterales > Campanulaceae > Adenophora > Adenophora triphylla. Next base: position 585,421 of record JAFEMH010000452.1, read on the forward strand.
CTAGACTATAACCAGTGTATCTCAAATGAATAAACTATGTGTTTAAACAAGTGAGGTGTGTGTGTGTGTGTTCAAGATCAAGGCTCTTTAAATCTGAGAGATGTAGAGCTCAATGATTCTTGAATGTGTTAAGGCTTGATTTCTGGGCTGGGAAATATTTCTTGAAGTATGAAGATGAAGATTCAAAGGACTAAGAATTTCTGGGCAGAGCTTCAACTTCTTATGAACACAGCAATTTCTCAAGATTCAAGCAATCTTCAAATGGTGAAGATTAGGGGTATTTATACCCAAGCATCAAGAAACTAGCCGTTGGATACAGCTGTTGTAAGGACAGTCCTTGATGCAATCCCATTGGTCCACAGCAACCACTTTTGTCCTTTGGAACTGTTGATGCAGGTAAAGCTGATCAGACCTCAGCTGCAATCAAGGTGGTTAGGACATCTGTCACTTTTTTTAAGATCCTTGCAGATCTTGTCTGAAAAGCAAGGTTCTAAAAATCGCTAGGCGGCACCTAGGCAGCGAGGCCGGGCCTAGCGCCTAGAGCGCCTAGGCGGGGCCGAGGCGGGGCCTAGGCGGGGCCGCGAATTTACACACATTTTTATATATATTTCATAGTTTTTGTCCATAGTGACAAATTCAAGAGGATAAATATATAAATCTTGAACAACTCAACTATGGGTCAGGGCATTTCGGTCATTGAACCATAACATTAGAAGACGGATAAAAACTTCAGAAGGCCGTTTGAGGCCCTTAGAAGCGTTTTTTGGCCTATTTATGGGCCGCTCATGGGGCATAGCCCGGTGACTTTTGTTCCTCTCGAAAAGACGGTCGTTTTGATATGTTGTGCGTCCCGTAACTCCTCCGAAATCAAAAGTTACACCCGTTACGGTCGAACGCATCTAAAAACTCGAACGCCAACTCTTCAACCGCCTAGACCGCCCAATCCCGCCTAGGCCCCGCCTAGCCCCGCCTAGTCCCGCCTAATCCCGCCCAGCCCGCCCGACCGCCTAGCCCGCCTAGCCCGCCTAGCCCCGCCTAGACCCGCCTAGCCCGCCTAGCGCCTAATTGCCCCGCCTAGCCTAAAGTCGCGGCGCCCGGCCGCCGCCTAGCGCCTAGGCGCCGCCTAGGCGGCCGCCTAGGCCGATTTTTAGAACACTGCTGAAAAGTAGTCACGTGACAAGATATGGTAGTTGACTTTCGATATTGCTGACGTGGATTCCAACGGTCAAAAGAGTTCACTTCAAGTAACCAATCATTGGAGCGGTTCTGGAGAAAGGCGGTTTGATATGAAAGTGGTTCCACCAGAATAGGATTTCCAAGAGTGCGGTTTGCACTTTGGGATACAAGCGGTTTCAAAATAGGGGATTACAAGGCAGTTAGACTACAAGCGGTTCTGCCAAGCGGTTCCTTGATAGGCGGTTTTGAAACCTCAGAACTGCAATCCTTAGGTCCAATGATTCTTGAGCCAGTCTTCAAGCCTAATTTTAACCTATTCTATAAAATGGACTTAGCTAAAAAATTGAAGTCTAAGCTTCATTACATAGGGTCCTAAAGTCCTTAAAATAGACAGGAGGTTATGGTATCAATCAAATCTAATACAAAATAGGAGGGTTAAAAACATGCATACCCAACAGACTGCCATACATTCATCATGAGTGTGACGATGCTTGTTAACCTTTATCATGAAGATTTCCTCGCCTGGCAGGGCCAGAGAGTAGGATTGAAGGATACTGACAAATCTCCGATCGGAGACAGGGGGTTTATGTGCCCGCATCATGGTGATGCTCAGGATTTCTTTCCAATCTGCTTCCAAGTGTCGAAAACGGCAGTTGAACTTGATGTATCGGACTGCTTCAGGGTCTGCCTGCTCGAGGACGTTGACATAGTTAGCATCTCCAGACTCTGAGGGATTATGATGAGATTTGCCCCGATAGTCCCTTGGTCGACTTGAAGGAGGTAGCCCCGGTGCCTGGCCGCGGGCACGCTTGGCTGTTGTCTCAGCTTCGTTCCCTATGAGGAAACTGTCCCCTCTGATGACTTCAAGATCTCCCTGTCGGTTAATGAACTTGACGCATTGATGGAGAGTGGAAGCTATGGCTTTCATGTGATGTAGCCAAGGGCGTCCCAACAGAGCCGTGAATTCGGACGGAATGTCCATCACGTAGAATTTTGCTAGCACCATTTGGGTTTCGAAACAGAGCTCCAGAGTCACCGTCCCCGGGATGGGACGAGACGTGCTGTCGTAGGCTTTGATAGTCCGGGTCGATGGAATCAAGTGGCCTTCGTTGATGCGTAGGGCTTGCATCATGCTGAGAGGGAGGAAGTTAACGGCTGATCCGTTGTCTACCAATACTCCGGGGAGGGATATGGTGTTGAGCTTGAGAGTGATGTACAGAGCTTCATTGTGCCCTGAGGCATCTCTCGGCAGGTCCTCGTCACAGAAAGTGAGCATACTGCCATACAGTCGGGAATCGTAGATCTGGTCTCTATCCGGAGAAAGAGGGTCATCAAGCCATCCGTTTTCTGTCTTCCTCTTGCGAGGTAAAGCCTTTGCTGGTGCCTCAGGATTGTGTTGAGGCTGTTTGTGGCGGTGGCCACCCTTGGTTAGCACATTGATTGAGTGCGAGTGCCAAGCTGAATTTGATCTTCCTTTGCTGGCCCGTGCTCTGAAGCTGGACAAATTGAACCTTGGCTGATCCCGCGGGGGGTTAAGCTTCTAATTGGCAGTAAGATTACCAAGATCTGAGGTATTCCGGAGCCTTGAGGCCTGAACTCTGGTGTCAGCAGGACTTTTCGGCTTTCCCACCCCTGTCTGCTCTAAAGCAGCATGGCCTGGAGGAAGGGAGGACTGACTGGAGTAGAGTACGTAGTAATCGAGCCTCCCGGATGGCTCTTCGAGTGTACCCACACTGGTGTCTCCAGCTTCATATCTTTCTCTCAGTCTCTGTTGAGAGGACTTCTTCTTCTGTTTTTTGGGGGAATTACCCTTGATCATGTCTTGGGACTCGTACTCCAGGCATGCGAAGCAGTCACAAACATCGTAGCTGATGTGGACATTCGATGAGGATCCGGCTGGAAGAAGCGGAGGAAGCGGCTGCGGCAATCTTCTTGGGCACCCATTCAATGGAATTCACACTGTAGTTGTTCGGAAAAGGGTTTCCGACTGTATTAGGTCCACGGGGACGCTCCAACTTTCCTTCCTTTATCAGATTCTGAATTTCGTACCGTAACCGCACGCAGTTGTCGGTGGTATGGCCATGATACTGATGGAAGGTGCAGTACTTGCTCTTGTCAGCATTGACTACGGGATTCTTGGGTTTGTAGTTTGCAACGGGTTTGAGGAGACCTTCCTTGATTAACCCTTCCAGCATCTTACTCAGCGGCATGTCTAACTTGTCGAAGTGTACGGCAGGCTGCTTCGAAGTGGAGTTGTTGCTTTGTGGGACTGGGTTTCTATTGCCCGACTGCTGTCCCTGATGGATGTAGTTGACAGACGTATCTTTCCCTTTGCCGGGGGCCGGTGCGGGATTGAATGCAACTGCTGATCGGTATCTGTATGGCTGTGCAGTAGCCAATTTTTCCTTGAGATCCTTCTCGAACTACGAGCCGGCATTGACCATGGCCTAGAGATCTGGGAAGAAGTGATGACTGATGAGAGTTCTGATGGACGGTCTTAAGCAGGACTTGAAGATCCGCATCTGTTCATCCTTGGAGAGTGGCTCCATGATCTCGGAGAGTTTCTAACTCTACCTCTTGTAGAATTCTCCGACGCTTTCATCTGCTTTCTGCTCGGTGGTAATTAAGTCCTCACGACTTGTTTCCCACTCTAAGTTAGATTTGTACCGCTCTAGGAAGATGTTACTGATCTGATCCCAGGTGTGGCGATCTGCAGGCTTGACCCTTATGAACCATCATAACGCTGAACTCTTGAGCGTATGCTGGAAGTGATCGACCATTTGCTGGAGGGTTGCTCCTTTCGCTCTCATGCCGAGAAAGTAGGTGTCGACATGCGTTTGAGGACATTCGTTTCCGTCGAATCGGTCCATCTCCGGCATTCTGAACTTGGCAGGGAGAGGCATGACCATTCCCGGATCTGTGGATTTGAGCGTTTCCTGCTTTGAGCTGCTCATGGTGGCTTTCAGGTCTTTCATCTGTTTGACCATCAAGGCTAAGGTTGGGTCCAGTGGTGGACTTTGAGGCTCGGCGCCGGGTGCTTCCATGTGAGCGGTAGTGGTTGGAGGTGGAAGGCTTGATATATGGGGATATATGGGGGCCTTTTTTCGGGATCAGACGGATTTGTCCCTGGTGTTTTGGGATTCGTGTATAGGCAACGGGATGAACCCAGGAGGGTATTGAAGGATATTGGCATCCGTTTGAGATGGTCCAGGGGTGCGCTGGTGGTACTGAGTGATGGGAGTAGCACTGGCTTGGCCATATATAGCAGGGTTGCCCTGAGAGGTGGCAACGTGAAGCCTAGGTCGACTGTTTCCTTGTTTCGAAGGCATCCCGTAAGTTGGCGGGGGAGGAACCTGATTGAAGATTTGAGGAACTGGCTTTGGGGAGTCGTCGTCCTCGACCAGGACGAAAGTACCGTTTGACTGGGGGATAGCTGCTATGCCTTGCTCATTCAGAAGTTGTACCACGAAATTCTGCTGATCTTCTTTCTGCCTCTTGTGAACCTCACAATCCCGAATGACTTCTTCCGATGTCATATCTGTTACCGGTGGCGGGGGTCCTTCCCCGTCACGATTTCTCGGTGAGCTAGACATGTCGGATATTCTGGCTGAAGGAACAGAGGGAACCGAAGAACTGTCTGACGCTGCCGTAACTGTGATTCTGGCGAGGCGCTGACCCGGAAATCTAAACCACTTTCTGCTCGCTGTAGGGAACGAAAGGCAGGGTTTAGGCTTCGGAAAAGGGTATTTGGCTCAAGGTTTCGGGCTTGTGCAATGTGCAGTTACCGATTAAGGTTTACTTAAAACGCGTTTTCTCAGAGTCCTAATCAGTTGGAAAAGATCGTGTCTTCTTTTTCGCAACTAACCTAAGGCTCTAATTAGTGGATCTCATCACTACGTTTATAAGCCCCTCGTTTCCATTCGTAGATCATCTTCTCGGGATGGACAATCCCGAGCGAGGGTCCTATAAGGCAAGCGAGTTCCACCGACAAGGGAAAAAGTGAACTTAAGGCTAGCTGATCGCGCAAACTTCCAACGTATGTGACGCACGGACCACGGTCGAAGTCAACGTCCTTAAGTTAAGGCGGGGATCGTGCCAAAATTTTGGCATGACCTCTCTTGACTCGCTTGCGCGAGGGGCCTTAGCTTTTGGCGTTGGCCAAGTTGTGGCTGGCACGGTGCATACGGTGAGGGTTTGGCGACACGGTGTCACATTGAACCTTCGGGTATATTTTTCGGCAGAGCTCCGCGTCAAAGTCAAGGTTGAAAAGCACAAGACTTCGGGTCGGGAACGACCTTCGGTCTCAATCTTTCGAGCTTGACTCGTGGCGGAACCCGGCGTAAAAAACATACACTTGGGCTTTATGACACGTACTAAGCCAAAAAACCAACCGGGGTCTTAGACGAAGTGTGACACAAAGAGTGCATGGCTTACACGGGCTAGGATGGGCTGTTTGGGATGACCCCGTGCGCGCTCGAAAGGTGTCTGAAGACCAACCGAGCTGCAACTGAACGGTCATCCCGGGTTACGGGTCGTAGTGTGCAGTGTACCGAGGCAGCAAGTTGTGAATGTGGGGTCCCAAATATTTTATTTGTTTTATTTGGATTCACTTGAGTTTGAAAACATCCGGTTTAATTTGAAAAAACGGAGTCGCCACGCCATTTTGATTTCCTCAAAACTTTGAAAAAAAGGAATTAGGGTCCGGAGGTTATGTTACTCCTTGGGAAGAACGTTTGGCGTTCACCCAAGGTGCCTTGCCGAAGCAAGTCTCCAAAGATTCCATTTTTCGTTCTTGCTTGTGTGCTTTCTTGTGTGCATGTGTTGAAAAGAGGGGGGGATGTTCCAAGTTGTCTTCCGGACGTATAAACCATTTAGTTGGTTATCGCTCGGGATTCCTTGGATTTTTATGTGTTCGGGACTTTGATCATGTCCTCATCTTGGACTTGTGATCATCACTATTTGACCTTGGGTCATGTGTGATCGAGAGAAGGACTCTCTCTTATGGTCCAAGAGTGAGGTGCTTTAGAAAGGAATATCCTTAGCCCATCAATCCTACACCTTGAGACGATTGAGCTTGTGTAGGGACTACTATGCTCGTCTCAAGTGATAATCGGAGATATAGGGTTCAAGGCTTATTCATTTCTAAAGGGATTATGGCACCTTTAATGGAAGAAACGACGTAAAGATGGGATCTTTACATCGGTCCGTTCCAAGGATGCATCAAATACAAAAGGGGACTAGGGGAAGGGTATAAAGATTGGATCTTTATGCTCTTCCTATGCTTTTCGTGCCTTAGGAAGGTCACTAAGCAATCCTAGGAAAGAGAGATCCAACCATGAGTGACATGAAGGAGGCATTCTAAACTAAAAATGACATTTTTAATGAAAAAGATGACATTTTGGGTGCAAAGGATGCTATTTGGATATAAAGAAATGATATTTAATGCAAAGGATGCACCTTTTATATGTAAAAATGACATTTCAAGTGCAAAGGAAGCATAAAGATGTCATTTTGAGAGCAAAGGATGCTACTTTAACGCAAAGATATCATTTTTGATGCAAAGGATGCAACTTTATATGTCAAGATGATGTTTAAGTGCAAGGGATGCTACTTTTCGCATCACCATGTGAGAGATTCACCCTAGAACAAGCCTTTTATGAGGTGTTATTTGTTCATCCTTGGGTTGGATCCTCCATGGATCCTATGTGATGAGGGGAAAAGGGATATATGATTTACATAATTAAAGATAGTATCTTTAATGACAATGTACCAAATACCAAGCAATATATAGCAATATGTAAATACAAGGAGCAAGTATATCACCTAAAACAAGTATAATGCAAGGTAAAGGGTAAAAGAGGTTACCAATGGTGGTGTCCTCTTGCTCTTTGAAGTTTGCCTAGGAAATGGACCAACTTTGAGAGGTTTTGGTGAGGACGGAGGTGGTTTTTATCACTCTCAGCTCTCTGGAATCTTGTGGAGTTATTTTGGCAGAGTAAGGTTACTGAAAATTCCCCCTAAAATGAGTAGAGGAGGTCTCTATTTATAGGCACTCTGGCAACAGCTAATGAAGCTGTGCGGCTTGGAGTTCTAGCCTAATGCAGCCGTGCGGCATTATCCATTATGACTCAGCATCTTTCTAGAATCATGCAAGGTGGCCTTTCTAGAAGGGTTTTTATGCCAAAGGAAAACGTGGATTTTTAATTCCAAGTAATTCCTTCACCCCTCGGAAGGTTCGAAACAGTTCCCGAATTGCTCCTAAACTTTAGGAAAGTCCGGGGAATTGACGGGAAACTTAACCGGAAGGCATGAGCCAGATTTGGGTACTTACACAAGTGCACGTGAAGTGTGGTGTACCGAGGCAGCAAATGAGAGTAGTGTGCGGTCTCTAAAATTCTTTTTCTGAGTAAAACAGAGATTTTTCAGAATGTGTTTTAAAGAATTTTATGCGCAATTCAAAAGATAGCATGAAAATCAAGTATGAACGGGAATGCATGAACATGCTATGATTTTGAAAAGACGATAATGTAATGCCCTGAAAAAAAACCGTTCGAGGTTTAAAGTAACACACGCACACAAAAACGAGGAAGGGTAAACGAAAGTTTGACCCACAGAAGGCTTTTTTGAAAACAACGGTAGTTTTGAAAAAAGTATCCAAGTCTCCAGCGGAGTCGCCAATTGAAATTACCCGGATTCGCGCGATGCGAAAGCGGTTGTTTTTCTCGGAGGGTTGGTGTCTGAGACCTCGCTTTTGGGAAGGAGAGGAGTCGCCACTGTAAGTGCTCCAATTTGAGTTGTTAGAGTTTTCGTTAGAAAATTAACGAAAGTTTTAACATTTCTAACAATTCCTAACATTCCTAACAAAGTGAGGGTAGGTTAGGGATTGCCATTTAAAGATAAACCATGGAAAGTAATCAAAAAAGCAAAAGAAATTGGAAAAATCTGAATTAGGCAAGTTGAACAACAAAAACTGCTGGAATTTTGAATAATATTCTTCCTGTTCAAAGCCTGGAGCAGCATTTAATGCACCAGGCACGTTTACGTAACCCTCCGCGCGGATTGGATTGCATCTCACAGGGCCTATAAATTGAACCCTCCTCTCTCGCTTTACACAACACAATTTGATCACAAAGAACGAAACTCGGCGAATATAGAGAGAAAACAGTGGGAATCCTTAGATTGCCACCATTTTCTCTCCAATCTTTCCCAAATCTCACTCACTCACAAACACTTCAAATCACTCTCATACATACTCTCATACATACACCAATCCAAGCTCAAATCACCCTATAGGAGGAGGATTAGAGAGAAAACATAGAGGACTTCATTGTTATCTACTTGTTTTCTCTTTAACCAACTCAAATCATCAACCCTAAACACCCTCAAACACTCTCATATTCAAGCCTTAAACACTCTCACATTCAAGCCTTCAAACACAAAACACAAGGAAGATTGGTAAACCCTCCTTCTCCTTACCCTAAACTCCAACCATGCATGCATTTGCAAACTACAAAATGTAGTTCTTTCATCTTCTTGCTTTAGATCTAAGAAGATCACCATGGAAGACCATCTCCATGGATGATCTTCTACAAAGATCAAAATTATTTTCAAGTTCTCTTACTTTCTTGCAAAGAAAACTCATTTTCAAAACCCTAAAAACCATTTTCAAGCATCAAATCTTATTTTCAAAGGATAAAAATCTCATTCCCAAGCAAATGAAGTGCTTAGTCCTAATGTACCCCAAGGATGGTTTGATATAGTTGATTCACCACTAAAATGTCAAGTGATCACTAATCAAAACCTAGGGAAATGGGGACAAGCATGGATGCAAAACCCCCTTTAAAATCATATTTTCTTTCTTGAGAAGTTGCTGTCCAGTAGCAATTTCCTCAGACCTCAGTCCATGTTCTAATTTTTTGGACATAGATAAACTTGGAATTTGGTGTTGACTACAAAATACTTTTTGTATCCAACATCCAGATCTTTCCATACATATTTTTACTTTATTTTTTGTGTGAGTAAAAATCCTTTTTTCAAATTTTCTTTTAAAGGTCAGTTCATCAGTCTCTGGAAATCCAGATTTCAGATCTGAGATTTCCAGAAGGTTTTGACCCCTCAAATCATCTCCAAAATGAAAAGTTCTTTTACAGAAACCCTTTTTAAGGTGTTTTTAACATTTTTCATTCCCGGACTTTTCCCAGATTCTGGAGTTTTCAAGCCCTAAAGTCCATTTCAAAGTCAAGGGTCAACTGCTTTTTTCATTCTGGCAGAAATGGCTCTCAACTTCGAAAAATCTTTTGAGTTCCAAATCTCAACCCAAAAATCACCCAAAAAATCATGGGATCAGTTTAAAGCCTTAAAAAGAGTTCCCCATTTTTGTTTTTCTCAGTTTCAACTCATTTTGGTCAAAACACACACACACACACACAAAAGGATTTCAAATGTTTGGAAGACTCGTTTTACGAGGCGCTCCGGGTGCACACTAACGTCCTTCCCGACGCGTAACATGACCTCCGAACCTAAATCTCTGATCTCGGGCTTTTTTCAAAGTTTTGGCCCTTAAAACAAAAATGGCGTGGCGACTCCGTTTTGATTTTCAAAAAAAATCGGGCATCATCACAGCCACGCGGTTTTTTGTATTTTGAGCCCAAACGTTGAGAAACGGCTATTGGTTGAAAATGGTGTCGTTTTTATTGGCAGCAAAAACTTAGGAAAAGGCTTTGAAAACGGGGTGTCATTTTTATTGGTAGCAAAAACGAGTAAAAAGCTTTTTTAGTACCAGGGATTGTTAGGTTCGGAGGTCACATTACGTTTCGGGAAGAGTATATTGAGATCACCCGAAACGCCTCGTATGACGAGTCTTTCTACCTTTCTCGAAAATGTGTGCTTGTGTGTGTTTGCATTTTGAAAATGGGGGCTTGAATGACAAGCTTAATCTTGGTTTGAATGTCAAACGTTGATTACGGGATTTTTTTTGAAAAGGCGAGCGTTTGAATGACAAACGTCGGTTTTGAAGTTTTAGGAAAAGTGGCGCGAATACCGATTTTAACTGTTTGTCTTAAGTGTCAAATGTTGACTTTTAAGAAAGTAGCGTTTGAATGTCAAACGTCGGATTTTTGAGTTTGAAGATGAGCATTTGGATGCCAAACGTCATTTCGCGCGTTTTGAAAGAGAGTTCGAATGTCGAACTCCGGTTTTGAACCGGGCATGTCATTGTTAACGATTTTACGGGAAAAATGTATTAAATGATTTTGAATGTCAAAAGTTGGCTTTTAAGTTTGAAGATGAGCATTTGGATGCCAAACGTCATTTCGCGCGTTTTGAAAGAGAGTTCGAATGTCGAACTCCGGTTTTGAACCGGGCATTACATTGTTAACGATTTTACGGGAAAAACGTATTAAATGATTTGCGATCAACAAATCGGGTTGCGACTCGGACTTTGATAAGTAAATACTATCACGATCCAAATGGCTCGGACTTGTAAATGACAGTATTTAAAATGCGGTATCGACGGAATCAAACGATCCGGAATTGTAAAGTAAGATCGACGAGCCAAACGGCTCGGAATTGTAAATTTGCATAAAAGTAAATGACGATCGACGGATCAAATGATCCGGAATTGGTAAATGACAGGAATTTAAATGACGTTCGACGGATCAAATGATCCGGAATTTGTAAACGACATAAAAAGTAACTGAACGGGGTCGGAATGCCGTTTTAACCCGAGATTACTTCTCTTACGGGAAGAGAAGAGGATCTAGGGGCTAAAACGTATCGGAACCCGTTAGACGAAGACATCTACATTTCAACAACGTCGTCCGAAACGGTTGTAGCGACTGGCGCATAAATCGAGACGGAACGAGAGTTTAGAGAGGGAGCTACCTATGGCTAGGGTCGGCTCCTTTGGCTCGAGGGACGTATACGGGATACGGAAAAGTGTTTGGAACGGTTTTTTGAGGTGGTGGCAGTTGTATTTGATCGAAATACGGAGTTTTCACGCAAATCGAGGCGAAACGAGGGCTCGGGAAAGGTGAAAACCAGTTTGGGCCGTGGCTTTGGGAGGAAAGGGAGTACTTTTTATTGTTGTTTTTGGCTTTGACAGCCTCTGTATTTATAGGTAAAATTTCATGATAAGTCCGAACGGACTGAGGTTGAAAACCAGGGAGTTTTGTGAAACTTTGGAAATTAGAGGGACTTGCTGGCAATTCTAGATTGTCTGCAAAAGAGTCCAGCCGGACTTAGACTGCATACCAGGGGTATTTTAGTCTTTTCACACTGATTTTTGATTGATGTTGATGAGGGAGCTGTGGCATGCACGCCAAGTGTCCCTGTGACTCACCAGGTTACGGGATTTCGTGCCATTATCCCCGGTTTTGTCCGTTTTTAAAATAACAGTTTGAAAAATGTCCGAAACGCCCCCGGAAAGTGCCGAAAAGTGCATTTTTTAGGGAAAGCTGTACTTTTACGTGCGAAAACGTGTGTTGAGTACGCTTTGATGTTGGGATGCACGGGGCAGTCTCGGGACGTCTCGTTGGCTTGGAAACGGGGAGCTTAACGGGTTCCGGTTAACCTGGAGCGGTCCAGTTAACGGATTCCGGTTAACTTTCTAACGGATTTTGGCGATCCGGATTTGGGTACTTACAGCAGGGTTTGACGCAGTTGTTGCTCTGTATTGGTAAGATGGAATTGTGACCATCTTTTCCTTCAGGTCTTTCTCGAATTGGGAACCCGCGTTGACCATGGCATGGAGACCAGGAAAAATGTTGTGGCTAATGAGTGTTCTTATGGACGGTCTTAAGCAAGACTTGAAGATCCTCATCTATTCGTCCTTAGAAAGAGGTTCCATAATTTTGAAAAGTTTCCAGCTCCATCTTTTGTAGAATTCCCCGACACTTTCATCTCTCTTTTGTTAGGTGGTGATTAAGTCTTCACGACCTGTTTTCCATTCCAGGTTGGAGCGGTACCATTCGAGGAAGATGTTGCTGATCTGGTCCCAAGTGTAGCAGTCTTCAAGCTTGACTCTTAGGAACCACCTTAGCGCTAAACTCTTGAGAGTATGCTGAAAATAGTCATCCATTTGTTGGAGGGTGGCCCCTTTGGCTCTCATACCAAGGATGTAAGTGTCAAAGTGGGTTTGAGGGCATTCATTTCATTCTAATCTGTCCATCTCAGGCATTCTGAACTTGGCGGGAAGAGGTGTAACCATTCCCGGATCGGTAGAGTTAAGTGTCTCTTTCTTGGAATTCCCCATGCTGGCTTTCATTTCTTTCATTTGCTCGATCATCCAGGCCAGGGTAGGATCCTATGTCGGGCTTTGAGGCTCGGTGCCTGGTGCTGCGTTCGAAGAGGCAGTAATTGAAGGTGTCAGACTTGAGATATTTGGATATGCGGAGACCTTTTCTGGGTTAAATCGGGATTTTATCCCGTAATTATGAGGCTCGTATATGGGTAACGAGTTGAACCCAGGAGGATACTGAAGGATACTTGGATTTGTTTGAGAGGGTCCAGCACTGCGCTAATTGTATTGAGTGAAGGGGGCAGAAACAGCTTGGCCGTGTATGACATGGGAGCCTTGGGAAGTGGCAACATGAAGCCTTGGTCGGCTATTTCTAATGTCATGTCATTTACCAGTGGCGGGGTTCCGTTCCCGTCACGATTTCTCGGCGAGTCTGACATTTCAGAGAATCTAACTGTAGGAACTGAGGAAACTGAGGAAATATCTGACGATTCCATAAATGTAATGCTGAAGAGACGACGACCCGGGATTCTGAACCACTCTTTGTTCGATGCAGGGAATTAAAGGTAGGGCTTAGGTTTCATAAAGGGTATTTGGCTCAAGGCTTTTAGGCTCGTGCAACGTGCAGTTATTGCTTAAGTTTACTTAAAACACGTTTTCTCAGAATCCTAACTGGTCGGAAAAGATTGCTCTTTTTTTCGCAACTACTTTAGGTCTTAAACCAGTGGATCCCGACACTACACTATAGACCCCTCGTTTTTCACCTGTAAATTGTCTTCCCGGGACGGACAATCCCGATCGAGGGTCCTATAGGGCAAGTGGATTCCACCGACAAAAGGAAAAGTGAACTTAGGGCTAGCTGGTTATGCAAACTTTGGATGCATATGCCATGCAGGTCATGGTTAAAGTCAACATCCTCAAGTTAAGGAAAAAATCGTGCCAAAATTTCGGCATGACCTCTCTTTGACTCGCTTTTGCGAGGGGCCTTAGCTCTTGGGATTGGCTAAGTTGTGACTGGTATGGTTCATACGTTAAAGGTTTGATGACACTGCATCACATTGAACCTTTGGGTATATTTTTTACACGATTCTGCGTCAAAGTCAAAGCCAAAAGCTAAGACTCCGGGTCGAGAAACGACCTTTGATCTTAACTTTTAAGGTTTGACTTGTGAGTAAGATCTGTGTAAGAATATACACTTAGGCTTTATGACACAAACTAAGCCAAAAACCAACCAAGGTCTTGGACGAAGTGTGACTCAAAGAGTGCATGGTTACATGGGCGAGAATGGGCTGTTTGGGATGACCCCATGCGCACGAGAGAGGCGTAGGAAGGCCAACAAGTTGCCGCTGAACGGTCACCCCGAGTTAAGGGTTGTAGTGTGCAAGTGTACATGGTAACAGTGCGCGTAGTGTGCGGTCACTAAATTCTTTTTCTAAGTAAAATAGAGATTTTCAAAATGTGTTTTAAAGAATTTATGAGCAGTTCAAAATATTGCACGAAAACCAATTTATGAAAAAATATGCACGAAACATGTTATGATTTCAAAGAAATGAAAACCAACACATTTTTTTTAAAACAATCCAATGCTTTGAAAACCAGAGCTGTTTAAAATTTCTTTTTTTTTTTTTGAAAGAAAAAATGAGTAACACGCCATGGTAAGAAAATACACACGCACACAAATGAGAAATGGTAAACGAAATTTTGACCCACAAAATGTTTTTTAAAACAAAAGAGTTATAAGAAAACATGTTAAAATCCCCAGCAGAGTCGCCAACTGAAATTACCCGCATTCGCTCGCAGTCGCAAAAGCAACGAGCGGTTTGAATTTCACGAAAGGAAAAAAGAAAGTCGCCACACCATTTTTTATTATGAGCCAAAACTTTGAAAAAGGCTTTTGAACAGAGATTGTTTGGTTCAGAGGTCACGTTACGCCTTGAGAAGAGATTAATTGTGCTCACCCGAAATGCCTCGTATGGACGAGTCTTCTACCTTTCTCGAAAACTGTGCGCGTGTGAGTGTGAATTACTTGAAAATGAGTTTGAATGGAGGGTTTTGAAGTGAGGGGTATTTTGACATGAGTCGGACATTATAACGTTACCCTTTTTTGATATAAATGATAGTAAGGAAAAGATTTTGATTTGAATCGGGCATTATAACGTTATCCTTTT